>OZ038435.1:9243809-9843809 GCA_964036275.1 Litoditis marina | reverse complement strand
AAAGCCAAGTTGGATTGTATTTGAATTTTTTACAGTAAGTGGAATCCGGTAGACCACGTGGTGGAGCGTATTGTGGAAGAGGGTGGAGAGGCACTGATGTCCAAATGGAATGATCTCACCGCCGAGGCTGTCGGCAAACTGAACGCACAGTCGGCTGGTTGGATTTTTTATTCATTTCCCTTTCTTCTGTCTTTGTAGTTTGATAGTTTTGTGGCTTTGTAGTTTGATTGGTGAATCAAAGAAAGATTGCTCACGTATACGTAAGGATTAAGAAGTAGTTAACTTGCTGGTTCAGAGATCAGAGTAGGACCAAAAATGTGCAATCGTAAATTTTGAATGGAAAATGGGGTACTTCTCCATAAAGGTCGAACATTACTACTCAACTTGCATTCTCGTTCTCAATTTTCAGATATTTGATCAATTGAACGTGTCCCAGACTTCGATCAATATCTGAGTATTTCCATTTCTCTGATTTCGATCAATATCTAAGGAAGTTTGTTTCCCGATTCTCAATCAATCCAAATATGTTTGTCAGACTTCGATTTCTCCGCGCCCTCCTCTTCAACCGATGTTCTGGCGATGCCGGTGGCCGGTGGAAATGTCGTTGTTCTGCCGCATCCGAATGAGGGAAGAGAGGGAGTTCAGGTATGATACTCATTCTATTTATATACAATTTATGAGTTTGAAGGAGAATTTTCATGGTGTGTGCACTGAGCTTAGTCTTTGTACAGGGTTGAACTCGAAGTTGCGTTCTTGCTCTAACTCAAAGAACCCAAATCACTTGAAAACCGAAACGGCATATTTTATCAGCTGTCACGAAAGAAAAAGAGAAAACTACCACACTATTGTTGATAGCATAACAATAGTATTTGGAGTTTATTGTAATGTTTAGGTGCATCTCGGCGGCGTCGGTGCTCTGTCCAGTTTGAAGGTGCAAAGTGATTCGGAGACTGAGGAGGAAACGGCTGCACAGGTGTTTATGGTCTCCATTTAACCAACAAGGACAGCAAACAACTCAAACCTCAGCGTGTAATGGTGTTATTTTCTCTGAATGATGTTATACACTAGGTTTTCGAGTTCGACTCGACTCGAAAATTTACGAGTTCAACTTTTAATAACCCGGCTTTATACACGGCTGAAATAGTTTCCGCGAAAGATTATCATTATTTTATGAATAGTATCCTCATCTTGCAACAATACAAGTTGTTCTTTTCCAGTTGCGTGAGCGTTTCGCGGCCGAGTTCGGCCTGCGCTGCATCGACTTCGGCTTCGATTCGGTGGTGGCAGCCATCGTGGGATCGAGGATCGACTCGTGGGCCCTGGTCAGGGGGGTGGCCGACTACCAACACGGACAGAGCAGGGCCAGCAAGAAGTGGCAGGTACGGTATTACGGTAGAAGGGGGTACGGTAGGGGGAGGGGGTGGCCGACTACCAACACGGACAGAGCAGGGCCAGCAAGAAGTGGCAGGTACGGTAGGGGAATGGAGTACGGTATTACGGTAGAAGGGCGTACGGTAGGGGGAGGGGGTGGCCGACTACCAACACGGACAGAGCAGGGCCAGCAAGAAGTGGCAGGTACGGTAGGGGAATGGAGTACGGTATTACGGTAGAAGGGCGTACGGTAGGGGGAGGGGGTGGCCGACTACCAACACGGACAGAGCAGGGCCAGCAAGAAGTGGCAGGTACGGTAGGGGAGTGGAGTACGGTATTGATGAGCTTTGTTGAACTGGTAGATAGTATTATGGATGAGGTTGAGCAACTGGGTGCGGTATACGGTATGTATCAGATACTATATAAACTTTCTAGTGTTGATGCGATAATAATATATTCGGAATAAGGACTATACTGTTAGGCCATTACACAGTCACGTAATACATGATAAACACAGCTGAACTCAAAAACGTGCAATTAAAATTTGCACGATGCCTCATAGAATGTTAACTCCATGTGACTATTCGATTTACTTCTAGTATAGTATAATCTCGTATTCCAGGCTCACGCTTCGGCCCGAGCTGCAGCGATGGTACGAACTATCATCGAGCGACTCCCTACCGCCTAACTACCCCCTCTCAGAATATATCCCCATCCTTTTAATTTATTGACACCCATCTTTTGTTCGCTTTTTTCGAACCGCCCGGAGATTCGCATGTCATAGTAGTGTGTTTTATGATCCAAATGATTCTCTCTATATATATTTAATGGTCACATTCCCCCCTAATAATCTACCTTTTGAGTATTGTTTGATGATCACTGCCTATAAGTATTCGCTTCGTGTGTGCATAATCATTTTCTCCCAGTGTTTTTGATCCCCGTTTTGTATAGAAGGATCTCGTCTTCTTCTCTCTCACAACCCTTCCAGTATTGCTTTACTTGTTACCGTTGTGCTCGCTTTTCCGATATGAAGTTTTGTTTTTCTGTGGTAGTCGAAAGGCGACAAAATAGTTTTCGAACATACGTTTATGAACGTTTAGTAACCATCATGAAACAAAACAACAATAACAATACAATTCAACGAAGTATCACCAAGAAATAATAAAAAAATAACTTCCGTTTAAGCTAGATAACCATTCAAATTCAACAGAAAAAGATGATGTCACTATAAACACGGCACTTTTGTGTTCTGAGCACTTTCTTCCACAACATCGTTTGTCTTCCGCTTGTTCTGCTTCTTTTCCTTCATTTTTTCCATTTTCTCAATCTGAATTTGTTTGATTATACCAAAAAAACTTCTTCTTGATACTAGGCTTAACTAAACTGCTTTTTTTTTGCTAACCTTACATGACGGTCCCGTTAAGGCTAAAACGGTATAAATATGTAGCCGCAATATTGGTGCTGGTTCATTTTTGATGATGTTCAATCAAGCATGTGGTGGAAATCATGAGGAGTGACAGTATCTTAGTTGTAGTTTAATCTACATTTGACCGAATCAAACTACAATTCGAATTAGAGACCACAAAACACGGCGCACCTTTCTTTTATGATACTCCTCGAGGTTCTGATGCGTGACATTCTTAAAGTAGCTTTCGATGGCATCTTTGCAATCTGTCAGGGCGGTTGAGAAGGCCTCGTTTCCATTCTTCTTGGTACAACTACCGGCGGCCAGATCCAACTCGAATAGACCTTCCCTAAAGATATAACGGTATAAGTTTAAAAGCAATTATACGTTTTGTAGCTATTTTTGTGCAGAAAAAGAATGGCTATTCTACAAAACAGAGTTTGTTAGTTCTCTTTCCGATCGTAAGACGTGAACGTCGATTTTCTGTCAGAAATTGACAATTTTCTCAAAACGAAGCCCATTTTTTAACGATAATCATAGTTTGCACAGTGTCGCACACTCACAGAGGCAACCGCACTTTTCGGGGTTGCCAATGGTCACTTTTTGTATTCGGACAACTAAGAAAAGACACAGTTAATTTTTGTTATTTAAACCCTAAAATATATTATTCTATTGAGTTTAACCAATATTGTTTCTCTCTCTAACAGCATTCATTATAATGTTTCGTTTTTCGCTCACCTGCTAACTCCCAGCACACTAACATCTGCTCCGCGGTTGTCCACACAAATGTCGAGTACGGGTGAACCGACGGTTATCGATTTGTGGAGCGAGAGTTGGCCTTCCTTGGGGGAGTTCAGAATCTGGATGACGTCACTATTCTCCATCACCACACACACGAAGGTGGCGCTGTCCTGGAATCAGATAGAACCACTCCACAATAAAGTTTTGCAACTTGCCAGAGAAAATGAGAAACGGGAAATGGACTAACTTTTCGCTAAAATTATCAAAAATTGTGAATTTTCGATGGAAAATCGCGAATTTTTGTGTTTTTTTTTTGCATCTATAAACAACCTGAACTACGTTTTCGCCGAAATCGAGAAAAGTTGTCTATTTTTGATGCTCTAAGAAGAACGGCTTCCTGTTTGTAGAATAGTCACAAATTACTGCTGAATCGCTTATATAACTAGATTCTAAATAAAATTAATAACTTCCATACAATTTGTTTAGTACGTAAATATAGTATTCAGCTAAAAAGACGAAAATAAACCAACCTTTGTGTAGGCGGCAATCCTTCGCACCGGCTTCTCATCTAATTTTTCCGAGCTGGCTACTTCTTTTCCATTCGTTTGATTCCATTCCTTGACCATACCGTCTCCGCCTATAAAGCCGCAAAAGGTAAATACTACCATCCTGAGGGTTTCTAGATTATTCTTCAAATACTTGCTCAGATATTTCGTAACCGAAACCCTCAGGACTAGTCTTATACGATGGAGGTATAAAACCTGCGACACTATTTTGTATTTACAGTTCGTCCATAAACCAATATCAATGTTTGGTTACGGTAATCTGCCAATTCCGAGAACTTGAGATGTATTTCAAACTTTCTATTTAGCTGAAGCCGTCAACATAATGAAGCTGAAGCAGCAATACGAATGTGAATCGAAAAACCTCGCGAACGACGGTGCAATCCTATAATACCACTTAGTAAGTCACTTAGGCGTAACTAACGATTTTTTTAGCGAACTCGGACCATTATACACATTGAAAGCCAAGGTGTACTAATTTTAACTAACCAGCAGAAAATACTCGATCCCCGAGAAGAGAAATGGTTGAGATGTACTGCGTGTGTCCGAGACAGAAACAATCCACCACAAACGACTGCAAAAAACGAGTTTTAGACCAAGGAGATTGGAAACTATTTACTATCACAGCTAGAAATTTTACAAAAATTGAGATATTTTTTCATACTTTCCAGTTTCAACGCGATTTCTTTGAATGGCCTATCAACAAAAAGCATCTCATTAATAGTTCCACTCGACTTCTCCATGAGCACATCTTCGCCACGAATATCTCAGAACATGCAGAGACAAAATGATTTGTAGATGGACCATTTCTTGTTCACAAGCTCTGATGTTCACAATAAGTTGTGTGCGTGTTCACAACCAGCTTTCTCTCCCCTCCCTCAGTGTCTCTCGCATGTCACTGGATCAATGTCATTAGAGCATTCGATAATCCACCATGATGACTTATATGAAGGAGGGACCAAGTACAACTCACGAGAAGCTGCTTCAACAAAGATCTGTGACATGTATGAACAGCGCCTCGTAACGAGGCGATGTGAATAAATAAATATGTAATATGTAGATGGACCACGACTGTGTATGATTTTGATGTGACAAATAACATATTTACTGCCAACCTGTGGATATCTGGATACTCTGATCTTTTCGTCTCTGTCGGCTGTCAGCAGGTGTTTTCCGTCAGCCGAAATGGCCACATCGAGCACCATGGAAATGGCCCCGGTAAGGGGAGAGCCCGAGAAAGGCGACGATTCTCCTGGAAAATAGACATTCGCGATCGTGGTCACCGAAAAAGACCGAATATACTAAAATCATACACCAGTAAAGTTGTCCGAATAGTCAGAAAAAATCGAAAACGGACTACTTTTTTTCTAGCGTTTGAAGCTTTTTGTCGCTTAGTCGGACCTTACTGGTGTGTGACTAAAATACTGCATTCTCTTCAAGCTAACTCAATATTGAAAACAGAAATTAAAAATTATAAGGAAAGTTATGGCGTTATGGACCCCTATCCCAGTCAGAGTCAGTCAGAGTTGACTGCGGTCAGAGGGAACCCGAGAACGATTCTCCTGGAATAGAAACATAGGTAGATTGCCCGTTAAAATGACCTTCACTCATGCTCACTTTGAACCCTTTTCTGAGACTTTCAGAGTCCTTTTTTTAGAAGTGAACGATTTGAAAAGCGATGAACGAACAAAAAAGCGAACACAGTTATGTATCCCCCGGTCATGGGGGGGGGGGGAGAACGGAGATGATTCTTCTAATGTTTCAGCTCACCGTTGATATCCTTTCCCGTGAACACTTCCTTCGACTCATCAACAGCATAGTTGGTCACATGACCCGCTCTGTCACCGATCACAACATATTGACCATCCTAGAAGCGAAATAATCACGCAACAGTATGATGTGACTGACTAATGTTCAGAAACTTTGTGTAATTGAGCAGTCTTTGTTCATTTGTAACAAGGTATTTGAAAATACGCAAACGATCTCACTCCTTGCTCATTTGAAGAAGGAGATTATGTGGACCAATACCAACGCTTCGGTTCTTTCAACTGTAATACATTTCTCAATTGCAGTTTAAAGGACTGATGCGTGGTGCGTGAGAATTGGTCCACACAATGGTCCTTCTTTAAATAAAAGGATGCAAAAATGAAATTAATAACTGATTGCCCACCTTGCTGAAGCACATTGAAGTGGGTGCTTTCGGGACGAGGAACCCCCGTTTCATCTCGAACGAACTGCAGTCCAAAACGACCACCGCCTTTGACGAAAGACCGACGGCAATCAGGGATCCGCAGGCGGAAACGGCTGAGCACAGGGCCTGAAACACAAAATAATCAGAAGAAGCTTGGAAAACAGACTTTTCGGCTGGTAATCGGAAAACATGAGCTAATTTTTGAAGCAAAATCACGATGCTATATGTATTTAGATGGAAAACTAAATCATTTTTGAAGAATATCACACCCTACTGGTGTATGATGAAACACAAACTATTCTACCAACCTCAACATACTCCTTCGGTGCCGTGGGAGCAGGCGTTTTCTCGCCTTCAGATTCCGATTTCTTATTCTTTTCCTGCTCGCTCAAATGAACTTGCTTGGACAAAGAGACAAGATCCACTACCTAGAAGAATATGATTGCTAGAGAGATCCCCATAGAGCGCAATCGGTGTGGTCCCAATCACCCATCAATCAAGCCTAACTAGAATGTATGGATTTCCAATAATTCGATAGAATCTACCTGCACATCCTGCGAGTCAACCTGTCCTGTATTGGGTAGGACAAATAGATTCTTCCCGACGGCAATGAACAGCGAGTCCGAATTCCTTTTCAGAAACGCCATCAAAACTCTGCAATAAATTAAAAATAATTGATGAAAACGTCTTATAAAATTCGAAGTAAATAAAACTTCAAACGACTCACCGAAAACAACGCATGTAAACAGCGTGCGAGCGTTAGCCGTGGAGCAGAAATACTAATCTTCTTTTCTCACATGATTTTAACTCGGCAGGTTTTGTGTCAGTGACAGCCACCGACGTGAACGCCAAAACAGTCGAAAAACTCACCGACTGTCGAAATTCCTGAATCAGGCTCCGACATGTCGCGACGGCGGGAAAAATTATTCAAATTTTTTCAGTTATACCCTCATTTATATCAGAAAATTCTCGCTATTGTGAGAGAAAAGAGGAATGGTGATCATTTTTATATGTACTTCCTAGCTTATTTGATAATTGGAGGTGAATTTGACATATTTCACTCAATTTAACACGATTTCCCTAGTATATACTGAATTTCACTCGGTTGTAGTTCGTTTCTGACAGTTTTTCTGAAAGTAGTAGTTGCTAACGATGAAAGTATGTAAACAGAATATGTAATCAACGTTTATATAGCACGATAGTATGAAGTATTGACTGATAAAAGCTGAATATAAGCTGTACGGGTTCGCGGCGCCCAATGCAATCACCAAACGGTTAATAGTGGTGTTTTTCATTATCGATTATGAGTGTTAGAATTTCGTATTCTTCGAACAATTGAGTGGAGAGGGGTAGAATGAATGGTCAACTTTGATAAACAAAAAGTGAATTCTCCTATAAACTCTCCATTCTCATTTTTAAAGTATTTTTTCGTCAAGTTTGACTTTTCACTCATTTTGGCATTTTGGCGAGTTTTAAGAGCTTTATATAAAAGTTATACTGAACCTATTTGAGTCTGATCACTGCAGAATATCACACTATGTAGTCTCCATCGAGTTAAAGTTCATTAACATGAGCTTAGATACGTAATTATCAGTTTCAAGCCCGCGATTCCGTTTGTGTCGCGACATGTCGGTGATTTCGACAGTCGGTGACCTGTCATTCGTCGCGTACCTTGCTGAGAATTTTCCAACAAACAAAATATGCTTTCATTTTTTAACTGAAGTTGTTCAGTTATTCAAAGTGTTTCATCTCATCTCAATTATCTCCTAAGAACAAATACAAGTTGTTTTTCCGTGGCATGTTCTGGTTTGGCAAAGAGAGCCACTCTGAAACTGATCAAACGAAATTACAATAACTGTCCTTTTTTTCGCTCGGTTGCAGAGTTTTCTTTCTTTCTTTCTTTGTTCACATTCAGATGCAGTTTCAATGCGTGCATTCTCATTACTGGCTACGCGTCTGGCTACTCATTACTGGCTACATTACAGGCTAGATGCCTCCTAGTCCGAGCATAGAATCTTCATTCAATCATTTTATTGAAAAGAGTGTAACAAAAAGACCGAAAACGTTCTTGTTTCCAGATGCCTCCTAGTCCGAGCAAGTTGAACTGCGCCGTGTTCAATAGTCAACAGGACTGTTTCGTAGTGGGCTCAGAAGAAGGACTGCGTGTCTTTAACACACATCCACCAGTACTCATGATGTCTCTCGGAAGAGCGGTGGTCGGCAGTATCAAGGTAAATTTTATAGGAACTCGGCGGGCAGTCACCCGCTAGAAGAACTAAAGCACTAGTAGTGGCTCGATCGAACCGCTACTAGCAAAGTTTACTAGTAGCAGTTTAGTTTACAGGGCTACATGTTTCTTTTATCACTTCGCTGCGTTTTATGTACACAACTTCTTATGAGTGGACATTGACTTCATTTGTTGCTTAGAAGACATTATGGCGGGTTTCTCGTTATTCACCGGAGCTTTAACTGAGAGCGTGTCCTCAGGGATTCTAACTCTACCACATTTCGTTTATTTCAGATCTGTCATGTGTTGCACCGCTCCAACCTCATCCTCTTTGTGGGATCTGGGAACAATTCGAAATTCCCTTCCAATGTGGTCTTCGTTTGGGATGATCAGCAGAAGGAACTCGTTTTAGAGGTAGTTCGCACAGTTTTTTCCCGTTTTTCTCTCATCACAGTGAAAATTTCTCACAGTTTTCTTTTTGCATGACATCCTGAGTATCAAAATCATCGCGCAAGGCTCTAGAAACCTGCCTTATTACGTCCAGAAACGTAATTATCTATCGAGAATCGTGGTGTTCCCCGAATCGGAAAAATTCAGGTGCGAAACTAAGGTAATTTGAGATTTTCTAAGTTTATGTTTAATAAGTAAATTTGCAGGTAACAGTGAAGGGCGGTCCGATTCTTTCTGTGTTGGTCGCCCATTCTAGGCTGATTCTCGTACAGGACAAACGAATCCATATATTCAGTTTCCCCAACCCCTGCAAACTTATCCGATCAGAAGATACCAGGTAATATATATTTTATGTGTTGGTATTGTGCAACTATTTTCATAAAAACATCTTCTGTTGAACATGCGAGCACTGGGCTATCTAGTCAGGCAGTAAAGTCAGAAAATTACTAAACACAGTATTTTGCCACAGTTCGGCTGTTTTTGCTGTAAAATAATGGAAATTCCTCGCGTTCCAATTCCCAATCACAACGTTCGCTGTTTCGGAAGATAGAGGCGAAACGTACCACTTTTATTTGGCTTTATAGCAACTATTCTTTTACATTGTAACTTGTAACTATATTAAATAAGAGCTCTAATTCTTGTTTGCAGATTCAACCCCACCGGATTGGCTGCGATGAGTGGAGACATAGACAAAGATGTGCAGATGCTCGTCTACCCTGGATTTAAGGTTGGTATACACCAATAAGGTTTGACTTTTCGACGAAATGTAGTGCGTTTCCATGTTTTAATACGAAAAAATAGCCCTTTTAGGTCTTTTGGATAACTTACTGGGGCATGAAGCTGGGTTTCTATTTCATTTGGTATTCCTGTTATACTCTCAACGGCTGATTTTTCATCTAACCGGTTTTTTGTAACCTCATCCTTTTCGGTAAATCCTTTCCCAGGTTAAGATTACCGAGATGTAACCCACAACCGAATTCCGGTTACCGTACGAACCAAGGAGCTAGTGAAATTGAAATTTTGATCTTAGGCATGCATCGGCACCCACATCTCATCATAAAAATTTGCCCGCACCCGCAACCCTTCCACCAAAACCCAAAACAAGGCCAATTTTCCCCATTTTTCATCAAAAATAGGAAATATTCCGTGTTTCAATCTAAAAACGGATTACTTTTCTTATAACAGTCACACTCTATACTTGGACGTTAAACATTTCAAACACAGCAGAACTCAGAAACGTGCAATGACAAAATGCACGATTTCTAATTTGATTGGTAACTTATCGTGACTATTCAGTTTACTTCTAGTATTTTACTGTTCTAGATCGGTTCGGTGCAGTTGATAAACCTGAAGACGTTGACGGAAAGTGCTTCCGGAGCTCCCTGTACCATCAACGCACATCTCACGGAATTGGTTCAGTTGTGTCTGAATAACGATGGCACCCTGGTGGCTACTGGCTCGAGCAAGGGAACCGTTGTTAGGTAAGGTGCTACACCAGTAACGTTCGACTATTCTACACGAACGAGCCGGTTTTGGATTGAAAATCGTCTAGATTGAGATTATTAAGTTTTTTGTAGAAAAGTTCCTTGTTTTTCGGGGTTTACCTTTCTTTCACTGGCTCTCGGACAACTTCACAGGTGTGCGGGTGAGGGGGCGTTTTCCTGGAAAGTTGAACTTTGTAGTTTTGAAAGGCATTAGGCATTCCTACAATACAGAAAACAAATCGAGGATTTTTTTTGGAAAAAAGAATTTTGCCAAGTTTGCCACAGTATAAGTGGACCGGTAGTTTGGATTATGATTTATGAATTGTTTCAGCGTGTTCTTATATTCAATAATGCGATTCTCATTCCAGAGTCTTCAATACTCGCACGCAAAGTGTGTTATTGGAATGTCGTCGCGGGGCCGATCCGTGTAATCTTCACTGTCTTCAGTTTTCGCCCTGCTCGAGTTATTTGGCGGCGTCTTCGGATAAGGTAAGGTTGTGGTCATACGATAAAAACTTTCACAAAAGTTTTCACACACTCTCACAAAAGTGACCGTAAACTAGTTATAAATTTATATTTTCTTCTTCGACTTTGAGTTATTTGGCAGCATCTTCTGATAAGGTGTTTAAGCCATACGCTAAAAAGTTTCACAGTCAGTAGGTCAAAAAAGTGACCGTGAGGAAAATGAGTGTTGAACTAAGAATGCAGAATTTTTTGTTCAAGTTATTCGGCGACATTCTCGGATTCGGATATGTGTTCGGCGGAAATTTGAAAACCCGCTCATTTTTCACTAATATCTGGAAATTTTTCCAGTTCTGATGACGGATCAGTTAGGGATTTTGAGCTTAGTAGAAAAACAGGTTAATTTTTGACAACCTCCTTGGAGTATGATTTTAGTACGATTTTGTGTTTCATCATTTCTTTTTTCCCTAGCGGAGATGAACCTTGAACTTGTGGGGGGGATAGTGAATCTTCGTCTAGCTTGACCGTTTCAGGGTACAATTCACATTTTCGCCATCCGTGAGAGCGATGATAACTCGAATAGAAGAAGTATATTGCATCAGGTTAGCCAACATTTCCGTAAGATATTCCGTTAATTCGCTTGTTCTGGAAAATTTTCCAGTGTCCCGACATCTAAAATTCTCTATTTTGAGTGAGAATTTTGCAACTCTTGGTTGGATATGGGGAAATAAGGAATCAGCATTCAGCATAACATTTGATAAATTAGGTTGAAAATTTCGTTAAATATAGTTGATAATATGCTTTCAGGTGGGTTTCGGAAAAGGAGAGCGTCGCAGTTGCTCACAGATCACACTAGAACCACGGGTGTTGTCTTGTGGATTTCAAAAAGGTTGGATTACTTGTAATATTAAGTTTCTTTGAGTTACCAGAAACGATCTTTTTTTTGCTATACAAAAAGTCAGTAGGAAACAAAATCACGAAAGTTGGCGTATTTTATTTGAAATGGTCAGTTCTCTGTGGAAAATAGTCGAACATTATTAGTCACACACAAATTTAAGTTATTTTGGAATTTTTTCGCGTTTGTGTTTTCAGAAAAAGAAAAAAATGTGAGACTAGTTGTCACTCTAGAAAAAAAAATTTAAAAAAAATGTGAGACTAGTTGTCACTCTTTCAGTTTTTTTTTCAGCCAGGATCAATTTATTAACATTGTTGTATGTTCAAGAACTTTCCTGTTGTTATTAAGTTGTTGTATGTTCCAGGTACCGAACGGTCAGCTCAGTCAATTGTAGCCGTCTGTGCGGATGGCACCTATCATAGGTATGCAAATTCACTAATATTTCACAATTTCACTTATATCAGCCGCAATTCATTATAGTTTGATCAAAACCCACAGGATCCTATTTTTATCAAATGCAATGATTGACTGTATTAACATTAGCATTTTTTTGTATACGTTATTTATTTGTATCTATTTTATTCGTATTTTTCACGACATTCATAAAGAATTGTGTGTTGGAAATGGGTCATATATTATCTTTCAGAATAAGAATGAGTATTTAAACAGAAACAGAAAAATATTTTTAGGTTTTCGTTCGACCTGGAAAATCACGTGAACCGAGAAGGCTTCGACTACGTGATGCAACTAGCGGACGAGCAAGAGTTTTGGACGAAACCCTTCTAGTTTTGTCATTTCGTACTTTGTACTTTGATGTGTGGATTGTTTATCTTCATACACCAGTAAGGTCCGACTGTTCAATGGAAAAGAAACCGTTTTCAAATTGAAAAACATGCAAATTAACCATAAAGCCCATTTTTTATATTTTTCTGACTATTCGGAAAACTTCACTGAAGTATGTTTGTTTTGTGCCACATAGTCTAAATGGACCGTATTGCCTTTTACCAGTTGTATCATGTAGTTTACCTCCTAATCCAGGGTTCTTTCATTTTTTATTTCGGTTCTCATGTTGTAGGGAACATGAAAAGATTCATGATTACTCCAATAGTATATGCGCTCAACACTTTTCATTCTACGGAAAGCTTTAGATATTTTTTAATGGAAACTTTGAATAGTTGCGGTTTATATTGAAAAGGTAAACCAGCCACAATAGAAGGATCATGTTTTGAGCGCAAATACCTTTTCAAAGATAGTGTGGTTCTAACCAGTGTATATAATAATCTGTATTATATATGAAACAGTGATGATGTTTTTCATTGTGTCAATTTGTGTTCTGATGTATTCTTTTTCTAAATACCGTAACCCAAAAGTTTTTTTTAAATAAATTCGAGAAATCGTGATTCGCTTTCTAACCTGCACGCAGCTAGTTGTTAACTGGTCCCATGGGTATTGTAATTGTTAGATTGTGCCTTTTGTATATATGTTACATTTATGTTGTAATTAGCACTTTTGTTGCACTTTTGTATTCCACCATAAACATGTACTTGCCAACTGGGTTGCAATTCTAATTTCCGTTAATTTTCGGATCTAAAATATTATTTTTTGTATTCCCCATATATTAAGATTGTTTGACTTGACACACTAAAATATACTCCCACATAAATTTGCTTCTACAAAACTGAAATGACAGTGATCATAGCTCATATGTTCCGCTGTATTTTAGTTGAAGTTGGTTTTAGTGGGGTGCCGTTTTCAGTATTTGAGCTGTCAATAACATTCGTACACCATAAAGGTGACTGTACTAAAAAATGAGCCCGTTTTCTATTGTAGATTCGTGAAAGTTAATTGATTTGCTCCATAAATTGGCCTATTCTTGGTGAAAAGAGAGTCTTTTACAATTTTTATTGCTGTTCGGACCACTTTAATGTCTGTCACCACTGTTTAACTAACGCGTTTTATAATATTTCTTTTTGCAGACAGTCTCTGTCTTTTGTGCATGGGCCACAGTCGATTCAAGGCAGCCGGAAATAAGGAAAAACAGTCTGTGACGTCATCATCCGTTGACCTACCGTACTCCCGAACCCCGAATCCGCGCGCGAGAAACTATTTTGACGAGATGGCACCAGTGAACGGAATCGTACAACTGTCTCAGGTTAGTTGAAGGGATCTTCCTTGTAGTTTGAAGTAGATTATATGTGGACCAATCCCGACGCATCGGTCCTTTAAACTGCAATTGAAGAATGTATTGTAGTTTAAAGGACCGAATTCGTCCTTCTTTAATCTCACGTCATAATTCTCGACTTTTGACAGGATCAAACACAATCACAAAGGAATAGGGGAGAGAGCCAACCCTATATACTAAGTTTCATTCATATACGGTTATAGTACGTTTGCGTATGTGAGATTTTTTCTAGTTTTTCCCTAGTCTCTCCCTAAAAAAAGGCATTTTTGTTATTAAAACTTATTATATTAAAAACAATACATTTGTAGGAGGAGCTGGCGGCAGCCAACCGGGTGAAAGAGGAGTTCCGTGACGAGATTTCGAAGAGAATGGGAGCCCTTCTACTGAGAGGAGTCACCATGCTCGACCAATACTGCCAGATATGCAATGTAAGTTGTATTAATAATAATAAAAGTAGTCATATTATTATTATTATACACATGCTCGTTAGTCGACCGCTAGAATCGCAATGTAAGTTGAGAACAACAGTATTTAGACACTAAACTGTCTTCGCGAGTTAGCGTAGTTTGTGAGTGTTGAGTGTTAAGGGCGGGAAAATAGTGGCAAGTATGTGGTAATAAGCGTAGATCAAACTTTCCAACTCGAAAATGTGATTTCTGTCTATGCTCGAATTTTTTCTGAAGTTTGAGAACTCGAACACAATATTGATTGACCTCAGTGAATAAATTTAACTGCCGACGTTGATTTAGAATCAACTAGATGATTTTTTTCAAAACAGTTTTCCTTGCGTTTAGAACAGAATAGTAAGTAATATCGTATGTAATTTTAACTTGCCAGATTCAGTGGAGATGTCATATTACAGGGGATTCTGATGGAGGATCGTAACGGCGTCCGTACGTGTATCACGTGTGAGCTTCACGCGGAGAAGTCACGTGAAGGCTCACGCATTGTGGCTGATATTCCGTTAGGTTGGTTATGTGGTCCACTGCAATCAAGTTTCTGCTCCTATATTCGAAGTTCATCACTAACTTTCTTGCTCAGTTTCTTTTCCAATGCGTTACGCAGCCACACATGGAAAAGTTTCGTTTTTCTTCATCATATGGACACCTGTACTGGAGTATATGTAGGATAGGTATTGATTTTTTGTTTATTCCCAGACGTGGAGGACGATGGGTTGACCCCGGGAAACAGTCATCCGGCCGCTCAACCGGAAGAAAAGACGGTCAAGAAAGACAGACCGGTCCAGGGGGTTAGTTCTGGTTTATACGCAAGCAAAATGTGACTATTCGTCAAAAATGAGGCTGTTCATTGATGCAGATATCTGAAAATTCATAATTGCATCAAAATTAGACTAATCTTGCCGATTTAGGCAAATTTGTAGAATAAGTTTCCGTTTTCAGAGCTTCAAACAATGATTTTTGTTGACAACCAACCGCGTTGTTCATAATTCGTATGGTGTCAGTAAAGAGACCGTTTTGGATTTACCTGAAAAGGCCGACCACCGGTTAAAAATCATGTTCACCGTGTGATTGACGTGGAACGTTTTCATTTCAAGTTGGTAACCGGTTGTTCACGTTGAAAAGGTTATTGAGAACCGGTTAGGTTACCAAAAAATTCAATTAGAATTAAAATCACCGTGTTTCGTTCCGGTACGTGTGATTGACGTGGAGCGCGGTCGTTGGGCGGCCGAAGACACGCAGCCGCACAGAAGGAAGAGAACCTCAGAGAGACAGGCAGCCACCACCACCGCTCCGGTACGTGAACGTTATATATAGAAAATCGTTACCTTTACATTCATTTTTCTATTGTTTTCTCTTTCTAATGGGGAGTGGTCGAGTCTTGGTTGTAGTTTGATACAGGCCCTGATTACATAATAACCGATTTCGATCCAAAGACAACTTAACCAACAATTAAACCACAATGTGGACCAGCAACTACCGCCGCCGCCGCGGCCAATTACACATGCAACCGGGTTGCATGCAACCAAAATGCAACCAGGTTGCATGTGTACGAAACCATTGGTTGCTTTCAAAAGCAACCTGGTTGCATTTGAAATGCAACCGGGTTGCATATCAAATGCAACCAAAATCACTTAACATAACCAAAAAGGTAAATTTGGTTGCATTTGAAAAGTAACCCGGTTGCATCTGAAAAGCAACCAGGTTGCATTTGAAAGCAACCAATAGTTTTGTACACATGCAACCTGGTTGCATTTTGGTTGCATGCAACCCGGTTGCATGTGTAAACCGCCCGCCGCCGCGGTACGTTATGTTTAGGGACTAGGGAGTGACCAAATGAATTCATTTTGTAAGTGAAGCAATAAATAAAAAAATCACATTTGGTAAGAAATAACGCCAAGAATTTCGAGTGAGGACATAGCAAACGTGAGAAAGTGGGCGACTGGTTGGCTCCCAAACTCTTAACGTATTCAGGCGATATGGTTAAGGTACCATACATTGTAGTACATTTATTGTCTTTCTGTCCAAAATTGGTCTCTTATTGACGTTTTCCTCGTTTCCAGGCCCCAACCGCGAGTTCTCATTGTGCGTTCGAGGGCTATAATTTGGCCCTGCAGGCGGTTGACAAGAAACTGAAATGGGCCGCGATTCAGTTGGAAGAAACTGACTGTTTGGACCGGACCCGCCACCTCTTTGTCATGATCAAAGAGGGCATGTCCATTCTCAAACAGACCTCAACATCTCCTTGAAAGGGACCTCCATGTTAGCATCTTTCAATATTTCCTTTTTTGATCTTTCTCTCTCTCTCTCTCTCTTTCTTTGTATCTCTCCTAATGCCCACTCTTTTGCGTTGGCATTTTTGCTCTCTCTCTGTATCTCTTATATCTCTTATATCTCTTCGTCTTTTGTCTCTCTCTCTCTCGCGATAAAAGACCTCCATGTTAACATCTTTCTCTCCTTCTCTGTGTCTCTCCTGATGCCCAGTCTCTTGCGTCGGTGCTTTATATTGATCGAATTCTAGTTGTTCTTAGCTTCACCAGTTGTTGACGGTGATCGTTTACGCTTTAGTTGTTTTGCGTTTTGCTATGTTGTTCTGTTTCAATGAATGTTTGCCGTTTTGAGGGTTAAATACTGTTGAGAGTGTCCTTTCACCGATTTATCGTTAAAAGAGAGATACTGGTTTATTTTTCAACACTTGACTTTTCACATAGGTTCATGTGGCACACCATCCATAGAAGATTTATACGAAAAGAGAATTGAAAGAGTAGAAAGGTTTCGATGAAGTTTGCTCGTGTACAGGCCTGTCATGCGTCGCTCCGCGCAACTTTGTTCGAAGTATCTGGTTGAGCCGGACCGGACCGGGCCGATTCTGAGGAAGGCCGCCCGATCAGGGAAGGCGGTGGATCAGTTGAAAAGGTACCCTTACATTTGACTAGTTACCTTCAAAATCTAGTAAAGTTAGTCACTAACCAGATACCTACTAAGGCTGATCGGATTAGGTTACCAAAAACCAGTTATATAAAGAGTTTGCCTACAGTCAATTTTGTGAAGGGCCGCTTATGTTTGATCTACTCAATCGTCCGGCAAATAATCGATAACCGCTCGCTCGCCCTAATCATCGATTCGGCCATTTGTTGTCTTCGTGGAGGGAAAGTAAACATACCTTCCGCTCTCTCTCTCCCTCCCCCCCTCTCTCTCTCCCTCTCTCTCTCTCTCTCTCTCTCTCTCTCTCTCTCTCTCTCTCTCTCTCTCTCTCCCTCTCTCTCTCTCTCTAATCTCCCTCCATTTGCAGTGCCCGTGTGCCGGTCCCCTTCTTCCGTGGAGACGCTCTCTATGGGTCTTCAGTGGTTCTGGAGGCATTGACAGCCGACAGAAGGGAAATACACAAGTTGTACATGAAACAGTCTGTACGGTAGGTTATTCAATGGGCAGAGACTATATAGTTGTAGTTTGGCAAATATCATAGTTTATGACTTCTAATCGAACATCAACGAGATCAAACTACAAACCCGTAGAGATAGGTGTACAGAAGATGCACCGGAATAAGGCTGTACAATAGGTTATTCAGGGCCAATTCTACAACTAACCGGGTTTTTAGGTAACCTAACCCTTTTTTGGTAACCCATTTTTGAGGTTACCTTGGTAGGTAACCTGAAAGTAACCTGAAACTTGGGGCCGAGTGGCCGACTGGTTGTGTGCGCGCTAGCACCCGAAACACCATGGTTCGATTCCACTCGGCGCGGTATCTTCATGGCGGACCGCATGAGCTGGTAATAAGGCTCACCCATGCCTAGTTTCTCTCTACGGACCCCCTCTCTACGGATACTTCTATGTGATCATTGTCTTGGTTGTATTGAATAAAGTAACACACGGCTGCAATAGTTGCCGCAAAAGATTATTATTATATTATTATATTATTATTATTATAAATCCAGTTACCGTTCAAACTAACGGTGAAAACCACATTTTGCGTTAGAAAAACAGGTAACCGGTTTTTCATTTTCGGTTACCAACCGGTTACCTACTGAGGTAACCTGAAAAATAGGTTACCAAAAAAGGGTTAGGTTACCTAAAAACCCGGTTAGATATAGAATTCACCGTTATTCAGTGGGCTTAGACTATCTAGGAGCGTATATCGAGTTCTGATTTGTCATGAATGGCTTCTGAGGTTCGACTCTTCTGGCTCCAACGATTGATTGCTATGCTTTTAGTATTTCGTGTGGCCCAGGTGGGTTTCGGTTACCTAATTATGTAAAACGGTGAGTTTTCTTAACCGTATGTTGAACAAGTAGTTAAAAACTAAATATAAGTCTGGAGATACTCTGTAAGGGTCGCTCCTTTTACGGTGCACTTTCTGCCATGCCGTTGTTTTGTAGTTTGAACGTAATGCGTTTCATTCGAAATTCGGAAATTATGACTTGCATCGAGATCAAACTACATCAACGGTTTGGTCACTTTCTATCACTTTCTATACTCTCTAGATTCCAGCGAGAAAAAGGAGACGAGCCCCCGAATATCGGAGATTCTGTCCCTGGCTGAGGAGAATAGGGTGCCCATCCATCGCCTGACCCAAACACAACTCGACAGGATAACCAATTGCCAGTCGCACAATGTGAGTTCCTTATTAAAGAAGGACGATTATGTGGTCCAATCCCAACTATTCAGTCCTTTAAACTGCAATACATTTTTCAATTGCAGTTTAAAGGACCGATGACACGATATTGGTCCACATAATCGTCCTGCTTTATCTCGTTGGTGGAAATGAAGAACACAGTTTTATCGATGAGGCGATCAGCAAACAAAGTTACCTATGACGTTTTGGGTCGGCCAATTACAAATGCAACCGGGTTGCATGCAACCAAAATGCAACCAGGTTGCATGTGTAAAGAAAGTTTGTTTGCTTTTCAAATGCAACCAAATGCAACCAAAATCAACCAAATTGCATTAAAAACCGGAAAATGTCCAAAAATTGAGTGTTTGGTTGCATTTGAAAAGCAACCAAAAGCAACCCGGTTGCATCTGGAAGGCAACCGAGTTTTCTTAACACATGCAACCCGGTTGCATTTTGGTTGCATGCAACCTGGTTGCATGTGTAAACCGCCTTTCGGGTCGACGCCGGTGTAATTTCATTCCTGAAAAAATACCGGGTATGTTACCATATAGCCCGTTGTGATTGTAGTTTTATTCCTTTGTTTTTATCTCGAAATTCGTGAAATATGGTGTGTATCGGAGATCGAAGTACAACGAACATTTGGTCACACTCTATAATTTTGACAAATTCAAGATGGAAATAACTCCGATTGGGTTAGTTTCGCTACGGCCCATGTTGTTTGTTTTGTATCTAGTTTGGTTTGGAAACCAACCAGCTGATTCTGAACGAACGATTCGATTTTGCTTTGGGAAGAGCCGGTTCGGAAATAGAAATGCACTGAAAAAATACGTTAGTCGAATAATGAAGTATAAAAATAAAATGCATTTTTTTAATGAAAAACTCATTATTTGGGGTCTCAAACTTTAGAATTCGTAGTAGTAAAAGTGCAGAAGACACTATCAAAATGTGGAGAAAGTTCAAAAACGCCAACATACCAAAATTTGATCTGGAAGTTCGAGAATATTACTGTAGAGGGTTATAAATAGGTGAAACAAACTCAACTTTACGTTAATTCTGACATTGTTTCTTCGCGCTCTGAACCTTGGCCCTTTTTTGTTCAAAAAGAACGTGAAGCAGGAAGTTGAGAGAACACCATGTGATACATTAGTTCATTTATGTACCATGTGTCCAGTAAATTGATGTTTTAGAATAGAATAGAATATAATAGAATAGATTTATTCAACATGTGACTTTCCACATTTTGAAAAGTGGCACTCCAATTGTTGGATAAAAGAAGGAAAACATAGATGGAAAGAATGGTATTCCTGTTACGCGCTTGTAGTTATAGATGGATGCAATTAGCAGTGTAGTTTTGACAAAAAAAGTATTATATTCGTCGTTCCTTGCAGGGAATTTGTCTGGACGCCGGTCCCCTGCCCGTTTGCCTCCCTCGTGACGTCATTCTGTCAGTCTACCTGGACGATGTCCTCGACCCGGGCAACATTGGCGCCATCGGGCGCACCGCCCACTTCTTTGGCGCCAAACAGCTGGTCTACGCCAGGAACAGAGGGTATATTCCTTAGACAATTTTCAACCAATTGGTGAAGCACCTTCGTGGCGGTCTCGCCAAAGAGTACGCAGGTCAGACAGACAGACGCACACAGGACTGTCTGTTGAAATAACGTTGCCATAAGCTGATCAGACTGGCAGTTACTATTCTAGTGTCCGGGCGCTTCGGTGACCTTTAGCCTCTCAGACGCCTTCTAACGTAGGATAATATTAATTGATGGTCATTTAATATAGTGTACAAGGACATGGTGAATGAATAAAGTTAATTGAGCTGGCTAGGTGCGAAAATTTGACGTGCATGTTTCTGAGGTTTCGTTCTCTCCAGAGCAAGCCCGCTCGGTGTAGATACACCTATCCCGCGGATTTTCGGTCGAAATTTGTACACTATGGTGTTTGTCGAGATCAAACTACAAATAATATCTGGTCCCTATTCTGTATAGTCCAAACCATTCCTACGTGGATTAGGACTAATTACTCGGCAAGTAATGTTTAGATGGTTCTGACAGATGGATCTGAAAAGTGCAGAATGAAGAAGAAGTGAACTGTAGAGTGAACGAAAAATTGCTGTGTCTATATTTTTTCTATAGTCATATTCGTTTCCTTCAGTCCGCCTACCGTAACCCCGTTGATGAGTAAGACCTCGTGCGGTGCAATGGAACATCTACCGATTGCAATTGTGGACGACTTCTCAGAGTTCAAAAAGGTTGGTCGAGAATAATTGCAATTTTCTGAGATAGCTGCTTCAGTTGGAAAATCGAACACACAAAAAATTGTAATTGTGCCGTGTGAATTTGCGTGAATTTGTTGTTCTCTCTCCCTCTCTGTCTGTTATTCTCTATCTCTCTCTCTCCTTATCTCCCTTCCTTGCTCTTTTTCTTTCTCTCCTTTTTCGTCTCCTCCCTTAATTCTCTTTTCCCCGTTTTCTCTCTCTCTCTCTCTATTCCATTTTCTTTCCAGAGCACCAGTTCTCTGACCGTGGGAACCTTGGATGAGGCTTCGGCCGCTCGTCTCAACAAAAAGGTCATTCCTGTACACGAATGGTCGCCCGAGCCGCACCAGAAGCTAACCGTTGTACTAGGTTCGTTCCTCTTTATAATGAAAGTTAATGAGATAGAAAAAAATAACAAAAATGTTCAATTAGCCCTATGTTATATTGTGAAAAGCATGTAAACAAATGAATAATTGCCAAACCAGAAGCTGACAGAAGTTTACCCCTGCCATTGAAGTTTTACTGCCCCTCTTTCATACTGAAGTTCCAGAGAGAGAGAGAGAAAGAGAGAGAGAGAGAACGAGAGAGAGAGAGAACGAGAGAGAACGAGAGAGAGAGAGAGAACGATAGAGAACGAGAGAGAGAGATAGACAGAGAAAGAGAGATGAGAGAGAGTCACATCACCCTCTTCCAGGTTCAGAGGACGGAGGCATCAGTTCCCGTACGATTTCCCTGTGTGACGTATTGATTTCCATTCCGGGCGGCAGTTCAAGTGTGACGTCACTCAATGTGTCCGTGGTAGCAGGTGAAATTTTCTTTTTAAATGAAAATCAATTGATTCGTAGTTTATAGTTTTATCCTACTTTTTGGGAGACCGGCAATAAGGGCGACGCGAGAATTGCAAAAAAAAAGGTCAACTCAGGATTATGATTCGCTCTCTCCAAAACAACATAATACGGTGTTCTTTATCCCTACCTCGTTGTGCTTTTAGTTTGATCTCAGTGCTTTTCGATCGAATTTCGGGTTTTGTGGCGAAAAAAAAAACTACCACAAATATTCGATCACTCTCACTCCCCATAAAACGGCAAATTACACAAGCAACCGGATTGCATGCAACCAAAACGCAACCGGGTTGTATGTGTAAAGACAGTTCGGTTGCTTTCCAAATGGAACCGGGTTGCTTTTTGTTGCTTTCCAAATGCAACCAAATTGCATTAAAAATGTCCAAAAATTGAGTGTTTGGTTGCATTTGAAAAGCAACCGAAAGCAACCAAATTTTCTTTACACATGCAACCCGGTTGCATTTTGGTTGCATGTGTAAACCGCCTCATAAAACATGATGAATCGAGCAAAAACTTCTTGAATAGCATGACAACCGATTACAGCACTACTGATTAAATATTGCCATCTGTGAGATTCAAATACTCTATGAGCAAAACTCAACTAAAATTATAATAATATAACTTGTTCTTTGATATTTAATATTGCAGGTATAATTCTACATCATATACAAGGAATATGAAGATAAACAGGTTACATGTACGTACAACTGTATAGAAGTGTTGTATGAATACCAGAATGAAATGAAACATTTAAATGAATGTGTTCCGATCTAGTATCAATGGCACGGGAATCGGATTAGCCAAAAAGGTTACAACCGTGAATCGCAGGCGAATTTTATATCAAACCGCGTTTTTGGGTAACCTAAAAATCCGGATAGTTGTAGAATTGTCCTGAATCGCACGAAAAACAAAAGTTGGATAGTAGATTATAACAGTTCATCTGAAGGAAACAGAAAAAGAAAAAATTAGTTCTCTGACTTCGGTGATAGGACTGTCCGTTACAACTATCAGAATAATCATATGTGTTGCATTAATTATTCTATTCTACTCTAAATAACGCCATTTCTACGTGCAACCGGCTTTGGTAACCCTTTTTCCGGTTGCTCACGGGTAACCGGCAGGTAATCTGAAAGTAAACTTCGGTTACCGTACAAACTAACAGTAAAACCTCATTTTACGTTGGAAAAACAGACTGGTTCTTTACTTTAGGTACCAAAAACCCGGTTACATATGGAATTCAGCTCTAAACAGTTCGGCTCACACAGGCTTAGTTGCGCGCGGCACGGGCACGGTGAGCGACTTGGGCTGCTCGGCGGCGGCAGCGTCGTTGTTCGGAGCGACCTCGGCCCGACTGAGGCCGGTGTAGTGGACGAAGTCCATGGAGCGTTTGTTCATCTGGCGCTCGTGCAGCAGCGTTATCTCGATTCTCGCCCGTCCGCCCGGCGGAAGGAAGACGAGCGGCGGCCTGGGCTGGCTACAGCCGTCTGGCACAACCCAATATTTTGTTGTATTCACACCAGTGTTCAACACACGTTCGAAGTCACATTTAAGCAAAATGAGTTAATTCTGTGTGAACAGTTTGCGTTTTCCGAATGGGAAGCCCATTTTTTGTAGCTCTGGCGTCTGTCTCGAAAGAACCATGTATTTTCGAACAGAAACACTCTGCTCTACCTATTGAATGATTGATTGAACCATTACTTACATTTCATCGCTTACTGAGTGACCAAATCTTTGTTGTACTTTCATCCCGATTCGGCACCAGGAAAAACTCATTCGAAAATAAAACTCATTACTGAAAAACTCATTGAGAATTAAAACTCATTAACTTATTTTTAGTCAGGATTTCGAAAATGCCAAAAGATTAGGAAGTTGATTTCTGCTTTTCTCAACGATTATATACTTAATGAGATTTATTTCGCAATGAGATATACGTTAATGAGTTTTATTTCTGAATGAGTTATTCTGGTTGCCTCTCGATTCACACCATGATTCACTAGTTTTGACCGAAAAAGAGCGAGATCAAACTACAAACACAGCGGGATAGATACAGCTGACTTTACTTCATTGTAAGTTTGAAGTTAGTGTACACATCCGTATTCAAAATATGTAACAACCGTGAATCGCACCAAACTCTCGAGCTGAACAATATAAAAGGAGTCACATCGGAAAATTGGGCACCCGGAAAAACCTAGGGTGTTTCGGAGAAATGGAATTTCCGGGAAATCCCCGAAAACGATCAAGGTATTTTCAGGGTGAAATGGAGGTATAAACTCTACAAATTCTCGGAAATTTCAGGGAAACTCAGTATCAGGGAAAAGTGCGGGAAAAATATGATAAAATACCCTACAAATTCTCGATAATTTCAGGGTAACTCAGCATCGGGGAAAAGCATCGGAAAAAGGGCATGAATAAGCCTTTTGCCGCGGCAATCGCGTAACCCGTACTAGATACGGCGCGGCCAGGGGTGCCGTGATTTGATATTTTGGAAATTATCAGCTCAACATCGAGGTCTGAATATCAATAGGGATGATATAATGAAGTTCAATTCATGAAGTTTTTACTGCACTTCTATTCTATGCACTTCTATTCTCTTCATGAATTATTAATATTTTGAAAAATATTTTTCAAGAAAATATATTTTTCATAACATTTTCGAAAAAAATTTTACCAAGAAAAAATCTTATTAGTTTTTTCAATCACGTGTGAAAAATTCCTGAGAAGTTACTGAGAAATTGTAAGGTGACAACCGGGAAATTCCCGGGATTTTTCCCTGTTTTCACCTAATGATCCCGGAACGATTGAGGTAGAATCAGGGAAAAAATCGGGGAATTTCAGGGAAACCGGCGCTCCTGTGCAGCCAAGCGCAAAACTAGCTCCCACCGCGTACAATTGTGTACTCCAAAATTTATCACCAAAAAGTCAAAGATTGGTTCATTTATAGTCACCCGGCTGTTTGCAGGTGACTTCTTTTCAGTATTGACACCATTCGATCAACTTATTCTTTCTTGCTTGCATACTGAGACATATCATACTATCACCGTATCTGCATCTTGTATTTTGCCCTATTTAACATTGACAAATACAAATATTCATTTCAGAAATAGCTTGACAAATTGTGCAGAACGGTTAAGGGTATGTGGTGACAAGGGAACAACATTGATGATTGAATTGGGGTTACACGTGAGTGATAGTTCAGGTAATTCTACATCATATACAAAGAATGCATTGTGAGAAATTGTCAATATAACGTTGTATAAATACAAAAAAAAACATTTGAGTTGATTTCATAATGAAACGCCAAAAATTAGACTGAACAAAAAATCAAGGCTATGATTGAGAAAAAAAACAAGGTGAAGAATAATAATTTTCAAGGCAACTGTTCAGACGTGTGATATCGTAATATATTGAGAAAAAGTTACACGATATAAACCATTGAGAATGGAGCTATAGTCATGCAGAAAAATAGAAAGGCATGAAATGCCCCACTTGAGACGATCATTACATGGCGATGGATTTCAGAGAAGTTTTCTTAAAAAAAAGTATGGCAATAGAAATCTTATATCCGCGATCCCATTCACTTACTCTTTCTTGGTCGTCCCCGACCACGCTTGACCGGAATAGCCTATAAATAGAAATAAAACTGACTGTAACATACACTGGATTCTGCTCACCCCTGACATTTCTCTGTTTCACCCCGAAACCACCCCTGTTTTAGCAGGGGCCAAACCGCGGTCTGGGCCCTGCTAAGACAGGGAGAAAACAGAGGAATTTCTGGGGGAAATCAGAGAAATCTCAGTGATGAAAGAGAGAAATTACGGGTTGCTTCAAAACATAATATAAACGAATATTTTAGAAAATAAACATTTTTTAATCATCTAAAAAAATATCAAAAACATTTTGTAAATTTTTACTTTAATTTATTAACCCTGCAGTTAATAATTAAGTACTCTTCCATTATAAATTATATATGATACGATTTCAAACTCAGAGTGAAACAATAAACGGCGGCCAGCCACGTCTGGCGGTACCCGTATCTAGTACGGGTTGGCTCTAATGTGTGCAGAACAGCTGATCGAGCCAGCTACTCTGGTGCGCCGCGCGCGAAATCGCTGTTTTCTCCCCGCCACATCCCTGCTAATGATTTTGAATGTAGATAATTGTTGAATAAATGTAAACAATGTAAATATAAAACCAACGTGAGCATCAGAATCTGGTCTCGGGGAGTATCTGGCTGCCGGCGCGGGGCGACGTCGTCCATTTCCGGTAGAGGAACCGGCGCGGCTGACATCGAACTCCCCTTCCAGACGCTGTAATAACCTGTGTGTTCATAGGAAATTTGGGACTACAGTTAAACCAGTGGTAAATTAGTAGTAAAAGAGGGTGTGGTAGGGGTCCAACTTTAGTGCATCTGTCGTAACAGGATGTTCAACCGTTCAAACTCTCAAACCGACACTATCCCACCTATGCTCGACAAACAATGTGTCTCACCTGCTCCTCTCGTCTGTTAAGTTCCTCGATTTCGGTCAACATCAAGGCGTCCGACCAGTCCTCAAAGCCTGGCAAGTCAGAAGGAAAAACATCAGCTTCAAAGGTCGGTAGGAGAGTCTGAAAAATCGGCGAATTCTTTGTTTAACTTGGTATTTTGCTAGCCCTAACCATTAATCAATAACCCGGTTACCTCGCCAACCCTTTTGTTCACCACTTGGTAACCCCTAATTCCCCCTAAAAGGCATTGTAAAACAGGGTTACGAAGGGGTTAACAAAAGTGTTAACCAGGCAATCTGGTTGAGGTTACCTGATAGGGTTAAGGAGAGGTTCCTTGGGAAATTGGCGTCGAAACGCATTTCCTGGGGTGAAATAGTCTCGAAGAATATTGTCAGAGAAAGAGTAAAAATGCAACTCGGTTGCATGTGTAAACCGCGTTCCTCTCCTCAGAGACATTAGCCTCAGAACGATTAGCGCCAATTTTCTGCGATTGGCCAGCTACAAAGGCGAGAGAGTGTGGAGGTCAAAATGAGAATGGCAGAGTCGCGTATTTGATATACATTATTTCGGGAAAGTCAAAAGGAAAACGCTTCGAATCTCTATCTAGGATCTCAGCACAAAGTTTTGTGTTCACGCTTATATCTATTTGCTTTCAGTTTCCCCTATGGTCATGCAACTATTTTTTTCAGAACATTTGTTTTGTATACATATGAATAATGCATTATTCTTAATGCTATTGGAAAGGAAAGTCGTACCGGTCGTGCAATCTGCCGCGGCGCTCGGCTAGCGTATGAGTGATCAGTCAGTGTTGGCGCGGGCTGGTAACCGCTCACATGAGATCCCGTCTGAAAACAAGACACTGTTATAGGGAATGACAAAAACTCCCTCAGAATTGATGAGAAAGTCGTGCTTCACACTGTACGATGTGCGAGTTCATGAGGTAGACTATCACGAGGAACAATCAGAATGTAGCCTTTTTGTTTTTTCGATTGAATCATGTACGAGTGGTATGAAGAGACAGGTAAGTTCTGAGTTATAGTTTCAGTTGGTTTGCTTCCTAGAAAGCAGTTTCTTACAGTAAGAAAGAATTACCTGACTGTTGAGAGGAGGTGGGACTGGAGTAGAGTTCCGCACCTTGTTCGACTGCACGCGCGTCTGTCTTGCCATCACTGTGCTGGTAGAGGCAGCCTAAAAAACAGCTATTCTTAAAGAAGGACGATTATGTGGTCCAATCGCAACGGTTCAGTCCTTTAAACTGCAATACATTTTTAATTGCAGTTGACACGAGTTTGGTCCACATTATTATCGTCTGCTCTAAATACGGAGCAAGATGAGCGGATAGCAAACAGATTTTGTTGTTTCCCCTTGCTGGCAGACGAGGCAACAGTAGACCTATGAAACAAATGTTCCTCTGTTCCATGGGCTTTTAGCCTAGTTCGGTGACGTAATGAACCGATAACACCACCTACTAGTAAATAATTCCAAGAGAAACTGGGTTTCTTAGGTACCAAACCCTAACCAGTTGACCAGAGTTTGAGTCCACCACGGTTAAATGGTTTGCTTCCTAAACAAACACAATGTATACCAGTGAGATAATTGTCTATTGAAAGGGAGATACCTGTGTATTGAGAGGCGGTGGGACTGGAGTCGGTTTCCGTATCAGATTCCGTTGAACTCGCTGCTGTCTCTCCGTCAGTTGACTAGCAGAGGGCATCTGAACAAACAACGCTCAGAGGGTGTGACCAAATCTTCATTGTAGTTTGATCGCGATATACGCCATAACTTACGAATTTCGATGGAAAAGCAAGAGGATCAAAAGACGAACCTGATGAGGTAGGGGAGGCCTATTCCACAAGGAACCCGGTATTTCGTTAACCCTACCAGGTAATCTTAACCGGGTTACCTGGTTAACCGTTTTGTTAACCACTTGTTAACTCTCTTTTACAATGTCTTTTGGGGAAAATTAAGGGTTACCAAATGGTTAACAAAAGGGTTAACCAGGTAACCCGGTTAATGGTTAACGGCTAGGGTTAACGAAAAACCGGGTTGAATTACACCGTATAGGCCTGCTGAGAGATTGAAGAAGCACGATTATGTGGTCCAATCCCAACGCTCCAGTCCTTTAAACTGCAATACATTTTTCAATTGCAGTTTAAAAGACCGTTGACACGGGATTGGTCCACATAATCGTTCTGCTTCAACGTACCCCTTCTCCTAACCGATATGAGCTCCTACCAAACGACTGTTGCCGTTTTTCTACGTTCCACCTAGAACTATCTATCCTAAAGAGTGCAATTAACTTTTAAAATAAGCGAGCATCTTGAACTTATATGCATAATATCCACCAGAAATCTTTCACGTTCACTTGCACAGTTATGAAATGTTTCTGATATTGATCATACCTCGGGTCTAGCGAACTCATTCTCGTCATTCTCTCCAATGACAATGATGTCATCCTCCGATTTGATTTGACCGTCTTGCAAACTTTCCTCTTCTTCCTGGCCCTCAAAGCAATACATTGAAATATCAGATTCTAATAATAATACTCTAATCTGCTTACTATTTCATATAACTGTTTTCCTCTTCTTCCGAAATCGGGATAATTTGCATATATTTGACTTTAAAGAGAAATGAACTACTTTTTGTGAGACAGTCGAACCCTGCTGGTGTGTGTACGAGTCGTGTTTTCACACTGCTTCATCGAGGCGATAAGTTAATGAGTTACGATTCTCAATGAGTTTTCAAGTAATGAGTTCAATTTTTGAATGAGTTTTCCATAGTGCCATGCAACCGGGTTGCATGCAATCAAAAAGCAACTGTTGCCTTTGCACAAACGTTTCGTCCTTTCAGTTTAGGGTTGTTAATCGAGTTCGAAATTTCGACTTTTCGAGTTTTGGGAAATTTCGAGTTTTTGAGTTTTCGAGTTTGGCGAAAAATCGAGTTTTCGAGTTTAGGAAATTTTCGAGTTTTCGAGTTCGACTTGACTCGATAATTTTCGAGTTTTTTCGAGTCGAGTCGAGTTTGGAGTGTTTTTGGACCCAAAATATACATTTTTCGGGTCCGAAATTTTGATTTTCGAGTTTTCGCGTTCAAAATTTCGAGTTTGGCGAAAAATCGAGTTTTGGAAAATTTCGAGTTTTCGAGTTTTGGAAAATTTAGAGTTTTCGAGTTTTGAGAAATTTCGAGTCTTCGAGTTTCGAGTTCGACTCAACTCCAAAATTTTATAGTTTTTTCGAGTCGAGTCGAGTTTCGAGTTCGAGTTTAACAACCCTATTTCAGTTGCAACCGGGTTGCACCTCAAATGCAACCAAAATTGTCCACACTGTGGTTTTCGGTTATGTAAAGAAATTTTGGTTGCATTTGAGATGCAACCCGGTTAACTGGCCCAAAACTACTTTCGCACCAGCTGACTCTCCCGGTTATATCATCAGGATTTTCTATGAGAGACCTGATTATCATTAATAAATCCACTTTTCACTATGAAATATGAAACACGTTTTTCGAGCCGATTATGACGAATTTGCTCACACTGATGACGCGAATTCCGAAAACAACCTTTCGCCTATGAAGTCAGCTGGCTGTATGTTTGGCACGGCAATTGATGATATAAGATCCAGCACAGACGAATGATCAAAATATATAGCCAGTCCTATGTACGGTGAAAAACAAAATAGCTTGACACAACTAACTTCTTCAACTTTGCGAATAAACTTCTCGAGATTGCCAGCGGCCGTCAGATTTCGATCGTAGAGGTCGATGGCCAACATTAGCAACTGTTGTATGTCCTCCTCATAGAACCCTTGTACCTGAACTCAGACACATCAGCAGAAGTGACTTTTCCATGATGAAAAGCAGTCCATTTTTGTATTGAAACCTTTTTTCTTAAAAAAACTGTCTTTTTGAACTGTTGTGACCACTCGACACTTGACATAAACAAATAGGTGATTAAGGAGAAAACTTACGAATTGTAATCCAAATTGTGCAGAATATGCCACCAGTTTGTAGAAGATCCACAAACGCTCGCTGGGATCCAATCTGAGAAAAGCGAATTCAAGTGGAATAAAGTGTCATAATTCTTTGTGTAATTTGGTGAAAAAATTCGTGTCATGAACAAAAACTTTCGATCTGACTGCTGGCAAAGCGCGCTAAAAATTCAATATTCATCAGTTTAAACCATGGAATAGCAGATTGTTTTGAAATGATCTCCAAAAATTAGGCCATCGTGTTTTCTAAAAAAAATAAAAACTCTAGCTTCAGTCTGAATTCTCAACTCATCGATCCGAAATAAAGTTCGATCTGTCTATTCCCACTACGAACAGCATCCATAGTCGATACTTTGATTCGTTTTGCCAATTCTATATCTAAGCGGGTTTTTAGCATACACCAGTAAGGTCTGACTAAGCGACAAAAAGTAAGCCGTTTTCAGATGTGAACACGTGAAAATTCATCAAAACTAGACCGATTTTCATGTTTTCGGCTGAAAAGTAGTCCGTTTTTCGAACTTTTCTGACTATTCGGACAACCTTGCTGGTGTATGGTTTTTAGGTAACCTAACCCTTTTGGGTAACCATTTTTCAGGTCACTTGTAGGTAACCTCGAAGTAACCTGAAATCGGAATCCGGTTACCACCAAAAGTAAAAGTAAAAATCAATTTTCAGGTCGAACTAAAGGTTAGCTGATTTTTGGTTTCAGGTCACTGCCACAGAATACCCGCGAGGTAACATAACATGAAAAAGTTGGGTTAAGTTATCTAAAAACCCGGTATAGAATTCCCCGATTTGTTCGTAATTGAGCAGGTCTATGAATTAAGTTATACACGGCTAACATACTTGCCTAGTTGCCAGGTAAGATTATTTCTACTATCATTATTATTATTATTATTATTATTATATAATAGTTCTCACCGATATGTGGTTGTTAGTAGCTTCCCAATTAGTGCTCGGTCGGGCTGTGCCGTCTTTCCCAAGTATTTTACGATGACCCTGAAATTTTCAATCATTTCGCTCTTTTCAAAGTTTGGCTATACGGTCTATCGTGTCCTATCCGGCTATGTTCGTAGTTTGCTCCCGTTGTTCTCCGGTCAATATTCAGGAATTTTGACGCGTATTGACATCAAGCCACAACGAAATTTTGGTCACTCGGTCAATCACAAAAATAACCGACGACAAAAGTAACCATGAAGTAACCGACGACAAAAGTAACCATGAAGTAACCGACGACAAAAGTAACCGACTTCAAAACAATTGGAGGTTCGACACCTATGACCCCGATTACTTTTGTCGTCTTCATGGTTACCTTTGTCGTCGGTTACTTTGTGATTGGCCCATATTCTTTCGAAATAGCTCAGTGAGCAGATATCCAGCCCTCACGGGTGTATTGACCAACTGATGGTGGGAGAGTGCACTTACCGCTCACAATGCTCCTTGATGGTGTCACAGCTGAAGTGGATGGCCAACCGCAAGTTGACTGTCACATTATCCAAATCAATTGGATCGTCACCACATAGGGCACTATAAGAGACTTGATACGGCCACATATTCATGCAACCGGCTTTTTGGTAACTTTTTTCAGGTTAGCCAAGTGAATAACCTCTTGTTAGTCAACATAATAAACGGACAACAATTGTACAGGGTGCAATCGCCTTAAACATTCTCAAGTTCGACCGAGCTCCGAGCGCCTTAATAATTGATCACAGTTACACTTGGGCTAAAAGGCTTTGACTACACCGGAAGAGATCATGTTTTTACACAGGCCTCAGAACTGAACTAGGGTTAACTATTTATGGGAAATCGGAACAGTTTTTAAAGGGACGCTCCTGGCAGTTGTGTTCTCACTTCTAAGAGTCTGAGCAAAAACACCCATTTCTTGCGAACTCGTAACTTTGAACACACTTCACAAACCTACTGTAAAACTATTAGGGTTATTGTATTCGAAAGCGACCAAGTTTGCTACGAAAGTAACCGGGCTGCTTTTCGGTTGCACGCAACCCGACTGCATGTGTATTGTGTAAACTACATGTTAACCATCGTGGACCGGAGGAGCAAGAACAAACCTCAAGAACTCCTCGAAATGAGCCGGTTTGACGCTGCCCCCAATCAGCGGAACTAGATTACCGCTGTCGTCCTCAAGTATATTTCATTCAATTACATTCAATGACAACTAGCCGAATTGTGTGAAAACTTATTATTTATGAACCGAAGAGCTCGAGAAAAATCCATGTATTTCAAGCAGGAATAGGCAGGTAATATAATCAGACAACTGCAATGGCTTGAGCAGGTAATTTAGTCCAAATTGTAAACATGAAGGTGGCATTTAATCAACTTTTATAAACGAAATGTCTCTTACCAAACCACGTGATTCGTCCTAGACCACCAAGTTGTGAAAAAACAAGTCTAGATCGCATCAATTAGATAATTCATGCTAAAACTAGTCGAGCGCCTACTTGGTTAGTTGTTTTACAGAACTCGCTCGATTTCTCACCTAAACATTTGAATCGGGGATGATTTCGGTCCGAGTTGGGAATCGGTCAGTACTGGATGAAAAAATTCCCGACAATATGGGAAATAAGAGAGAAAAATACAGCGTAAAAATACCGTTTGAGCGTGATCGTTGAGACGAAAAGAACCACAGCGTTGCGCCATCGTTCGATCGATCCAGAAAATGTGTTCACGGTTGTTGAAGGATATTTTCTGCAAAGTTATCATAGGAGAACCGATTCATAAATTGAACAACGACTTTATTCAGGTAATTCAATATGGACCCGAATCACGACACGATTCTATAGTTGGATTATGATTTGCATCGAAGATCGCCCACCAGATACATTTTCTCGACTCAAAGGTTATCAAATGCACACTCTTGGTTATCTTGAGCTTATCTTCAACTTTTACTTTGCTAACAATCTCGAAATACCAGTGAAAAGTTCTCAAAATGAGAAATTTTCTCAAATGCACAGAGAATGTGCCGTACTGAAAAATCACATAAACGTTCACGGTTGTTAAACAGTCACAATTCACTGGTGTGCGATATGCGTTTGCAGACTCCAATAGTCAATGCACACACCAGTAAGATGTGACCTTTTTTCACCAAACAAAATCTATTTTTCAACAGAAAAACACGAAGCTTGATGTTTGCATCGAATATAGGCCATTCTGGTTTTTTTCTGAATATTTGGAAAAATTTATTGTGGCACTAGAGACTAACCACTGGAACTGCCCGTTCATCAGTTCTCGTGCGGAACCGACAGGTGGCTGTTACCAGCGGCTGCGCTACCGTAATCCTCTCGACAGGCTGTCCGGGGGTTCTTGGTAACATCGGCAGCTGCAATATAGAGAGTGATCAAACATTTATGGTAGTTTGCTCTCGATACGCGACGGTCGACTTCGAGCAACTTTGTGATGAATGACACGTGAAAAAACCATGAAAGACCGCTGATACCGATGAACATAATTATTCATATCTGCCGACTTACCGGCATTTGAAAGAGCGATGAAACAGTTCCGACAGAGGGCTGACTGGACGTGGACTCCATTCCCGAATCAGCATCTCCAATAGGCCGCGCAGCCTCACCTGGTTCAGGTTTCACTGAAAAGCATGTTCTGAGAACAGTTCGACTTTCTGATTTGGTCATCACGTCAGCTGTTCCTTCAAGGTTAACATTCCTAGGCTTTTCACCTAAGCCCCCCCCCCCCCTCCCGGGAAATAGCAAAGGGGACGAGGGGTGAAGGGGACGACCGGGGGACGAGGGGTAAAGGGGACGAGGGTGTGACAACTAGATCTGGTAAAACGAGATATATATCGGTTCTGCGGCTCACATTGCTAACTAAAACTGTTTATATGGTACTAATAGTGATTGTAGTCACCTCAGTACTGATAATTATTACTTTACCTATAATTATTTTGTCGAGCCTCATCCCCCGGTCGTCCCCTTGGCTATTGCCCCCCCCCCCCCCATCTTGGAGCTTTGCAGAAGTAAGATAGACGATTGAGAGCATGGCGTGAGCTCACGAGTTAGTGGCATTCTGATAGCATTTTTTTCAATCAAATTTTCTACGAGATAACTGACCATTAATAGACTACAGGGAAACAAGATGACTTTTTTTTTCACATTGAGCGAGTGTCACATTCTTCGAGTGTGTGGATAAATGAATAAAAACGTAAAGGAGTATCATACTACTATCGAAATCCAACTAAACTTCTAGCTAAGCAGCAGCGATTTGGCTATTAGTTTAGATACCGGCGTGTTGCAACCAGTTTCAGTATCTAAAACCCCGATCGGTTGTTAAAGCAGAAACACTGACTACTGACCTGTCGTGAACAGCGAACTAGTATCATGCGGGAAGTTCATCATACCAGTAGAATTCGACTGAAAGAATATTTTTAGGCGAATGTGATGACCACTTTCATTTTGGAAAAACTTCATTTCTTCGGAATACTATATTAACTTAAAAGATCAAGTGAAACTAACATGACGCAAAAATAGCACATCATGCGAGCAAACAGTTTTCAAAAATTGAGTTTCTGCGAAAAAACGTTCCTGATGCACATTTATTAGCACACAGATGCCAAGGTCTCAGTGGGAATGAAATGAGCTATATTGTGAAAATGATCGTTTTCTGTTCTAGAATAAAGTGTAAATTCGACAATACAGAGGGTTATATCTTTTGTATTGGAAAATTAGACTTTGATAACCGATAAAAGCACCACTACAACAAAACAATTAAAGAAGGACGATTATGTGGACCAATCCCGTGTTCGTAATCGTCCTTACTTAATGATTGGGTCTTATATTATTTTATTCCACCCAACTGACTGACCTGAGTGTGAGCGATGGCAGGAGGCACCTGGTTAGAAGAGTTTGACACAATGAAACCACCTCCTTCTGCAATGACAATTATCACAACTTTCCTGTTATTCATACACATGAGCTGAGGAACATTTGGGATGATTTTCAACGATTGATCCAATTCTAAGGCAAAAGAGAATGACAAGCAACGAGGCTGCAGACCAGGCTGAGAAAATCTGGGCATCTCTGACCAGCACACTGTCTCGCCGAGTACGTCACAGAAAGGTTGGCCAATTGGCTGTGAACTGTCCAAAAGTGTCGTTTTCCCGAAAATTCCTGAGATTTCTCTGTTCACTTTTCTACCTATAGGCATCTATTACTTGCTCTTCATTTGCAAACTAATGAACTTGGTTTTTGAAACAGAAGTCAGAGGGTGGATGAAATTAGTTTTAATTTGAGTACATTCCAATAACTATCTTTTTTTCATAGATTTTTCCATGGCTAAAGCCCGGGCAATACTTTTACTTTCTATCTCACCCCCCCCCCCCCCCCCACTCAACTAAAATCCTGTGGCAAAGTTGAGAGATGGCGAGGGGCAATTAATGAGTGGGGGGGGGACATTGTACAACTTCGACATAGAACAATGACCCCCCCCCCCCCCTCCCGAAATACAGAAAGAGAGGGGGTTATAGAAAATACCCGGAACTGAAGAATCCCACTCAACCCAAGCCTGACCTTACAATCATGTTTTGCTCATTAAAACGCAAATACGCCGACGTAAAAACTACATAGGAACTTCTAGCCCACAGTTAAGACACTGGTAGAACGGTAGTAACAGTTAAACTGTGGTGATATGGTCGTAAACGTCCCGCGATTCAGTGGTAAACTTGTGGTAACGTTGAATCACGATTACTACCAGTAAATCGGTGACGTATCTCAAGTAACCTCAGTAATGAACTAGATATCTAATACCACATGTGATACCTATACTAGATACGGATGTCTGCGAAACTGCTCTGCCGGCTTCTGGCTAATTTCGGTTTAATTACCCTACTTTTCACCTCTGAAGCAAACTTAGTATTTGGTACGTGAGGACTAGATACTAGAGGGGCCATGAAAAGATAATTAAATTTGTTTTATAAAAAAAAATAATTTTCAAGTGTTTTGTTTTCGATAATTCGAAATAATTTTACTGCTGTTTTACTGCAGTTGAACTACAACTTTACTGGCGTTTTACTGCAGTAGCGACACCGTATTACTACCGTTTTACGACTGGTGATACTGCAGTAACACTACCAGTAAAACGGCAGTAGTACGGTGTCGCTACTGTAGTAGAACGCCGGTTTTATTTTTACAGTGTATGGAATCAGTCACAGGGAAATAAAAACCGCTAATTGACAGCAAAGTTACTGCAGCTCTACTCCGGTTTGACTGCCGATTTACCGCTGGTAGTACCGCGGTACTACCAGGGGTAAATCTGCAGTAAACCTGCAGTAAACCCGCAGTAACTGCGCAGTAATTGATATTCAAATCTACCACAAATAATCTAAAATAATAGTTTTTCAAAAAATTGTTCCATTTAACGCAATAGGAGCGCTCCATGCATCCTATCAACATCAAAGGAAAATAGGATACCTCTCTGTTCTCGAAAAGTACCTCAAACTTGGGTAATTAAACCGAAATCAACTCAAACCTCAACGACTAGTGATGGAGAAGTCCGTACTTAAGTAAGGGCGGAAAATATTTTTTTCAAAATTCGTTTTTAAGGGTGAAAATGCATTCAATTTTCCAATATGCATGAATATTAATTGCACATCAGGATATCGGAACGAATTTTTGGACAATCATGATTTGGTGAAGAAATTGAGGTTATGAGCCATAACTATGGAAGTTCTTCTCGTAAATTTCCATTATATGGTTTTCCATCATGATTTGCTAAGTAAAATGTCAATTCGTTCATTTCAAACGATTGAATACTCATATTGTAGAAATGCAGTTGTCAGGAACTCATCATAACGATCGAAAAAAAAGTAGAACTGTCAGACTTGAAAAAAATTATCTGCTCATTTTCTCGAAACTGATTTGTATAATCTCCGATACGTTTATCTCTTCAGTTTTTGCGTTATAATATTGCATTTCCACACGAAGCACGCACTTTTGAATAGTTTACTATGAATCTACTGCGGGTTTACTGCACGTTTACTGCGGATCTACTGCACGTTTACTGCGGATCTACCACGGGTTCGCCTTACTACGGGTTCACTGCGGATTTAACCCTGGTCACAAAATTCCTATGGTCTGCCGACGTTTGTCATAGCATTGAACCCTTTCTTTAAAACCAGATGTGAAACTGAGTCAGGATTCTCAGTAATAACATATGAAAAAATTGAGGTGAACTCACGATTTAACACCAGGTGTTCCCCTTCGTCTCCACTGGGAAATTCTTCGTTCATCAGATCTCTGAAAAAAGGCACATACGGGATTTTAAAACTGTTTCCGGAGAAAATTGTTTCCATGTTATCACGCTTCGCATTGTATAAGTTGTCGAACAAGAAGTAAGCATTGGCGCGATTTTTATTCGATATGCCAGCTACGAATTGTGAGAGAGCATGCAGGTCACTGAGGCCGCAGACAGGATGATACTCGCCTACTCTTTGCATACTCGCCCGTCGAAGCCTCCAAGAAAAGTGAAAAAAGGAGCTTGCCAATTAGCTGATATGGGAATGGTCTGCGAGCTGATTGGCTGAAAATTGTCTGGCGGCGACGCGACCGCAACGCATTCAATCGAACCGCGACGCGACCGCACCGCACTGAAAATATTACCTTCTCGATTTCAGAAAAATTCTTCACGTCCGTCTAAAAATGAACCAATGTCCCTGTGCCTGTTTTCAATGCTCCTGTGCCTGTTTTCAATGCTCCTGTGCCTGTTTTGATAACGATTCCGGGTCTCTTCTGAAGTATAGCTTACTAAATATAGTTCTATTGAGAGCGCCAGTACATAGCTACGCAAACAAAGAACGCGTCGAATCAGCGTAATGTTTATCACAATACTATACGGTGTATGTTGCTCTTTTCCGCTGTGCTTGTAGTTCGATCCCGTTGCTCTTTATGGCGAAATACGTAATATATCGCGTGTATCAAGATCAAACAACGACAAAGATTTATTAACTTCCTATAAAAGGAAGACAACTCAAAAGGCGATGTTTAGCATTAACTTGTTTCTAATTCGCACTTCCTAAAGAAACATCTCGCTGACTGCCAAGTGTTTTTTTTTTGAATTTTATCCGATAATATAATAATACAGATATTTATTTTATATCAAACATGGGAAAAATAAAAGTATTTGCCTAAAAACTAATTATATCATGAATTATTAAATATTGCTATCTGTGAGTAACATAAGTAATATTGCAGGTATCATTCTTCACATATACAAGAACTACGTAAGTGAAGCAGTGGTACAAGTGTATAGGAGTGTTGTTTGAATGTAAAAAATAATTGAAACATTTGAGTTAATGTGTTCTCATCTAATATCACAATGGCACGGGAGTTACATTGGGCAAAACTCTATCAAAAGATTGGGGTGACAATAAAAAAGCAGGCTGAAAGTAAGGCTACGTTCACACTTCCACCCCAAGATTGTGTGTGGCACGAACGTGCAAGCCATACTCATCGACTGAGCCACTGATCTTGGGAGAACGATCAATATCCATACTTTGCACGAAAGTCAAAGTATGAACGCAGTCCAAGTGAAAATGCACGAAAACACGAAGGCGAATTATTCACAGCAGTTATTAAGGCGTAAGGCAGTTATTACACAGTGATCAAGGTAGTTAGAAGATTATTTGAAAAAAAAATCACAATAGAATTTTATAGAACGTTTTGCTAAAAAATCATAACAGAAGGGGGTCTGTTATAAACAGTGGTTGACTATGACTAGAACTTATAAAACTTGCCCAACTTGGATGAATGAATAGATGTGAGAAAAAAACGGTATCCCATGTTCGTCCTCAGAGAAGACTCACGTAGTTTGCGGGAAATAGACCAACTCTTCCATTGGCACGACCACGCCACCAACCCTCGTCCACCTGAGAGCACAGGATTTGTAGTTTGTAGTGTGGTCTTTAGGTTTCGCTTATTCCTATACAAGTTTATAGGGTTCGTACGGTTTTTGCAGGGAATAGGGTTTGTAGTTTGTAGTGTCGTTTGTAGGGTTCGTTTATTCCTGTACAAGTTTATAGGTTTTGTAGTTTGTACTTTATAGGGTTAGCTTACTCCAGAACAGGCTTGTACGGTGTATATTGCTCAATCTAAATGTTTTTGTAGTTTGATTCCCTCAGTATCTGCAGAGCAGTAGGGTTGTTGACGTCAATTACAGCAGTCTCTCTGAATGTCTATTGTGGGACAGCATAGTGTCAAAAAGTGCAGTTCTAGTCATTCTCAATATTCGTCAGGGTTTATCGCCGCTGGTAACCTCCCGCCTTTGAACCTTCTTTAGATTTCACACAAGATTTGCTTAACAGTGTTTTGGTAATCCAATGGTAGGGTCAACTGTAAACATCTGGCTACAGTATATCGTTAATGAATACACAGGCATGTGCGTATAGGAGCTGGTCATTCAAAAAATGTAAATGTAGCATTCTTTTCTGTTCTAGACCAAATCCGCCCATACAACATATTATAGTTTTCGTATTGGACAACTACACTTCGTTCTAGAATAGATGAAAAACGCCACGTTCAAATTTTCTGATGGCCAGGTCTTCTATGAAAAGATCAAACAACCAACCTGATCGATTTCAGTGATGACGTCATCCGGGTCGAACGAAATTTCCGTTTCGTCGGCTGAAAATCAGAAAGATAAGGCTCAGATGTAACAATTGAAGTAGGAAGCATAATAAAGAAAGAACGAGTATAGTCGTTGCCAACGGAAAGGCGGGAGGGTACTGTATATCTGACTTTTCGCTGTGGACGCACACATCTCTTCGAGTCGTGCTCTGATAGCGCAGTGGTTAGCGCCCTGCTACGAATCTTTTGCTCGCAGATTCGATGCCGGCAAGCGATAGAATGTTATAAATTGGCACTCACTACGTTACGACTCTACCCCCAGACCATGATGAGCTTGGGAACAATCGAGGTGGGATAGTGTCCGTTCGAGAGTTCAAATGTTGAACATTCCCTAACAGAAAAACGAACGTTATAGTTCAAAGGTCACCCATAGGATAGGTGATTTCGAATTTTCCGAGAAAAGCTAGACATTTTGAGTAATAGAAAACAAAGTGAAATTATTTATAAGCTGCAATAGGCGTAGGTGAATCATATTCAGCTACTTAACAGCATAGGAATGTTCACGAATCCAAGTAAACCCCGGATAACTTCCGGTTCATATATAATCCGAGATCAACTTTATATAATCCGTGTTTAAGCCATAACAAGGGTGTCTGGCTTCTGACTTTTTTCAAAATCAACCGAACTTTCCCTACAAAAGCAACCGGCTCGATTTTTGGTTGTTATCAACCCGGTCGCTTGCGTAGTCCGCCTTTTTTCCTACAGTAGTCCTCCCTGAACCGCCCATGAATCCATCGCGTCCATCGAGCTTGTTCATACAAGCACGTTCATATTTTTGTGAAATAATTCAAATTCTCTAGTTCTCATCAAATTTAATGAATAGCATACTTATCGACTACTGGCCAGCCTACCTGCTTGATAATCCCATAGGGCGACAGCCTTCAGTCCCTCGCTCAACGTATCGATGTTGGGGGGTTCCTCGTAGAGAGACGGCTGCACTGGGACAGGCGAGGTGACTGTAACATAACTTATTAGAAAAAAAGGAAAAAAAATGACAATCTATTCTAGGAAGCTAGGATGATAGTGTCCATTGTAGATTGCGACAAAATCAAATTATTCACAATATCGTAATCTGAGTATACGAAATGCGTGACAAAACTGTATCGAACTATGAGATATATTCTTCATTTCATTTCAAATATAAAACCACCTAGTGGCTGGAAGAACAAAACCAAGAATGTTGATAATAATTTGAAGAAAAATATTGACACACAAAATTAGTAAAGACCATAAATTTGCCTGAGGACAGCCCACGGTCTACCCATAATAGTTGCACAACTGACAGTCACGACAACCACCTATATTTGAACTAACTAGTAAACACGAAGAATAATTCCGTCGTAACCATTAATAAGGTTCGACTAACGACTATTCAGAGTGGAGTTCCGTGTTTAGATTCAAACACGCGAAAATTACTTATTTTGTATTTTAAATAGACAAACTTTCTCGTTTTCACCTAGAAAGGTAACTGGTTTTCAAAATTTTTCTGGCTATCCCGGCTCACCTTTTTGTGATGGGGGTGGTGTGAAATTCTCCTCGGGTTCTGGTGGTAGTTCGTATTGTGGTACGGGAGCCACGGGCGCGGGAGGCATCTCGGGAACCACGGCTTCTGAAGAATCATATATAGGGAGTGAAACAAACCTTCGTTGTAGTTTGATCTCTTCGCACAATTATTAACGATTTTTGTTCAAAATTAACGGGATCAAACTACAAACACGTACAGGCCGGCTTACGAAAGAGTAAGCACCCGTTATTATTCTTTATTAAAAACCAGTTTGAGCGAAAATATAAGGACCTGTTTGAGCGTATGAGGGTCAATTCTACAAGTAACTATTTTTTTCAGGTTACCTAACCCTTCAATTCTGAAACTAGAATCCGGTTATCATTCAATCTAACACACTTTAAACCAAGCTTTCGGTGGAATTGAACAGAAGCCTTTTCCAGTTTTTTTTCAGTCGGTTATTCATTTGCATTCCAGGGTACTTTCCGGTTACCCACTCAGATAACCAGAAAAATAAGTTACCAAACAGTGGGTTACCCTAAAAAACCGGTTAGATTCAGAACCAAAAAGAGGGAAAGAACCAACCAGGAACCAGAGCTGGTTTTGCCGACCGTGACAGATTGGGTACGGGAGCGGGTGGAGACGAGGGCGCAGGCATGGGGGTGGAGCCACCTGAACAAGAGCATGACACTTTCCTATATTATACATAGTAATAATAATAATATTGTTATTGCTATTATAATTAGTATTATTTAATTATTATCATTTTGTGAACCGCGGTAGTGTACAACGCGTATTCTAAAAGAAAGGTTGATTGGTTCATTGGTTGGGGTTCTTCATGAAATTGGTCCAAAAACGTTCAGATGGGGAGTCTAGATATTATTTTGCAAAACCTTTTACAAAACGCAAAAATGGGATGCACAACCTGTTCACCTTTTCTACTGCCGTCATTGAAAGTTTGCAATTCTACTGTAGGAGTTACAGTAGGAATAAAAAAGACTATAGACATACCTTGATTCTGGAACATTCCTACTCTGCCCGCGACCAACTTCTTAGGCGCATCGTAGGTCGATCCCTTTACTGTCGCTCCAGAAGTGTTGGTGGGCGATCGTACATGATGCTGTCTAAAATTATTGAATAAGCACAATTAGTTCGGGTGTGACTATTCCACATGAAGTAAACCATTTTTTTTCGATTGATATTTCGGAAACATGATGAGTTTGCATCAAAAATAGGCTGATTATCATACACCAGTAAAGTCCGACTATTCGACAAAGCAGAGTCGGTTTTTGTATTTAAACACGTAAAAATGAATAATTCTGCATCAAGCATAGACAAATTCGCATTTCCGGCAAAAAAAGGTAGCCTGTTATTCGATTTTTTTTTCGCACAACTTCACTGGTCTATGCGAATAAGATATGTGAGCATTCTTCAAACATTCATAGATATGTGAACCCGGCAAGGTTCCGAAGTAACTTGCTTTTTTAATAAAACAAAACCAAACTTCTGTAAATCAACTTCTCAAATTGCCGAATGATCGAAAAAAGCCAAAAGTGCTTGTGCAGGACGAAAATCGGCAGGATAAAAATGTCGCTTTTCTATCTGAATCTGAAAATTGACCAACCTATCGAGTTCTTCCTTCTGTTCATGTATGACTTCGCTCATGGCAGCGCGCTCCGATTCCCACTTTTTCTGTTCCTCGTTTCGAATCTTCACCTCCTCCTTCTTTCGCCTGAAATTACGTCAAATTTCGTAACTATCTTCACTTTTCGGAGCGACTTTCAAATTTTGTAACGAATTTGCAACATATTAACACGTTTTCCAGTACTTTTATAACTTTTAGAGGGGAAGGGGGGACTTTATAGTGAGTGCCAATTAAACTTTTTTTTATAAACTTCTGCCTCTCGCCTCAGTGCGCTATTAGAGCACACACCCGACATGCTTTGGAATAGAAGACATGTGTGTACACAGCGTAAAGTGAGATATACAGTACAGTACCCTTCCGCCTTTCCGTTGGCGACGACTATACGGCCCAGGACGACTAAATCTTTGTCTTGACAAGGACTTGATATCCGAATCACCCACGTACCAGTAGGTTTGACTGTCTTACAAAAATCAGTCCAGTTTTCATTCCAGGCTTGTGAGCCATGATTTTCTATCCAAAACAGTTTTCCTTTTTCCCATCTTGGCGAAAAAAGGACCGTTTTTATGAATTTTTCTGACTATTCGATATCGTACAGAAACCAACCTGTTTTTACATTAAAATGCGTGAAAAAACTCATGAAAAGAAGTCAGATTTACCGGATCTTAGAGAAAAAGAACCATTTTCTGGACAATTTTACAGAAATATGGACGGACCTGCTCTCCTCGTCATTCATTTTATCCCAGAACTGCTCTCTCGCCTTGTTGTTTATGTCCACGTGAGGGCGTGTCCGCGTGTACACAGAACCCACGGCAGTGGGGGCAGAATACGATGATTCCACCTAGAAACACACAGTAGTTCATACTTATTTCACAAACATTGTTAATGAATATAAATAATGAAGAACTATAATAGAGAAACACACAAAACATAATACCTAACCATTAAAAAAAATTGAAAGTGCTTTTTTTCGAGTTTTCGAGTTGAAATTTCGTGCTTTGGAAAACTTCGTCAAATCGAATTTTCCGAGTTCGAGAACTATTTTTTTCTCTATTTTTACTTTCGAGAACTATATTCAAAATATTATATTTTTTATTTCTTCTATCTATTATCTCAATCTTTCAAATTGATAAAAAAACGTGCCTCACTACAAACGGTTGTCCCGGGCAGCTTGGCGACTTCTTTCTCGATCGACTCGGCCTCTACGTCCATTTCACTACGCGCGTACACCAGCACGTGCACGGTTTTTAGGTACGCGCGCACGTCGCGCGCGTGCGAAGTTGTCGCGGCGACACGCGCCGACGGAACGCCTTCTCCCTGCTGCAGAACGGCAAAATAATTTACAGAAATAGGAATAAGAATATTTGTTGGACCCTGTGCTTGAAAGTGTAGAAAACTGTAGACACACCAAAAGACCTCAATAAAGATCGAACATAACCCAGAAATACAAAAACGAGTCGGGAAGATTCAAAATGGTACTTAGATTATAGATAGTACTAGGGTGATTGAAGAATGTTTTTTTTTCTCGAAAAGAATGTACATATACACCAGTAAAATTGTCCGATTAGCCAGGAGAACTTCCAAAACGAACATCTTTTTGGATATATCGGGAAGATCTGCCGTTTTTAACGCAAAATCAATAATGTTCACGAGTTTCTGACGAAAAACGGGTTATTTTTTTTCCAAAATGAATCGCTACTGGCTGTCTAGTAGGTAGTAGCCGTTCAGTAGGTGATTTATTCCAGAGTAATTTTTTTCAACTCGTATTTCCCTCTTTCTCATCTGAGCGAGTGCCACTGAGGGGTCGTAACTCAGATAAATTTCGTACTTTTTGGGGACTATTTTTTGGGGGACCATAATAATTAATTTTCGGGTTTTCCGAACTTTGGGTGATCCCAATTGTGCACACCGTGCAGACTCGCCCACGTCTGGTGCCACACTCTTTCAATGTAGATAAACGAATGAATTAATACGCAAACCTAACTAACCCAGTGAACGAGGACGATTTTCGGTAGAACAGTGGGTCCCAGGCGGACGCTGATCACCCCGTACTGCAGTCGACCACTGTTGAAACTCGTCGAGAACTCCTCCAGACCTCCATCTGGAATGGAAAACATGTTATTGAGCGTGACCACACCTTTGTTGTAGTTTGATCTCGATAACTTACGAATTTCGACCAAAAAGCAGTGGTATAGAGCAACGAACACCGTAAATGCTTGCTCTCGAGAGAGAAAACTCTATCTTCATGAGTATACTAGGCCTGCTGGCGGTTCAAGCAAGCAACCCAGTTGCCTGCCACCAAAAAGCTCGCCCGTTTCCGTGTGCAAAAAACTATTTATGGTGCGATTTTCTGGTTATGGAGTGAGATTTTGGCTGCATTTCAGAAGAAACCAATATACACATTACACAAGCAAGCAGGTAGCTTTTTGGTTCCGATGGAAACTCTTCTATGCTGAATGCCTATAATACATAACCACATCACATAAGACTAGTATAAGGAAAATAAAAGATAAATTTACCTCCAGTATCTCCAATCTTGACGACGTTCGAGTTTCCTTCATACTCTAAGATCATCCTGGAAGAGTTGTAGTTAGTTACAAAAGCATGACCATTTGTTTTATTCATTGAACGGCTAACCGGGTTAATGATTACCTGGTTTGGAACCCTTTCGTAAACCACTTAGAAATCGAGAATCTCTCACGAACAGCGTTGTAAAACGGGCCACGAGGTGGTTACTAAAACCACGGTTAAAGAAGGACGATTATGTGGACCAATCCCGTGTCAACGGTCCTTTAAACTGCAATTGAAAAATGTGTTGCAGTTTAAAGGACTGAATCGTTGGGATTGGACCACATAATCGTCCTTCTTTAACCGGGTTAATGGTTACCTGGTATTCCTGGTTTGCAACCCTTTTCTTAGCCAATAAGTAACCGCGTGTTTCTTACAAATAGCGTTGTAAAACGGGTTACCAAGTGGCTACTAGAGCAATATGGGTAACTGGTAAACTGAACCCGGTTCACGGTTAAAGAAAAACCCGGTTCCTTGTTGAATTGGCCGTAAAGTCTCACTTCTTTTATAGATAAGTCTTCACTTGGCACCGTTTTTGGTCCCAAGCGTTTCGGTATTTTACTCATTAGTGGTGAATTCTTTATCTAACCGGGTTTTTAGGTAACCTATTTTTCAGGTTACCTCAGTAGGTAACCGGATGGTTACCTAAAATGAAAAACTGGTTACCTGTTTTTCTAACGCAAAATGTGGTTTTTACCGTTAGTTTGAACGGTAACCGGATTTTAGTTTCAGGTTAGTTTCAGGTTACCAGCCAAGGTAACCTCAAAAATAGGTTACCGAAAAAGGGTTAGGTTACCTAAAAACCCGGTTAGTTGTAGAATTGGCCCTCATTAGTTCAGAGAAAAGCTACAGTAAGAAGAGTAAAGAAGTAAATAAGTAAACTAACCATTCGTCGCCGGTTTTGGATTCTGTGACTTGCTTGTAAGCGGCATCTATTGCATGCCCGTTTGCTTGGAAATTGAGGGTCATGGAAAAGGTCTGAAAGAAGACAACATTAACATAATAATTAAAATCACTAATAGCTATTATCTAGTTTTCACAGACAAAAAATGAGTGTGTTGATGAAGAATATTAAACAAACATGAATAATATGGCTTTTACGAGAACGTAAAGTACCGTCTCACGACACGCCAAATGAAAAGAAATACTCGTAAAAATACTTTTAAATGCAATTTGAAAATTAAATTAGAAAATTGAGATTCAACCGGGGAAAATGACTAATCACTTAACTGATCAAACTGCGCTCTAATGACAAAACTGCCACGCGACGCGTGTCGCAACGCGGTTGCCGATTCGAAAAATTCTGGCCGCATTCAATCCGATATTTCCAATATTTATTCAATTTATGCGGATGTTTCGGTAATTGTTATATAGCTGCTTTACATTTCCTACAATTTTGAATCAAAATTCTGTACCTTGCGGCTGCTTTCGTTAGACGTGACCACCCGCGATAAAAAACCGTTGCGTCTTCTTATTTGATTAATCGAGCTTTTTTCATATTCTTGCGATATACATAACTCCTGATTATATAGAGTTAATTATCATTTTCAGTACAAGTTTATCTTCTGTGTTGGTCTTAGAAACATAGTTGTCATTTGCGACAATACCCGACAATATATTTTTAATATGCAAGTCAACTTTTCCAGATGGTGGAAAAATCAGACGATAAGAAGGCGGTGAAGACCGAGGCGAAGTCTAAAACCGAGTCGAAGCCGAAATCGGGTGACAGTAAATCCAAGGGAGACGTCAAGAAATCAACGAGCCGCAGATCGCGATCCAATTCTTCTAGCAGCTCTTCCAGTGGCAGTTCTAGCAGGTACTTATTTTAATAACTGAGTTTCACTGCGATGTTGTATTTAGGTACCCTAAAAGAGGAGAAGATTTAGGAATTTCAGACTGTTCTTCCGTTAAGTAAACTAACGTGATATTACGTTATCAGCGTGGAAACCAGTGCGAAAGTTGACAAAGGCTTACTATAGCCACAATTGAAATTTCGTCAATAATAATATTCTAACATCGTTTAAACAAATAGTAACCCTGGTTAGCAGGTTTTACAAAGTAGCTTACTAAGCAGGCCCCTTGTGCCTTGTTTGATTGATTTTGTCATCTGAAAAGTTTCCAAAATTAATAATTTGGCTCTCAGAAGAAAATAGAAGACTGTTTTCTGAAGAACAGGAGAGATTGGTTGGATTTCAGTTCTGAAAAAGGCGATTGGGGATTAGGAGAAGAGTTGGTTTAGTTGACCGTAATGTTCCCAACTGATTACTGATAGAAAGCAGTCTGGTAATATCAATTATCAATTAAGACGGGTTGTTTATAAATCCCGATTTCAGTGACAGTGGATCTTCCGGATCTTCTCGCTCTTCCAGTAGCAGCAGCTCGTCCCGCTCTCCGTCGCCCCGCAACAAACGCGATTCCGGAAAGGTGGTTGAATTTCACGCAAAATTACGAAGTTTCACTAGAAAAGTCCCATCTCACAGGTGTGTGCTTGAATTAAATTTAACCGAATTATGATTATCTATCAATATCATTTGGAAAATCTAATAGTAATAATATGTATGTGATGGTCTATCCTAGGTCCTAGCTGCTTTGAATTGTTACACTTACTAATTTTTTAATCCTCTTTTTGTAGGGTGCCATCACGAGAGGTGGTCGTTCTCGCTCTCCCCGTAGATCGCCGGCTCGTGGAGCTCGTGCTGATAGAGGTCAGTTCATTACATTTCGTTTATAGACAAGTCGGATCTTTCTTTTTTTGTGTTAGTGTGAAATTTTGTTACAGACACATATTTTGCTCATTACGATCAAACATTAGTACGGTGTGACAATCCTTCCGAAACAAGACAGCTTTTCATCATAGATTCGTGAAAATTCATAATTTCGGTCATTTCGGATGAGACGATTCTCTCAATTTTGACTAAAAGGGTTGTTTCAAGTTCAAAGACGATAGGACATGGAGAAAAGGGTTGTTATTGAGACAAATTAACTGAAGTGTAAATGCGGAGATTTACCGGGAAATCCTTACCTATACCTATTACTTACTACTGTCTACTTTACTTATTACTCCTACTATGTAATATGCTTCTTGTTCTTTACTTATAAAATAGAATTTATTCACGATTGAACACGTGACTTTGTACATCATATGTCGCTCTCCAAATGGGTAAATGGGGAGAAAAGTAGAGAAGTTTTGTTACTATCATTATCTACTTTTGCCTTTTCTTAGGTGACCACCATGTCTCACCTATACATTACCAATTACCTACTACTATTCTTTTTACTGCTGTGTATTAATACATTACAATTATTACTGCCTGTTACATTCTTATTACCAATATACTTTTGGTCTTATCAGGTGACCACCGCGTCTCCCGCCGTTCTCCCTCTCCTCCCCGTAGACGTCGTTCGCCCTCGCCCCGTCGTCGCGACAGAAGTGGAAGCAGGGGACGCGAGAGACGCAGATCCCCCAGAAGGTCGTCCCCGAGAAGGTTGGTTAGAGTCAGAGAAAGAGAGGGAGGCTGAGTCTTTGGCGACAATATTTGCTGATTAGCCAGAAAGTGATTTCTGCGATGTTGTGGAATTTCATTAAATCCATATGCCAGTAAAGTTGTCCGAATAGTCAGACATAATAGAAAAGGGGGATACTATTTTGTCGAAAACAAGAAAATCGGTCTACTTTTTACGCAAAATCATCAATTTTCACATGTTCAGATCTAAAAACGGACTTATTTTTGTCGAATAGTCAGACCTTACTGGTGTAATATGAAAGCATATTTTATATATATTATAGTAGAGGCCTCTGACTTTTTTCAAATTCAATCAGCCGACCGTACATTGTAGTTTAACGACATCTTACTCCTTCAGATCTCCCGTGAGACGTGCTTCTCCCCGAAAAGCCAGTCCTTCCAAGCGGATCTCGGTGCGAAACCTCAGCAGAAATGTCACCAAGGTATATCTTTTTGGATTTTTTTTAAATATGTAAAAACCTATGATAAACCTATAATGGCAGAGGGGTGTTCAGGAAAATTATTCAAGTGAAATATGAACCCGTGTCGAAAAACCGTCTCGAAAACAGTATAATTTTACCGAGATTATGTAGACAAGGTAATTAGTCTTACGGTCCTCGGCTCTTTCTCAATACTCAATTCCATGGAAAAAAAATCGAAACTTGAGAATCTGTCGTACCTAATAATAAATTATTTTCGACGCAACTTGGAATTAGATCAATAACTTAATTACATTGCAGGACCATTTGGCGGAGATTTTCGGAATCTACGGTACGATCAAGGTGTGTGATCTGCCCTTCGATAGACTGCACAGTCACCTGCATCGCGGTTATGGATACGTGGAATACGAGACGGTAGAGGACGCCGAAAAGGTGCGTATGGCGTATCGGTTTTCGATTTTTGAATTTTTAATGTCGATCTTTTCTTCAGGTTTTGTCTTTGCAGTTAAAAAAAAACCTGAGGGTTCAATCCACTCCCTGGCTGGCGTTTTTCTCATGAGGAGTTGTATTTTCAAAATGTTGTCATTGTTTTGGGCAGTTTTTTTGACGTATTGCTGACTTACATAAATGTTTTGAAGTGAAATCACTTTTTTAGTCTGAAGATACATCGAGCAACGTAGACGGGAAATCAATATTGATGTTTTTCAGGCGATCAAGCACATGGACGGTGGTCAGATCGATGGCCAGGCGGTGTCGGTGGAACTGACTCTGAATAGGGCGGCCGCCGGGCAGAGAAGATCCTCCCCCATTAGGAAGACTCCGCCGCGCAGAAGGTACGTTGAGAATAGTTCCAATTCTCTCTGAATAGTTGTAGTTTGATCTCTCTCTGCATTTCAGTCTGAATACCAGATTGTGCGCTTGTAGAAATTGAACTAGAACAAAAAAATGGCACAAATATTGCTTATCTTGAGATTTTCCTTTTTCCCTTATGGTTCACCACATGGACATAAACCAGAGTTTAATAAGTTTAGTGGTATACCACTCTCGCGTAACAGGTATCAGTACAGGTTTTTGAGTTTACAATTTATTTGACAGAAAAGAGCGGAAGAACATGTTGAACATTATATATAAGTTCGCTGTTTCGATCAATATTTACATTCAAGTTTAATAGAATAATGGTTCCATCGTTCAGCTCTCCGGTGCGTCGTCGTTCTCCCTACGGTCGTGGTGGCGGCGGAGGTGGTGTTCGTGGTACTGGCGGTAACGATATTCCCCTCGGTGGAGGCGGGGGCAGGTTCAACCGTCATTCCCGCTCTCGCTCGCCCGCCGCGCGTAGACGTCGCAGCAGATCCTAGATTATGGGCATAGGTGCGTTTTAGAGTTGTTTGTTCTTCTCCAAGTTAAAGTAGGACGATTATTTGACCAATCCCGACGCTTCGGTCCTTTAAACTACAATACATTTTTCAATTGCAGTTCAAAGGACCGATGCGTCGAGATAGGTTCACATAATAGTCGTTCTTTAAACAGGCAGAAAGTGTGTGTAGAAGTTACAATGAACATTTTTTTTCTCGAAAGTGGTAAAACAGGCAATATGTTTGACCATTACAAGCAGGAGCGTACGTTTTACTCGAAAATTATGTTAAAAAGGCGAAAAGTATGTGTAGCTATTACAATGAGGAGCATACCTTCACTATTTTTTGTTGATGAACGCCAAGGGTCACGATTTCAACCCGATTCGGTATTTACATCTTCAGAATTCGTGTGTGTATCGATCGCGCCTACTGTAGTTTGTAGATGTTATTTTCAAACAAACCTAAGAAGTTTAGCGAATAATATATATTTCAAAAGAGAGTCGATTTACACACAGTGTGCAATGACAATTGGTAGTGTCACATTAAATTAAGAACCCCTGGTGTGAAGTCTGTTTCGGCTTCAGGGGTAATCGATAATAATTGTGAACTATTTCCAGGTTCCTTCACTTGTCAGTAGTTATTGTTGCTCCAGCTCCCCCCTTGTGTCTCTCTTCATATTCGGACTCCTCTCCTCATTTGATAAGTTTATTTTGTTTTGGGATCTCCTGTTACTGAATATTCCCTTTATATATGTGTTTTGTTATTCTAATAAACGTTCTTGTTGTCGATGTTTTGCAAAGTTATGGGAAAATGTGATTGTAGAAAGCAAATAATAGAGAGATTATCGGCCAATTCTACAACCAACCCGGTTTTCAGGTAACCTAACCCTTTTTGCTAACCTTTTTTCAGGTTACCTAAGTAGGTAACCTGGAAGTAACCCGAAACTTAAATCCGGTTACCGTTCAATCCAACGGTAAAAACCACATTTTGCGTTACAAAAACAGGTAACCGGTTTTTCATTTTAGGTTACTTATCGGTTACCTACTGAGGTAACCTGAAAAGTAGGTTACCAAAAAAGGGTTAGGTTAACTAAAAGGATCAAACATGCAGAAATTTTGGTGGAAATTATTAAAAGTCAGGAATGAAACCTGACCAAAAACAGATAAATAGTAAGTTGTGGTTTCATGTGGTCATTCGTACATGGTGGAAATCGACAGTTTCGAGTTTCGACTCAAAAACTGTCTGAGTAGAAGAGAACCAACAACTTGGCACATCTAAAATGACGATATGCTTGCCATACGATTCTGGATCATCTTCTATAAAATAACATTCCTTCCCATTTTCTAAGAAAAACTAAATTTTTTATTTGTATACCAAAACTCCCCCCTCAACGTAGTAATCAGCCCTAAGGTACAATTGTACTTAAAGGAGGACAGAAAGGAAAGCGAGTTTAGGTACCCCGCGGTATACCTGAATATAACGTTGTGCGCGCCAAAACAGGCAAACACGTGTCAACCGTATGCAAAGGTTTGTTAGTTTGATATAAGAGTTACATTTATCGGTTTCTCTTGATAATCTCTTTCATATTAACTTTCCTTTCTGTCCCCCTTTAATGTCTGTGAACTATTTACCTTACTGGTTCCTAAATGTTTTCTATACAATTTCATCCCTTTCACGAAATTCTCCTCTCAAAGTGGTAATCCAGCCTAATGTACACTTGAACTTAAAGAAGGACGATTATGTGGACCAATCCCGTTGCATCGGTCCTTTAAACTGCAATTGAAAAATATATTGCGGTTTAAAGGACTGAAGCGTTGCGATTGGACCACATAATCGTCCTTCTTTAATGTAGCCAACACTACTTTTGACGTGTGTCGGGGGTGTTATATTTCCATGCAATCATAATCCGAGCCATGTTTACCATTGAGACATTTGATACTCAGTGGTCACTCAAGGAGGCCGCCCCTACTAGATACGAAATAGGGCACATCTTAGGTATTCTGGATACCGTATACTTCGTGATCTATTCAGAGTACCTATCTTAGGTGTTTTTGATTGACTACGGTATACTTCATCGTTTATTAGCACAAATAGACAAACTACAGTATATTTCATCGTCTTTACAGTATACCTCTTGCAGTATATACTATTTCTCATTCCTACTCAAGGTTCTACAGTATGACAACAAAACTTTGAGTCCATTGAACATGTAAAAATGCTATCGGTAACTTCACCAATTTACCGCATTGGATTTCGATGAATGTTCGCACATAATTACGAAAAAAGTGTAAGGTTTTTACATTGAGACATTTGATACTCAGTGGTGGAGCCCGCCCATACTAGATACGGAACATTCATCTTATGTACCATCAGGGTTGGATATTACCGTATACCTCATTCTCTATTACGGTGTAGTCTACATCATTCCTACTGAGACTCATACAGTACCACATCAAATCTTTCCAATACAGATCAAAATTTAAGAAATTGAAATAATGTCGCAGGACTCTCAGTATGAATGAAGAGGACTATATACTTATTTCGAAACCAATCCTATACAGGGTGTCTTGCTCTATCCTGATGTGTTTGTAGTTTGATCTTTGGTTTTGTGACGTATAGTTTGTTCCACCCACTTATAACCCTCTACAGTAATCTGCTACCTCTTCCAGGTCAAACTTTGGTATATTAGCGTGTTCAGAATCCCTCAAAATGTTGATTTATGTCTTCTGCATGTTTACTACTACTCACTCTGAAAATTTGAAACCAAAGTAATGACTTTTTCATTAGAAAACCCCCCTTGAATAATTGACGGATTACTGTAGGAGTACATCGATCGGTGAAACATAGTGAGTTCAAACTACAACAAAAACTGGGGCTCTCATAAGCAATTACAGTATATCTCACCGGCCAATGCTGTATACCTTGTCACCTAGAACAGAGTTAGATTCGTCATTACTTTTGAGAAAACTGGTTCATTCTTGAGCCTCTTCTATGATATTTTACAACCTTTTCCCTATGCTCACCTTCTCATATAACTGAGTAAGAATTTGTTTTGTAAGATTTTTCCCCTCCCTACCTCTCTCTCTCTCTCTCTCTCTCTCTTTCTCTCTCTCTTTATCTCTCTCTCTCTTTCTCTCTCTCTCTCTTTCTCTCTTCCCTTGAACGCGATCCATAACTGATGTTGAAACATGTCAGCTGATTTTTCCCTTGATAATGCCCCCTTTTTCCATTTACCCAACTATCAATATACTTGAAATATGCCACACATTCTATCCACATTCTTCACTTTTGCTTTATTCACTTTTGTGGAACGACAGTTTTTCCTACTCCCCTAGTTTTTTTTTCCCTTCAACTTTGTTGAGATTTGAGTCCTGATTCATCTTTTTCTCCTCTGGTTTAGAAAACCGGAAAATCTCATGCTTTCGTGGGCAATTTTCGAAGGTGTTAGTTATATCGAAGGAGTTTCACGACTGTGTATATATTGATATTTTCGTCTATTCACTATTCCAGTTATGAACAAGTGTCTTAAAGAAGGATGATTATGTGGACCAATCCCGTGTCAACGGTCCTTTAAACTGCAATTGAAAAATATATTGCAGTTTAAAGGACTGAAGCGTTGCGATTGGACCACATAATCGTCTTACTTTAACCTCATGGCAATCAAACGCACTATGGGTCTGGTTCTCTAAACGTCCCACTCCAATGTCCCAATGTTTTGAAGCAGACTCAAGGTGAAATAAGAGATTACCATTGAAAACGGTGAACCTCTGGTAGAGAAAAGTTCGTACCATATGAATCTCTTCGACAAAATCGGACAATGGGACATTGGAAAGGGACATTGGGACAAGAAAACATTTCGCAGAATTCGACGCATGTCAAGTACATGGGCGCTTTTAATGAATATAGATTGAAGTTTATAGGTGCATTCCAAAAAAAACTTCAATTTCCGATGTTTCATACTTTTTGAATTCGGTATAGATTCTCATTCGCGCCGACTTTGGTGCGCTTTATATATTTTACCCAAGTATTTTCCAGATCTATCTTGTTTTCACAAAACTATAGAACAGAATAGAATACGGCGTGCTTTATATTATATTTTATATGAAGACACAGGAGCGCCGGTTTCCCTGAAATTCCCCGATTTTTTCCCTGATGCTACCTCAATCGTTCCGGGATCATTTCGCGAAATGATCAGAGCGAAAAGAAGGTGAAAACAGGGGGAAATCCCCGGAATTTCCCGGTTGTCACCTTACAATTTCTCAGTAGCTTCTCAGAAATTTTTCACACGTGATTGAAAAAACTAATAAGATATTTTTCTTGGTAAAAGTATTTTTCGAAAATGTTATCAAAAATATATTTTCTTGAAAAATATTTTCCTAAAAAATATTTTTCAAAATATTAGTAATAGAAGAGAATAGAAGTGCATATTTCATTAGTAAAAACTTCATGAAATGAACTTCATTGTATCATCCCTAAAGATATTCAGACCTCGATGTTGAGCTGATAATTTCCAAAATATCAAATCACGGCACCCCTGGCCGCGCCGTATCTAGTACGGGTTACGCGATTGCCGCGGCGAAAGGCTTATTCAGGCCCTTTTCCCGATGCTTTTCCCCGATGCTGAGTTACCCTGAAATCATCGAGAATTTGTAGGGTATTTTATCATATTTTTCCCGCACTTTTCCCTGATACTGAGTTTCCCTGAAATTTCCGAGAATTGGTAGAGTTTATACCTCCATTTCACCCTGAAAATACCTTGAACGTTCTCGGAGATTTCCCGGAAATTCCATTTCCCCGAAACACCCTAGGCTTTTCCGGGTGCCCAATTTTCCGATGGAACTATTCTGTAAGTTTTCATGTTTCGCTCTCGATAAACCTCGGCATGTTGTAGAATCTTATTTGAAAAGTAAACATCTATACCGCCTCGTGTTTCGGTTCAAATAAGAAACCCAACATTACTTTATAAGTGTTTACTAGATATATCTTGTTTTCGCGTGCTTTTCCCTTGTCTTTGAAAGGAGGACTGGCAACAGTTGTCTTCCTATTCTATTAGATATTACCAGCCATCTGCGACCTTTTTCTATTCACGCCAGCCCAATGAGATTACGGTAGCACTGAGTTTCTTCTGTGTGTTTTCCGGTCTAAGAATGTGACGAATGGAACTATCAACTTCACTTTCTTCATAACTCGAAAACTCGATTACGGTAGCACAGAATTTCTCTGTGTTTCGGTTTGAGAATGTTGTAAGGACACACCGCGTTAGAAACACTGATTCACGAAATATGCGCAAGCGCAATGAGATACGGTAGCACTGCGTTTCTTCTACCTATTTTTTGATGTAATAATGTCAAACTTGAAACATTTTTATGGAAAACTTGAAAATTTCGAATACTCAATTGATAAAAACGATAATAAAACCAAATCTTCACCATGTTTTATACAGTATAATTTTTAGGTTATTCTGAAAATATTTTGAATGCACAGCGTTGACGTGTTTTTGACTTTTCATATTGCTTGTCATTCTCACTGACACCAGCAGCTACAACCGATACCATACTCCTGAGTACGTATGCTATAGGATTCGTCGAACCGTTGTGGACACCGTACCATCTATTTTGTACGAGGCGCGGTTTGACAGGCGGCCAGTTCGTCTGCGTATCATTGATCAACACACTCTCTCAACTGCTGGCAAGTAATCAACGACCGCTCGCCCCGCATCGCTCAATCAATCGAACCCTCTGCCGTCTTCATGGGGAAAATGGCGATTATAGAAGTTCCCGGCACCTTCATCCCGTCCTGCGTCTCTCGCTCTGCCTCACTGTTTCTCGTCTATCCCATCCCGGCGAGAAGTGAGAGCAGATAAATAGCGTATGTTTGAGAAAACTCAGAATGGGATGAAGGTGCCGGGATCTTCTAGCATACGTACTCTCCTATCTCAATTACGGTAACACTCAGTTCCGTCTGTGCGCTTGTCTAAGAATGTAGCGAATGGGCACTTCGTTAGTAAATTTTTGAACTTTCATAGTTCTCGACATTCTCACTTTTTGTGCGTCCCCCCAGCCGTAAGAGCGAGAGAGTATTATGGTCAATGAGGGCGCAGACAGACTGACACAGTCTGCGTCTCTCTGACCTACACACTCTCTCGCTGAGGCCTATACAAAAGGGACTGTCTATTCGGCTGCGGGAGTCAGATTTTGCATCGAAAATCGTTTCACAGCTGAGTTTTGAGAGATACGGAGTATCTTGTTTTTTTCAGCCTATTTTTCCGTCATAAATTTATTCCAACACGCGAATTCGCGGGATCGAACAAGCAAAATATTCTAGATTTGCAAGATTGAACAAGAAAAGAGACACAGAGAGAGAAACAGAGATCGACAGAGAGACAGACAGAGAGACGACAGACAGAGAGAAAGGGACAGATAGAGAGAGAGAGAGAGAGAGAGAAAGAAAGAAAGAGAGAAAGAGAGAGAGAGAAAAGAGAGAGAGAAAGAAAGAGAAGAGAGGTCTACTACTTTACTATACTATATTCTTGGGTGAGGTCATAATTCTGAAAAACTGACGAATGAGCTTCGTGAATCTAGCTGGCATTCACATGGAAACGCTTTTTAGGGAAACGAGATTAATTCAAGGATACGTAGTATACTATGGAGATCTCTCTCTCTCTCCCTGTTCTTTTCTCTTTCTCTTTCTTTCTATCTATCTCCTTCTCTGTTTATTTCTCTCGCTCTCTCTCCTACTCTCTCTCTCTCTCTCTCTCTCTTCTCTCTCTCTCTCTCTCTCTCTCTCTCTCTCTCTCCTCCCACTTGCCCCTTCCGGGATACATCCTAATGAGTGTCTGCTCCTCTTGTCCCAACCCACCTATTACCCAATTGACCCTATCCCCCCCCCCTACAGTACCCAATCAAAGGTCCCGCCACGAAACGAGACAGTCCTTTAACCCTTTTCATTCATTGTTACATGGATGGTACTTGATTTCTTACTATACAAGGATTGCTCAAAGAAAGTTTGATGAAATTGGTAGATGTTGCTTCGCTCTGCTGTTTTGTAGTTTATGGTTTGATCCCATCTTGACTCCTGACTTTTCAGGAATGACTAAAACTCCAAAGAAAATTGGAGTAGTTCCATATTACCTATATAAGAAATTGAATGTAGACTGCCTGTTGTCTGGTTCTGCTGTGTTTGTAGTGAGATCCCGCCTTCCACTATGTCGTCATAACATTGTGTCCTTCATTGTATAGTTCACACCATTCCTTAGGAGACTCCTACAGTAACCTTGCACGACTTTCCGAAGGCTGTTGTGAAGTACGATTACTGTACCTGAAAACGAGAATGAGGTGCGAAAATTCTCAACCTTCCGAACACAATTAAGTGAGGAAAACGGCTTGGAAGTTTCGAAATCCTACTGTAGGAGTCTCAGTAAGAATGAAAAAGACTATACCTGTACTCTTCTCTCTATACTCCCCTTTTGAACAAGAAATTTGAATTATTGTTCGCTGTTACCTGCTTTTATACCGAAAACATGTGTGTTTGTTCAAAATAAGCTAATTTCAAATAATTTGAATCAATCAATACTCATATTTCGGACGGCAGTCTATTTATACCAGAAAGACGGCCGAGTCTCTTCTGCTGCTAACTGTTTTCTATCGATATCATGTGTATAAGAAGAGGTTTTCATTTCAGTTACATTTGAAATCAATCAATACGTATGTTTTGGACGGCAGTCTAATTGCAGTCTAATTATAACAGGAAGGCAAATCTGATTTTATATCAAGAAAATGAGCTGTTTTTGTTTCACCGAAGCTAAATTTTTATCAATCTGAAATCAATCAATACGTATGTTTTCGATTGCATTTCGATTGAACCAGCAAGAAAAAGGTACAGAGTTTGATTATTTCATCTAAAACATGTGTTTTTAACACATTAGTTAAAGATAAAATCAATCAATACGTATGTTTTCGAAGGCAAGTCGTTTGAACCAGGAAGACAAGTGTCAAGCAGTGGCGGACAAATTAGTTTTCTCCCTGAATTCAGGCCGTGGCAGAGATAAACAGGAAGCGGCGGCGTTTGAGAAAAATGTCAGGTTTTGGAGAGAGATTACTCTCTCTCTCTCTCTCTCTCTCTTCTTCTCTCTCTGTCTCTCTGTGTGTCTCCCTCCCTCCTCCTCCTCTACCCCTCTCTCTTTTCTTTACTCTCTCTTTCTCTGGCTTGCCCTCTTTCTCATTCATGGTTACGTTTTAAAAAGTGTATGCTCTTTCAAGCAACAGAAGTTTCCGGCAAGCTCTCCTCCCCCCTCTCTTTCTCTCTTCCTTTCTCTCCCCTCTCTCTCTTTCTCTCTCTCTCCTCCCTCTCTCTCTCCCTCCCTCTCTCTTTCTCTCTCTTCCCCTCTCCCCTCTCTCTCTTCCTCTCTCCCTCCTTCTCTCTTTCTCTCTCTTACTCTCTCCCTTCGTAAGTTGAAGTGTCGTTGGAGGAAATCGGTTCTAATGCAATCATAAACACTCATCTCCCAACATTTTTCGCCTAACCAATTAGACCAACCCCCCCCCCCCTCCCTCATTTGTTTGTGACTACTCATACGTATTCATTTTGGAGTAAACCCTTATACTAAAAGTCAATTGAATAGTCACGTAAAATTAGCATTCTAATGAGACATTGTGCACTTTGTCGTTCCACGTTCCTGAGTTCTGCTGTGTTTATCATGTTTCCCGTGACTCTGCATTTGACTGAGAGTATGTTCATTTCTGGCGCCGCACCTCAAGTAATATAGTCCTTTTAGTTTCTACTCAGACTCCTACAGTATGATTACAAAATATTCAGTCCGTTTTAGTTACGTGACTGTTTGTCAACATTTGTCAACATTTTTGTCAACATTTTTCGTCATCGACCAATTAGGCTTAACTTCCAAGCCGTTTTCCTCACTCACTTATGATCGAAAAGGTTGAAGATTTTCGCACCTCATTTTCGTACTCAGGTACAGTAGATATAGGAGAGGATTTTCGATAAACTAAATTTTCAGCTTCACAACAGCCTTCGAAAATTTTGTAAGGTTACTGTAGGAGTCTCAGTAGGAATGGTGTGAACTATACGTATTCACTTTTGGAGTAGACTTTTAGCTGAGTTTGATCTGTAGTTTGATATTCATGCACTCTACAGGTTTCGACTTTAATTTGACGGGACCAAACTACAAAATAACTAACCCTTTACAGGAAAACTAATATTTTCCATGCACTTCGTCCTGGAATAAAGTTCATTTCAGTTCCAAAGTTCCTTTTTTCTTTCAAATTTCCTTTCTTCCTACATAATGCACTTTGTTATGTTATTAAAGTGTAATGTGGTAACATGGTCTTCGGATTTCGCTCGGTTGCACTCGATTTACTTGCACTATCCCATTGGGTTTGTAGTATGATACCTAATAGGGTTGTTAAGATCGAAATCGAAATTTGATTAAAGTCGAAAAAAGTCGATTTGTTCAAAATCGAAAATCGAAAGAGTCGAAATTTTTCAGAATCGAAATTTCGATTATTTTCGAGTTTCGATTCTAGTCTTGAAAAATGGTCTCGGATTTCGATTAGAAAGCATCCTACGATTGTTCTGATATGAGTATAGCGCATCCACATACTTTATCTAGCCCATGGAGTGAGATTTCCATTAAATAACGAAAGTCGAAAATCGAAATAATCGGTTTTTTTTCGAACTGCGCAAAATCGAAATCGAATCGAATCGAAATTTCAAATTGGCTCGAAAGTCGAAAATCGAAATAATCGGTTTTTCATAATCGATTAACAACCCTAATCCCTAACATTTTCCCTTTAAGTTGCACTTTATTTTGGTGTAAAGTAGGTGGTAAGAGGGTCTTGGAATTCGCTCGGTTGCACTCGATTTCATGTGGCATCCGGCTAAGCGCGGGCGCGCACGCAAAATGTTTCCGTTTCCACCAAAACAGCTAGTAATTGGGCATGTAAATAGTCTATTTTATTCGTACGTGGATGAGTACAGTACGCCGAGAAGATATATAGTCTATTCCATTTCTATGTATACGTCTACAGTAAGCTATTCAACTTTCAAATCGACGTTTTAGACTGGGAAAATGCTCTTCAGAAAAATGTTTCCGTTCCCACCAAAACAACTAGTAATCGGGCTAAGCAGCATGTATAGTCTATTTCATTCTCTCGCGGAGTCCTACAGTATAAGGTCAGCTCTTGTCTGTAATTTGATCCCGTTGCTTTCCGTTTGATCAAACTACAACGAATCATCCATCGGTCACTCCCACTCCAAGTCCCGAGTACGTATGCTAGAAGATCCCGGCTCCTTCATCCCATCCTGCGTCTCTCGCTCTGTCTCACTATTTCTCGTCTCTTACATCCAGGCGGCATGTGAGAGCAGAGAAATAGCGTATGGTTGAGGAGACGCAGAATGGGATGAAGAGGCCGGGATCTTCCAGCATACGTACTCCTGTCGGGTAGGTGCTGCGGGTTACCGGGAGTTAACAGCGTATCGCAGACTCCCTTCGTCCTGATTTGCAACCTATTCGGCCTCGTTCTTTTCTTTTTCGGTTTTTCCCCTCGTTCTCTAAGTCTCTCTCGCAGTCTCTCGCTCTCCCTCTATCTATCTTTATATCCTCCTCTCTCTCTCTCTCTCTCTCTCTCTCTCTCTCTCTCTCTCTCTCTCTCTCTCTCTCTCTCTCTCTCTCTCTCTCTCTCTCGCTCTCATATATATTTATATCTTCCTCTCTCCCTCTTCCTTCTAGTTCTTCCCCTCTTCCTCGTTCTCTAAGTCTCTCGCATTCTCTCGCTCTCCCTCTATCTATCTTCATATCTCCCTTTCTCCCTCTCTCTCCTCCTTTTTCTCCTTTTCCGATGCTCTCACAGTCTCTCGTTTCCTTATCTCTCTTCTCTTTCCCCTCTCTTCTGAAATGTGGCTCGGAAATGTGTTCACAGCGTCTAGACTGACTTTGACAGTTTACACTCCTCTAATTATGTAATGAACTTTTAGTTGTGTTCGTTTCATTCGCATTGGAACGCATTGGCATTCGGCCAAGACTTTTTCTGTCTTTTTCTCCCATTCATGAAAATATGAGTTCAAGAGTAGCTTTATCGTTTACACGTTGTAGTATAGCTGGCGGCGTAGCAATCCCCACAAAAGTTCATGAGATCACCCCATGAGCTATTAACACGAGCTTCTCATGAGATTCTATCGATTGCTATGCTACAACGTTGTGAGTTTTCGAGGAGCTCATGAGGTATCTCATGAGAAACTCATATGAACTTCTCATGAGGTTGGACGGTTTGCTACGCCGCCTGGAGAACAGCTATAGTGAGTGCCAAATTTAAAAATTTCCGTCTCTCACCGGAATCGAACCTGCGAGCAGAACTTCCGTAGCAGGGCGCTAACCACTGCGCTATTGGAGCACATAAACGGAAAGCTTCGGGATCGAAGATATGTGTGCGTCAGCAGCGGAAAGTGAGATATACCGTACCCTCCCGCCTTTCCGTTGACGACGACTATAACAGAGGGTTACAGTTTGTTGACTCCAAAGGAACAAAAACCAACGGAAATTCCATTGACACGCTGCTAAATGCTCAGTAGGAATAGCGAGAAAAACTTTTAGTTTTAGCATTTTTAATATGCCATGTGTGCGGCACACAGAGCATAGTTTGCTAGATATAAAGAGAGTTGAAGTGGGATAGATGGTATAGAGGGAGGGAGAGATAGGGAAAGAAAAGACGAAGAGAAAGAGAAAGAGAGAGGTTCCCTCTAATAGGTGTGCGATGTTGGATTCGAGACAGCCACCTGTCAATCTTGTAGACAGTCGGGGTACATAGGACACGGAGCCCCTACTTCCTTCAGACCATATTCTCTCTCCCTCTCACTCTCTTTCTCTTTTTCTCTCTATCAGTTTCTCTCTCTCTTACTTTTCTTTTTATTCGTCTGTCTAGCTGCAGATTTATTATATCCTCTCAGCTTTTTCTATGCAAATCATTCATTCCGGAAACAAGTATGCACTTTTCTTCGCTCAACACATTTCATTCCAAGTTACACCTCTTTCTCTCTTTCTTTCTCCTCTCAGCCTCTCTCTCTTTTTTCATCTTTCATCTTTTCTATCCTTTTGTATTTTCTTTATTTTTCACTCATCCTTTCTCTTTTCTATCTCTCCCTCTCTCCTCTGTCTTCGTTTTCTCTCTTCCTTTCTTCTCCTTCTCTCTATCTCTCTCCCTCCCTCACTCCCCTCCCTCTCTACACATTTCCTCTCTCTATTCATATCCCCCTAGTTTGACAGCAGTCCCGCAATATATGGCCGCCCTGTCCACTTTTGGGTGAGAAGTTTCCCCTCTGATCACTTTTGTCTCGTCGTCTGCGCCCTCTCCATCCCTCTCTTTCCTTGACTATTACTACAACCACCCGTTTATTCATCAAATAACATGAACTTTTTCACTCATTTTCTCTTTCTCTCTTTATTTCTCTCTCTCTCTCTCTCTCTCTCTCTCTCTCTCTCTCTCTCTCTCTCTCTCTCTATCTCTCTCTCTCTCTCTCTCTCTCTCTCTCTCTCTCTCTCATCTCTCTCTCTGTTCCTCTCTCTCTCTAATTCTATCCGGTCAGATTTTGTGAATTATGACAAAAATCGAGTTCAAATTACAACTCAGTCATGGTCATCCCATTCCCTCTAAGCGTTTTCTCTTTCTCTCCCTTAATTTCTTACTGTCCCCCCATCTCTTTCCCTCTCTCTCTCTTCTCTCCATCTCTCCTCTCTCTATCTCTCCCTCTCACTCTCTCTCGTCGGTCTTCGGTCGCCTCCGCTCTCCCTCCCCCCCTCTGTCATCTATCCCTCTCTTCCGTTGCCTAATACTACAACTACCCATTTATCCACTATTTGACCACAGCGCGTTTTCATAAGTAACATATTCTAATTCTAAACCCTCCATTCCTCTCTCACTATCTCTCTCTCTCTTCTACTCTCCTTTTCTCTCTCCCTCATTCTCTCTCCTTTCCCTTTTCTCTCTCTTCCCTCTCTCTCTCTCAGTCTCTCTCTGTCTCTCTGTGTTGATCTCTCTTTCTCTCTCTCTCTCTCTCTCTCTCTCATCTCTCTCTCTCTCTCTCATCTCTCTCTCTCTCTCTCTCTCTCCTCTCTCTCTCTCTCTCTCTCTCTCTCTCTCTCTCTCTCTCTCTCTCTCTCTCTCTCTCTCTCTCTCTCTCTCTCTCTCTCTCCCTCTTTATCCCCCTATATTGATCACCTTGCTCCCCTTTAGCGTGTGAATTGCACGATCCCGCCCTGTTATGGTCAACCTCCCCAAATATAGTACTCTGGCTATATCCCAATCTCACACTTCAATAAGGTGACCAGAGACAGGCTGAACTGTCTGTCTGCGTCTCTCTGATCTGTACACTCTCTCTCTGTCTTTCTCTTTCTCTTTCTCTTTCTCTTTCTCTCTCTCTCTCCCTCTCTCTCTCTCTCTCTCTCTCTCTATCTCTCTGTCTTTCTTTCTCTTTCTCTGTCTCTCTCTTCCAGATAACTACAATACCGACTTATCGGTTAGCGGGGGATGTTGTGATATTTCCATGTATATCGTACTCTAACCGTATCACTCCTCTCCCATCTTTCCTTGAAGCTGGTATAGTGTACATAACTTATACTCGGACTCCTACAGTATACCAAAACTTTGCCTTCTGAATTCTATATGAATCTCCCTATATCTTACTCTGTCTATATCCCAATCTCACACCTCTCCAAACGTTCTGCGTCTCTCTGACCTGTACACTCTCTCGTCGAGACAGCTACAATAACAGCTGGGCAACTCGGAACGCGCTCGGTTAATTACAAATTCGCGTTCGGTCAAAACTGTATTTCAGCAAAGATATAGTGTACCCCGAAGAGACGTCAGGCGACGAGAGGGAAAGTCAATATATATGACAGCCACGCTGTTGTTCTGAGATCGTCTATCTTCCTATATACCGTAATCTCTCAATATCGCTCTCTTTCTCTTTATTCTGTGTTCCTGGATTGATCTCGCTGCTCTTCAGTTGCGATTCGACGAAAGTTTGGACGCCTGTCAAAATAAAAGTACAACTGAGACATTGTCACTCCCTATAAGCTGGCGGCGTGATCCCCAGAAAAGTTAATGAGATCACCCCATGAGCTTTTAGCACGAGTTTCTCATGAGATTCTGTTGATTGCTATGCCACAACATTAAGAGTTCACGTGTAGCTCATGAGGTATCTCATGAGAAACTCATATGAACTTCTCACGAGGTTGGACGGTTTGCTACGCCGCCTGGCAAATCCACTACTAATCCACTACAGCTTCTCACAAAACTCATTAGAAAACAACCTTCCTGTCTAAGCCATACTAGAAGAAAATTGATTAGTCACGTAAAATTAGCATCCTAAAAGTTCTGCTGTGTTTAACATGTTTCACGTGACTGTGCAGTTGACTAACACATCAATCATTCTTTCTCTTACTCTTTCTTTTGAGTTAGCTCGTTTTCTTTTGCTGGCTGAGAACGATTCCTGAGAAGTTTACATTTATCTTTGGACCAGTTCTATCTTTACTTCTCTCACTTGGAATCTGGTTTTTAGTGCACGTCCAATATGTACATTTATCTTTACATTTAATTATCTCTCGAACTAACCTGAATTCTGTTCTATATTCTTCATTATTTCTCTTCTCCCTATCGTTTCTTCTGCTTGATATACGTTTTTAGCTCTTTCTACTCATTCTTGAATAAATCTACTTTCAGATTCCTGATTTGTATAGAAATAGCTCTGTATTATTTTTCCTTTTGTCATTTTATAATTATACCTAAATTGATCATTTTTCAGAAAGTTTTGCCATTGATTAGTGTCCAAATGAGTATGTTGAGTTGCTCTCCACAATGAGACTGTACCCCGGAATCGCGAGAGTATGAAGGTCTTTTCTTTGCTGAGTAAGTTTTATTATTGAAAAATCGCGTGAAATCAGACAGTTTTGCAGACGATTCTGCCCCCGAATTCTAACGTCTCCTTTGCATTTCACATACAACATTCTGTGATTTTTTTCCCTGCGGAATAAAAAAAACAAGACCCGTAAAACATGAATTCAACTGGAAATATTAGAGAAGCACGATTACGTGCTCCAATTCCGGCGCGTCAGTCCTTTAAACTGCAATTGAAAAATGTATTGCAGTTTAAAGGACTGAAGCGTTGAGATTGGAGCACATAATCGTCCTTCTCTAAATCCAATATTGTTCCATGAGAAGTTGACAAGTCAGTTCGGTAAAACGATAGTTATCCAATGAGCTACTGAGACTTCTTGAATGTACTGTTTGTAATCTTTTCAATTAGATATTAGATTGAGTATTGATTGAGTATCGATTGATTATCGATTGATTGCAGTCCTTGTGTGCGGTGTGTCGCTGGCCGACTTCTGTCCGAACCACATCTCGTCGCGAATCCAGGAATGCGTGGCGCCGGTGGCGGAATACGCGAAAGTACTCAATGGACCGGTGGGTAGAGGGTCTCTCTTTCTCTCTCTCTCTTTCTCTCTCTCTCTCTCTCTCTCTCTCTCTTCCTCTTTCTCTCTGTATTCATTATTAGGGTTTATAAAGTCGAATTTGAGAACCGAAAACCAAAATTTCTCACACTTGGGATATTCGACCTCCATTGTCTTTCTTTTTATCAAATGGAAAAATTATGGAACATGGAAAAACGGAGAGCAACTGTTTCGAACTTTTGAAAGGACTCTCGGAAGCGCATGCCTGCCTTGTTCATAGTTTCGTCTTCAGAATTCGTATGCTAGATCATCCCGGCACCTTCATCCCATCCTGCGTCTCTCGCTCTGCTCACTGTTTCTTGGTTCTCACATCCTGGCGGGATGTAAGAGCAGAGAAATAGCGTATGTCTGAGGAGACGCAGGATGGGATGAAGGTGCCAGGATCTTCCAGCATACGTACTCTGGCCTTGTGATCGTTTTCGATTTTCTGCTGTGTCATAGGTCAAATTCAAGTTCACTGCTCTCCTGCTCTCAGTTCGATGCTATGAAAGCATACAGTTTTCTGAAATAGAACTGACCTCTCGAACTATGACCTTTGTTCTAAGTTCAAGTTAACTTATTGCACTTTCTTTAGAAAGAGGGAAGCTCGTCGGAACTCGGCAACGCATTCTCACTGCCCAACATGGGAGGCAGGGTGTTCAACGAACTGTGCAAGTGAGTCTCTCTCTCTTTCCTCTCTCTATATCTCTCTCTTTTTCTCTGTCTATCTCTCTTTCTCTTTCTCTCTTTTTCTCTGTATATATATCTCTCTCTCTTTTTCTCTGTCTATCTCTCCCTCTCTCTCTCTCTCTCTTTCTGTGTCTTTTTCGGTCTATTTCTCAGTCTCTCCCTTTCTTTCTCTTTCCCACTCTCTTCATGCTCTTGCTCCATTTCTCTCTCTCTCTCTCTCTCCCTCTCTCTCTCTCTCTCTCTCTCTCTCTCTCTCTCTCTCTCTCTCTCTCTCTCTCTCTCTCTCTCTCTCTCTCTCTCTCTCTCTCTATCTGTCCAGCTCAATCCGTTATTCAATTATGCGTGTGATGAATAGGCTGCTCCATGAACTCTCCATGTTGACCCTTCTCTCGAATTAATTAGATCTACCCCCGTAAAGGACCCTAAGCGATTACTTCTTATGTTCATATCTACTAGGAACAAATTATAGGGGATGACCGAAGTCAAGACAAATTTTGACCGAAAAACAATGGGGTTCGAAAAACAGATGGATGTTGGATTTCTGAAACTGCAGAAAAATTAGGCCACGCCCACATTTCTTCTTGTTTCCAGACTGATTGCCAAGTTCAACGTGTGTGTACGGGAACATCGCGCCGCGTGCCCGCACCACGTGACTATTTCACTGATTGACTCTTCCTATGGATATCTGTGCAACGATGGATATAATAGTAGGTTTATCTCTTTCTCTTTCTCTTTGTTTCTTTTTTTCTTTCTCTTCTTTTCTTCCTCTTTCTCTCTCTCTCTTTCTCTCCCTCTCTCTATCTCTTGCCAAAGCTCTGCGATAGCACGTTCCAATACTGCGTCTCTCTTTTTGCGGAATCGTATCCATGGGATGTAAGAGCAGAGAATAAGCGTATGTTTGAAGAGACGCAGACGGGATGTAACCGTCGCGATACTTCCGAGTATCCATATTCCCTTCAAAAACGTCCCCCCCCCCCCCCCCCCCCCCGTCTCAATCTCAGATTGCCCATTTCCAAAGGAAGTATTCAACATAGTAGCAGCTAGTTACTAGGCTATTAAATATGCCTAATCTGGTCATTTTAGTATCACTGGGGACTGGATCTCATACGATTAGAGCAGATATATCAGCCGATTTCACAAGGAACCAAGTATTTCGTTAACCACACCAGTGAACCAAACCATGAACCGGGTCCCGTTTAACACTGTTTCTAGTAACCAACTAATACCCCAGTTTTACAATGCCTTTTGTGAGAAATACGCGGTTACGAAGTGGTTAACAAAGGGGTTTCAAACTAGTTAACCATTAATCAGAACAGTTGTTAGTTTTAGTGGTCAAAAAATACCCGGTTGAGTAGAGAATTCGCCTTATTAGAGTATTAAATATGCCTAATCTGGCCATTTTAGTATCACTGGGGACATGAATTCCAAGCGGTTGCATGCAACCAAAACCAACTAGTTTGTTTATAAAACTTTTGGTTGCTTTCACATGCAACCGGGTCGATTCTGAAATGCAATCTAAAATGTCTAAAGTGAGATTTTTTGGTTATGTAGAGCAGTTGTGGTTGGATTTGAGATCCAACCAATGGTTTTCTACACAAGCAACCTTGTTGCTTTGTGGTTGTATGTGTAATTGGACCATAATCTCACGATTGTAGCAGATATTTGCGATCAGAGCACACTTTGCCCCATTGTGTCACAAGTGGTTGTAAATCAGAAACACTCATGTGAACGGGGGGCCGCTGGGGACCATTTCCTCGTAATACGCGAATACGCGACTTTTGAGAGATAAATGGGATTTGGCCCCGAACGTAAAAAAAGGGGGGGGGGGGGCTCAAATTGTACATCTGGAATTATGTGACTTTTAGAGATAAATGAGGAGTGGGAACGTGAAAGGAAGACAATCCAGTTTACATCAAGTAACTTTATATGCACAGCCTTTTCGAGATATAGTCCGTTTCACGCAACAATAGCCCTCTACAGTAAGATCATAAAACTTTCAAGACAATTTTTCATATCTTGTAGGTATTTTGAATAGTTTAAACTTCGTGATTTCGCTTTCCATATTGGCTACTACAAGCATAGAAAACAGTGAATCTGAATTTATATTTGTTGGTTAGATAAGTGCCCTTGAATATTTGAAAGATTACTGTAGAAAGTCATCGATTGGTGAAACGAACTATAAGTGGAAATCGGGAATGTGGAAGGGAGGGAAATCAAGTTGGGAAACTTGAGAAGAATGAGTCTAAAGTTTAGTTCGGTATTATTTTCATGTATATTATTTATTGACAGTAAAAGTTGAGAGTTTCGTTTTAATGGTACTAGCGGTTATTGAGAGCCAGTTCTTACAACTTAGAGGCTGTGCCACCCAGATGTCGTCAAACATAGAAACTGTTGGTTAAAGGCACGATTCCGCTCAAACACGCGAATTGAGGCGAAAGCGAACTCGAAATCGAATGGAATTTCGAATTTCAATGAAAAAAACTATTTTTCGCTATTCCTGTTCAGGAGGTACCGTGCCTTAGCCGCTACCAAAGCGACTAACAAGGTTTTCTAATAGTAGTTCCGTAGCTTTTCAGTCTTTTTAGACCTCAGGTCAACAAATGGCTACCAAGTTTGCATCAAACGGCTACTAAACAACTACCCTGAGTTAGAGAAAAATCGCAACTTGCCACAAAGTTGCTACCACTACCACACCGCTACTGAACGGCTAGTGGCAGGTCACTCAAACGAGCACTACCCGTTGGAAGAAGGACGATTGTGTGATTCGATCCCAACGCTCCAGTCCTCTTAACTGCCATACATTTTTGAATTGCAGTTTAAAGGACCGTTGACACGGGATTGGTCCACATAATCGTCTTGCTTTAATAGCTGTGTAGTACGTGATTCGTTCCTGTGAACGAGGTGGGGAGTTAAAATATACTTTCTCAAAACCACTTTTTTTCAGCCTTCGTGGAATCCGCTCAATGATTGATGGAATTATGAAAATTATTCAAAGAATTGGTGGCTTAAAGATGGACGATTATGTGGTCCAATCGCAACGCTTCAGTTCTTTATAATAAACTGCAATACATTTTCCAGTTGCAGTTTAAAGGACCGTTGACACGGGATCGGTCCACATAATCGTTCTTCTTTAAATAAACTTTCCCCAAGACAATTTTTTTCTCCAAAATTCCAAATAATTCATTTTCCAGCGTTCATGGAATCGGCCGAGTGTCTGATGGAACTGGACCGGAGGCCGTCGGTCAAGAAATGTCACGACACGACGTTGGGCGAAATCGAACGGGCCAACACAGAAACTGGCATCGCCATGGATGCCAAGTTGGACAGGATGTGCGGGTAGGTCACGTCATAGTTTTAATTACAATAAAAATAACAAGTATGTAAAGTGTGCTGCCCATAGTATCCCGTAGAAGCACTGTAATGCGGGATATCCTTATTTTACGCTCTAGTCTGCATCGCCATCGATGCAAGGCTTGACAGGGTGTGCGGAGGGAGATTCATTCACTTTTTTCTTCTATAGTTCTATTTCCTGCTGTTTTTGTAGTGTGATCGCATGGCTATTTGGTCGAAATCCATTATAGTCGCCATTTTCCCCAGAAAGACAGCAAAGGGTTCGATTGATTGAGCGATGCGGGGCGAGCGGTCGTTGATTACTTGCCAGCAGTTGAGAGAGTGTGTAGATCAATGATACGCAGACGAGCTGGCTCCTCGCCAAATCCCGCCCCTTACAAAATCGATGGCTACGGTGTCCACAACGGTTTGACAAAACCCATATTAGCATGCAACGAGGGCAAACTACAAGGCAGCTATGCACATTCCCTATAAGTTTGCTCGCTTCTCATGGCTTCAACATAATATGTTTCTGTGTTTTTGAAAAATCTCTAACCTTAAATTGCTTTCTTCTACTTCCCGCGCAGCATTCGTGGTCCAATTTGAAACTTGAGAACCATTTCTAATCAATCTCGAATTTTTAATTTCAGCATCTCTCATAACCATTTCGAGTTTTTTCGCGTTTCTCATTGCTCAATACCTTCTTCTAGGAAAAACGACGAAAAATATTGGTGCTGGATCTTAAATTGATCTAAAATTATGAATTCCAGAGCGCTGAACTACTTCTCGGGCTGCGTGCGTACTTCAATGCAAAACATGAAAACATTTTGGTGTTTGCTATGAATCCGAATTGTGTCCTTTCTTCGCTTCACTGTTGGGGGCCTAGCGAAAACGACAAAAGTTTTCTGGTTATCCTAATTTATCTCGAATGTGACAACAAAAACTTGAATCTTGAAATTTGAAACTCAAATTCCCCGTTTAAGAGCGCTGAACTACTTCTCGGGCTGCGTGCGTACCCCCATCCGTCGGGAATGCGGTTCCTCCGCCTGGCAGGTCATCTACCGCGTACTCAAGGACACCACCAACACACTCATGCCTGCCTGTCAATTTACGGGTAGGTCAAAAAAATTGTATTTTATATTGTATTTGAACGCGGTAGATCGTTTGTGACACAGTAAATGAGTAAACAATAAACAATCTACAGCGTACCTAAGGATGCCGCCAACTCACTCATGTCCGCCTGTCTCAGTTTACAGGATGTGTTTTTCTCACGTCCCCGCTTTTCAAAGCGTTTTCAATGATATTCGGCATAAAGAGAGCGGTGTTCCGTTGTTTTTCTCTAAGAAAATAAATACAAGGCAGAAGATAAAGTATACTGCCAAAGCAATGTGAGAACACCTGATTAGCCAGCCCTACAACTTCATCAGAAGCTCACTTGAAAAAGGACGATAATGTGGACCAATCTCCACATATCGGTCTTTCAAATTGCAATTGAAAAATGTATTGCAGTTTAAAGGACTGAAGCGTTGGGATTGGAACACATAATCGTCCTTCTCTAATTTTTGTCGTGGGTTGATGAACCGTTGCGACACTTGCGAACTTCCAATGGCGCCATCGATAAGGTCTAATGAGAGATATTGTTCATGAGGTCATCTCATGAGGTTTACCAGTGATTAAAAAAAACATTAATGTTCACAGGCACTTCGACGAAGCTACAGTATACCACGGAGGATCCGATGGAGACCACCCACGACGAAATAACTGCGACGACCACCGTGCCGGCTACAACCAGACAACTAACCACTAGAATAGTCCCCACGCGTAAACCAATGCGAAAAACAAAGACTAACGAACTAACACAAGGTACCTATAGTCATTATACAATGCTCACAGCAATTCTAACGATTCTTGTATTATTGATATTTTGAGGCGAAGATCTGTAGAAATAGAAATATCATTCTCACTATTTATTATCAGTATTTATTTGACCAATAATTACGAGTATCGCCGATTGTAATTAGCTGTACCAGTGAATAAATTATTTGCATTTACTTTTCTTCTCTAGGTGTCTCTAAAAATATATTATATATTATCGAAAAAAAATATTTTAATTCTCACCAACTCTTCTACCTGTTTATTCTTGGTTTAGGGTTTTATCACGGGAAGGCGGGTGGAAACTGTACATGTGAACTGTTGTGTTTGTATAGTTCCAATCATTCCCACTGAGACTTCGGCAACGTGCCAACAAAATTTCCAGGTGACTTTTCACGGTGTTAATGTTTTTCAAAACACTGAAGGTTTATCTGAGCGACAGTCACCCTTTGTTACAATGCGTGGATGAAAACTATTTTCTTAAAATATATTATTACTATGAAATACATGCATTCGAAGTTTCATTGGCACGCTGCCAAGCTCTCACTGGGAAACTCAGAACGATTGGCGCCAATTTTCTTCGATTGGCCAGCTACAAAAGCGAGAGAGTGTGCAGGTCAATGAGGCCGCAGACATCTGGGTCTCTCTGACCTGCCCACTCTCTCGCTCAGCCAATAAAAAAGTGGCTGGCCAATTGGCTGGGAATTGTCTGAAGGCGAGAGCTATAGTTTGATCCTGCTATAGTTCAGTCGTAATGCGCCGTGCAGAGAGATCAAACTACGTTCCAAAATGTGTCGGTCTCTAAGACATCTCACCACTACATGCATTGGTTAACCCAAACAATTTTTTACACATTTCATCCATCGTCATAATAGTCTTCCTAATCCATGCGTGGATTCGTACAGTGTGAAGCAAAACTCTCACGGAGAAAACTTTGATTTCACTGCTTTACTTCACATGTGCTTCCGCAGTTCCATACCATTTCTCACTAAAAAGCTGAGATTGTGGATATTCATCACTACAAAGATTGAGTTGTACTTTGATCGGTCAAACAGCAGTAATTTCGGAACGCTTCTAAACTGCTGAACACCAAACTACAAACACGGTGAATCGGACAAAACAACCTAATAGTGCTCAAAACATTCTCGTTTCTGAAAACGTTCTCGAATGCATATTGTAATAGATGTGCAGAAAAAAAGAAGACTCGTGAAGATTGCCAAAAATCTACACATGTTGAGACATTCTGAGAGTTCATACTATAAGACTCCAGGTAAGAATGGAAAATACTATAGTAACATGTTTTTTTTCCTGTTGTTTGCAGCTGTTTGCGATTTAACCAATTGTAACAACTTGTAGGACTAGCGGTGAAATGGCTCCCGGCACGCTTGATTTGCTACCGTAACCCTAGCAGGTGCCCAAGAGAATTGCCGATTTTCTTTTAATTTTTAGGATTTTCTCTGTTTTTGAAGGTTCGTGGGTGTATTTCCGGTTTTGGTAAAATAAATTTATATGTTTCAAACGGGAACCTGTCTGAGGCTTGTATTTTAAACGTGGAGGTATTACGTTAAAACAATCTAGCTGGCTTTTTAAACTTAGTTGAACCAATTCCATGAACGTTCTAAAATTTAGTTGTGATGTTTTCTTCTTGAAGTATAAATCGTTAAATCTTTACGATAATATGGATCTGTTTCGTATGTTTATTTTACTTTTTTTGCTGTTCGAAACCACTAAATTGATAGAATCATACTCCTTTTTCTGACAGAAGCTCATCCCTTCTCAGTGTTTTGCTACTTCGGAGTTCCACTTGTCTATTAATTTAACGTTGCTATTTTTATTTGTTCTGTTTGTAAATCGTTTGTTTTACCGTCATTATGAAGTTCATCTGTTTCTTTAAGGTAATCATGGACAAGCCAGTGAAACTCGCTCGTGTCACCAAGATCATTGGACGCACTGGATCTCAAGGACAGTGTACTCAGGTAACTTGTTCATTTTATTCACATTATCGATAATATGTCTCTTTTTAGCTTAAAATGACCACCCAAGTAGTAGCGTTCTAATATAGTGAAGTGATACTACCAGTTAACACCTTCATGCCAAGATCCACAGCGTTTTAGCCGTTGTATTTGTCGCATTAGAATACGCTTCGTTTTATAAACGGTTTGAAAGACTACATCTACCCAATTTCATTTTGTGCCAATGCTCAGTGTGTGCATTTATTAGCTGCGTGGCATTTGTTTGCTGTATTTTTTCAACGTCATTTTCTAAACGACAACATTTGCTACAGCTTCCGCTAGTTTTTCATGTTACCTGCTGAAAGTCAGCTAAATGCTATCAAATTCATCTTGGAGACTTTTTTCAACCTAATATTGAGGGAAGCCTTTATTGAGACCTGATCATCTGGTGCCTTGGGCGGACAAAAAATGGATCAAGGTTGAGTCTAGCACGACCCCCCCCCCTCCCCTTTGAAAATATAAACTTCAAATAAATAAGTTAATATTCCGAGCAGAGTTGCATATCGTTTGGTGAAATCGTGCTAGTTTTCTGCTGCCTTGGTGCCCAGTCATTTTGTTTTTTGTTTGTTTCACTACTGCTCTCCCCTGCTTGGAACCTTGAAGGAACTTTTTTCACAATACGAAATTCTTCCCGAAAACGCAGACCCCCGCAAACGATCACTGGCACAACGCTCCATAGTTTGTTTGCTTGGCGTGTTGTGTTTCAATTATCACTCGATTTCGTCTATCGTCAATTTATAATTATCTTTCTGCAATTCTTTGACTTTTTAAATGTTAATACTAGGTCGCGAGCTTTTTTTTATCATAGAAAGGACTAATCATGAATAAGAAAGTAATCAAAAATTTGGGCGTAAAGCTTTGTTCTGAAAATTGGCGTCCTGCAAGAATAGTTAAAATTAGTTACTTTTGCGTAATCTTTCTATGGAAATATGTGCTCTGTGAAAGATGCCACTCAAATGTTTTCGGTTCTTTCTGCTTGACTTTAGCAATTTCAGTCGTCATTAAATGATTCTGTGAAATTTTTTGTACTCGTAAGATTTCTTTGGACTAACTTATAAAGAGACAGTAAGCCAAAGTTGGAAGATACCTGTGAAACAATGTGTTTGAAAATTTCCTGTGTACAATTTACTATTATTCAGGTCCGTGTTGAGTTCATGGATGACAACCAGAACCGCTCCATCATCCGTAACGTGAAGGGACCCGTCCGTGAGGGAGATATCCTCACCCTCCTCGAGGCTGAGAGAGAAGCCAGAAGACTTCGCTGATTCTCGCGGAATGTTGTTTTGTTATGAATGAACTTGTTTTCTTCTATCTTGTTTTAGCTTTGTGTGCCTTCGGAGGATAAAAATCCAATATCACGTACTTTTAGTATCGTATTCGTAAAAGTGGTTTCCTTCTTCGTGAAGATAAGCGTGTATTGAAGAGGAGCCAAGCAAAATATATTATAAAAAATAAAGTGTGTCTGTCTAAGTAAGGAGGTTACCGTGATCTTTCGTATTTACATATTTGTTATGTTCACATTTGAGAAAGCTCTGTCATGCATAACAGCACATGTGCAGGAGTATACCAAAGTCTTAATCGCTGTTACCGCACTCTTTCGCAGATTTCCGAATGGGTTTAGGGGCAGACTTGAAGTTCTCGTAAACGGCCTTATGAGCTCTCCATGGTGATGGTGTGTGATCGGTTGCCTGAAATATGCAGTAAAAATGTTAACTTTCAGTCTTCATTATCTTTGAATGAGCGCTGTTGAAGTATTTTGCTCAGCCGGTGTGAATGCACGATCGCACTGTTTGGCTGTTTCATCCGTTTCGGATGTGTTAGTTTATGGATCGGATGGGTTGCTTGTTCTGGAGAGACTACCAAAGGTAGGTGGTTAGAACTTCAAATCTTTCCATACTCAGTAGACTAGTTGGATTGGTTTTCAATCAAAGCTTGCATCAGGTAACTAGTGACCGTATTAGAGTTCTGCGAAGAGAGCCACAGGATCATTCTCCAGCATAGTAGTAATACATTGAGCACTTTCAGGTAGTCACGGAACGAGGGTGTATTGTGGCTGTTTCCACTAGAAAACATTCCAAGCCCATATCAGTAGTCAAGCGGGTACATTCTGAATATGATAATGGTGAGTGAGACTGTTTATAGAAGTCATCTCTAAGTTTCGCTGAGAGTTCAATATCTTTGTACGTTACAATCAGAATCAGAGACATCCACTGAAAGATGTTCACTCATTTATCTCCAGATCAAAGTTGTAACGTGTAACGGGTTCCCCTCTCACACTTTTGACCCGCAACTTTCTTATGGTACCACGGTACCAGTTTATCATATTTCGTTTCTACCTTCTTCATCCCGGCCCGGAATAGGGTATGGGGTTCAGGAATGGATTGTTCGTACAATTATAGCTGTACTTGTAGCTGTACCATCGTTCATCAACCCTCTTATTTGTTATTAGTTGTTTGTTATTGATCCTGATGTTTTCAGGCAGCATATTTCTATCGGGCGGTGTTGACGGATTAGTCAATGTTTGGATGCAAAAAAGACACAACATAGAACACAAATTGACGTTAGGTGAGTTTGAGAGTGAACACTCTCTACGCAGAATCAGCATTAGAGATTGCTAGCCAGTGCTTCCCTATATATTTTTTTTGGGTAGTTTGATGAGAGGTATTATCTTGAAATAAGAAATTACATAGCTGGTAGCTGCTTTCAGAGTCCTGCCTGCATGTTGACCATTGTAAGTGTCAATATTCAAAATCCAGTCAATAAGGTTCTTCTGATCTTCTGTAACAAACAAAGCACGTCAAACATCACGTGTTAACTAGGGTTATAGCTTTACTAGTTATTTCCATGCGGAAATGATATATTTTCAACTCATGGTATGAAGTTCATTTCGATTTCAGAAGGATGTCCGGATTCGGTGGTGTCTGTGTGTGGTTCCCTACGCAAAGAAGGACGACTGACTGTCATTTCGTCTTCGGTAAGAATAACGATGTTTGTTTACGTTCCTTTCGACCTAGTTATACAAACCATAAATACCTTTTTGTTTATACACATCTCCTTAAGATTATTTACAAACCATAAATACCTGATTTGTTACACATCTCCCTTGTAAGAGCATTGCGTATTTGGCTAAGCGACGAGCAGATTTCTGAGTGTTCCAAAGTGTTCAATTTCGAGGTGACCCCAAATACTTTTAGGATGCAGAGCTCAGATTGGTCATTCCATTTCAGTAGTTATCTATGTGTCATGTGTGTGGTCGCATATAATGTGAATCAATTTTTATTGAATTCAAAAATGATTATAAGTGGTAAGTGCTCTAGGCGTAATAAATCATCATCAATAGGCGGGTTCATCGAGCGGCATGCGTTTCTGGTCGATTGACGTTGAGAAGGAGGACTGGAGTGTGACGTCAGAGGGAGATATTCCCACGAATGCCAACTGTTTCGCCCTCTCCATCGACTGTCACCAACTGCAAAATGGTCAGCACCAGTTCTCTTTTCAAAATTGTGTATGTTCCCTTCTTCCGCTGTGTTTGTAGTTTCATCTTGTTGCTTTCCGGCCGAAGTCGACTTACGGTCTGTTTCCATATCTATATCTGGTCATCCGCGATAAGGTTAGTCTGTTTCACCAATCGATGTCCTTCTACAGTAATCCGTCCAATATCCAGGAGGCTTTTTCCAATGAGTGATCCCTTATTTTGGGTTCAAACTTTGATAGCTTGTGATAGTAAAGATGCAGAAGTCACTAACACGATTTGGACAAAATCCGAAATCGCCAACATACCAAAATTTGACCTGGAAGTTTGAGCTTATTACTGTAGGGGGTTATAAGTTGGCGGAACGAACTATATAAGTAGGGAGGTAGGGACCGTGCCTGAGTTGAAAGTTTGATCTACATGAATGTCTGACTTGGTGAATACAGGGATCAAAGTACAAACACACTATACTTACTTACTTACTTAGGAGACCGAAATATAGCATTTTTGCCTACCATTTTTTTGAGTGATTCATATGTAAGAAGTGTATGGTTGTTGCATATTTTCATTCGTTTTTTTATAAGTACTGAAAATATCATAGTTCAAGAAGTGGCCATTGATATACACGATATTAGAGTGAGGCTGGTCGTTCATATTTTTGTGAGCTGAATGCGGAAACATTACAGGTACTCTCCTTCTGGCTACGGGTAATTCACTACGCAAAATCGAACTGTTCGTAGAGTCGGCCGAAACTAGGGTTAGTACAATTTTAGAATTTCCTTATTTTTTTCAGTCATGTTCATCGTTCACGGTTTGATCGAGGTCATGGCCACGGTTTGCATCCGTCTTCTATAAACCTGAGCTTCTCGATTTTCGGTTGTATTTGGTATTTGTACATTGTGCGTGATCGAGCACTATACTATGTTCCTACACACTTTTCTGTCAAAGTGAGGTTCTGATACTATTGCTCAAAACTGGGGTCAATATCACTTTCTGTGTTTAGTTATATTCACTTCGTTTTCAAGCTGATATAGTGTTAACCCCATTTTTCCAGAACTTCGAGCAAGTTCTTTCAGTGGTCGGGCATTCCGATTGGATTCACTCCATATCATTCAATTGTGAGTTTCCATGTTGTTCATATACCGGTAAAGTGTGACTCTTCTTCGGAAAGGAGTCCGTTATTCAGTTCAAATACACAGAACTTTTTGATTTTTAATAAAAAAAAATGTTAAATGTGACTGACGGCGTCTGAAGTTCCTTGCAGACGACGGCGATCGATTGCTGTTGGCCAGTGCCGGTCAGGACACCTTCGTCAAGATCTGGAATATTCGAATGGACGCGAATTCAAAGGAAGAGGATGGGGACGAACTGACTGTCACCAAGAATCGATTTGTTGTCAAGGGACCAGCCGGGGGTGGGTTATAGCGTTGTGGGAAAGGGTCCGGGGGACGGAAGCTAGGTTAACTGGGGAGGGCATCTACTGATGACGGCTCCTACCGGTATATAGATGTTAAAAGCCTGAAATGCCTAGATAACATGACTTCACACACGTGGATTATAGGTTTTTTTATTTTATTTTACTTTTACCTATACATACTACGATTTATTTTTTATATATCCTCACTTATGTCTTCTTTATATTACCGATACCGTTATAGTTTAGGAGTAATTTTTCAGTTTAAAAAAAACTAATCAAAAATCGACTAAAATAAATTTAGTCCGCTCCAGCAAAAATAGTGTGCTGATGAGGAGTATGCAGAGCAGTACGTAGGAGGGAAATCGAATAGAATTCTGTTTGAGATTTGTTCCATAATCGATGTGTTTGTTATTCTCGAGAATTGCAGATCTGCAGCTGAGCATCAATCTGGAGGCAGTTCTGAGTGGCCACGAGGACTGGGTCCATTCCACGGAATGGGATGAGAAGGGGCGGAGCCTCGTGACGTCATCAAGTGACAAGACACTCATCGTCTGGCAGGAACAGGACGGCATGTGGACAGATACGGTAGGTCATAGATCGAACATTTATACAGAAAGTACTGCAATTTTTCACGCATCAGCTGACTAGTTGATTGATGTCAAAGATTATTATTATTATACCCACTTGACCACAATCGAGTTTTGCCGAAGCACGCTTTTTTCAGAATAGAGTGACCTGAACTTTAGCCGAACTTCTTGACCAACAGCAGTTTGTGTTGTAGACGTAGTGTCAGGTTTTATATAAATCAACCACTTGATTCTGGACTTAGTATTCGAATGTTCAGGCAGTTCAGGTTCGTCTGGGTGTTGTAAACTATTGTATAAACAATGCATTATGAATATGTGAATAATATACAACTGTGTATTGTATTGTATGGTCAGGTGCGTCTGGGTGTGGTCGGGGGGCAGGCAGCCGGCTTCTTCGCCGCCTCTTTCGCCCGCCGAATGGACTGCATTGTGGGCAGCTCCTATTTCGGGGGACTACACGCGTGGGTACCGGAGCAGATGGTTGGTTTTCTTTCTTTCTGGTACTTTGCCTGGATTTACTAGAATCGACTTACAAAAGAGAAAGAGAGAGCATGGAGGTCGATGAGACTGCAGACAGTATCAGACTTTCTGTATATCTCGTCTAGGATTGGCCAGGTCACCCCGCTACAAAAGTAGTTGGCCAGTTGGCTGGGAATGGAAAGATATACGATAGAACGATAGTAGTAATACAATTAGTAGTAGTATTATTATTACACAAAAGTGTAGCAAACGGTGCAAAAATTGTGCTTATTAATAAATTTCGGTGAAGATACTTCTTTTGCAGCACTCGGCCTGCTGGCAGCCGGTTTCCATGTGCGGTGGTCACGTGGGCGAGGTTCGTGACGTCATCTTCGACGCCAGCGGCAACTATGTTCTCTCGGTGGGAAAGGACCAGACGACCAGGGTGTTTGCCCCAGTGGGGGGAACGGTGCGTTTGATCTACAGTACTAATTCAGAATGTCATTCACCCTGTGAATGCAACGATATTTTTCCATTGTTGACAGTAAAGTTGATATAAATAATAATCTCAATTGCGGCAGTTCCAGGATACGTTTGCTGAGATTGCTCGACCGCAGGTACACGGTCATGACATGCAGTGTATAGCGTCTGTTTCAAGGTGAGACATTTTGGGATTTCAGTATTCAGTTTCATCGACTTTTTCGGAACTATTCGTATTTTGCTCATGGAGCAAGCTGCAAACCAAGGTTAGTTCTGTTGCTGCGTTGATTTGATTCTGTTTCCGTGGCAGCTAGATGTAGCTGGACTCTGCAAAAAAACAACTATTGAGCAAAACTTCAAATTAAAATGCTTGTTTCGGCAAGTTTACGTCATATCAAAATGTATTATCGTGGCTTTGACTGGGTCTTGTCTATGGTTAATGTCTATGGTTTGTCTCTTTCAGTTCGTGTTTCGTTTCTGGCGGTGAGGAGAAGATTTTCCGTGCCTTCCGGGCCCCGCAGACGTTTGCCAATAGTCTGTGCGCCATCAGTGGGCTGCAGAAGGAAAAGGTTGGTCATAATAGTCAAAATTACCCGAAATTGAAGAAAGGGTTCGACTGTCGCCAAAATCTGGAGGGTCCGTCATCTTGTCGTTTGATAGTCACACTTTGCTGGTGTGTAATTAAAAAAATTAAATTATTCATTGGATCCACTGTAAGGATGATTTAACCATACACTCTACCATCCTAGAATTCTAGACGGATAGGTTGTCCTACTGGGAAACCCTAGGGTTTGAACGAGTTTCACTGAAAATATGATTTTATCTCTGAGTAGATAATGTGCATCTGAAACGGTCATTTTATTTAGGTGTTCGCCAACGATTCGTTGGCAGATTTCGGTGCACGTGTACCGGCCCTCGGTCTATCCAACAAGGCGATAGAGGGAGGAGACGCAGAGAAAGAGAGGGGGGAAGAAGTCCATTGGGAGGAGGCCGGATTCCAGGCACAACCCGTCAATCTCACAGGTGGGGGCAATAGTATACATTTTCTCATAAAGTGTACTACGTTTGATAAGAAGAGCTATGGCAATTGCTATTTGAATTGGAGTTTTATGTCTTTATTACGTGTTCATGAACCCAGGGCGTCCAGGGCGTTTTCAGACAAGACCATTTGAGAAATTATTTGTCAAGTGTTGACGGGTTCTGTTCTCAACGTTGTTTGTTGGTTCCAGTACCATTCTCTATGTATTCTTATCATTGATTATCAATACGTGGTCTAATTTTATGTAATTCAAGATTTATTCATACATTTCGTTTGCATCTTCGGTTCAATTGTAATAAACATTTTGTATTCCGAGTATTTCCAGTAGCCCCGACGGAAGACTGTCTACAGCAGAATACGCTGTGGCCAGAGTTGCACAAATTGTACGGACATGGCTTCGAGGTGTACGCCATTGCAGCCAACCCGGCTGGCACGGTGCTGGCTACCGCTTGTAAGGTTGGTTCCACTGATCATACGGTACGCTTAAGGAGAACAACATTTGTTGTGTTCATAAGTGACTCTATAATTGATGATTACAATGCAAAACGGTCATAAGTAAGAAAAAATGCAATAAACACGGTGGCCACCTTGTAAGGTTGGTTTCACTGATCATTCGACCAAAAAGGGTTCACTACTGCATTTTTTTTGTTCGTTGTTTGTTTGTTAGGTTGGTTTGTTTTTAGTTGGTTGGTTGGTAGCGATAATCGTGTGAGTTGCTCAGTGACAGATATTGTGTAGTAGTCACACGTCATTCCTTGACCACTATTATTATAGTTGTATTTCAGGCGAGTCAAAAAGATCACGCGGCCATTATTCTTTGGGAGACCAGTAATTGGGACAGAAAGGGAAGCATAGAAGGTGAGCTCAACACTATGTTATGCTATGCGACATTATTAGGTCTTGAAATAATATATAAGTGAATATTGGGTGCATATCTAAGAAGGAGATCCGTTTCTAAACGCTCGCCAGTCTTAAGTAATGTAGGTTTACACTGGATTGCTGTTTGATAGCGTGACTGTCTGTCTGCGAATATTTTTGTTGTAAAGGTTTTTAGTAGGTTTGTTAATGGAGTTCAAAATTTCGAGTTTCGGAAAATTCGAAAAAGAGTTTCTCGACTCGAAAATTTTCGAGTTCGACTCTAATAACCCTAATTATTAGGTATTTGTTTCAAGTGTTGTATTGGTTATTATGTATTTTGTATTATTTTCCTTTCCAGGCCACCAGCTGACGGTAACCCAATTGGAATGGAGTCCCGATGGTGTCTATCTTCTCAGTGTGAGCAGAGATCGAACTGCCTGTATTTACAAGGAGAGACAGGGAAATGGTACGGTTTCATTCAAATAGAGTCATACTATTGTTAGTTAGTAGCCGTTTGGGGTTGCTCATGCTCTCTTTTTCCTCTGGTCTGAAACTTGTGCAAAATAAATGGTTTTCAATTTCAATAAAGACGATTACTTTGTTACCAGAAACAGAGATGATACGATCGAAGGGTTGTCAACTTTTGCTGAAACTGCACCGAGGGGTTGTGATGAATTCGAATAGTTCAAAAATCAGCTAGAGGCCACATCAGCCGTTCCGGTTTTCGCCCGCTACGTTTGATACACTATGAAATTCAGTGACGGATCGCCGGCGATGTCGCCGGAAGGGGTTGATGGCGACCCACCGGCGACCTCGATGTGTCGCCGGCGAGTCGCCGCCAAGTTTCAGAGCAGTCCGTTCGGGTTTCGCTCCGAAACAATCGTAGGGCCACTTCCACCAGATCAAAATACTACCTTAGTTTCAACAATAGTCGCTTCGCTGGTGAAAATTTCACTTCTTGTCCAGTTTTTTAGTTTGATCACCCAGATGAATGGCCCTATTTTCAAACTATTTTTCAGACTACAAAGTTGCCTCACGATGTATGCTGCAAAACATGAAAATGCTTCCGTTTATATTCCTTTTCCATTCCAGTCAACGGCTTCGACTACGTGAAAACTTGGTCTTCGGCCAAAGAACATTCGCGAATCATCTGGTCGTGCTCGTGGTTCTCTGATTCTCGCACTTTTGCCACCGCCTCCAGAGACATGAAGGTATGTACTGTACTTTACCGTAATCTGTGTTTTTGGGGAGACACTATTACGGAGTTATAGTTCGTTGTTATAGTTTGAACTCGGTACAAGCTAGAATGTACGATTTTTGACCGAGAAGCAACATAAATAAACAACGAATATTGTGGGATAGAACAACGTAGACCACCGTATAGGCTTTGGAAAGAGCGAACCGCATATATAAGATATATCGCGAACAACACTGTACATTAACAAACTCTATTTTTCTCCCGTTTCAGTCTATGTTGTGTGACAACATTGCTCCTCATGTAAAAAAAACTTTAGTTTATATATATTGAAAATATGATGGTACATGATAATGCAGAAAAAAAGTGAAACAATAAAAATAAATTTGAGATCTTGAATTTGAAATGTTCAGGTGATCGTGTGGAAATTGTCGGATGACTCCTCGGCTGTCCCCAGTGCCGTTCACAAATTCGCGCAGCCGGTGACGGCAGTGGCTGTCAGCAACGGAGATATAGTCGTGGGTGGTCTGCAGGACGGCAGCTGTCACCTATTGAAGTTGGACATGGGTGGTCTGACTCCCATCGCATCCTTGCTTACGACTACGGTACCCGTAGACTCGGCTGTGCTCAGGCTACGGTAGGTTTTCTGATTGGTTTTTATTTTTCTTGTATGAAAGCGTGAAGATGTTTAATTGGTCGATAATAATTATAGTAGGCTTTCGACATTCAAAAATGATAAATGACGAGTCACCGTCATGTTTCAGTTGTGAACGAATTGATGAAATCAATGTTCAAAACATGAAAAGTGAGCCTAATCTTCATGGCCCGTCTCATATACCTCACCAGTACACTATATTTGTGCTCTACCTGCCCGCAGTTTGGTGAGTACGGGCACTGCAATACGATTCTGTGTACCACTTTTGTTCAGTTTCATCTTTTTAGATTCCACCCCACCCCCTCGAGCGACGGTTCTCAGCTGCTGGCCTACGCGGGGGCCGACGGAAAAACGCGCATCTTCAGAGTCACGCATTGATACGATCATTTTGTTATCTTGTTCTGTTACACATTTCTGAGACAATATTTGTTGATAAATTATTTTATATGTCCGTCTCTTCCAGCAGTCCAGAGCATTACAACGAATTTTTGCGGTCAAGGGAGTATGACGAAATAAAATACTCCAATTTACAAGTAGCATTACCGGTACAAGTCACATTTAACGATTGCAGTCAATATATTTGGCTTCACAGCCCAACTTTTTTACCAATCTATTTTGTTTCTTTCAAAATACTCTTTTCCTCAAATTACAACTTTCATTTGGTTGGGTCACACAACTGCAAGTTGAAATAAATCGATAATCACTGGTAAAATTCATTGTGCAAACTACAAATCGATAAGATCATTGAACAATTCACCGAATTGAAAATAGAGAGAGAATATCCGTGTATAGAGACAGTAAAACATGATACAAATAGATGGGAAATAACGTAACAAACATAAAACAACTTCATCTGAGGCTAAATAGGGAAAAACCGTGCAGAATCGAATGAGGAAAAACGAGATCTATACACACATTCAACAATGGGAGACGAGAGTCAGAGAGGCTCAATCGCTGTCGTCCGAATCCTGCAAATTCCGAACATGTTTAATTGAAACATTTCCTTTTCTAGGAAACATTATTCTTTATGAATGAGCAATAAGTTTTACATTTTTTGCATTGAACCTAAAACCCCCGTCAAAGCTTTCGCGTTCGTTCACTTCAAAGAAATCATATATGTATGTTACCCTCTCCTGCTGTACTTTGTAGTTCGATTCGGCCGTTTCTCGGTCAAAACTTTGAGTGCATCGGAATCAGACTTCGAACTACAAGATTTGGTCACTCCCACCGTTTCTCGGTCAAAAATATTAAAGTTTAATTGTAACGAGATCAAACTACAAGATTAACAAGATTTGACCATTCCTATCCCGCCGTTATTCGGTCAATAATATTCTTGAGTGCATCGAGACCAAACTACAATGAAGATTTGGAGATCAAAGTACAACTTCTTATAACAAACCTCGTCACTGGTGGCCGCCTTCTTCTTCTCCTTCAGCGGTTTGTCGTCGTCGTCCGAGTCATCCGAATCACTGATGTACTCCTTTGACTTCGCCTTTGACGGGGAACTGAAATGGACAAATTGCAATATTATTGAATATATTCGGGTAATATTGAAGTATTGAAGAACTACGATTCAGCGAAATACAAAACGCATATAATATGCAATGTTCCATGTCGCTTCCTATCTCAACATTTAGACGAATAAAACATCACCACATTTGCAATGGGTACAACTACAAACTAGAAAAGCTACAGAGATTACAAGAAACCCACGGTCCGGAGCTCTTTTTTGGGTACAACTATAACCTCAATCACCGCTAAAAGGTACGCAGCATCCTCTCAAGAGTTTGGACTAAAAACCTATCAAACGCATACCAAAATTCCGTACATTCAGTACAAACTGCAAAGACTACAGTAGTAACCCACGGTCCGGAGCTCTTCTTGGGCGTCTTGCTCTTCTCGGGGGTGTCCTTCGTCTTTTCCTTCTTGGCGGCTGCAAACGCAGCTCCACCACCCGACTTCTTGTACTCCTTCATCGCCTCCTCGTACTTTGCCCTCTCTTTCAGGGCCTTCTCCTCGTACGGCTGGAATACACATTACATTTCAATGTTAACATTTCTGCGCCACTTCAATTTCCATTACCTTTTGATTAGTGTATCAGGTCTGTTGTAACTTTCGAATTCACATATATATATATATATATATATATATATTTTGGCCGTTATTTTGGCCGGCAATGTGCTCAATACCAACGTTACGGTATCAATGTGGGAGGGAGGGATTCAAGAGTTTTGCATTCTTCCGCAACAACCATTTGGCAAGGAACTTTGCATTCACACTTTTGAACACATTTACTATTTCAATAAATTATTCTATACTATTCTATAATTTGATATTATTAAACTAATTATACACATGGCTCAAAGCGCAGTCTGCCACAGGATAAGCCATAGGCGCGTTGTGCGCCGGCGACGCCTGTATCCGCTCTTTTTTGCGCGCAGACGATTTTCCATTTTGGCCGCCGACCGCTCTTCGAGTTCTGTGTACAAACTACTGACAGCCAGTACACCGATATTGGCATATTACAACATGCCGTTAATCCTCAACCAAATTGTAATTGGAAACCACATTATAAGCCTTCTTTGAATCACAACAGTCACATTCTATAATGTATAGACGTTGTATATCAGTCTTATATTCAAATCACTCAAATAATTATTGGAAATTGATAGGGAGATCAAATCAATCGATAACTTGACCAACCTTCTTTTTGTCCGCGTCCAACGTCTTCCATTGTTCACCGGCTCGTTTGGCCGTGTCGGCCACCGAATCTCCGTCCTGAAGAGAAATCGATATGAAAGAAAATTGAGCAAATATACTCGCCCTAGGAACAGTAAACAACGAGCATTTTGCCGTTCCACTATGTCGCAAAGTACGATCCAAAAACTTCATAAGTTTGGTAGTATTTCATCACATATCTCTACCTCCCACTTTTCATGCCCGTTCGCCAAAACTTACCTCGTGGTTGAAAAAGATCACGTTTCGAACAAATATTGTACCACTTCTAACTATATGCCATGGTTCAGTATCCTACTTCCAATAACAAAACACAGCCTATAAATCACGAACCTTTTTGATGGTGCTTCGGTTCTCGTTCAGCCACAGGAAGTAGGCAGTCTGCGCGCGTTTCGGCGCATTCGGGTCCTTGTCCTACAAAAAGAGAAAATATAAAAAGTTGAGAAATGACGTGATAACGAATTTAATGTTGTAACAATAAAGTAAAGTACGTGAAATTGGAGCACGGCATAAAGTTTGTTTCGGGCGTTTATGAAAACACACAGTACGCATTTGAAACATCCACGTCGTTGTTTGATATGTTAATTTCGGAAAGTGGAAAGATGACCAAAAAATCCTTTTTGTTATGGTGAGAATAAACTGTTAGATTGTTTTGTTCTCAAACAAGTGAAGACCGTCAGGACATCTAGCCAGGCAACCACTCTCACCTTCTTCCCCTTCTTCTGCTTACGCTCCGAGGGCTCCTTCTGAAACATATGACGTCATTACAATGAAACCAAACCACAACGAAATAACGAGGATGGCACATATTTTCCGTTAAAGTTGTCGGATCGTCAAGGCGGACACCAAAATGTAGACGAGCGGAACTTTTCTACCGCCAAACGTGATGCCCACAGCTATGGTCTGGTGGCTATTCTGACTGTGACCGAATTCCAAATGTACTCCAGTGAGGTAAGTAGTAGATTGTGCTCGGCGGCCACCTACACTTCTCTCTAGTCTGCGTCTCTCTGACCCTCATACTCTCTCGCTTAACGTACCACCGTCTTCTCTCGCTTCTCCTTCTTTTTCTTCTTGGGTGGCGCGTCCTCATCCGGTTCGTCCTCGCCACTGCCGCTGTCCTCTGCCGACGAGTCGGCGTCCGAGTCGAACTCCTCATCTGGCTCCGAGCCACTGCCGATCGAGTCCTCGCCGTCCTCTTTCTGGAATACAATGCAATCAGGGGTGACCAAAAAGTTGACCGATCCTACCACCGGTACGACCCCTCCCCCTCAAAATACACAAATTCACTGGAAAGTAAGAAATTATTCTTCATAATTGCGGGAAATTCACCGCAATTGGCAAAAAATCATCGTAACTTTAAAGATTTTGAGCCCTGGCGGGCCTTTACAAACAATACGTATTGATTGAATCGTCTTTCAACAATGCAAACAATACGTACTGATTGAATCGTCTTTCAACAATGTAAACTATGCGTATTGATTGCACTATCAACACGTGAAACAAGACGTAATCACAATACTCTTTCTGGAACAATCCAATCGATATGTATTGATTTAATCATCAAAATTTTCAAAGCGGGCCTATGCGGTGCCGTTGTGTTTGTAGTTTGATCCCGCTGCTTTCTGATTACAATTGGTGAGCTATGGCGCTAATGAGATCAAACCACGAGGAACATTTGGTCCCTTCCTATAGCATCGTATGGAGAATGGGAAAGTCCTAAAAAGCTATTGCAACTGACCCTGAGATCGCGACGTTTCTTGAGATCCTCGTCCAAATCGTAATCGTCTGAAAGAAAACTGAGTATTTACAATCAAACATTTATAAAACGAGAAGAATTTTCATCCAAAAACCGTTGAGCACCAGAGGAGTGGCCACTAAGGATAGAGGTCATCCACTATATTTCCTATTCCACGATCACCGAAAGCGTTCTCTTATAAACGAGACCTACATTCTTTGATTGTAGATGAATAAACTAAATATTTATAAAACAATGTAATACAATGAACCAACCATCTTCAGAGTCCGACTCCGAGTCCCCGTCGCGCTCCTTTCCTTCCGCCTTCACCGTCTCCTTATAAGGGTCGATCTCGTCGTCACTGCCGGCGAATCTGTCCTCCGCGTAACTCTTCTCCTGTAATAGTAACAATAAATAATCATGATAAACAAAACACTCATCAAGATGATTCACTTATTGCAGTTTAAAAGGCCGAGACGTTGCTATTGGTCCCCACATCAATCGTGCTTCTTCAATGTTATTATTATTATTTCAAATATACACGAAACACCCAGTTGGGTATGAACACTCTGGGAACAGTTTGTGATCGCGTTACGTACAGCAGAAGTGCAGAAGATAGAATTTTGAGCGGTCCTGAAAGACAGAAATATAAACTAACCAATTTCTTGGCGTTTCTGATTCGGAGATGCTTGTTCTGCACGTAGTCGTACAGTTTGTTGTATTCGTCTCTGAAATGTATTGTTTACAGCACAAACTTGTAATTTCGTCGGTATGCAGTATGCATGAAATGATAACCGCACAATTAAAATGTGACGATTATGTGGACCAATCCCGTGTCATCGGTCCTTTGAACTGCAAGTGAAAAATGTATTGCAGTTTAAAGGACCGAAGCGTTGGCATTAGTCCACATAGTCGTCCTTCTTTAAAGCAGAAATACCTTTTCGTGAGTCGAGAACGCAAACTGCAGTAATCAATTCTATAGTTTCTATCACAAATCTATTGTAGATGGCAGAACTGTAGACCATAATCAAATTTCACATTTCGCACATTTCAGGAAAAAACATTTCCTCAAAATGCATAAAATTTCGTCATCAGTTCCGTAGTTCCAGCCACATATCTATCACTAGATGGCAACATAACTGACAAATAAAGACAAATGTGAAAATTCCTAAACGGCTAGTAGCCGTTAAATTGAACCGCTACTAACTGACTACTTTTTTAAGACGTAAGCACCCACTTTTCGACACTGTTGAACAGCAGTACGGGGCCGCTCTTCAATTCTATTTCAAAGTCGAACGAGCGCGTGGACACATCGGAACGGGCAAAGTGCACCGAGGCAACCTGAAAGAAACCGATTGAGAAATGTCAATGAATCGATAAAAATCCTTAGTCACCACCTACATAACGTGATCATTTGCGTGTTAATCAACTAAATTGTCACGTACCAATCAAGAACATCTAGCAAATACAATGGCATGCCAAACGAAATCAGCATGAAACGATGAAACTGAACAATGAACTTCTATCTACACTCCTTTCTTCTTCAAATCCAAACAACAAAACACGAGTTTATACTTTTTTGAGGTATATCAATGAGCCCCGACAATATTATAAGCACAACAGATATGACCTACCTCTTCAAAGCGCACATACATGGGTGGCTTGTGAATGTAGAGGAATCCCTTTTCCAGGGGATAGAGGAAACCGGAGGCCTGTTTATGGGCACACATCACCGCCGGGGTACCCGAGTGACTGGAAACACGGAATACACATGAAATAAGTGAGTAGTATAAAGTATAGTATAGTATAAAATATAAATAGGTAATACGGTACAGATCATTAGATAGTATACTAGTTAAGTAGTGAAGTAACACAACAAGAAATCGATCTTTTTTTGAATATTGGGTTTTATAAACAGTCTATTCTAACTAATAAGCAGACCAGTGGCCGTATTCACCAATCCTCGGGAAGCTAAAATACCTTCCCGCGGGAAGTTAGAGCACGAAAATAGTGTGCTGGTGAGGAGGGTCCAGAGGCGCGGGAAGCTTTTTTAACTTCCCGGGATCTTGGTGAATACGGCCACAGATGTAGTCTGCATCTCTTCTCTAACTAAAATACAGTATCTAAATAACAACCAACCCGATGAAATTGCCGGGTACCGTAATCTTCATGTTGATGAGAACCCGGAAAATCTTCGACACCACTTCGTAGAGAGATCCCGACATCTCGCGTTCCAACTTTCCATTGTACTGCTCCGTCAGTTGCTGGCTGGAAAATGCAATTACAAAAAAAAAGAACACCAAAAATATACGTGACGTCATTCCGTACTGACGGAAAGTAGCAAAACACAACTATCGATCGAGTGTCGCTCTGTTAGGCCACTCTTCAATAGAAAAAAAAACAAGTTTTTGATTGATACCATGATTTTGTATCAAGTTTCCAAGTTTTCGCAGTTTATACAAGAAGATGAACCATAATGCATGTGTGATTTCCTCTCTAGACAGGACACCAGTGAAATAAATAATAAAAAAACCAACTCAGTGAGTCCGAGTTCCAGCTCAATGTCCTCCTCCTTCAAGAATTCCAACACCAAATAATGGTAGCGCGTCTGGCCTTGGCGAATAGGGGGATTCAAAGAAATCTGAAGTGAATAGATACGTGTGAAATTAAATCAATTACTGTATGTGCAAACACCAGTAAGGTCCGACTGGTCGATAAAAAGTAGTCCGTTCTCAGATGTAAACACGTGAAAATTTATGATTTTTTTGTCAAAAGTAGACCGATTTTCTTCTATTCTGCGAAAAAGTAGTCCGTTTTTCGATTTTTTTCTGACTATTCGGATAACTTTACTGGTGTATGTGTATGTGGCTGAATCTTCAAGTTTCAAAAGATCTACAAATGGATAATCATCGGAGAACTCAGAAGCTTCAAAAAAGGATAATGTGGAAGTAGCACTACAAATGTTCCAGCAAATATCACTCATTGAGAAAAGGAAAGATTAATCAGAAAAAAATGACCTTTGACCTTGAACAAGACTAAAACGTGAAACGTACCACAAAATACACGTGTCTTCCGTCCTTGTGTGGCACGAGGAACAGTCGCATGATGGTCTTGATCGGAATCTTGTAGTCGTACGTTTTTCCGTGCAACTGGAGATGGTTCGGGTAGACCTTGATGTCGTAGCGACCACTGAAAACAGCTACTCAGAATAACTTTATTTTTCAGATTAAAATCTTGTATTTCAAACTATTGATTAACTGTCATGTGCGATGTACCGAATGCACCAAAACGCCCCGCCCACTTTTAGAAATCTCCGGCTCCTCCAATATTCCGGCACAAGTGTTGCACTGAGCATAGAAGCTGATCTTGTTTCTTGTTAGAACACAAAAAACAAGTTGAATTGTTCCCCATGTTATTGAATTTAGCCATTTTCCGACAAAACGTGTTCATTATCATTTCCAAGGAATAGTGCTGGACAGCTTAAAGAAGGCCGATTATGTGGTCCAATCGCAACGGTTCAGTCCTTTAAACTGCAATACATTTTTCAATTGCAGTTTAAAGGACCGTTGACACTAGATTGGTCCACATTATCGTCCTTCTTTAAGCAAAAGAGAGAAAGACAACCCAAAAAACCAGTCATATCGCTCGAAATATGACACATCGTACCGTGGTGTAGTGCATAGAATCTGCGACAGGGAGGCCACCGGCTGACCGGATTCCGTCTCGATGCCCGCATATCGCATCACCGCCTTGCGGAACTCCTGGAAATGAATATTGTTACTTCGTGAAATTCAATAGAAGTCAGACCCACTGTCCTTTTTGATAAAGTTCGATCGCTAGTGTGATCACAAAAGTGGCCCTTCTAGTTGTTATGTTCCCGCAAAATCTGAGAAAAAACGACATGAAGGATGAAGGTAAGAAAATTGTCCTCCCCTGGCATCATACACCGCCAAGGGTCTCTCATTTTTCCTGAAAGCTAGCAATCCCTCTTTTTTGAGTCGCGACCCCTCCAGTGTAGTTCAAAACTGCGATTTTGCGACAATTTTTGGTTTTATTTTCCCTAGTTTTGTATGAAGTTTGCTGTTTCTCCACTCGCGACCCCTACTTTCCATGAAAATTAGTTTGTGACCCCCATATCAAGAGGCCTTGGCGATGTATGCCTGGCATTTTCATGTCTCATGCTCTCATGATGTAACGATGACCCATACTCGTTCGTGGCAACAACAAAGTTCAAAGTGCCCAGCAATTTCTTATTTTTTTTTCACCAGAACATTCAATTCCGTTATTATTTATTTGCAATACAAACTTAGAATAGATCAAAAACATGAACAAACCTCGACGGGATTATCGTCTTCATCATCCGGATTGGATGGCATGTGGAAACGCATCTCAATCAGCGAGGTTGGACAGTCGTCGTTCTTCAAAACAAATTATTTAATATCAAATACAGTTATGTATTTTTTGCTAACATGAACTTAACTTGAAACTTAAAGTTTATAATGTGAAACATGGAAAACGAATGTATTCATGACATACAAAACCGAAAGACGTTCTTTTTCTCAGCTCATACTATGACAATCATAGGTTCATAGGTTCACATGTGGGATAATGTCTTGTAACAGTTCAAAGCCCCCAGGAAAGCCGAAAAAGGTCTCCCTGTAGGTATTTTACATAAAAAGCAGGACATTTTAAATTCAAAACAGTTATAGGTCCCCTCCAACCCCAATTCGATAAACTTTAAAGATAGCATAAATGTTAAGAATTGCTTGTAGAAATAGGAATAAGGAATAATTGCTCTGAAACCTGAAACTAAGTTAGTATTTAGGTAATTACCTGATGAAACTCGAGTGTAGCTTCACTCTTGTTGCCCAGACAATTGGCCACATTTGACAGGGGAACATCAAAGATGGGCCGGCTGTCCTGGGTGAACTCCACTGTTTTACCTGCACAACTGATCGCATTTTTACAAAAGAAATAGAATTATTACGTACATAACTCGCACATAAACTATTTCATACCTCTCACGAATTTAAATTTTAGTGAAAAAAAGAACAAACTGCATGTTTGACATCTTTAATGTTCTAGACCTAGGAAAAAGGTGTACGTTTACAATATAAAGCTTTGTTCGTATTGGAAAATGACACTCTCTTCCAGAACAATTTTTTTAAATGGAAAAGTATATCGAAAACTCATACCGTTCACTTTACAGGCTCCAAAATTCCATCCCTTGAGAATCAACTCTTGCTGCACTATTTCCTGCTGCCAGTGCTTCGAAACAAACGTCTTGATCTTTTCGAAATCCTGAAAAAATCAATATATAAATATTTGCAGCATTTATTTTTTTATTTTCATGAAGGCGTTGGAAGTACTTCATATTCTCCTCAATATTAGCTCTTCTTCGCTCCCAAATTACGAACGTAAACCGAATTTCTTTTTCTGATAATAAGAGTTTTACACGGCAGTAAGAAGGATATTGTATTCTATTCTCATATAATGTACACAACTACCATTGTGAAAATTCACATGTTCAATCGCGAATAATTTATTATACTTGAAAAATTTGTAAAAGTAATCACCGTGTCTTTGAAGCCGCCGACCCGCAACTTGACGCCGTCGTTGAAGACGACATTCATGCCTGGCTTGTTGCCAAGTCGTTGCCAAGTGACTCCCTCCACGTCCGAACTGTTCTGATTGATCACCTGCACAAATGAACATTGTTCGCCATACAACGTACTATTCTACAAAAGGATACCCATTTTGGAATCAATCGCGTGAAAACTACTGATTTCCATCCGAAAATAAGTGAATTCTCTCGATAATGACAGAAAAGGAGCCCGCTCCATGAATTTTTCTGGCTTATACTGCGAACATCACTTCCTCACGATAATTGAGCCTGTCTCTCTCCCTCATAAAACGAGTATGATTTGACCTACCTTGCCAGTTTTCTCATTCTTGAACTGAAGAGCAGTGTCGCCCAACTTGATTCGTCCCTTGTACTGAAATGAGCGAAAATACACAAAAATTCAAAATATATACAAACAACTTCCGACACTTCTGACGAATGGGATACTATAGTTTCATTAAGTTTAAGTATTATATTATATTTTGTCAATTGGTATACTACGACTGAAACATGAATACATCCCCTTCATGAGGAAAGTTGTGAGAGAAAAGAGATATTTCGTAAACTATCCCCCACGTCCAGTTTGGAAATGAATTTTTCGAGCGGTTTTTTGCAGAAAACTCACCAGAACACCGCCGTCCTCAACGAATACATCACCGAATTCGAGAGCCGAGTCTCCCATAGCTGAAAAGAAGAAGTAGCATTTATGAGCATTGTCTTTGAATGACGAATCTGATCTGATGCCAAGGAAGGTGATCAGAAAGTCAAAAAAGAGGGAGCTAAGCGAAAAGTGCACAAAACAACGAGGAATGAATCGATAATGATTAAAACAGGGCAAATGTCTGGGCCGAGGCTTAGTTCGCACGTCACATACATGAGCAAGAGCGGAAAGAGCTTACGGAAACCGGTGACGGATATGGGCGGCGGGATCGCAAGTACGATATTCACTTTTCACCGCTATCTATGTCGTAAACAAGACAAACGATGAAAAGAAATCGATTGCAAATCGCTACTGACCAAATCGAGAGCCCAGTGGAAAAACGCATTATAGACAAATCAGTCATGGGATAGGCCTGATTTAACCATAGTTATGACTACTGAAGCAGCAGACATAACTTTAACATACATTAATAATAGTAAAGCACAAATAAAGCCAATGAGCGAAAAAAATTTGAATTCGAGTTTTCGATTTCGCGCCACACGTCGAACCAAAAATTTGTTCGCAATCACGGAGAGGAGTGACTACAGTAGAATTAATTATTTTGGCGGATTTTTGCTATTTTTCAAACATTTTACATTGAAATAATGTCAAAATATAGCGTTTGTTGGCTTTTCATCTACTCAGAAGCTGTAGAAATGATGGATTATCAATTAGGTAGTGTCCCATACCTCTACGATGCATTGGCATGTGGAAATTCGATGCTTTTCTCCGCAATCCTTCAAAGATTGGGCATTTTCAAAATTTTTTCTTCACTCTTCGTATGCCCTTTTTGACTATCCCGTTCGTTCTCACTTTTCTTGCATTGTATCCGTGTGTTTCAGTTTCTGAAGAGTTGTTTTGCTACGGATGATAACTTGATAACCGATTCGATCGCGCTCATTTCCGAATTGAAACTTGAAACCATGTCTGGTTCTCTTGATTTGCAAGTTCATTTCTCAGTTTCATCATGAGTCAGATGAATTGTACTTCCAGAACAATTATGACCGTGGAACAAGAAACTGAAGAAGAGGCTGTCATCAACAAGTGTCTCGTGCTGCAAACAGAAGAAGTTGAAGTTCTCACCTCAATGTATGGAACGGGCGAGCTGATATTCAATACTTCCAAGAGCAATACGAGTGCTAATGATCAGAAGCTACAGTCCAGCTTCAGTCTCAGATTGGTCAGTTTACAATTCGATAAAGATGTGGTAACTGGTAAAGTCAAGAGTTAGCCTATTTCCTATTTACATGCACGTGAAGTCATGATGAGTGATCAATCGGTTTACTTGGAAGAGGTTCTCAGCTGTTTGGATTATTTCCTCTATTTTCTCGCTCAGGTCGTCCGTCGAAAGACAGATAGGTTATGAGAGATAGGTAGTCCTAGAAGAGAGATGGGTTGTTCCATGACCCATGAGAGGATGTCTTGGATAACCATACTCCAGCAAAGTTGTCCAAGTAGTCAGAATAAATCAAAAAACGGACTACTTTTTAGCCGAAAAGAAGAACATTGGTCTACCTTTGATGAAAAATTCTAAACTTTCACGTGTTTACACCTAAAAACGGACTACTTTTTGTCGCTTAGTCGAACCTTACTGATGCATGTGGATAACTGTAACTTTTCTTTGCTCTACTTGTTAACTCGGCGCCTAATCTATTAATTTGTTTCATTGTGGAGGGGTTTTTACATTTCAGGAGGTGAACAAAATTCAAGTAGAGCTCTCGGTTCGATATCCCGCAAAGTACCCACTCATAGATGGTCCGATTGTGTTTGTGAGAACTTCTGGATACTGGAATGATACCAGGTTAGCAGCTTATTCATGATAGCCTATATTCCCCTCTTATGTGTACAATTTGATGTTACAAATGAAATACAATTAACCTAAAGCAGGACGATTATGTGGACCAATCCGTGTCAACGGTCCTTTAAACTGCAATTGAAAAATGTATTGTAGTTGAAAGGACCGAAGCGTTGCCATTGGACCCATGGGTGACCAAAAAGCTGACCGACCCTCTCACCGGTACGACCCCTCCCCCTTAAAAAATAGAAATTGACCGAAAAATACGGAAAACTTCAAATTTGGGAGAGGTTCACGAAAACTGGCAAAAATCACCTAAAAACTTTCAGTCCTGTTGGGGCTTTTACGCCCCCCTGAAAAATAAAACAACTTGTGGTCACCCCTGATTGGACCACATAATCGTAGTTCTTTAAATATCTGAGGGTAACTCAAGTTTTTGATGATTGAGTTTTCTCGTTTAGTTCGTCAAGTTATTGATATTGGGATTAGTACATGCGTGTAACATCAGGATTTTCCAGTTGCAACGCTGCGCTGAGGGATTGGCTGATCGAACAAAATAGTACAAGTGCAATCATCATGGATATCGTTATGTGGATTCAGGTTGGCCTTACTTAGTCAGTTTTCAATCGATTTCCGCTTATCTTCCGTGTTTTTTTTCTCCGGTATTTGGAATACTTCCATAAGCCTTTGAAATTGGAGCAGAACGGACTGTACACATAAACGGTCATCCTTCACCAGTAAAGTGTTCGAATAGTCAGGAAAATTTGCAAGTCGGAATCCCTTCTGGGTTTGGGGGCCAAAATCGGGAGAAATAGGTTGGTTGATGCAAAATCATTTATACAGGGTGGCTGTCATACATATTGATTTTCCCCTCGTCGTCTGACGTCTCTTCGGGGCACACTCTATCTCTAGATTTGTTGCAATACAGTTTCGACCAAACGCGAATTTGTAATTAAAAGCCTATGGTCTGAGAACATGTGTTCTCTTCTGTAGAATGGCCACACCTCACTCGTGTTGCCATGATAATGATAATGAACAAAGTTCTCATGCATATCTTTAGGATGAGGGACCGCGTTTCAGTAGAGCCGAGATCGAATCTGTGACGGAGGATCTAGAAGTAGTTTCAATTGAGGACGCGGTTGTCACGAAACCCATCTATACTAGATACTATATTCTCAGTCATCATCTCTACTCGAACAAAAAGGTAGGGCAGTCAGTCCATAGGAATTCGACTTGAGGTCGAAAATGGCTAGGAGGGTCGCGGGTCTCCAGAAGGCATTCTAGCCACACAACTTGACAGCGTCAGCAGATATATTTATGGAGGCAGTAAATCTGTAGTTTTATCTCGTTGAGCGTCATAAATTACGAATGTCAGTAGGTAGGCTACATACACAAACACCATATTGCTTAGGAAAGACTAATGCGACTGATCACCATACACCAGCAAGGTTGTCCGAATAGTCAAAAAATCGAAAAACGGACTACTTTTTTAACCGAAAAGATGAAAATAAGTCTACTTTTTATGAAAAATCATAAATTTGCATGTGTTTACATCTGAAAACGGATTACTTTTTGTCGCTTAGACGAACCTTACTGGTGTATACTGATCACTGTTACTGAAAGATATTTCTTGAATGTGATCTTTTCAGAGAGCCGATATCATTCAAACAGCGAAGGACTGTCATTTATGTGGTTTTTCCACCCCCGGGAAACCAGCTGTCATTATAATAGAAGGTCAGTTCATGTTTCAGTTTTGCCATTTTGCGTTTTTCACAAAGGAAATAATGTGTCTATCTGTCTAACGACGCTTTTAAGCGAACATTCGACTATTCCACAACAAGAAATAGTTTTTTAACGTAAACAAAATGGTTAAATTCTTCCGATATTGGCGAAAGGTTTGCCTGGTTTTTTAAATTGTTCTGACTGATTGTACTGTACGATTTGTACAGCTTTACTAGAGTATGTTCAGGGAGTTTGCTGGAGTTTTCCATTTTCTATGAACTCATTTTCAGGGGAACAAACTGCATGTAAAACATTCTGGAACGAAATTCGCTCGTGGAACTGGCAGAAAATCAATATTAGACTCACTGGTCAGTTTCTGTTTTTGTAACAACTAGAAAACTGTTAAAGAAGGACGATTATGTGAACCAATCCCAACGCTCTGCTCTTTAAACTGTAATACATTTTTCAATTGTAGTTTAAAGGAGCGATGTGTCGAGATTGGTCAGTCAAGTATCAACTTAATCGTCCTGCTCCAAGTATCAGAAGAAGTGAGTGAATAGTCTGTAGGGCGCTATTAGATATTTGCTCAAATAGCTTACCCGACTATTTGAGTTTACATGATGCGGTTACTGGTGTGATGATTTTCACCCACCACCCCTTTCAGATGAGAATATTGGTGAGGAAAATCTGAAATTCAAAGGATTTCGGGAGCTGATATTAGAATCAAAGGATTCTAAACACGTTCAAACGGGCGAAGTCAAAACTATTCTGGCCCAAATCGGTCTAGCTGATAGGTTCCCGATTCTCTATAATTTGTAATATCGGACCGAATACTAGATGTTTACAGATGTATTATAAGTTGTAAACTCGTTGTTTTTCTCGTTTTGGCTTCTTTCACTTGTTTGAAGTGCTTGTATGGGGGAATATAGTTTACGTCTCATCAATTTCGAATCCGTTGACTGCAAGTGGTAAGAGAACACGCAGAGACAACGTGAAAAAAAGAGACGCAGAGAATGTTTGCTAAACTACTGAGTGCAGTAGGGTGAGATGTAAACTATAAAATTTCCTTTCCGTGTTAGTATAATACATAGCCAAAGGCTTTCAAACGGCAGCGATTTTAAGACAGAATTGCCTCTAATTTGCGTTTTATTTTGTACAAAAACAGTTAGTTATAAACTCTCGCCCCAGCTTTTGCAATAGTAGATGTTTGCTACCCTTTCCCAGTCCTCATTTCTCATATGAGGTTGAGGAACCTTGGTGGTGTACACCTGACGTACTTGTCATCATTTAGTGCCTTATCGTTTGCTGGTAATTCCTATCATGTATGCCATACCTAATTCGGTGCCTCATTGCATGCTCTCGCCTCGTTTTGTTCAATTTTCTGCATTGAGTTTTTTCCGGAGCAAGCCTATTCGATGTATGCTTCCCCTCTGTGTTTGTACTTTGATCTCGTTGTATTTGTATTTTGGTTTGTTTCGAGCATTCTAGCGTATCTTGAGATCAAACTACAAATGAGAGTGTTCATGTTAATAAGACAAGTTTCTATTGGTGTTAGTTCAGGGTCGAAGCAAATAACTGCTCCGCGGGTTATGAAGATTTGGGTAGATTATGTTTCTCAGCATCTTGGGTTCATTCTGTTGTTCTCTATGTACTTGTTAGTTGTTCTATTTCGGTTAATAAAGTTTACTTTAAGAAATTTGTATACTATTGAGGTTTTCTGCCTCTTATTTACCTTTATTTTGTCTGTATGGTGTGTGTTTTGAACAGTTGGATTATATTGTGAATATTTGGAGACATTTCGAGACTAATTTGACTTTCGTTCCAGTTTATCTACAATGCTGACCTTTCCCAGTGATTTGGCTGCATCTAGCAGTGCTCTAGTGCTGGCTGGTGACGGTTAGTCGCGTTTTTTAAGAATGTAATATTTATCGAAGCATGTGTAAGCTGTAAGTTGAGAAGTTGAATCATACGTAAAATACCCCGGGATTTTGATGTTGATTAATTCTCACTTTTGCCGATTTTGACAGGGGCATGCTCACTTTTTGGGGTGAGGTTACATATTCTCGATAAAATTATGTGTTTTAAGGACATCTTACTGTTTGGGAATGCTCATGCTCACTTTTTCGACCTGATGTGAACCCTTTTTAGCTTTTTACGTATGAGTTGAATTCGAAAAGAAATCAAGAATGGGTCGAAAGTCGCGAGTGAAATGTGTTCCAACTTTTGTTTATGTACTCGAAAGGTAAAACCGAAAAGTGTTAAAATAGAATATTATGCAACATTCATTTTAGTACAATGTTTATTATGGAAACTGCGAGATACCTAGCAAGATCAAGATAAAGACAGAGCTTTCTTTCACGAAGCAAAGCATCTTGATAGTTATCGAGCAGTTTATATAAAGCAAAATGTATTGTTTGCAGACCAGTGCATCGGTGCTGAATTGAAGGCTGCCGGAGAAAAGTTGGCCGAGTTCCAAGTAGTTCGTCCGTCCGCAATCAATGGTTAGTTGTTCCTAGTTTCGAGTTTCTACGAGAGGGATTTTGATGCGTTACAGCACCGGGCAATTTGAACAGTACGAACCTAACTACTCAGACAATTTCAGCCAATTGGCCAGCCACTTTTTTATTGGCTGAACGAGAGAGTGTGTAGGTCAGAGAGACGCAGACTGTCTTAGCCTGTCTGCGCGTCATTGACCTGCATGCTCTCTCGTTTTTGTAGCTGGCCAATTGCAGAAAATTGGCGCTAATCGTTCTGAGTACGTACAGCTTAACGATCTAACAGGTTCGAAGTCCAACTTGTTATTGTAAGTTTGTCCCCACCAGTAACCCCACTCAGCCCTATCTCAGTCAAATGGGAGCATACTCCAGTAAAATTGTCCAAATAGTCAGAAAAATCGAAATCGGACTACTTTTTTGTCGAAAACATAAAAATTTGCCTAGTTTCGATTCAAAATAGTTAATTTTAACATGTTTGAAGCTAGAAACGGACTAAGTCTTGTCACATAGTCGGACCTTACTAGTTTATGAATGGAGAGTTGTCAGCTAATTTCATATAGTCTGTTTCACGCACTTATAACCCTCTACAGTAGTCTGCGCGAACTTCCAGGTCAGCGTTTCGTAGTCTGATGTTTTTAGAATAATTTCAAACTTTGCTATTCTGTTTTCTACCTTCACTTCTACAAACTCTGAAAGTTTGAAAGCAAAATAATAATTTATTCATTAGAAAAAGCCTCCTGAATATTTTACATATTACTGTAGAAGGACATTGATTGGTGAAACGAACTATATCATACTACGCACTCTCGTTGCCTGATTTTCAACTCATGTTACTTGAAGCAACTTGTGTTGCCGATGTTCATGTTTGCGTTTTAGAATGGAATATAATATTCATTGAACCAACGATTCAAAAGAAATTTGAGAATAAATATAAAAGAAAATGTGTGTTTTTGTTTGCAGATGTCTCGAGTGACCATTTTGACGTGGTCGCCGTCTGTGGTCAGTCGGAGTCCGAGTTGGATAGCCTTTCCACGGTCGCCTACAGAGCTGCCAAGGCCGGGGCACAGGTGGTGGCCTGTGTCGGCGCTGGTGACTTTTTCTTATTATCATACACCGCCAAGGGTCTCCCATTTATTCTGAAAGTCGCGACACCCCCCCCCCCCCCCCCCCCCTGTTGTTGAGTCGCGACCCGTCCAAAATAGTTCAAAACGGCGAATTTCATCAATTTTTGGTTGGAAATTCATCAGTTTTGTATGAAATTAGCTGGTTTTCAACTCGCGACACCTTACTTTTCGTCAAAATTCGTTCGCAACCCCCTACCCCATAAGAGGCCTTGACGGTGTGTGTTTATTATTCTACAGAAAGGAGCCCGTTTTTTAATCGAAATACGGAAAAGTGTTGATTTTGGATCAGAACTAGGCAATTTATCTTTCTCGAGGCAAAGTATCCTAGCTGATTAGCCTACAACGCAGCCGGGGGACAGGTTGTGGCATGTGCTACTGGTGGGCTGTTCATCTGTTCCAACCTATTTTGAATCAAAACTAGTAAATTTATCCTATAATCGGCCGAAAAGGAGCCTTTTTCCTGATTTGGAGCCTACAGAGCAGCGATGGCCGGGGCCGTGGTAGCATTTGCGTCGCACTCTTTCCTCAAAAATTGTTTTGTTCGAAGAAGATCACAATTCCTGATGCTGGATTCCCTTTCCATGGTCGATTTGAAGTACTTTCTATCTAGTCTATTTCAGATGTGACGGAGGCTGTGCTTCTCCGCAAACTCCGTATGGCCGGATTTACGGACGTCGCTTCTACCGGAGGTTGGTTGGATTAATCCGGAATACCTTAGAACTTCTTGCCCGGAATGAAATTAGCTCATTTTCCGCTGATATTTAAATAAAAGCCCAGTTGTTAATAAAAGAGCATGAACTTTCAGTCAGACATGTGAGATGATTGCGAGGTTCGCTTTCTCAAAAGTAGTCTTTGACCGTGTATGTTATCGTATATCGTATTCCACTGTGTTTATAGTTTGAAACCATACACCAGTAAAGGTGTCCGAATAGTCGTCGAAAAACGGACTACTTTTTAGGCGAAAATATGAAAATCGGTCTACTTTTCATGCAAAATCCTAAATTTTCACGTGTTTACGTCTGAAAACGGATTATTTTCCGTCGCTTAGTCGGACCTTACTGGTGTATGGCTAATTTCCTATAGTTTGCGTATTTCAGGTCGTTCCGCTTCGGCAAAGAAGCCAGCTTTCCATGGACAAAGTGTCAAGCTCAATCTCAAGGCACCAGTGAGTAGGGGTTGATGCATTTACGTTTTATCTTTCTTAGTTGTCTTTCTTTTTCTATCTTCCCATTCGACTTCTATTCACGTTCATTTCACTCTTGGAATTTATACAAGAAGTTCAATCTTTGTGCATACTCTGGTAAGCTCGGCTTAATAGCTTGTTTCGTTTAAACTCTGTGGGCAAGTTTGCTTTTTTGTTGTATTTCAATCGAAAAACGTGTTCCTTTGCTCGGGTCCAACCAAGCTTTATATAAACGGGAAATCGCTCAGCAAACGCAACAATATGTAGATAAGTTCTCAGGTGAAATTGTTGTCGAATGACGACGATGACTTGGTGAATGAAGATGACCTTCTGGAGGAAATGGACTTCAAGAAACCGAGTGGCGAGGAGCTGAAGGGTAAGCGGTTTCAGTTGATTATGTTCATCACTATAGTAAAATGTGAAGAATTGCGTCCTGTTTCGTCGAAATTATGAAAGTTTAACTATTTTTGAGGCGAAATCATGAAGTTGTACACATATAAATCGAGAATTTTTTTTGTAAAAGAGCAGTTACACCGTATGGTGGCTTACTTTACACCCAAGGGTGACCAAAAAGTTGACCGACCCCAACGCCGGTACGACCCCTCCCCCTTAAAAATAGAAATTCACCGAAAAATACTAAATTATTCATTGAAATTGCGTGATTCAAGATTTCAAGATTTATTCATTCACTTCATATTGTTACAATATGGTGTTCCTTTATGGCCATCCAAGTATCTCGGTCTCTGCACATTCTCAATATCTCTTCGCCTCGGACATTGGGCGGACGGACACGACCTCTTCTCATTGCACGGTTGAAACTTTGTACGGCCAGCACCAATTCATCTCTCCATCGAACCACGGGACGCCCACTGCTTCGGATTCTATCAAATGGGCGCCATTCTGTCACAATCAACGACCATCGATCTCGATTCATCTGGGAGATTCTGGAACAAAAAGAGAATTTGAGTTTTGTGGCCTCAAGGACTACATCCTTTAACCCAGTGATTCCACGCAAGGTGGCACAAGGAAGGCGATCTTGCAATTTCACGTTTAACATGGCACGTTCCATCTTGCGCTGCACGACACGGAGACGATCTTTGTTCCCATTCGATAATGCCCAGGACTCGGCACCATACAGGAGACGCGGCATGATAACAGCATGGAAGATTTTCCTTTTCATACTCATCGGGAAACTGGGAGTCTTCAAAATTGTTCGATATTCGTTGAATCCAAACCAAGCGGACGATATTCTTCGGCTTATCTCTGGATCCCAGTTACCGGATATATTCACGGTAACTCCAAGATATTTCACACTTTGCTTCGGAGGAAGAGCGACATCAGCAAATTGTAGAGGGGATACATCATTCTGATTCGTCATGTATTCTGACTTGGCCATGTTGATTTCGAGACCGACTCTTCCGCAAGCAGCCATGAACTCCTTGATCATTCTCTTCAGCGTGTCTTTATCCGGAGCAAAAAGCAGGCAATCGTCAGCAAATAGCAAATGGCTTAAAGACTTCCCGTTGACACGAATTCCGAGCTCAGACCAATCCAGTTCTCTCAAAGCAACATCGAGCACTGTGGTGAACAGGCGTGGTGAGATGACATCTCCTTGGCGGACACCTCTTCGAATTTCGATCGATACATCTTGTCCATTAACATCGATGGAGCATTTTGAAGCAAGATAGACGCTTCGAAGGACGTCAACGAGTGGCTGTTGTATTCCAAGTGTAGTCAGGGTGTTCCATATTGCTTGATGATGGACACGGTCGAATGCTTTGGACAAATCAACAAAGCATAGAAAGAGTGGCATTCTGTATTCACGGGCCCTCTCAATGACTTGACGCAAAATGTGGATGTTGTCCGATGTACCATACTTTCTCCGGAAACCGCACTGCTCTTCAGACATTTGTTCATCGAGGAGTGGTTCAATTCGGTTGAGAACACATCTTGACAGAAGCTTGTAAAAAGTGTTCAGAAGCGTGATTGGTCGATAGTTGGCGATTTCGGACACTTCTCCCTTTTTGAACAAGAGGCGAGTTCTGGACATCATCAGGCTAGCCGGTATGTCGTCTCCAGCAAGTATTTGGTTGAACATTCTCGTAATATCTTTGAGCACGACTGAGCCAGACCACTTTATTGCCTCGGCGGGAATCCTATCCAAACCAGGAGATTTTCGGAACGAAGGGAATCGATTGCGCTGCGGATCTCTTTCTCCAAAAATGGCGGTGTGCTGTCCTCCATCCAACTCGGAACTGGATTCATTTGCGAGTCATCTTCGTAGAGCTTATTGTAGAAACGCTTGGCTATAGATGAAAGCTGATCCGGATGATACTGCAACGACACCGTTTTCGTCCTCAGTCCGACTATTTTGTTCCGCGGTTGGATCTTCCTGCATGACCTTTCGAAGACCACCACCGCGAGATAGGCATTGCGGAGAGCGGCATCACGTCCTTCGGCGAACGTCTTCTTTTCTGCTGAATCTTGCGAGTTTGCTGATCTGAGTGAACTCCAGACGTCCCCGGATAGTTCGGCAGGTTTGGAGAGAGCGTCTTCTTTTCAAAAGATCAATGGTGGCATCTGACCTGAAGGGATTCAACGGTCGTTCACACTTTGCCACTTCATATGCGGTCCGAATCGGAAGATGAGGGTCATTGTACACTTCTTCTACAGAACCATCTTCATCCACGGGGTCTCCAGATGTGAGAATGCATGATCGAACATAGCCCGGTTGACATATTTCTCGTCTTCTTCTTGTCTATTATTCTGTGTTCCGTTGTAAACCGATCACGATTCTCAAAAGACGGTGGTCGCTGTCGAAATCGAAACTTCCAGAACGCAGACGTCAGAGACTGGCAAATTAGCATGCGAAAACACGTAGTCGATTTGGCTCAAAGTTGTTCCATTGGGCGAGCGCCAAGTCCAAGTACGTTTTCTTTTTCTTGAAGAATGAGCTGAACGAGCGGTAGTGTTTGCTTTGCAACCAATCGAGAAGTATTCGGCCTCTATCATTTCGACTATCGAACGCAAATGTTCCTAGCGCTCTTTCTTGATTTTGACGGGATCCGAGACGAGCATTAAAATCTCCAGCAATTATAGGTACACGATCCTTACAATTTGCGGTTATGTTGTTTAATTCTGACAGGAAGTAGTTGTAGTCAGCATCAGGATACGCAGAAGTTGGGGCGTACGCAGATATTAATCGAAATTTTCGTTTCCTCATGGTGACATCAAGGTATGAAAGGCGGGACGATATTGGACAAAAGCATTCGACATTTCGGGAATTTTTGCTAGAGACCAGAAAACCGGTTCCATGTGTACTGTTAAGAGAGAAATGATAAAGAACATCACCATTTGGCAGAGTCTCTCCCACAGTTCCAAGTCGTTTGGTCTCTTGCAACGCCACGAAGTTCCAATTGATCTTCTCGAGTTGTTGTTGTAGGAGTTGCATCTTGGACGTCTTTCCAAGGCCACGGCAGTTGAGAGTGCACAGGTGGAAGGCACGAGGTAGGGAGTTGGGACCCATGACTTCCCCAGTTCCAGCTTGGGTCTTGAGTTTGCAGTCAACGATTGGCCGAAAACAAATCGCAGGCAGAGCGAAATGAAATGCAACCGCACGTGACAAGAGATGGAAGCGTGAATTTCACGAAAATCGACAAAATCACCATTATTTCAAAAAATGTCTGTCCTGTCAGGACCTTTACGACCCCCCTCCCCTTAAAAATGTTGCACGCGTGCAACTTGTGGTCACCCTTGTTTACACCTACACTTCTACAGTCACTCAGTATTCTCTGAAAGGGAGCTTGATCCGGTAAGCATTACGTTCTTTTTATTCTGTTCTCATTTCAGCTGCCTGCGGTGAGCCCTCAGACGGGGAGAAGAAGCGTCGTGCCTGTAAGAACTGTTCGTGCGGACTGGCGGAGCAGGAGGAGCAGGATAGAGCAGCACAGCCACCCGCAAAGAGCAGCTGCGGAAATGTGGGTAGTTTCATGAATTGCACAAACTTGGGCGAAGAAAATGGCGTTTTTGTGTGTCGAATTTGGGAAATTTGGTCTGTTTTGCATATTTATTAAGGTTACAGCACAGCCATCGGCCAAGAGCAGCTGCGGAAATGCGGGCAATTTTCTAAGTTTAGTAAACCTTTGCCAGAAAAGTAGCGTTGTTTCGGCTCATAGAATTTGGCCGTTTATGCAATTTCAGCTAGTTAGATGTACTTCAATTGAAAAACGGGCTAGTTTCTGTAGATCGTCACACCTTGCTGGTGTGTGGTTTTTTCCCCTTTTCGATTTTTGATAATAGTATCAGCATAGATCAGCAAGATGAAACAAGGAAAAAACGGACTTCACATGTCGCAAGCTCAGTTGATTATAGTTTGTTCCACCCACTTATAACCCTCTACAGTAATCTGCTAACACTTCCAGGTCAAAGTTTACTATATTAGCGTATTCAGAATGCCTCAAAATGTTCATAGTGTCTTCTGCATGTTTACTACTACTAACTCTGAAAATTTGAAACCAAAGTAATGACTTTTTCATTAGAAAACATCCTCTTGAATAATTGACGGATTACTGTAGGAGTACATCGATTGGTGAAACAGACTATAACTTGTATTGTATTTTGTATAATTATAAATCTATTTCCCATTTCAGTGTTCGCTGGGAGACGCGTTCCGTTGTTCTACGTGTCCCTATCTGGGAATGCCCCCGTTCAAGCCGGGAGAGACGGTCAAACTGGCAAATGTCGATGATTTCTAAGCAAATTGAACGGAAAATGGGGTATTTTCGGCTATTTTGATAATAGAATAACGATAAATTGACCGGTTTCGATTGTTTGAATACAATGAACGTAGAGTTACTTTTTGAATAGTAAACATACGTATTTTGATTTTGAAATAGGTATTCTAATCGTGTTTTTCGGTTTTAGTATCACTGAAATGTAGAATTAGATAGTCGGTATCTCACATTTCTGAAAAGTTTTCATTCAAGCAATTTGTTGCCATTTGTGATATTCATTCAGATGTTTTTGTCGTATTTAGTGTTTTGTGAGATCTTACATTAGTTGTGTTTCTGTTATATGTCAATGAATAGTATCAGAGTTATATATGGTTGACTTGAATTGTCTTTTATATTTTGGTTCGAACCGAATCAATTATTTTCACTTTTATTATGCTTTGTAATTTAATGGACATGGTTTGTATGTATTGAGAACATGATACTGGAGAGTTATTGAATTTATAAATCTCCTAGAAATTGCCAAAAAATAGAGAAACAATCCTTTTTTGCATAAGTCTTTCTCGTAGAGTTTTCTCCTCAAATTGTAGTGTTTAGTATTTCTCGACTAAATAGTAACCACTAAAATCAGGAAAATCCATTTTTGTGGTGTTTATCTTCGTAAAATTCTGATATTCAATCTGTCTCAGCTAATTCACGTGCCTAGTACCAAGCGTAGGGCGCGCGCCGATTGAGGTGCATGCACAAGGCACGTGTACTCTAATGCGGTTCACGTGAGCGTGGGAATTCGAACCAGCTGGCAAGAAAGCGTGGGAAAATCGTGAATTTTGGAGCAATTTCATGGAAATTACAAGAGTTCTGTGTTGTATTCAACAACTTGAAACCGTAAGAGGGTTGGTTACACTAGTTAACTTGAATTTGGTAAATAAATGTATTTATGGGAAAGCAGATTGTGATTCTGAAAGAGGTTCGGTTAGAATGTTATATTGAGATAAATTTATACAAACATACAATAAAAAAGATAATTAAATAATGGTTAAGGATGCTTGTGCTTGTACAGTTGGCCTTGAAACTTGAAATCACTCTCATTGCTTGCTTTAGAACTCAAAAGCGAGAAGTTTTTGTTCGTTCAGTGTTCAGTACACTGTATTTCAGCCACGTGGTATTTTTGCATTCATAATCGGTTGAATCCGATTAAACTTCGCCTAACCCTCGTACACGCATACGTTTTACAGTGTTCCGCGCTGAGTTTTTGCAATTCGGCTCTGATAGTAGTGTTGAGAATGTATATAATGGTTTTATCGATTTTGGTGTAATCGATTTTTAAATGCGACTTCCGCTTTATGCTAAGTGTGCTGGAAACATGTTTCGGATAGTTCGGTTGCACTATCGCTCTACCTCTTTCCTCTTATTTGCTATTGGACAGATTCCTTCTTTAGTGTTTACTTGGGTCTCGCACGCACAAGTGCAAAGTAACCGTTTGCGTAAACGAAATTGCTCAAGTTACGTCAAATGTATTACTTTCCTCGAAAAATGTCCAAGTTTTGCCGAAAGTTAGCCGTTTTTGTGAGGTTCAGGCTAGCCAAGTGTGTCCATTAGTATGCTTCATGGATCGTGGTAGTTTTTGTGAACTTTTATTTAAATATGAATTTATATATTTGATTGATGTAAGAACCTGGTTGTGTCCGTTTCAGCCTCTTTCAACCGGTTGTTGTGATATCTGTGGCGGGGGCAATGTGCGTCCCACGTGATAGGGGGAGAGAGAGAGAGAGAGAGAGAGAGAGTGAGCGAGATGTGGGGCGGGGGGGGGGGGGGAGGAGAAGGAGAGAGAGGGGGGGGGAGATGGGAGGGAGAGAGAGAGAGAGAGTGAGCGAGATGTGGGGCGGGGGGGGGGAGGAGAAGGAGAGAGAGGGGGGGGGGAGATGGGAGGGAGAGAGAGAGAGAGAGTGAGCGAGATGTGGGGCGGGGGGGGGGGAGGAGAAGGAGAGAGAGGGGGGGGAGATGGGAGGGAGAGAGAGAGAGAGAGTGAGCGAGATGTGGGGCGGGGGGGGGGGAGGAGAAGGAGAGAGAGGGGGGGAGATGGGAGGGAGAGAGAGAGAGAGAGTGAGCGAGATGTGGGGCGGGGGGGGGAGGAGAAGGAGAGAGAGGGGGGGGGGGAGATGGGAGGGAGAGAGAGAGAGAGAGTGAGCGAGATGTGGGGCGGGGGGGGGGGGGAGGAGAAGGAGAGAGAGGGGGGGGAGATGGGAGGGAGAGAGAGAGAGAGAGTGAGCGAGATGTGGGGCGGGGGGGGGAGGAGAAGGAGAGAGAGGGGGGGGGGGAGATGGGAGGGAGAGAGAGAGAGAGAGTGAGCGAGATGTGGGGCGGGGGGGGGGGGGAGGAGAAGGAGAGAGAGGGGGGGGAGATGGGAGGGAGAGAGAGAGAGAGAGTGAGCGAGATGTGGGGCGGGGGGGGGGGAGGAGAAGGAGAGAGAGGGGGGGGGGGAGATGGGAGGGAGAGAGAGAGAGAGAGTGAGCGAGATGTGGGGCGGGGGGGGGGAGGAGAAGGAGAGAGAGGGGGGGGGAGATGGGAGGGAGAGAGAGAGAGAGAGTGAGCGAGATGTGGGGCGGGGGGGGGAGGAGAAGGAGAGAGAGGGGGGGGAGATGGGAGGGAGAGAGAGAGAGAGAGTGAGCGAGATGTGGGGCGGGGGGGGGGGAGGAGAAGGAGAGAGAGGGGGGGGAGATGGGAGGGAGAGAGAGAGAGAGAGTGAGCGAGATGTGGGGCGGGGGGGGGGAGGAGAAGGAGAGAGAGGGGGGGGAGATGGGAGGGAGAGAGAGAGAGAGAGTGAGCGAGATGTGGGGCGGGGGGGGGGGGGAGGAGAAGGAGAGAGAGGGGGGGGGGGGGAGATGGGAGGGAGAGAGAGAGAGAGAGTGAGCGAGATGTGGGGCGGGGGGGGGGGGAGGAGAAGGAGAGAGAGGGGGGGGAGATGGGAGGGAGAGAGAGAGAGAGAGTGAGCGAGATGTGGGGCGGGGGGGGGAGGAGAAGGAGAGAGAGGGGGGGGGGGAGATGGGAGGGAGAGAGAGAGAGAGAGTGAGCGAGATGTGGGGCGGGGGGGGGAGGAGAAGGAGAGAGAGGGGGGGGGAGATGGGAGGGAGAGAGAGAGAGAGAGTGAGCGAGATGTGGGGCGGGGGGGGGGGAGGAGAAGGAGAGAGAGGGGGGGGAGATGGGAGGGAGAGAGAGAGAGAGAGTGAGCGAGATGTGGGGCGGGGGGGGGGGGAGGAGAAGGAGAGAGAGGGGGGGGAGATGGGAGGGAGAGAGAGAGAGAGAGAGGGTGAGAGAGAGAGACAGAGAGAGTGAGTGAGAGAGAGGGGGAGAAGGGAAGGAGAGAGAGAGAGAGCGAGGGAGAGAGAGAGAGAGAGAAACAGGAAGATAGGGGGAGAGAGAGTAGACGATACATAAAGAGCGTGGGGTAGAAGAGAAGATTGTCTTTATCAGGGCTGGAGAGATAGAGATGAGGTATAGAGAAAAAGAGGGAGAAGGGAGGGAGAGGATGGAGAGAGAGGATGAACATGGTTGTAGAGAAAGATAGAAAGAGATTGAGGGAAAGAAAAATCAGGGGATGGAGCGACAGACAAGGTGAAAAGAGTAGAAATAGCGATAGATAGGGAGAGAGAGAGAGAAAGAGATAGAAAGGGAGATAGAGAGTAGAGAGAGAGAGATCGAAAGGAAGAGAGAGAGAGAGAAGAGAGATATTCGCAACACCCCATAGTCTGTATCTCTTCTGACCCGCGTGAGAGCGTGTCTTTCTTATCTCTCTCTCCCTATCTATCTCGAATAAGATCACTGCACAATCGATTATTAGCTGTTTGTTTGTTCAAGCGTTTTGCACGCCCCGTTTACTTACGCCATTTCAAATTGATACTTTGTAGTTATTAATTACTTTAAAAAATAACGATTTTAGTTGGGGTAGGAGTTTTTCCCTACACCTTGTTATTGGGTATTAGGATACGAAATAACGTAACTGGAATAATAAAGAAGGTGTAAGGAATTTTGTTTTCCTGTTTAAGTATTTAATTACTTAGTTTTAGTTTGGTACTTTGTAAATAGGTAAGGAGTAGAACGTAGTTAGCAGGATTAAGTTGTGGTAAGAGTTTTTTTTGGCTCTTATTGAGTTCCCATTTCAATTATCTACGTTGTGAGAACGTATGGACGTAATTAGGTTAGTTGGAAGCAGTTTCGAATTTCGGGAAGTAGTTATCTTATTAGATTACATTTTTCCAATTAGGTACTTTTATATTAGATAAGAACACAATGTGAGTAATTAGGTTGTGCTGGAAGTTTTGGTTCTTTTTGAGTGCGCCATTGGTATGATCTACGTTGTAATTAGAAACCTAGAACCCGGTTTAGAATCCTCATCGGTTATGATTTTTCTGTTCGTTTTCACATTTTGCTTGGCGTAGACTGTCAATGTGGCAATAATGGGCTGTCGATGGTTTTTTTAGTTTTCGTCTATCAATCAGTATTTTGGGATTGGAGCCACATATTAACATTCACCGAAAAAGTACGGTTTTTAGGTGGTTTAACATTTAAGGAACGTGTATTTTGAATCTGTTTTATTTGAATTGTGTAGTGGATACAAAAGCTGTATTTTGCTTTTTAGATCTAGTTGTATTCGAAGTAGAGTTGTCCAGTTGCCAAGTTGCCATGCACTTTTCATTCAACACTCCGATTCTCTAATTGGCAATCAAAACAATAAGATAGTACCTTCTACCCCCATCAAAGTTGTTATGTTAATATTGATTTAAGTGGAGTACAAAGTAACTTGTTTTTTATCGTTGATAATGGGCATCTTTGATTACTCTATTTATAAGCATGTTTTTGATGGGAAAAGGTCACAAAGCATCGTTTTGGTTGCTAGGTACTGGGACACGAGTTTTGTACTTTGAATTAATTTCAAAAATACCCTCTCCCTACAAATTATGAACTGGAATAAGCTGCAAAACATACGTGTAGTTTGTAGTCTGGAATCAATTTTGAAGATGGTTCAAAATTTCATTTTTCAAAGGATTCATTTAACTTCAAATTGCGAATGTAGCTCAGACAACACTGTAAAATGCATTAATTTTCTGTACGTGTTCTATATTTTTGGGGAATATGTCTAAATTTGGTAGTTTTGCTTTATGACCTGAGTTTGTTCTACTCAGTTGGTCTAGTAGTTTGTAGTTTCGTTTGATGACCTAATGTAAGTTGGTGCTCGTTTCGGTCTTCGGTGCGATATAAGCATATAAGAATATTTAATAATAAGAATATTCATTTAGAATCATCTGATTCCATATGATATTGTAGTTCGTGCTTTGGTTTGATGATTTGATGTGAGTTGGTGCTATTTTGACGTTTCACTCTATTGCCCCCTTTCAGTGCAGCTGCACCCAATCACGTGCGATCTACTCGTGACAGACCACGCAATTCGCGAGGAGTTTTACCAGCAACTGGGATAGAGATACACAAACACACGTGGGTTATGCTTCGTGTCACTTTCACTTTTAGCAATGTTCATATTTTATTACTCTCTCACCTTTTTCAGTGAGTTGTGTTATTGTAATCATGTTTCGCCGGTCACTCACTTCACAATTTCATAAATCAGTATTGTAACGAAATTTTAGTTTGTTGGTAAGGTTGCCCAGTGTTTGTCGACAATATTTGTAATATTGTAATTGTAGTTGATGGTGTTATTTTCTGAAACTGTTCATATCACATTTTTTAAGTCTGTGTAATTCACATTCACTTGTTTTACATGACCAGTAACATGTGACCATTGCACTAAAAAGAATTTATTCGTTTTTCATTACAAATTCGTGAAAATTCAAGATTTTGCTCAGGAAATAGTTAACTCTTTCTTAAAATTTCATGACTAATCGAACAACTTTACTGCAGTATAGTAGAGCGAATTATTTATTTAACCCGGTATTTCGTTAACCCTGACAGTTCACCTTTAACCGGGCTACCTGGTTAACCCTTTTGTTAACCACTTGGTAACCCGAAATTTCCCTTAAAATACATTGTAAAAAGGGTTACAACGGGGTTAACAAAATGGTTAATCAGGGTGAACGAAGTACCGGGTTCCTTGTGGACTTGGCCAGTATAATATACGTATTTCAGAATGTCGCACGAACCGATCCACTCGGGTCATTTCATGACCTCCAACCCGCATACTGATCTACAACAGGATGAGGAGGACGAGGATGTAGAGGTAGTAACACGATTATCGATTTGGTGTTGATCATTGATTGGCTTAATCGCGCGCAGCGCGAAGCGCTGTGCGAGATTTGTCTTTGGTCCGGCTAATGCGCGCTTTCATTTTTTTAGTTCACTCTCAAAAAGGTCCAATTGTGCAAATCAGAACTTTTTATGATTTGCTGATTTTCTATGGCACATTTACAAGCTATGTTCGAAATTTGAACGAAATCGGTCAAGTTTGAGCAAAGTTATGACGTTTTCGCTTCATCAAGAGCGCCAACTTCCGTCGTGTGTGTGTCTGTGTAGGTGCGCACTCCTGGGAAATTTTTATGTATGAACCGATTTGACTGAAAATTTCGGACACGATAGATATCCCTCTCAAACCTTGGGGGCGCAAACTTTTTTTCGAAAAAAATTATTTTTCATCAAGTTATAGGTCTTCGAAAATGTCTCTGCGTCTCTTCATTTCGTGCACTCTCTCGCCCTCTCTGTCGGGGTAAATCAAATTGCGTTATAACTCAGCTCAGTCCTAACCAATTCAAGTAAAATTTGAAGTATGATACCACGACATGAACTGACATCGATTTAGATGTAAGTCTTCTACTGATGACGTCATCGAGGATTCTGGAGCTCGGATGACGTCATTTTTGAAAAGTGCAAAGTTGACGTCACATATATTTTCAAATGATGGTAATATCTTAGAAAGGGTCAATTAACGGTGAAACTCAATCTAAGAGTGACGTATTCTGGGATTCTGGAGACCAGATGACGTCGTTTTTGAAGAGTGCAAAGTTGACGTCACATATATTTTCAAATGCTGAAAATATCTTAGAAAGGGTCAATTAACGGTGAAACTCAATCTAAGAGTGACGTATTCTGGGATTCTGGAGACCAGATGACGTCATTTTTGAAGAGTGCAAAGTTGACGTCACATATATTTTCAAATGCTGAAAATATCTTAGAAAGGGTCAATTAATGGTGAAACTCAATCTAAGAGTGACGTATTCTGGGATTCTGGAGACCAGATGACGTCGTTTTTGAAAAGTGCAAAGTTGACGTCACATACATTTTCAAATGCTGAAAATATCTTAAAAATGGTATGATAACGATAAAACTTTATCTAAAAATGACTTATTCTGGGATTCTGGAGACCAGATGACGTCATTTTTGAAAAGTGCAAAGTTGACGTCACATATTATTTCAAATGCTGAAAATATCTTAAAAATGGTATGATAACGATAAAACTTTATCTAAAAATGACTTATTCTGGAATTCAGAAAGCCAGATGACGTCAACTTTAAAAAAAATTGACGTGAAATATGTTTTCGAATGCTGAAAGTTTTTAAAAAATGGTCAATTCACGATAAAACTTCATTCAAACATGACGTATTCTGGGACTCTGAAGGGCAGATGAAGTAAGTTTTCAGAACTGCAATGTTGACGTCATGTTTTTTTTCGAATGATGATAGTACTTGACAAGTGGTTCATCAGGAAAACAATTTTATCTTCAGCGTACAGATCGAACCACCTCTCTACATACCTACGGCATGTGTACAAAAAGAGAAAAATTCATGAAAAAGTGGGGGCCGAACGACTGTGAGATTTGTCTTCTGCTGTGCGCCCCTTAGACAACTACTCTTAAATGGAGCAGCTACTGCTACAAAAAACGAAAAATACTAATATACTCAAGTATAACTGTTCATTACAAACATACAAAAGTCGTAAAATATTTTCTCAAACCTGTAAACTAGAATCTACAAATCACAGATGTTAACTCAACGTACTCAATTATAGAGTTCCTGGTTTAGTGCACAATGGTTGGCACTTTTTGTCATTACTTCAATTCTAGGTGCTATAACGTTTGTCATATTATTCAACAGTTGTTCTCTCTGTGATTTGTAGATTCTAGTTTACAGGTTTGAGAAAATATTTTACGACTTTTGTATGTTTGTAATGAACAGTTATACTTGAGTATACTAGTATTTTTCGTTTTTTGTAGCAGTAGCTGTTCCATTTGAGAGTAGTTGTCTAAGCGGCGCACAGCAGAAGACAAATCTCACAGTCGTTGGGCCCCCACTTTTTCATGAATTTCTATTTGGGTTAGGTTGTTGTGGATTTTTCTTTTAAAATTGTTCAAATCTTCTTTATTCTTTAACCAGCTTGTTTGAAACTCTTTGAGTGAGTGAAATTCGTTGCACTTTGATCTCGACGCATTCTATACTTGTGATTGAAAAGCAACGGGGATCAGACTACAAACACAGCGTGAAAGAGTAACACCGTGTACATCGTGTACGGTTGTTTTTAAAAGAGGGAATCTTATAAGTTGACTGATTTTCAACTTCTTGTGTCAGCTGTTAGTTATCTAACGTATGTTCGCAACTCAACTTCTATAAGTGTTCCTCTTTTATAAGTATGTTTTTTTTTTCATATTTTACACATATTTTGCATTATCTATATAAGTGTTTCTCTTTTAGCGAATGTATTGCAGGTGGATGTGGTGGAAGATGACGATAAACCGGAGGATATCACAGGCTCCGCCTCCTCCAAGGACAGGGCCGGACTGGTCAGTTGTAGTGCATTACATGCGTATTGATTGGGGTCCGATTATAGATTATATTGAATATTGACAGATTTTCGATTGACAACATATTGATCAATAATAGGGCCGGACTGGTTAGTTGCAGTAGAATACAGTAGAATATATAAGTATCGACTGAGGCCGAGGCCGATTTTTTTTTGCTTCTGGTAGCCTGACAGTTTTTGGGAGGTAACACAAGTTAAGCTACTATGAGTTGGTCGCCGAATTTTTCGGCTCAGTAGGAGTTAGAGAGATGTTGTTGAAGTAGATAGGCATATTTGGTTTAAAATTACATGGGAAAGACTACCTAACCTGAACTTTTTAATAGCTAACAAGTATTTTATCTATTATCTATCGGTTTCAGGATGAGAAGCCGGTTACCTTCTACAAATTTGGTCCGAAAAAGACGCAATCAATTGCCATAGATGTCTCGTTGAATAAGCTGAACAAATGTATAAAAGTGGCTTACAAGTGGGTATTTACTTTTCTTTTCTCTAGAAACGACCAAAAACTGTTCAAACTGTCAATTTTGGTGAACTCTATCAAGAATGTGATAAAATCTGGTTTGTAGTTTGATGCTTGCACACAGCTGAGACTTGGAATCACATCAGAACAACATGATGAGCAAACTACAAACACTTTAGATCGAGCAAAGATGTACCGTTGTGCCCTTTGCCTGCCCTTTTCCAAACTCATATTATTGTATAGGAAATATGTATAGATAAGTGATTTTTTAGTTCGAGTAAGTAGTTGTTTGTTTGTATATTATTTGTAATTTTAGCAAGATGACGACTCCAAAGTGGAAGGACTTCAAGGGTCTACGTTTGCATTGGAAACAGCGAATACGACTGAATAACGTCATCTGGAGGGCATATTATATTGAATGTAGGTTATTAATAATACTTTTTCACAATCATGAAAACATAACATGTTTTTGTTCATAATTTGCTCGAGAAGAGCTTTTCTTGGTTCTTTACCGGTTCAATAATATCTAGTTTATGGAAGAACCAATGTTTTTAGTCGGGTTATTCAATAGTAGTATTTAACTCTTTATAATGTTCGCTCTTCACAGAGTACGCCTAACCGGTGTATTTTGTTCTATCCTACGTGTATCAGACGTATACAATTATTGGACGACTCTCAGAATTCTGGGTGACAGAACGAAAAATGGTGTAATTATCTATTGTTTGGGTGATCAAAATCATATTTTTTTGTTCAAATTCCGGATAATAACCCAATTTCGGCCACTTTTTGGGTGATTATCTGAATTTTTGGAGTTTTTCATGAATTTTGGGTGACCAAAATTCACGTCTAGGATTGTATACGTCTGGGTGTGTTTGTAGTTTGATACCGTGGCGTTTCAGTAGAAATGGGATCAGAGATCAAACTACAATACACTTCCTATAATCTGTTTACAAGTGGTTCAATTTGTCCGATTATCGATTATTTCTTCTTTTTCAGTCGGTCGAAAACACCGGAAACTCCGCCCGAAAAAGACGCCCTTCTGCTATTTCGCGGTGCCCGATGATGACACCACTCACATCAAGATCGAGGTTAGAATTTATCGACATACCTCAGTAAACCTTTAAAAAGCCTAAGACCTTTCAAAATCTTTGGCCTTTAAAAATTTTGACCCTTTAACCTTTAACCTTGACCTTTAAAACAGCCTAAGAAGGATCCGAACGGCCCTTGCAAACAAAAAACAGCAGTCGCCGGCAAAAGCAAAATTGTTAATGAATTGCTCTAAATAGATGAAAATCGTGTTTTCGCAAAAAATTATTCTGCTGAATCAAAGTTAAACATCTTCATACCACCCGATACTCATGTTTTCTACTCTGTGGATTCTGCCAAAGGTCGTCGCAAGAAAGTTTCATCGTTGCTTCTCAAAAGCGGCTGATTCTGCTGAAACTTCCAAGTTTGACAAACATGTTGAACTCCAACGGGTTGTCTATTTAGGTACCCGGAGAAACGGCTACCAAATACCGGTTAGGGTACCTAAAAATCCGGTTACCCGGTCGCGCCGTGTATGTGGTTCTTGCAGGGTTCTGTGATGGAGGGAATGTACTGGAAACGTCGTATGGAGGCCGTCTGCGCCCAGTACAAACGATGGCGTCATTTCACGAAGACAAAGCGGAGTCACGAGAAGCCAATCGCCAGTGGGAAGAGGAAGAGGGTGAGTTATAGTCGTCGCCAACAGAATACAGAAGGGCGGGATGGTACTGTGTATCTCAATTTCCGCTGTGTATGTCTTCGATTCCAAAGCCTGTTGGATATATACTCTTGTAACGTAGTGGTTAGCGCTCAGCTACGAATCTTTTGCTCGCAGGTTCGATTCCGGCGTGAGATGAGAATTTATAAATTTGGCACGTCCTATAAGGGGATGAATTTGAAACGAGAAAACCGATTTAATTTTGTTGGTTCGTTACATGTTCTTCAAGGTAGCAACGAGTCGCTTCTCTAAAAGGAGTTACCAAAGAAGGTTTTACAAAAAAAGATTAGTTGTAGAATTGACCGGGTAGACCATTATTATTCTTATCATTCCAGTCATAATAGCCAGATTGTTGACAAATTCTTGGGTTTTTTCAACTATTTTGACCTGTTCCCGATTTCAGCACGATTCCGAAGGCGTGGCCTGTTCACTGGGCGAGCCGATGATCAAACTACAACGAAGCCAAACTCCAAAGAACACCTCCACAGAGTGCTTCGACAACGACGATTTCGAGAATGTGTTCACGGATAGTCTGTTCGACTCGCTCAGTCAGCCCTACATGTTCCCGAATCCGAGGGAAATGAGTGAGTTCAGAGGTCAATGGTCATCGGGGGGTACTGTAGCGGTTGGGTTGTATTGGTATACTGTATCTGTTAGGGTGGGCGGTATTGGTTGGGTCGTAGGTTGTACAGTAGCCTTACTTTTCCCGAATCCGAGGGAAATGAGTGAGTTCAGAGGTCAATGGTCATCTGGGGGTACTGTAGCGGTTGGGTTGTATTGGTATACTGTATCTGTTAGGGTGGGCGGTATTGGTTGGGTCGTAGGTTGTACAGTAGCCTTACTTTTTCCGAATCCGAGGGAAATGAGTGAGTTCAGAGGTCAATGGTCATCGGGGGGTACTGTAGCGGTTGGGTTGTATTGGTATACTGTATCTGTTAGGGTGGGCGGAATTGGTTGGGTTGTAGGTTGTACAGTAGCCTTACTTTTTCCGAATCCGAGGGAAATGAGTGAGTTCAGAGGTCAATGGTCATCGGGGGGTACTGTAGCGGTTGGGTTGTATTGGTATACTGTATCTGTTAGGGTGGGCGGAATTGGTTGGGTTGTAGGTTGTACAGTAGCCTTACTTTTCCCGAATCCGAGGGAAATGAGTGAGTTCAGAGGTCAATGGTCATCTGGGGGTACTGTAGCGGTTGGGTTGTATTGGTATACTGTATCTGTTAGGGTGGGCGGTATTGGTTGGGTCGTAGGTTGTACAGTAGCCTTACTTTTTCCGAATCCGAGGGAAATGAGTGAGTTCAGAGGTCAATGGTCATCTGGGGGTACTGTAGCGGTTGGGTTGTATTGGTATACTGTATCTGTTAGGGTGGGCGGAATTGGTTGGGTTGTAGGTTGTACAGTAGCCTTACTTTTCCCGAATCCGAGGGAAATGAGTGAGTTCAGAGGTCAATGGTCATCTGGGGGTACTGTAGCGGTTGGGTTGTATTGGTATACTGTATCTGTTAGGGTGGGCGGTATTGGTTGGGTCGTAGGTTGTACAGTAGCCTTACTTTTCCCGAATCCGAGGGAAATGAGTGAGTTCAGAGGTCAATGGTCATCGGGGGGTACTGTAGCGGTTGGGTTGTATTGGTATACTGTATCTGTTAGGGTGGGCGGTATTGGTTGGGTCGTAGGTTGTACAGTAGCCTTACTTTTCCCGAATCCGAGGGAAATGAGTGAGTTCAGAGGTCAATGGTCATCTGGGGGTACTGTAGCGGTTGGGTTGTATTGGTATACTGTATCTGTTAGGGTGGGCGGTATTGGTTGGGTCGTAGGTTGTACAGTAGCCTTACTTTTCCCGAATCCGAGGGAAATGAGTGAGTTCAGAGGTCAATGGTCATCGGGGGGTACTGTAGCGGTTGGGTTGTATTGGTATACTGTATCTGTTAGGGTGGGCGGTATTGGTTGGGTCGTAGGTTGTACAGTAGCCTTACTTTTCCCGAATCCGAGGGAAATGAGTGAGTTCAGAGGTCAATGGTCATCTGGGGGTACTGTAGCGGTTGGGTTGTATTGGTATACTGTATCTGTTAGGGTGGGCGGTATTGGTTGGGTCGTAGGTTGTACAGTAGCCTTACTTTTCCCGAATCCGAGGGAAATGAGTGAGTTCAGAGGTCAATGGTCATCTGGGGGTACTGTAGCGGTTGGGTTGTATTGGTATACTGTATCTGTTAGGGTGGGCGGAATTGGTTGGGTCGTAGGTTGTACAGTAGCCTTACTTTTTCCGAATCCGAGGGAAATGAGTGAGTTCAGAGGTCAATGGTCATCTGGGGGTACTGTAGCGGTTGGGTTGTATTGGTATACTGTATCTGTTAGGGTGGGCGGTATTGGTTGGGTCGTAGGTTGTACAGTAGCCTTACTTTTCCCGAATCCGAGGGAAATGAGTGAGTTCAGAGGTCAATGGTCATCGGGGGGTACTGTAGCGGTTGGGTTGTATTGGTATACTGTATCTGTTAGGGTGGGCGGTATTGGTTGGGTCGTAGGTTGTACAGTAGCCTTACTTTTCCCGAATCCGAGGGAAATGAGTGAGTTCAGAGGTCAATGGTCATCTGGGGGTACTGTAGCGGTTGGGTTGTATTGGTATACTGTATCTGTTAGGGTGGGCGGAATTGGTTGGGTTGTAGGTTGTACAGTAGCCTTACTTTTCCCGAATCCGAGGGAAATGAGTGAGTTCAGAGGTCAATGGTCATCGGGGGGTACTGTAGCGGTTGGGTTGTATTGGTATACTGTATCTGTTAGGGTGGGCGGTATTGGTTGGGTCGTAGGTTGTACAGTAGCCTTACTTTTCCCGAATCCGAGGGAAATGAGTGAGTTCAGAGGTCAATGGTCATCTGGGGGTACTGTAGCGGTTGGGTTGTATTGGTATACTGTATCTGTTAGGGTGGGCGGAATTGGTTGGGTTGTAGGTTGTACAGTAGCCTTACTTTTCCCGAATCCGAGGGAAATGAGTGAGTTCAGAGGTCAATGGTCATCGGGGGGTACTGTAGCGGTTGGGTTGTATTGGTATACTGTATCTGTTAGGGTGGGCGGTATTGGTTGGGTCGTAGGTTGTACAGTAGCCTTACTTTTCCCGAATCCGAGGGAAATGAGTGAGTTCAGAGGTCAATGGTCATCTGGGGGTACTGTAGCGGTTGGGTTGTATTGGTATACTGTATCTGTTAGGGTGGGCGGTATTGGTTGGGTCGTAGGTTGTACAGTAGCCTTACTTTTTCCGAATCCGAGGGAAATGAGTGAGTTCAGAGGTCAATGGTCATCTGGGGGTACTGTAGCGGTTGGGTTGTATTGGTATACTGTATCTGTTAGGGTGGGCGGTATTGGTTGGGTCGTAGGTTGTACAGTAGCCTTACTTTTCCCGAATCCGAGGGAAATGAGTGAGTTCAGAGGTCAATGGTCATCGGGGGGTACTGTAGCGGTTGGGTTGTATTGGTATACTGTATCTGTTAGGGTGGGCGGTATTGGTTGGGTCGTAGGTTGTACAGTAGCCTTACTTTTCCCGAATCCGAGGGAAATGAGTGAGTTCAGAGGTCAATGGTCATCTGGGGGTACTGTAGCGGTTGGGTTGTATTGGTATACTGTATCTGTTAGGGTGGGCGGTATTGGTTGGGTCGTAGGTTGTACAGTAGCCTTACTTTTTCCGAATCCGAGGGAAATGAGTGAGTTCAGAGGTCAATGGTCATCGGGGGGTACTGTAGCGGTTGGGTTGTATTGGTATACTGTATCTGTTAGGGTGGGCGGTATTGGTTGGGTTGTAGGTTGTACAGTAGCCTTACTTTTCCCGAATCCGAGGGAAATGAGTGAGTTCAGAGGTCAATGGTCATCGGGGGGTACTGTAGCGGTTGGGTTGTATTGGTATACTGTATCGGTTAGGGTGGGCGGTATTGGTTGGGTCGTAGGTTGTACAGTAGCCTTACTTTTCCCGAATCCGAGGGAAATGAGTGAGTTCAGAGGTGAATGGTCATACTGTAGCGGTTGCAGTTATCTTGATGTACTGCAGCGGCTTGCTTGGAATGAGCAGTATCTCGAAAAATGGCTTCATTCGTTTCCTAATTACCAACTAAGGTAACCCTCTAAAGAAGGGTTTCGAAAAATCGGTCAGGTTACCTAAAACCCGGCGAGAATTTTTTTTTGATTTTCTCTCGATTTCAGTGCAGAGTGGAAACGCGGACATCATGCAGCCGGGTCTGCTGCCGCTTCAGCCGAGTCTCGAGGATATTATGGCCACGTTCGGTGGGTACACAGAACATTAATCAAATTTATAAAAAAATACATATAATTCTTTAACTAAATTATTAAAATACTAGTCTGTTACCGCAGACACAGTTTTTGTGCATTAGTCATGTCATACGTGACGATACTTTGTTGTTATCCCCAGAAATTGATGGAAAATCAGATGTGTGACCTAACAACTTTTGTTCAAGGTAGTTCTACTAATGAAGGTGACTTAACTGGTGAAAAAAAACTGTAAAATGTGAAACTTGGTCAAAAGTTTGCGATTCTGGTGAAAGAGCAGCTTGTTTTTCGATTCTCTCCGACAATTTGGACAGATCTACAGGTGTATGTACCGTAATCTGTTGCCTTTCAGACGGTATGGACTCGCTGCGAAGTGAGACTCCGCCCACCTGCCCCGCCCACCCCATCAACCCCTCGCCTCCCCTGTTCCACCACCATCACCACCACAACTCGTCCAGCTCATCTCAGAGGTCATCCTCCCGACTGACTCCGCCCACAACGGTGGCCCCGCCCCCTTTGGAAGGTCAGGGCAGTGTGCACAGGTCACCGGATTATGCTGCTGCCAGTATGTTGGTGGATTACAGGTGAGACGCTCATTCGTAAAATTCCGTCACCAGTTTTGATACTAACTGAAGCTCACTCTTACCAGATTTCGATCAACGCATGTTCATTTGCGGGCTACCTACACTGAGAAACCGCGATCCGAGACGAAATTACAAATATTTCATATTTTTAGTTACGCAGTCACTTTTAGGTGTTGGTCATGCTCAATCGTTCCTATTTCAGCAACCAATCTCAACACTCCCCCGCCTCTCTTATTACCCTTCTTAATTCCAGTATAATAGTGATATGAATAATAATACAAATAACAATCATACAACTATAATGTATATTATGTTTCCCATTCCAGCAACCAGTCTCACCGTGACTCTCCCGCCCCCGCTCCCATGCCCACCCGCCAATCCTCATCTATTACCTCTCAGATGTTGATGTTGTCTTCCGCGGGGGTTCAACCACAGTACTCCACTGCCACCTATGATCAGAACTGGAGGACCACCGGGTTGTTGGTACGGGGTTACTTTTATTACTGGTTACGTGTAATTGTGAGAAAACCGTGATTAAACCACCTAGAAGTTACTTGAAACTAAACTCCGGTTACCAAAACTAACACTGAAAGCCAATTCTTTGGTTATATCGAAGGGTAACCGGGTTTCGTTTCACCGTGCCAACCGTTTCCCATTCAGGTAACCAAAAAGGAATTTTCCGGTTTGATTCTCAGCTGGACGTTCACATTCAACGGTTGAGGGCCATTTGATATTCTATTGATAATAATAATAATAATAATAATACCCTATTCTCAGCTGGGCGACGCGCTTTCCTCTTCTGCCCTCTCGGCTTCTACCTCCGACTACTCGCCCCAGTTCCAGTTTCTCCAAACACAACACTCGCAGCATGCGGGACTACTGCCGGCGACACATTCCATGGTAGGTCAAATAGAATGGTCAAAAAATCGATGAACATCGTGGAAATCTCACACGTTCAGTAGAATTACAGTTGAATTAGAAGAATACCAGAGTAGAAGAGACTGCAGTTAGTAGAGATTTAGTAGAGACATGCGGGCTACTGCCGGCGACACATTCTATGGTTAGTATAGAATACATAAAATAATATAATAAAATGAAGTTCAATATAGTAATGTAGTTGGCACTCGCAACACGCAGGACTACTGGCCGCGACTGCTATGGTAAGTGTTGCTAGGCTCGCTGCTCTGACACTATTCTATCTATGATCTTATTTATTACTGGAGTGTGGTCACATGCCGTTTCAAGTTGAGCTCTCTACTTTCTTCCAAACTGCAGTATTTTATTTTGGTCTCAAAACAAACCGGATCGAGAACTGCACAACTTTTCTTCTTTTAAAGTAGGACGATTGTGTGGACCAATCCCGTGTTAACGGTCCTTTAAACTGGAATTGAAAAATGTATTGCAGTTTAAAGGACTGAAGCGTTGGGATTGGACCACTTAACTTAATCATCCTTCTTTAAGACACGAAACCTTCCCTTTGTGACCAATAACCATTTTCCAGTCAATGTCTAATCCATCTTCGATGCGTAACTGGTGGGCAGAGACTCCGCTGGGACAGAGTCCGTTGTCCGTGTCCCTGGGGGGAAGCCACACCCCCTTGGGACCGGCCACTCCATTGGCAACTGGATTGGGTACGTACCAAGTATACGAGAGAGTGTACAGGTCAGAGAGACGCAGACAAGTAGAGACAATCTGCGTCTCACTGACCTGCACACTCTCTCGTTGGGACAGAAACATATATCGTTATCCGTTTCTCTCGGGGGAAGCCAGACCCCATTGGGACCGGCCACTTCATTGGCAACTGGATTGGGTAAGTGTTTGTGAATAATAAATCAATAATATTAGTGTTATATTAATGTTACAAACACATTGTTTGTCATGGAGACTGTGGATGGTATTGGAGGGTGTCAGAGAGACGCACACTCTCCGCGGTATAGTTCGTTTCACCCATTCATAACCCTCTACAGTAATATGCTCAAACTTCCAGGTCAAAATTTGCCTGGCTGGCGTTTTTGAATTTTCTCCAAATTTCGTTAGTGTCTTCAGTTTCTTTAATGCTACAAACTCTGAAAGCTTGGAAACAAAATAATGAATCATTCTTTAGAAACATCCTTCTGAATTTTTCACGGATTACTGTAGAAAGACATCGATTGGTGGAACAGAGTATATTGACACTCGCTTTCGTAAGCATTATCCCATTGGGACCAGCTACTCCATTGGCAACTGGATTGATCTGTTGTACATTTAAACAAATAGAAATATATCAAGATAGAGAAATATGTTAGAAGAGTTACCATGTTACGTCACTCAACTATCAGCCGGAGGATTGGGTTAGTATCAACTCAGAAGATTAGCGCCAATTGGCGGCGGATGGGCATTGAAAAAAGCGAGAGAGCATGCAGGTCACTGAGACGCAGAAAGTCTTCATCGAGATCAAACTACAACGAGAATGAGGTCATTCCCTTGACATTCCCGTTTTTTCAGATAACGTAACCCCTCCTATGATGCGCAGTCCGGTGGTTTGTCTGCCGGCTGGCAGCAGTGTGGTAACGGAGGGTCAGAAGACGGGGCTGGCACGAAGACTGGAACAGCCATCTCTGCTGGTACCACCACAGGGAGGCGGAGAATTGAAGATGGTGAGTGGAAGGGAAGGAAATAATAGTAATTGTAATAATAATTAGTAAAAAGTGGGGGAACCAACAAATGTGTGAGTTGTGTTTGGTTCGACCTCGATATCAGCAAAAAGTGAACGATACGAATTGCTGTGATACTGTAGCAGAAGTATTCTGCAAAAATAGAACAATACAAATGTTGCACAATGGTTCACGAAGCCCGCATGATATTTCAGAAATTACCGAAGGGTATTTCATGTGTGCTTTGACGACGTGCGTTGTGAACCATTGTGCAACATTTGTATTGTTCTATTTTTGCAGAATACTTCTGCTACAGTATCACAGCAATTCGTATCGTTCACTTTTTGCTGATATCGAGGTCGAACCAAACACAACTCACACATTTGTTGGTTCCCCCACTTTTTACTAATTGTCCTTTTTTTGCTAGTTGTACTCCTACAACTTCATATGTTGCCTATTTACAGAGTGAATCTTGTGAACTCATTATATTATCATGGAAATCTCAGTTTTGTGTGTGCACGAAGCCGAATGCAGACCATAAAATTGCTGATGTTGTAATATAACGCAGGTTACTGGCTCTGTGACTATCAACAACTGAACAAAAACGCTAAACGTTTTGACATGTACACCGCTTTTAGCGGCGATAAGCGATGGGGATTGGCGCCATTGACAAATCTACAATTAGAGACACCAACTCACTTACAATATAGCCATTATTTCCAATACCACATCAAAAACCTTCGTTGAATTTTTTTTTCATTCCTGCGTCAATTGACACACGCGTCTGGCGCCAGAACGAAACGAAATTTTCTAGGTTTTTGAGCTACCAGTACACACTACATGTGTCAATTACTGATTGGAGCAATATTCAAACTATTCAATTGTCAGTTTCGTGTGTTTTTGTTTTGGCGCCATTTGGCGTCTGTTCCGAGCCAGACGATAAAATTCGATTTTGAATTTGTGGATCTTTATTTCACATTGGAATATACAATATCTGTTGACTTGAAACAGTTTGATTGACGATAACTGATATTTTTCCAACTTTGGCGCCAATTGGCGCCAGCGCACAATTCCAACAGAACTTTTTTTGATTTTCAGATTGAGCATCTTACTTGCCATGTGATAGTTATTTAGTGTACCGAATTTCAGACGATTCCATTGACGCTGTCGTGAGTTTGGGTTTTGGCGCCATCTGGCGCCTGGTTCGAGCGCCAGAAGAAAAATTTCAGATTTTTCTATTAGTGTTCAACATTTTAGTTGATGATAAATAGTGTTTTGCCGTTTTTGGCGCCTATTGGCGCCAGCGCCGGGCGCCAATGGTGATGTATTCATCTCAGATTTGACGCGACCGGCTCACTTGTGCATTATAACTCATGTTTCAAATTTCAGCTAAATCGGTTCGGTAGTTTTTCCAATAGTGGTTTTTGGCGCCTATTGGCGCCCGCGCCCGGCGCCCATGAGGAGCTATACATCTCATATTTGGCGCGACATGCTGAATTTTGCATTAGAACTCATGTTTCAAATTTCAGCTAAATCGGTTCGATAGTTTTTCCAATAGTCGTTTTTGGCGCCTATTGGCGCCCGCGCCCGGCGCCAGAGATTACATATACATTTCATACTCGGCGCGACGAGCTAACTTTTGCCATAGAATATATGTTTCAAATTTCAGCCAAATTGGTTCAGTAGTTTTTCCACTACGATGCGGACAGAATTCCGTGAGGGAGGAGGGACGAGGGAGGAGGGACGAGGGACGAATTACGGCGGAACTTTTCAACAACGACACGAAACCATAACTCAGGCGAAAATAATCCGATTTGGCTGAAATTTTCACACAATGTTCAATTCGTGATTCTCTAACGTTCTCTCTTTTTAGTTTTCAAAAAAAGAATATGTTTGAAGATTTTTGTTAATTAAAAGGAAAAAACGAGTCCGCAATGGCCAAACCAAAGACAACTCACGCAGAGCGCTTCGCGCTCCGCGCGATAATAATAATGTAACGTTCGTTAGCATAGAGTTATAGCATGAAGAGTGGAGTTGATTGGCATATCTAATGTATTGAATCAGTGGTGTCTGGAACTTCAATGGTGGTATAGTTCGTTTCATTCTCACTGAGACCCATTGGCATCGTGCCAAGATTTTTCGATGGCTATTTCTTAGACTAGATATAATTTTTTTGAAGATCTTTTCCATTGACTTGTTCTGAGGAAACTGAACAACATCTAACAGTGATTTCCAGTTTATTGAAAAACTCCAAAGTGGTGAAAACTCGTCTGGAATATTAATAATAATAGGTTTATTCCACAAAAATCACACATGTTATCTCATAAGTATCCACGGGAATAACCTTAGAACCCCAAAGGGACGGGGTTATAAACCTCCCGTCTTCTGATATGGGGAGCGGGTGCGGAGTTCAGGTGATTCTCGCGTACTTTACTGTAACGAAAAAGGTATATTAGGATATAAAACCGAAACATCAATACAATCTAAATACGCCCTAAATTGATCTACATTTTGAAAAGCAGCAATGTCTGTACTTATGGTGTTCCATTTACGAACTACTCTAGAAAAATATCCATTAGTATCACTGAGAATTTTCCTATCCCGGATGATCAATCGGAGTCTATCCCTTGGTAAACTACTGAAAGAGAGTGGATTTTCTGATAAATGGGATAGACCCGATTGAAGCTTAAACGTCTGCAGTAAATCATATTTTAATCTCCGATAAAAAAAAGGGCTTTTGTTCAACTTGTAGCAATCGATCGCTATAGCTGGAATAGGAAATACCACATTTTTGAAATGCTCTAGCTGTGAAACGTTTGAATGGTGACTCTAACACAACTGACAGATGACTATTGATAGGTGGGTTAAAAATCTCAGAACAATACAGGAGAATTGGTGCAACATATATATTGAACAATGATATATACTGCTCTGGCGTCTTGAATGAGAAATTTCTGAGAATCTTATTAGAGATGGCTGATGCTTTGCTAACTTGACCGTTCACGTGGGATTCAAATGTTAGTTTATCGTCTACCATGACTCCTAGATCACGAATGACTGGTTTTCCAGCAATTGCAACACCACCAATGGTATAATGTGCCTTGAGGTTGTTATTTCCGAGATATAAAACGTTTATCTTATTAGGTGCAAGTGGTAGTCGCCATTTTTCTGACCATGCTTCAACAATATCTACCGCGTTTTGCAAAGAACTGATGCAGGAGCTGTAGATTTTTAGATCATCGGCAAAACATGAGCAGTGAACATCTTGGGGCATTGAATATAGTAAATCGTTTATGTATATCAAAAATAGGAGAGGTCCAGTTACAGTGCCTTGTAGTACGCCAGAAGAGACTTTGAACTGATTTTGTGAAAAGCAGTTGTTAGTCTTTACTTGTGACACTCTCTCAGTCAAAAATTCTCTGAACCAGTTGACCAAATTGGTATCGAAACCGAAGTTTTGCAGTTTGAATACAAGTTTCTCATGAGATACTTTATCAAAAGCCTTTTGGAAATCAAAATATATAACGTCAACCGACTTTTTATCCTTTATGCTACGTTTCCAATTGGTGAGAGAGGATAGTAAAGATAGGCTGCACGATCGATTCTCTAAAAAGCCGTATTGGTTTTTCGAGAATCTATTTTTGAAATTCATTGGCTTCCTGCCAAGTCTCAGTGGGAATGACCAGGACTATAATAGCAATCATCAGTATATACCGTTTGTACAGTGCGTAGTATCAGAATATCCTTTAATACCTGTGATTCGGAGCGTATTCACTCGAGGTAGAGCACAAAAATGTGTGAGGGTAGGAGGGTCCAGAGACTTTTAAAAAGTTTTTTTCAACAGTGTTCTTTCACTACGGAAAGGTAATTGGTGGAGGGGGGGGGGGGTATGGTATTAGTATAATCTGATCGATCTTCAATCTGTTTCATTTTCCGGTTTCGCAAGAGGGCAAGTCTTCGTCTCCGTTCCCACGCCCCTCGTCCTCGACCAAGGAATGGTCGTCCCGAATGGTCAGCCCCGCCCTCCCGTATGGCGTGGGAATGGGGGGCGTGGTTCGCCCCGCCCCCTCCAGCTCGGATTCAAGGAGGACAGACGGTCCATGGAAGGTGGGTAGGAATCAATCGATAATTCGTTTGATAGCCTATACATAGTTGGAGTGCACGGAAATCGTAGAAGTGCCATTAGGATCACGTACCAGTAATATGTGACAATCTTAAGAGAATAAGTCATTTTGCATGCAGAATAGGCTAATTTTTGAAGATATCCGGACAACTTTACTGGACTTAACTGAAATCTCGTATACTTGCTGTAGAAGTCTCAATAAAAATGAAGAATGTTATAACTAAATTTATTGTGACTGTTGTTTTCAGCTGGCGAACTTGGAGCCGACGACCCCCATCTACCCCAGTTACAGTCGAGAAATGAGCAGTTCTACACTGTCTTCGGAGGGCACACGGACGCCTGGCAACTCGCCAGAAAATGGTCAGTCTTGTTGCACAAAAAAGTACAAGCCAACAAACCACTTTTGTACCGCCCTCGATGAGAGAGAGTGCAGGTCAGAGAGACGCAGATAACTGCGGCTTCATACTTTTCGCTTTTCTAGCCGACCACCAGCATGAAATTGGCGTAAATGATTCCGAGTTGCTCAGAAACTGCCTGTGTTTTCCGGATATGTTCACTGTCACTCTCTCGCCGAGCATTGGCCAAGCCGCTAAAAAAAGATTTTACGTTTTTGACCGTACTCTAAACATACACCAGTGAGCTCCGACTAAGCGACAAAAAGTGGTCCGTTTTCAGATGTAAACACGTGAAAATTCAGGGTAGACCGATTTTCTTCTATTCGGCTAAAAAATAGTCCGTTTTTCGAATTTTTTGACTATTCGGACAACTTCACTGGTGTAAGACTGTAAATTCTGCCACCGCTGCTATCTGTTGTCCACTATCTCTCGTCATTCAATAGGTCTGGTCTCATGCCGGACAACGTTTACCATAGTTTACGCAGAGAGTAGAATAATCAATGGACAGATCGTATTTCACATAAATACGATTAGCTTTTTCCAATGCAAGCCTATTTTATAGTTTGATCTCGCTTTTTTGGTTCAAATTTGTTGATTTTGTCGTACGTCGAGATAAAGCTACAACTCGAATGATTTTCTCGAGTTCAAACTACAAAATCAATGTTTTTTTTCTCTCTGTAGGTCCTGCGGGTACCTCGATGAAGTTGGAGAGTGTGTTGAAGGAAGAAGGAGCTGTGGAGGCACATCAACTGATGTCGGCCCCGCCCAGTGTCAAGAGGGCCAAGACTGTCAGTAGACAGGTAAGGTTTTGTCTCTCTCTCTCTCAATCTCTCTATTTCTCTCCCTCTCTCTCAATCTCTCTATTTCTCTCTCTCTCTCTCTCTCTCTCTATTTCTCTCTCTCTCTCTCTCTCTCTCTCTCTCTCTCTCTCTCTCTCAATCTCCCAATTTCTCTATCTATCTCTCTATCTCTATCTCTCTCTCTCTCTCGTTCTCTCTCGTTCTCTCTCTCTCTCTTTGCCTTTTTTCTGAACAAGTTCTCGATGGCAAATTTTCCGATCTTCACAAGAATTTGAACAAAAGGTACTGGGTTGTGGTAATCAGAGTGACGTAGTTTTTTCATCTGTTGTAGGTTATAGTATATAATAATAAATAAGTAATAAATAGGTGCCGGCCGACTCGACGTTACACCCGGAGGAGCGGAAACGGATTCTGCATCTGCACGCGGAACAGAACCGGAGAAGTGCACTGAAGGACGGCTTCGACCAACTCATGGAAATGGTCAGTTCATCGTCTCTCAGAAGATTGTACGGAATATGTTCTCAAGTTCATACAAACTGGTCGATTTTCTTGTTACAATCTTGCACCAGCTGACTTTTGTGAGCGGCCCTCCCGCCGTGAGACCCCATTCTTCACAATAGGGCCTTTCTCGACTACTTTTTCAAAAAAAAACTGTATTCGATCGAGATAATTTGTGAGTACCGACGTTTCGAATTTCCACATTTTGTGACCCAAAAAACCACATTTTACGGTATCAATCTCTTTTCCCTGTGTCAACGAATAGTTGCAGATTCCCGATCTGTACAGCGGCGGAGTGAAACCGACGAACGCTGTGGTCCTCGCGAAATCGGCCGAACATATTCGGCGGCTGGCAGCAATTAAGGAGGAGCAGCTGGCTGGACAGACGAAACTACAACAGAAGATCGATAAGCTGAACGGGAGAATCAAGTGGGTTTATCCAAAGTATTATGGACTTATCTACAAAAAGTAACCCGTTTAAAATTCAAATACGTAAAACACCGGCTAATTGTCCCGATATCAGCTGAAAGTGGTCCGTTATTCAAATTTCGGACAATTGTGCCGGAGTAGCTGAAGTATGTATTTATCTCGCAGTTCGCTGCAGTCGAACATGTCGTCCACGTCGAGTCGTATTTCAAATCGATAATCAATCGATAATCATATTTTGTTCCCGAGAAAATCCCCGACTCCAGTGGCCGTATTTTGTGAGCTCAAATAGCCGGGTAAGCTATTTGAGCAAATTTTCACTGAGTGAATTCTAATTCAGATGACGATTATTTTCTTACATTTTCTGCTAATCAAGCGCAAGTGTACTAGTTTTACATATAAGAGAAATACATTTCAACACCAATGATCGAGTAGTTTGTAGTACACTATCTGAATTTCGCTCAAATAGTTTACCCGGCTATTTGAGCATACAAAATACGGCCACAGGTTCAATAAAATATGAACCTAGCCCTTACCGTAAAATGTTTTCTCGCAGTTCGCTACAGTCGAACGTCGGGTTCTATTTCAAATCGATAATCAATCGATAATCATATTTTTTCCCAACCTCAATCTTTTCTTCCAGTTCGCTGCAGTCGAACATGCCGTCCACGTCGGGGCTACCTGGCGGGGGAATGAAACCCGACTCCAAGGCATCCATGGAAGCCTTCTATGAGAGATACACACGGGAGAGAAGCAAACAGGATTGGCGATTCTGGGTGGTCAGTTGAGTTGTCATTCTATGGGGGGGGGGATAGTATAATAGGTCCGATACATTTTGGATTTATTTTCGGGCTTTGAGGGGGGGGGGTTATAGTTCCTGCTCTTGGAGGAGTTGGAGCATGACGCTATGAAAAATTTGCATTTAGCGGCTTTAAATAAATGGCAATCCAGGAAGAACAAGTAAGAACAACTCTGTCACAGTGAGTATCTGTACATAGTCTGGCGGTCACATTTCTCATTCGAATTGTTAGAAGATTTTCATGTTCATTTGTCGGCGGCAGATACATGCAAAGTATGGTCATTGGTTGTGTGCGATACGTATAGTGCACACGATAGATAATCATACTTTGCTCGATGTATCTGTCGCAGACTGAAAACAGTACGAAGGAGCCCTTATATGAGTTGTGACTCATTCTTTTATTTCACTGTGTGTGACGAGATTACTTTTTGAAAGGGTTTTAGTGATTAATTGGTGGCTAAAATTTAGTTACTTTTTTTCCTGTTGCTTGCATGTATAATAATAATAATAATATTAAAAATAATAATATTCATGAATCAATAAATTGTGGTTTTCAGATGTCGCGTATGTTGCATCCACTGCTGGTCGGTCAGAATACGTCATTCTCCTCGGTTATGGCGTTGGAAGGGGCGAGCAGGGAAGAGGTGGGAGAGAGAGAGAAGGGAGAGGGAGAGAGAGAGAGAAGAGAGAGGGAGAGAGAGAGAAGAGAGAGGGAGAGAGAGAGAAGAGAGAGGGAGAGATACCCAGAGGGGACAGAGAGAGAGAGAGGGAGAGAGAGAAAAATTATTAACATCGAAGAGGATGAGTTTCCAGTTTCATTAAATTCGTCAATGCGGTATTTTTACTTTGTAACACCGCTCAATCGCTCGAATCAGTTTTTGGTCGTACGGTTGTGCCTGAAGCTAGAGAATAGAAAGACAGAGAGAGAGAGAGAGAGAGAGAGAGAGAGAGAAGCAGAGAGGGCGACATAAATAGATATTGGAGAGAGAGCAAAAGTCTGAAAGAGTAATTAACTGTTTCCAACCATCTCCTTCCTTCCAGCTAGCTGCCAGCTGTTCCGACTGGTTGAACCAACACTGGAAGGCGCCGGAACTGAGGCCTCTGGCCAGCACCCTGCTGGTGGGTGGAAATGAATAAAATCTTCAATTTAGTTTTGTTACAATGTGAAATTAAGGTGAAGAAAAACCCCATAACTCGATGACGTCATAGTGACGTCACCTTTTTTCCAGTACAAAATGATTATATCATCTTTCTATATTGTTTTCTCGTTGTCTATGACCATCAGCATTGTAATAATGAGTTTAGTTTACTAGAATAAAAACAGTATAATAATGATCATAATAATATTCATCTGATCTTTGATCTTTGTAGGTCCACCTGGCCACGAATACGAATGTGTTGACTAGTCCCGAGTCATTGGCCGCCTACGTCAACGACCAACTCAAGAATCCCACCGCATGATAATCGATTGATATCGATCGCAAAGTGACGATCAATGAAGAGCAGGTCAAAATTGTTCGTGATGATCTGTTCTGGTCTGCTGAATTTGTAGTTTGATCCCGCTGATCGTATTTCTGATGTGTCAGATGAAATGGCAACCCCGATATTATCATACCTCCTTCTCTCAACTAGTAACCGAGAATATTGTAGTAGAGTAGTACACAGATTTTGTTTCACTTGTGCTACAGAAATTTTACACATCGAAGTGAATTTGTTCAGTGTTTCTATTTTAAGTGAATTGCATAGTTGCGACAGGATATTTTCACGTTGAATACTTCTCAATCAGTCGAATCAGTTTTTGGACGTACGGTTGTATCTGAAGCTTTTCAATTTTGACTGTTTGGTCGTTGTTCTTGAGCAAGTTACAGATTTTTCGCTGTGTTCTGGTACCGTAGTTGCATGTATTGTTGTATCAACCACTATGTGGGTGTCCTTTTCTTCTATCTCTCTGTATGTGCCATTTATGCTGTTCTTGCTCTCCACGTAGTCTCTCAGGGTGTTTTTTCCAAGTATTCGAAAAATATTAGTTTTAATTAAATATTTTTATCAGTAAGTTTACGAATCCTTCCTACCTATGTTAGTTGCTTTGAGATTTTCCTAGCTAGCAATTTTGTTATTGTTAGTATTGAATATCGTTTTCGGAGCAGATATGTGGTAGACGTTTTTGTGTTGCCTTAAAATTGTACTGTAATTTGTAGTTTGTTACATTTTTTTTAGTTCAAGTTGTTAGCTTGAAAGAAAGACGCAAACTATGATTGAAAACCATGTGAAAGTAGTTAGGTTTTTAGAATACACTACTTTTATTGTTTGTAAAGTAGATGTATTTTGATGGCTATGGCGGGTATGTAGTATGCGTAGTATTTTGTTTTCGATACACTCTGGGTAATATATTTCTATGTTCTTCACACTCTATATTAAAGTGCCATATTGAATGACATTAATAAATATATTTTATTCGCATTTTTTTTATACCAGATGCATTTTGGCATAGGATGGGGACTGGTTGTGTGTTACTTTGAATTGAGGAAAAGTTTTAAAAGTGGGTTCAACTGAAGAACCATTTCCATGACGAATTGCGAACCAGCCACTCAATAACCGAACCGCTGAATAGGAACCGGCAACTGAACCCTGAAAAATGCAAAGCATCTTACTGAATTGAATAAAGTCATGCATAGATTGAGTGACTGATTCGCGGCGCGGTTCGAACCATTCAAACCATGATTCTCCTCCAATGAGTTCGAGAAAATGAAATGCTCGAGTTCGCAGTTCGGTTTGAATCGTTTACTCCCGTACAAAACGGTTCCAAACCCGGTGCATGTGGTTTTCCAGTGTCTTCAGAATCATGAGGGTTTTTGGGCCACCAATCAATGTGTACGCAAGTATCAAGCAAGCAAGCTAACGCGCGCAGTCTGGTGCGATGAGCATTATGCTAATGTCTCACGTGGCCTGTGGCGCGGGCGCGCGCGCTGATTGGTCCACGTGAGTCTAGGAAAGGTATAAAAGAAGCGTTTTGGCCAGAGCAGACAGTTCTCAACAGCTCGTCTACTTGCTCTCCTTCTCTCCAACCCTCTACCTTCGACGCAAACTTCTGTCACAATATCAAGTGGAACACTCAGCGCGCGCTACAGGATACGTGAGACATTATAGTTTGTTCCACCCACTCATAACCCCCTACAGTAATCTGCTAATACTTCCAGGTCAAATTGTGGTATATTAGCGTATTCAGAACTTCTCAACATTTTGATAGTGTCTTCAGCATGTATACTACTACCAAATCTGGAAATTTGAAACCAAAGTAATGACTTGTTCAATAGAAAAACCCCCTTGAATAATTGACGGATTACTGTAGGAGTACATCGATTGGTGAAACAGACTATAGCATGATGCTCATCGCATCAGACTGCGCGCGTTAGCTTGCTTGCTAATTGATACCTGCGTACATATTGATTGGTGGCGCAACAAGAGGGAACTGAAATGACAAACTTTTTCAATTACCTGAGAAGGTTTTATCAGGTTCAAGAGACTATTTGAGCATTAAATCCCGCACCACACTAGGATTATAGTGGGTGCCAAATTTATAAATTCATGTCTCTCAGCGGAATCGAACCTGCGAGCAAAAGATTAGTAGCGACCCGCTAACCACTGCGCTATTAGAGTACGTAATAGGCATGTTTTGGAATAGAAGACCTGTGTGCGTACACAGCGGAAAGTGAGATATACAGTACCCGTCCGCCTTTCCGTTGGCGACGACTATAAATGGATACATCAGACACAGGCTGGCTCCAAGTCATTGCGGTATTGACAAAGTTGTTTACGGTGTTTACGTGCTGTTAGGACTGTTGTAATCAATTCGAGGAGGACAAAAACTCGCATATTGATCGGCATGTACTTTCTAAATATGTTCCATGCTTGTTACAAAGTTGATGATCTTATCGTATGGTGTTATTAAAAACTTCTAGTATATTATCTGTCTGTTATTAATTGTACATATTCCTTAGATTGCTATCATTCACACTCATTTGGTCATAACTGGCGGGTTTCTATCAATCTTTGAAATTATATTTCATATGAAATTAGTGACTCTAATGATTTGTAAGCTCTGTTGTATATCCTTTGCAATATTTGTGATAGTTTTAGTAGATTCGTGATTTCGTGTTGCATTTCATGTGAATGATTTTGTGCTATTTCAGAATACGTGCGATATCTAACATTTGATGTCTTTTTCCAACATGATGAATGGTGGAGACCCAACTGGCGATGCTGAGAAGCCGTTCGAGTTCACCCTTCTGCCTGGGGACGTGCAACGACTGGTTACTGAAAAAGTGAGTGGAATCAGGGGTTTTCGGACCAGTTGTACAACCAGATATAGAGCATTATTTGCTAAGCAGAAAGCCGTTTCCTTTGAGTTTCTTTGACATACTGTTACGTTAGCGGCAGACAGTTATTGACATGCTTCTTCAGTTCTGGCCATTCACTACGTCTTCTGGTGCATACAGCAGTAAAGTTGACCGATTTGCCACGAAAATTTACAATAACGAACTTTGATTTTGTCAGAACCACGAAAATTCGAATATTTTTGATGCAAAATCATGGAGTCTCACGAGTTTGAATAAAGAAACGGATAAATTTCTTGTAAATAGTCCCACCGCACTGGTGTGTCACATTATGTTTTTCTGGGGAACATTGACTTTTTACCCCCCACCTTTCTGAATTGGTATTGCGTTTGGGGAATTGTAGTTGGACCCCCCCAACCGGGGGGTGATAATTCATTTTATCACTTGCAATACAAAAGTTTGAGGGTGGGGGGTAAAAAGTAAACATTTCCGGTATTGAAGTTCAGCCCCCCACTCGTTGAAGTTTGACCCCCCACCATTGAAGTTCTACCCCCCGCCGACCCAGACCCCCCCCCCTCTCCTAGATTTTCAGGTTTCAGCTTGGGTGGGGGGTTGAAGTGCTACGGGGGGGGGGGGGGACCCAACTAAAGTGGGGGGCGATACTTCAATTTTCCCTTTTTCTGTTCTAGATGAGTTTCTTCTCCGTTAATAATCTCAAGAAAACGGCCAAGAACATGCGTTCTCTTTGTGAGAGATCGGAGAGGGGCGGCTTCCTTCCGAAGTTCCACGTCAAGTCTATCTCCTGCTCGGGCGAAGAAGCAATTACGGTGCGTGTTTTCTGATTTCTCATAAATCCTCTTAGTTTGTGATGGTGGCTTACCAGTTTTATCGTCCAAACATTCAGAAAATTCAAGGAAGGCGCTCCCCATTTCGCCAAAATGTCGATTACTTTTACCGAAACGAACGATTTATCTAGTTTTTTCAGCGGTTTGTTCACTTCAGTCGTCCAGGGGTAAATAAAGACTGAGCTTTGGGTGTATTATTGTATAATATGCATGTTCTTTAATTTTTCCAGTGCGTGTGGACTCGGGAGGTTGGTGACAATAATGTGGTACCGGAGGAGCCGAACCGAGAGACCGATCTCAGCCTGATCAAGGGAAGCCGCTGCCAAATGGTAGTGGAATCGTGTACTAATTTGGTAAGCTGATTTTCTGCTTCATTTTCTTAGTTTTGCAAGGTTGTCCGATTAACAACGAAAAACGTACTTACTTTTAATACAAAGTTCCAGTTGGAGCAAATGAGGCCAATTCTACAACTAACCGGGTTTTTAGGTATTAGGTAACCTAACCGGTTTTTGGTAACACTTTTTTTTTCAGGTTACCTCACAGGTAACCGGTAGGTAACCTAAAGACAAAATCCGGTTACCGTACAAACTAACGGTAAAAACCACATTTTGCGTTGGAAAAACAGGTAACCACCGGTCACCTATCGAAGTAACCGGAAAAAAAGGTTACCAAAAAAACAGTTAGGTTACCAAAAACCCGGTTACATATTGAATTCACCCAAATTGGATCAAAGCTCTGTAAAAACGGATTCCCCTCTGTAAAATACGTTCATTTCACTGGTATTCCCATCCTAGTGATTACAACGCGCAGTTATGAAGCGATTTGTGAACCTTATATGGGAAATGGGATAGGGTTGGTTCGTTGGTTGGGTGAGCTATCACGGTGTTACGTTATAAGCATTCGTTGTTGTGATGGCGGTCACTTGACGCGACGCGACCGCTCGCATGAATGACTTGTTTGCTAGCCGCGACGCGACCGCTCGCGTTGAGGGCTAATCAGAGATAATCAGAGAACCGACCGAAGTTTTTCGTTCGAACCGGTGAATTTGCCGCAAATTGCCGGAGTCAGGGACTAACCGCTCGCGTGAGAGACGCGCGCGCGGTCAAATCCTGAATGGAGCAGTTCAAACGCGCGCCAGATTAAAACGACCGTACCAGTACTTTCGCATTGCAGCGCGCAAGGTTGTTTTGAACTGCCGTGATCCCCCCCCCCCCCCCCCCCCCCATGGAGAGAGAAAGAAAGCAAAACCATCTTTTACAGTTAACCATTCAACCATTTTTCGATTAACCCTTTGGGTAACCCTTTTCTCTAACGTATTTTTGGCAAATTCGCGGTTACCAAGTGGTTAACAAAAGTGTTAACTATTTTTTTCGGTTAAAGGTTTAGCGCGGTTAACGAAAAACGCGGTTAAATAAAGAATCCGCCACCCCCCCCCCCAATGGTTTTTCCTGTTGGTTGGTACATGGTACCATTCTATGCATATGCGTTTTCTCTATTCCGGTGCTGTATTGTTTCCAAATCAAAGGTGAAATATCCCGTCAGAATGACGCGGACTGATACTCATTTTTGGCGTCTTTCTGGAATTTACGCTCATTTTTAGGTGAATTCTATATCTAACCGGGTTTTTAGGTAACCGAACCCTTTTTTGGTAACCTCTTTTTCAGGTTACCTCAGTAGGTAACCGGTTGGTAACCTGAAATGAAAAACAGGTTACCTGTTTTTCTAACCCAAAATGTGGTTTTTACCGTTAGTTTGAACGGTAGCCGGATTTTATTTTTAGGTTACTTCCAGGTTACCTACTAAGGTAACCTGAAAAAGAGGTTACCAAAAAAGGGTTTGGTCACCTAAAAACCCGGTTAGTTGTAGAATTGGCCTCATTTTTAGAAGCGAAACTGCTTGAAACGCAATAAAAGGGAATTATAATCACTCTGGCTGGGGTCACATGCATGTTTTTGAGGTTACACTCGTCCATATTAGTTGCACTGACATTTAACTATTTTACCTATGTTCCAGATCTGGTGGCGTGGTCCCCACAGGGACAGGTTGCGTGAGATGGATGGTTTTCTTCTCATTGAAAACTTGCAAATTGGAAAACTCGAAGGTGCTCCTCATCTTCTCAAACAGATGCTACAGGCATGTTTTGATTCTTTTCTTACATATACACACACTCCTTCAACCTTTTTCGAGTCCGAATAGCTAGAAAAATGCACAAAACAGGCTATTTTTAGCTTTCATTGAGAACACAATTTTTGATACGAAAAATAATATATTTTCAAGTATTTCAAATTTCAATCGAAAAATGTGTCACTTTTTGTTTCTAATTGGCCCGGTTCATCGAATCTGCAACATCTAGTATCTACATTAAATATTTGCGAAGATGTGAAAAGCTCGTGCACTCATGAAACAGCGCACGAAACTTTAGTTCTCCTTATTTCTCCGAAGTTTTGTAATTTTATTGGCATGCTCTTGCGGTGAAAGGTGTGCAGGTGTTGGTAACTCATAATATCACAACAAAAGAAGCCATTTTCTTTTTTTGTTTCGTGTTTGTGTTCATCGATTTAATAAAAAGGGGTATCGGGGTATAGTCTGTTTAGTTCCCAACTGGACTCGTATCCATCGTAAATTCCGGGGGACAAGCGCCTGAAATTTGCGCGAAATTTGAAAATTCGAGTTGGGGCACGATTTCTTATTTTTTCTCCGGACTCAAAATTCTTCAGTCTTTTTCGAATTATTTACTAATATATTGCATTTACATTCAATCTAAGGCCTTTTTTTATATATTTCGTTGATCAATTGCATTACCAAACTATTATAGAAAATAAAAAACTCTAAATGGATATAATGTTTATCTTCTATATCCATAAGTGGGCACACCATGCTTGCATTTATAAACGAAGTTTATCTGAAAATGAGTACTGTCATTGTTGGAACTTATCGAAGACTGTATCAGTGTTCCTTTCTCTCATCATGCCTACCTTTTCCTGTGAATACGGTTGACCTGCAAATGATCCTGTGAATATTTTCATATTCTAGTTCGTTCTGTTGTCGTTTTGTGCACACATTACCGAGATTGTGATAACATATAGTACAATGACACAGGTTGACTAAGTCTGTTAGTTTCGCTGTAATTAACAATGGTTATACTAATAATGTTCTTTTACGCTGCGCTTGTTTTGCACTCTCTGTTGAGTTACGTTACGTTATTTTATATGGTTACTTTATAAGTCTTTGATACCTGACATGGTTCCCGTCCGTGCCGGCCTTTGATAGAAACACTTTGTTATGTCCGCACAGAATGCACATATTATATTGCAGAGAACTTTATTCACTATTACAAATATTTTGTGCCCACTTATGGATATAGAAGATAAACATTATATCCATTGAATTAGAGTTTTTTATTTTCTATAATAGTTTGGTAATGCAATTGATCAACGAAATATATAAAAAAAGGCCTTAGATTGAATGTAAATGCAATATATTAGTAAATAATTCGAAAAAGACTGAAGAATTTTGAGTCCGGAGAAAAAATAAGAAATCGTGCCCCAACTCGAATTTTCAAATTTCGCGCAAATTTCAGGCGCTTGTCCCCCGGAATTTACCCCGCACTCCCTGCCACCCTCTCGCGTTGCGTGTGCAGGGCGCCGGCTGGGCATTTTGCCAGATCAGGGCACAATCAATAATCTTTCCGACAGCCAAATAAAAGTTTAACCCACGCACACAATTATTCTATTGTTATTATATATTGTCCTCTTTTCGAGAGTTTCTATGAGAGATTATATTCTTCTTTAATCACGAACATCACATTTGCTTTGGTTTCATTACATAGGTAGTTGGACTTCCCTGACAGAACATAGAGAAAATTTTCACTGAAATTTCTGAGAGAAAGTAGGGGGAAAATCGGGGTAGATCAGGGATAATTCAGGGTGAATTCCCGGTAATTTCCCAGCACTTACTTTGACATTTTTAGTAGGGAAATACCGGAGGTATTCCAGGGATATCTACGGGATATTATAGAGCAATCATTAGCAGGGATGTGGCGGGGAGAAAACAGCGATTTCGAGCGCGGCGCACCAAAGTAGCTGGCTCGATCAGCTGTTCTGCACACATTAGAGCCAACCCGTACTAGATACGGCGCACCGCCAGACGTGGCTGGGCGCCGTTTCTTCACTGAATTCCGATTATCCCTGAAATCTCTCTGATTGCACCCCATTTGTCCCCTACTTCGCCCCTGTCCATATCCGGATATGGACAGAGGCAAAACAGGGGGCAAATGGGGTGCAATCAGGGAAAAAGTGGGGAAATTTCCGAGAAAAGTCAGGGAAATTTCAGAGAAAAGTCAGGGAAATTTCAGAGAAAAATTAAGCCAATTTTTTTCAACATTCAGAAATATTTCTTGTTTGATACTATTTACGGTGAATTGTTAACATAAGGTGAGAATGAACATCTCCAAAAATTCTCTAACTGATGCTCCTCAGATTAGACAAGCATCTATTTTCACTACTTATTTCTTTATAGAAAACAAAGTGTTTTCAAAAAGAAATAGCCAAGAGAAAGTATTTCCTTCCACATCTAATCAAAGTTAAACTTTTTTCGATTGGTACAAAGCGCTTTCAACAGGAGCTGAAACAATTTGAAATGGACGAATTTCGCACAACCGCACCCCTGGCTGCGCCGTATCTAGTACCACAGGAGAATATTTTTCCGGGAATTTTCGGGGTTCGCTCCCCGTTCGTTCGGGGAACGATTCATGATTCGTTCCCCGAAGGAAAGGGGGGAAAAGCCTGAAAAATGGCTGAAGGAACGGGGAAAAAACCCTGAAAATTCCCCGAACGAATAGGAGCTCTCAAAAACTTATTGATCTACCTTTTTGTGAACATATATATTACAACTATTATGTGTTATCTATTTGAATCAGGATCATCAAGATACTCTGAAATTTTCTCTTGTTTTGGTTCTCCCGGGAATCGAACCCCTGGGGGTCGGCGTTCCAAGCGGCAACGCTGCCACTGCGCCATGGGCGCTTGTAGCAAGGCAGGTGAACTAGACGCTTAGATAATCGACGCTGCATCGCGAATTGGGTTTTGGGGTTTATTCCTCACTTTCTCCCCGAACTTTCCCCGATCACTCCCCGAAAGGTGAATTCCCCGCAAATTCAGGGGTTTTTCAGGCAGTTTCCGCACCTTTTCCCCGAAAATCTCCAAACATTCGGGGTTCGATCCTCACTTCTTACCCGATTTTTCCCCGTTCGCTCCCCGAAAAGTGAATTCCCCGAAAATTCAGGGGGTTTTCCGGGAAGCACGATTTCCGATGGGGTTTCTCAAAAGTGCGGCAGAACACAGTTTTAACCAGTATCTTCAACGAAATGACACTAAAACTTTATAATGTGTAGGTATAAGGTTCTGCTAATAGATTATAGTAAAAAAAGTGGTAAATCAACATTTTTCAATATCTCTGACACTTCTCTGACATTTCCCTGATTTCACCCCATCTTCTCCCTGACTTACCCCCCTTTCACCCCAGAAAAATCAGGGAAATTCTTCCCCCCTGATGCTCCCTAACAGATCAGGGAATGTCAATTTACTATGTTGTTTCACTCTGAGTTTGAAATCATATATTGTAAGATTTATAATGGAAGAGCACTTAATTATTAACTGTAAGGTTAATATGAAGTTAAACCCTACAAAATGTTTTTGATATTATCTTTTAGATAATGAAAAACTTTTTTTCTAAAATATTCGTTTATATTCTGTTCTGAAGCAACCCGTAATTTCTCTCTTTCCTCACTGAGATTTCTCTGATTTCACCCAGAAATTCCTCTGTTTTATCCCTGTTTTAGCAGGGGCCATACCGCGGTTTGGCCCCTGCTAAAACAGGGGTGGTTTCGGGGTGAAACAGAGAAATGTCAGGGGTGAACAGAATCCAGTGTAGGAAATTCGAAAAACCTTTTGCACAAAATGTAACGTTCGGGATAGCTGTATGTAAGCCATTCCCCGCCGCGCCTGAACAAGCTCAAATGGCCGAGTGGTCTAAGGCGCTGGTTTCAGCTAGGTGGCTGTCCATCTTTGGGGGTTCCATCCCCCAAGCTGCTGTTCTTTTGAAAACACGGAATCATGGCCCGTAATCTTTGAATAGTTGTAAAGTAATAAGCTTCGCCCCCGATTCCATACAGTAAGCGAAGTCCAGTTCGGAACTAAATAGACTATATTTTCGTTTGAGTTCGCAACCAAACCAACAAAATTGCCTTGCATATATAAAACTACTGTGGTACTGTGAGTAAAAATAATGTAAGTAGTAAATTGGTGAATAAGCGTGATCTTTCGTTTTTACTAAACGTTCACCTTTTCAGAACTTTTCATTTTCCCTTCGATCATTTTTTCTTGTCTGTCAACGGTTATCCTTTTTTCAGTCTGCCCCCATTCATCGCAAACTTGTGTTGGACCAGTATACATTGGTGAGCTGGTACTTCATCTATCATTTATCCCCACTTTCCCGGTAAATTTACTATCCTTCAGTTTCCATGTTCCGCTGTTGATAAACCTCGGCATATTGTACAATGTTGGGTTTCTTATTTGAACCGAAACACGAGGTGGTATAGATGTTTATTTAGTGGCGACGTTTCGGCGGATTCGCCTGAAGACGGCGTCTGAAGACGGCGAACTACCTCGTGTCTCGGTTCAAATAAGAAACCCAACATTATAGGGACCTTGTTTTTCTGTTCTGTCAGAATGTTCAATATTTCTTGTACTCGAACTCACTATGTCACCAATAGTTAGTTTTGTACATGTAACCTGTTCCCCCTTACAGTTTTTGCTTTGTTCGACTGTTTTATTCGCCGTTTCCAGCTATACGACTTTGTTGTGCACAGAAATTTATTGAAATTGAGGTATTTTATGTGAAAGAATTGACTGAAAGTGGTAGGGAAATGAGGTTATCAACAATAAAGTTCGATAGTTATGGAAAGGCAACCAGAATAAGTCATTCAAAATTAAAAGTCATTGAAGTAAAAGTCATTTGAAAGTGAAAGTCATTAAGTACAGAAACAGTTGATAATCAGAAATAAAGTTTCAAAATTTTTCTTTTTTTCAAATCATGACTCATGACTCAAATCATAACTAAAAGTGAATTAATGACTTTTACTTTAATTACTTTCAATTGTGAATGACTTATTCCTAGTTCCTTATTGAAATTGGGGTAGTTTGAAATCCCAGTCTCGAAGGAAAACGGGTGAACCTATGAACTATTCAACAAAGTCGCCCTACGTTTGTTTTCAGCCCACGTTGGATAGTTCTACTCTAGAACAGTTGTCCGGAATGAATGTGTCTGCCATTCGACATTTGATCATCGGCCTCGACGGGATTTCTGTCGGTTTCGATACTGTCGTACAGATCTTGGAGGTGATTTTTGTTTTCTGTGTTGGGAATCTCTATTTTCCGTAAAATTGTGCCTTGACGATCTCATATTTTTCGCCATTGTGCTAACTAGTGACCTATATCTAACTTCTGACTTCAAATGCTCGTTGATGGTAGACCGCAAAAATTTCTTCCCGAACCAAAATCGAACCACTTCTTCCCGAACCAGTTAGTTCGATAAGAAACCGAACCATTTTCGTACTTAAACCATCAGGAAACCGAACCAAACCCTAATAAACGTTACGTAGTCGACCAACTTTAGCATTAATTAGTTGAATTGGTTCGGTTTTACCTTTGCTAGCCCAAAATTAGTTCGGTTTTGAAACGAATCACCTGGTTCGGGAAGAATCGACTCGGGAAGAGTCTGGTCCGAAAGAAGTTCACCGGTAGACCGTACGTGATTACTGTGTGGGTTTTCTGGTGGTTCGAACACTTTCTTTGTGATTATCCTGTAGTTTACAGCATTTCAACGTGGAGAGGTTTGACATGGATGCTTCTCGGGGGCTGGACAGTTTGCTGTGTCATCCGGCTGTACAGCAAGTAAGGCAACATTCCTTTTAGGCCTTTCGTAGCCGAAATCTCCCTGTTAAGGCCTGATAGTCCCTTGACTTTTCACCTGAATCACAATACAGTGCGCCTTCTGACTGGCTTCCTTCCTGCAGTACTAACTTTATTTATTTCGTACCGCTTTCATCATCGCATTAGGTAATCATAGCAGAAGGAATTGAGGGAGAACACATGGTAAAAGGGAATAACGTCAAATATTAGGCAATACCGGAAGTAGTACTACACCATCAGGTTTGACTGTTTCATCACCTGTGGAACGCTTGGTTTGACTACTTATAGAGTATGGTGCAGTTAACCACAGATGTTAATCCTTTGCTAGTCAAACTATTTCTGAGACTTAGTTCCTCGTTTTCGTGTCGGCCTCTTCATCTCTGTCATTGCTCCATTTTTCAATGTTTCAGCTTCGATCGCTGAATCTCAGATGGTTTGATGATCTCGGTGAGGAGCGGCTGTACATGATGGAGAACTTGGTGCCTCTGCGTGCAGAGAAGTTGTGGCTCCCACACATCGAGCTGCCAGTCATCCGTGGTTATGTGCAGGTCGGCTTTTCTTTTAGATAGATGAAACGTGTATTTACACACACGAGCGGTGTCGCCCACAACGGTTTTGACAGTACATATAGGTCCGGAGAACCTCGATTGGAGACCAGTCAATATGAGTCCCCGCAACATCCCAATGTTTTTTTTTTTAAATTTTATGCTTAAAAAACCAGTGTATGCTTTTCCAAAGTAACTCAGTGAAGGTAAGCAAGTTGGTTATCTCGAACATATATGTATGTTTGTTTTTAGGAGTGGTTGGAGGGACGTAGAGAAATCGGTTGGTACCAGTTTGTCGAGGTGACAGGCATTCCGTCTGATGTCGAAGGCCTACTGTCTGAAGTGGCAAATGGAGTCTTCTCCGGGTTGGCTGAGCAGGAGCCAGTGGACATTCCACATGCTCTCGGTATTGCAGAGCAAGATCCGGATTTTGACCCAGATGCAGGTATCTTTATACTAATTTCTATTTGTACAGTCATGTGAAACAGAAAACATCGCAGAATTCAAAAACGTGCAATGGAAAAGTGGACGATTTCTCATTAGAATGATAACTTCACGTGACTATTCATCTTACTTCTAGTATATGGTTTTCTTTGCCAGTTCTCTGGCCAACAGGGAAGGGTACGAGGGGTTAGGCAGAGAGAAAAAGAAGGCGAGACGATAACAAACAAACCGAACAATAAAACAAATTTAAAGTCACCTCCATAGGTGAAATACCCCGTCAAAATGGCGCTGACCCATGTTCATTTTTAGTTTTTTTGTCAGACCTAGGCTCATTTTTTAAAGCGAAATTGTTTAAAACTCGAAAAACTGGAGAGATAATCATTTTCGCAAAGGAATCATGCCCATTCCTAGGGATACGCACGTTCATTTTAGTTGCGTTGTCATTGAACTACTTCACCTGTGGTCACCTCCTCCAGATGGTCGGGGGGCGGCAGCCCCCCCCCCCCCCCCAGCAATATTTAATTAGTATGATCACCCAAACTTTGAGAGGCCGTGCGAATCTCGCCTACGTCTGGCACCTGATATTAGGTAACCAGAATACTGAAGTCAAAATCAGGCATCCGTTTAAGCTGACAGTTGGAACCAAATTTAGCTTCTCTCTCGAGTTATCAACCGGTTACCCGTTACCTACTCAGGTTACCTTATAATAGGTTATCAAAAGCCGGTTAGATACAGAATTTGCTCTTTTCTTACATCGATCAATTCTGGATGCCATTTTCATCTAGATCTTCTCACTAAACCTTATAAACATCAACGACAAATGCTACTACCAAAGTTTCATGTGTTCTTCTTCACTGAAGAACTCAAATGTCAGTTGTTGATGGTTCAATTTTGTAATTTAGTATTTTTACATCACTATAGGGGGTGCCAAATTCATAGATTTTTATCTGTCGCCGGAATCGAACCTGCGAGCAAAAGTTTTGTAGCTGGCCTCTATCCACTAAGCTACAAGAGTACATACTACATACCCTACAAGCTTTGGAATCGAATAAATGTGTCCGTACACAGCTCAAATGGAGATATACAATACCCTCCCGCCTTTCTGTTGACCACTTCTATATATTGATAACATTTCGTTATTATTATTATTATTATTATTATTTAGGTACCGGTATGTTCGTGCTCAGTCTCTATCGCCCCAACCGCCGCCTCTCCATTAGTTTCACTATCCGCGACGACGACAAGGTTGAATTTCTCGCCAGGGAATCCGCTCTCGAAGAATGAGTTTGGCGTTCGCTTATTTTGTAATTAGTTTTACTCTCACAATTTTAAAAGCTTTTTTCGAAGTTATTCGCGCATGTATTGATCTGTTTTTGAGGGTTCGTTCATATGTTTCTTCATTGTTCTCCATGTACTTATACCGAATTCAATTATCTCACTCAATGGGTTTTTAAAGTGAATTTACACCTAGCTATTTTTGATGTATTGAGTGTATAGCAGTTAGCTACAAAATTATTGCACCAGTGGTCGTATTTAACAATGCGGTAAGGTCACTTTACTTTCTGCGCCTTTGGACCCTTTTGACAACCACACTGTTTTAGTGCGGGAAAGTATTTTAACTGCCATGGAATTGTTGAATACGGCCAAAGTTGTACAAACCGCACTATACTAGTTTTGTGAAATTCACGTGATTTGTTTCATTTCATCTGATTTGTTATGGGTTGATTGATATCGAGATCAAAATAGTTTTTGACACGTGTATGGGCAAGGATCTGTTTTATAGTTAGCGCATGCATCATCTGATACATATCTCGCTACTGTGAAAATTATGATGTTTTGTGAAATTTGATTTTTAATGAAGGTTTCTATGAAGGTTGAAGAGTTTTCTCTCTGTCCTGTGTGGTAAAATCGATATATTTGTGACCTTGAAATTCCCACGGGCTAGAATTGCTGGCAGCTAGTACGAAGTTGTGCTGTGCAACACTACCACTCAGTGTTTAGGACAAAGTAATGTGAAAAAAAGACGATAAGTTGAAACAGTGGCCGTATTCACTAATCTTCGGGAAGGTAGAGTACGAAAATAGTGTGCTGGTGAGGAGAGTCCCGCGGGAAGCTTTTTTACCTTCCCGGAACGGGCCAATTACACAAGCAACCGGGTTGCATGCAACCAAAACGCAACCGGGTTGCATGTGAAAATGTAGTTTGGTTGCTTTCCAAATGCAACCAAATTGTATTAAAACAGGAAAACATCCGAAAATTGAGTGTTTTGTTATATTGGAAAAGCAACCGAATTTTCATTACACATGCAACCTGGTTGCATGTGTAAACCGCCCCTGGAACGTTGGTGAATACGGACACAGGTTAAAAAAGATCAATAAGTTGGGAAAATTAATGGATTGCATTGTGTTTTCATTCAGTTGCCCGGCGGTCTAATGGTTAGAATGGAGGTAGTCTACAATCGGTTATTGTTCTGCACACCTTTTGGACCACTTTATTGATCATATCAGTCAAAACAGTCTAATATATGTTAAAACAGTCTATTGATATATATAGTGTGATTGAAGCAGTAGTACCTCGTTTTATTGACAGTGTCAAAGCTTCATTTTCTGTATGTTTTGAAAATAGATCACTGCTGTTTTTATCAGGTATAGGGATCGGTTTGAGATAGTTTTATCAGCTGTGTCTGTAGTATTGATCCCGCTATGTTTCAATCATTAATTCGAAAGGAAAGCTACGGTGCGCGGACCAAACTACAAATTTTCGGTTTGTCCGCCTTTTTCTCAACTTGTTTGTGAGAAAAAAGTTTCTTCACTTTTTCGATCGTTTTTCATAGAAAATGACAATTTATGATTTGAAAAAGAGATTAGTGTAATGTTCATTAGGTACAAGTTCAAGCATTTCTGCAGTCCAACTCGTCCTTGCTGAAATACTTTTTCTGTTTGTCTGCGCCCTCCTCGTTCGCCGTGCTCTCTCGTTTTCTTCGTTTGCAAACAAACCCGAGAATACAACAGAAACAGCACACAATCAGCAGAAGAAGAATGACGGCCAGAAAGACGCTGGAAAATGTTGTTTGTTTGTTTGTTTTTTTGTTTACTAAGTTTATTTGAGAAGATAAAGTTGTTATAGTTCCGATCATTTCTACTGAGACTTGGCAGCGTGCCAATAAATATTCCAGGCTGTTTGTAACCACTTTAGAATTGTTCAAAAAACCGTAAATTCTGTTAGCGGTTGTTCAGTTCCATAAGAACACGTAAATGAAAAATGTCTTTGAAAAACTTATGTCTGCTCTAATAAATAGTCATCCTAAAATCTTGGCACGATGCCAATGGGTCTCAGTGGGAATGAAACGAACCATAGTGGTAGTGGTAAAGCCTATGATCTCTTCAATCCTACTATGACTCCTACAGTATAATTGATTCGCTATTACGTATGGATCGAAAATGTTTCTGACAAAGTTATAGTTTGTATTAGAAAAATTAGAAAAATCCATTAAAGAAGGACTAGTAGGTGCCTCAATGTCGCAGTTTTGAAATATATTACGGTAGCGTCCGCCCTTTAATTTTCACCGCGCGCGGCGAATTTTCGACCGAACGGCGTATTATTATTTTTTTGATTTTTCAATTTCACAATTACAAATGTCATTTACAAAAACAATTACAATTTTTCATAGTATTATGTCTATTTTTCCACCTTTGTTTCTTATTTGGTGTGTTCTGTTTCTTTATACCCCTCTCACGAGAAATTCTATGAATTCGGTCGGTGTTTCGAACAGGAATAGCCGGAAATTATAATAAAGTAAAAACAGTCTCATTCATTTTTTGTTGTGGAATTCTTTATACACCTTCCACAAGTTTTGGTTTGTGAGGTGGATATTATGGAATTCCGCGCCGCCACGTGACTAAAACGAAATTTCACTTGAAATACACGAAATAATTAAATTACACTTGAAATACACGACATTCATTTCATTCGTCATCAATATAGTTGCACCATGCTCGTTTCTGCTATTATGTTATATCGCCCATTATTATATTATTATTGAGTAAATCATGTTATATATAGTGTTTCAGACTCAGCTGTATGTAATCTGTTCGATACTGAACCATCTGATAGGAGGATCGAGGATAGGAATCTGAGGCTAGCAGGGTGCAGCAACAGAAAGGAGAATCACACGGGAATAAACAGGTTGGTTTCTTTGCACTTCTACTTTGTTTCTTGTTGCTATCGTTGTGTTCGTTGCTAATATAGTAGCTAACTTTCATCCGTTTTGTGTGAATAGCAAATAGCTTGTCATCCGCCATACCTCTCGACTTACTCATTTTCCAATGAGAATGAGATGGCACACGGTTCACGGCAAAATTTACCAATAACAAGCTATGAAAATATTCTTCGAAAATAGCTAAAAATCTGCTCTATCTTTTCACTTCACATTGTTCTTGTAGGGCATCTTCATGTGCCCCCATTCGTTGCACAACTTGAATCGAAACAACGTTTTGTATCCATTGGTCGAAAACAAATTTTGGCCAAATACCACACCTCACATTTGTACAGAGATGCTTTGGTAGATTGGTTGGTAGTTTGGTTGCCATATACCGATTATGTGCAAACTAGCGTTTATATATTGGGCATTTAGGCTGTCCTGACTTAGCGAGCAAGAAGTTCTCAACTTATTCTATTATAACCAACTGGCTTACAGATACCAAACTCCGAACCTCGTGGGACTGAGAACGTCAAGGCTCGGTCAACTACAAATCTTCCTTTGTTCATGTTTGTCCTGAAGGTAAGCACGCTAGTTTAGTTTTTCACATGCAGCTACTGCACTATTTTGGTAAACAGGCCAAATGACCAAAGCGGTGGTACAGGTATGGTAGAAAAATACTGAGAAGTGGCCGGTTTTTACTTCTTTTTTTTTAATTTCTTTTCCTTGTCTAAATAGTTCAATCGAACGGAAGCATTTTCCATAGAGCACTACTCGAATAGAAAGAATGGCCTTTTTTGTGAAAATGAGAAGGGTTTCAGCCATTTCAGATTGTTGTTACTGCTCATAATACCCTCGTCCCAACAGCCGTATCAGCAATTCTAAAATTCCGACTATCCTTCAATCTCTTTGTAAGGGGCTATTTCACAAAAACAGAGTCCGTTTTTCGTTCTATATTTGGGAGCATTTATGAGTTTGCATCTATAATAGGCTAAATATCCCTCGTTTTATCAAAACAAGCCCGTTTCGTGAATAATTCTGGTTATGTGGAAATCTTTACCTTAGTGTGCTCTCACATTCTGTCTCCATACTCCATTTCTACTCAAATACTGCCACGCAGTCAAGAAAGTAAAAAAAATCTGAGTTTTTGTCGAGTGTTAGAAATTTTCTGAATTTATATTCGCATGATCCCGTTTTGACTAGCTTTTGCGCAAAACTATGCAATTTGTAGAATTGTGACCTATCAACGGGTTCTTTATCTGAAATGCTTGAATATATTGTAATTCACTAATTTACCTTATTATCTCTCTTCCAGGACAATATTTTCGGTGGGACTGCTGGCACGCAATCTGTCAGGCCGCTGCTAACTCGCAAGGTAGGAATGCATTTTCATGACTTTCATGTTACCGAACAAATATATTCACACTCACAACGCAACGTACACTGAACTTTGAGAGGTTTTCTAGAAGGAACGCGTTTTTTTGACTGGGGTAGGCGAATATTATTTTTTGCTGAAAAGTTACCCGTTCTCAAAATTTTCTTTGCATTCTTGATCAAAGTTTCCGAATATGGTCAGTTTAGTCATCAATTGGTCAGGTCATCAGTTCACAAGCCCTTCCTTGAATCAGTCAAACTAAACTCTTTTCAGCAATAAACCGGCTCGGCTAGGAATCTTGGAATCTACTCTACATAGGGAACTTCTGCCTCCTGGTGACCGTTGTGGTAAATAGCTTCTGTCGGGATTGAATTATCTTTGTTGTTTCATGATATCATAGTCTCTGATATGAATTACTCTGTGAAATATGATTATAGGAGTACGGTTCATGTTTTATAGATATACTCAACAGAAAGATGACATTTTTCCATAACAGTTTTGTTCTCTTGAGTATAGCACCAGTCTGAAACGTATATAATGTTCGGTGATGATTGTAATTTAGTTTCTGTGTCATTGTTTGAAATATTGGCTATATAAACACATTGGTACCTATTCTTGAGCACATCTCATTGGTTTTTCATAAAAACTAAAAAAATCATAAACCTAATGTTCTCCAGTGCTCACATTGAAGTCCGCAAAGTTATAGTTTGCATCAGTTTGTCTATAGTGCCGCGGATCATTTAGTCTAGTGGTAGGCTGATTGTCTAGACAGTGACCAAATCTTACTTGTAGTTTGATCGATGCACACCATAAATTTAGAATTTCAACCGAAAATCACCGGCATCAAACTACAAACCAGCGGGATATGTAAGAATACACCGTATAAGCTTGCTTTGAAAAAAGCCAATCATATAGGGGTTCGTTGTGACTTGAATCTACTGGGTTCATTGTGAGGAAAGAAATTCGCTAATATATTGACAATACTATGCAATGAACTCATATATCTGATACATTCTAATATTTTATCAGAAGAAAATGTTGACTTTTCACTTTTGTTCGTCATGTCTCAATTAGAATACGTGCGCCTTGCTTGCCAAACCTTTCACCGCGCCACGCGACAGGTTTCGCCGCGCGGCGCGGCGAAAGCTGGCGGGCAAAGTTCAGAAGTTTGCTCTATAACTCTGAAATTACCGTGTTCTGAAGAATATGAGTTACATATTCGTAATCTCCGTATTCAATTCCAAATATGAAACTTTCCTACTAGTCCTCCTTTAAAAAAGGCGGGAGAATATACAATAAAAAAGGCGGGAGAATATACTAAAAGTATACGAATACTCACAGAAAGATAGCATTCTAATGAGGAATCGTGCACTTTGTCATTGCACGTTTCTGAGTTCTGCTGTGTTTATCGTGTTTCACGTGACTGTGCATTTGACTAACCAGTATACTGTATCTTTTATTCCGTGACCATCGGTCGTACGCTCTTTGGACTTTTATAGTCATTCTTGTTCGTAATTATATGGAAAAAAATACAGGGTAATGGTATTGTAATTGTAATCAATGTTCCGAACTTCTAAATGAGAGCGAAAGCTCTGATTGAATATAGTTACAGTGTTAAGGAATAGCATAAAAATAAAAGTGAAAGTGTTGTGTGAAAAATAAGTTATTCCCCGTGTTAATTGTGTTCAGAAGTACTCACTTCACAAATATTGTACACTGTTAGTCAATTGCACAATCACGTGAAAAATGCAAAACACAGCAGAACTCCGAAACGTGCAATGACAAAGTGCACGATGCTCATTAGAATGATAGTTTTACGTTACTGTTCAATGTTTTATGTGACTGTTCAATGTTGTATGTTCAATGTAAAACTGTGCTTTACAAACTCTACAAAATTATTGAAAGCTGACAAACTCTACAATATAATTAAAAACTGACATGGGTTCGATCCTGACCCTCTTGCAGCAGTCGTCCAGCGCCCCGCAACACTCGTAATTGGTGAAAAAGTCGGCTGGCGGACAGCGCCTGAATATACACTGTTTCACGAATCGATGTCCTTCTACAGTAATCCGTCAGATATTCAGGAGCCTTTTTCTAGCAACTAATTCATGAATTTCGTTACAAACGGCAGAGTTTGTAGTAGCAGAGATGTACAAAATACTACCAAAATTTGAAGAACATCCAAAACGCTAACACAGCAAACTTATTCCTGGGTTCGAGCATTGAGCAGAGGGTTATAAATAGGTGAAACAAACCATACTGAAAATGACTATAGCGAAGTTGTAGTTTGTATCGTTCTCTTAAAGAAACCGTTCCGCTATAATTTGAGTTTCACGAAAAATTTAAAAAGCTCAAAAAAGATTCTTGATGTCTTCCCATAGACCACGAAAAAACTTTCTGATTGAAAATTTGTAAAATTTGCATAACATCGAGCAATAAAGAAGGGGCCGTGACATTTTCACTGTGACGCAATTTGACTTGGTTTATTTACATCCATATTTATTTTCATTTTTCAGTCCCTAATTGTGTATTCATATGTGATTAAGTGTTTTGAAATCATTTTCGCACTTCTATAGGCTATTTTGAGCATACCCCGTACGCAACTCCCCTATCGGTGTCATTACGTAAGCCGCTTTTCTGAGAAAACGAATCAAAATAGGGATATAAAAGTATATATTTTTGATAAGGGTTTTTCATTTGCCATAGGGTCAGTTTGTTAACTCAAAAGTCAAAATTAAAGCGGGACGGATTCTTTAATCTTTCTAGAGTGCATCTTTATGGGGTTTCGCTCTTCCCAAAGCGATCCTGAACGGTGTATGTCACGTTATTCAGCTGTGTTTGTGGTCGGTCCCGTGGTTAAAACTCGTGGATTACGACGTATCACGCTGCCTCTTTCTTTACAGTAAAGTACGCGAGAATCACCTGAGTCCGTATGCTAGAAGATCCCGGCAACTCCATCCCATCCTGCGTCTCTCGCTCTGCCTCACTATTTCTCGTCTCTTACATCCCGGCGGAATGTAAGAGCAGAGAAATAGCGTATGTTTGAGGAGACGCAGGATGGGATGAAGGTGCCGGGATCTTCTAGCATACGTACTCTGAAATCCGAACCCGCTCCCCATTTCAGAAGACGGGAGGGTTATAACCCCGTCCCTTTGGGGTTCTAAGGTCATTCCCGTGGATATTGATTTGATAACATGTGTGTTATTTTTGTGGAATAAACCTATTATTATTATTATTATCACAAGTTCAGTAGGACCATGGTCATCCTCAATGGGAAGCGACCGAGTCGTGGTTGTCTCGAGATTCGCCAATTTTTATCTCGAGATTCGCCAATTCTTGAACAAAAAGAGACAGGATCAAACTACAAAGATAGCTCCAGAATACGTATGCTAGAACATCCCGGCACCTTCCTCCCATCCTGCGTCTCCTCAAACATACGCTATTTCTCTGCTCTCACATCCCGCCGGGATACGAGTGGCGCGAAATAGTAAGGCAGAGCGAGAGACGCAGGATGGGATGGGGGTGCCGGCGACATACACCGTATAGGCCTGCTTTGAAAAAAGTGAAACCTATACGTAGTTAAATAAACAGAAAAAATAAATGAACCAAGATTAACATACACTACTAGAAAAGGTTTACGAAAACGTTCTTGACAACGTGGAAATTCGGAATGAAAACGAGCAAAAACCAAGTGTCCTGACACGTTTTAAGAGTTGTTTGTCCGTTTTCTACCTTCTTCAGTCACTGGTTTAATGATACTGTATTTATGGAACCACTTTCACAAATATTCTTATTCCTTCGTCCTAGAGTGAGAAGAAAAGTATAATTTCAGTGGAAGGAGTGTGACCATTGTGTGAAAAATGTATCGTTTCACGTTTTTCTGTATTTTTTCTGTGTCACCAAGATATTGTCCGGGCGCGCCCTATAGTGCACACTTCGAAGACAATCCTGTTTGTGGTGTTGAATTTCATGCTCCTAAAATAGGTATAGGCTCTCCCTAGGACCTAGCTCTTGTGGTCAACGCACCTGCGTATCTCTGATCTACGCACTATCTCACATGTTGGTCATTGACTATACTGTTAGTCAATTGCACAGTCACGTGGAGCATGTTACACACAGCGAAACTCAGAAACGTGCAATGATAATATGTATGTTTTTCATCACAATGCAACTTTACGTGACTATTCAATCTACTTCTAGTTTAGTTGATTTTGTAGTTTGCTGTCTTTGTTGGCAAACTATAAACTATACCTGGGTGCGGGTCGGGGCCGGCCAAAATACCACTTTTTATAGCAGAGGACCTCCGGGTATGATTGGCAGGCTGCCAACGGGAGAAAGACCACCCACCGCCACATTCTGGTTATGGGTCCTGCAAAGAAATGAATGAGTGCTGTCGATATGTATTGGAAACAAGGTAAGAAACGGAAAGGGTGGAGGTGTAGGATATGAGCGATTACATTTGGTAGTTTGGTTCGGAATACAGAAAGATTCTCAAATCGTCCTAACACCACCGGGAACAAACACCAAACTCGTCTCAGATTAGGTTCTAAGCTACGGTGTTCGTCTCAGTGACCAAATAAGTAAAGTATAGGTAGTGTAGTGACCAAATATTTGTTGTAGTTTGATCCGGACACACGCTATAATACTCTTATTTTCCACAAGAAGCAACGGAATCAAAAACTACAAGCACAGCCGGATAGGTCAAGAAATACCATTGAGGCTTGTTTTGAAAAGAGGAAGCCAGTAGAACACTGGTAAAGTTGATGAATAGTGTTCTGAATGTGAATTCTTGTAAAAACAATGAGAAAAAGTTTCATATATAGCTCTCTAGCTCTTCGGAAACTGGAATGCAATCTCTAGAAGTGAGCGTGAAAAAGCAAATATGTGACAAAACACTTGAAGTTTCGAAATACAGATTTCAATTGTACAGTGAGAAGGGGTGATGGTGGTGATTGTTCGTGAAATTCGTCGCAATGGGGAGGTGACCATACAAGGAGGATGACTCATGGCCGCAGGGCATGCGAGAGAGGGGTAGGATGACCAAGGGGGTATTTCGGGAAAAGCTGACTAGCAAGCAAGATACTATGCTAGTTTTACTGAGCGGACATAGTTACTAGTACTCTCCTTGTTTGTTGTTGTAGTGCAGTTGGTTATAAACACTTAATTCAATTCCCAAACATTCCGTTCAGCAACATACGAATCTAGCGTTCACCAATCAGTGTTGTTTCTTCGAGAAACTTCAATTTTTGAGGTTTTGGAACTGAGTTCGTTCCATTGTTTCCATTCATTCATACTGTACTGATGTACTGAACAATTGAACCTTTGTGAAAAGCTGATTGAAGCATAAAAGTCAATAACTAACCGAACTTCAGAGAAAAATTTATTATTCACAAGAGAAAGTTGTAAAATGACCAAAAGTTCCCACCATTCTTCTACGCTTCTCCGATTTGTACAATGGGATGACGTCATCTTTGTTGACAGCCGGTTTCAAACGGCATTTGGCGCCAATTCATAGGTTGAATGGGACGATTTGTCCTAAGAAAAACATGTGCATGACGGTACCTTTAAACTCTCTGAAACTGGTTCTAATACCCAAAACCAGTATATTCATAGCATTACAGATGTTCGAAAGTGTACTGTATTGGAATTGCAAAATTCATGTGACTCTCGCCGGTTTGGAACATGCGAGCAAATCATTCGTAGCGGGGCGCTAACCACTCCGCTACTAGAGCACATAACCGACAAGTTTTTAAATCGAAGACAAGTTATGAACACAGCAAATTTGAACATCTGCATGAAAATTTCGCTGTTTTGTACAGATCAAACAAGAACTTGAGTTTGGATACTCCTGGAGAAATTTATATTCTTGAAGCAACAATCTCGGAAACCTTCGAAACCTTAAATACCGCACTGAATTTGTGTCCTGTATGTTCTTCTCTACGAAAAACGTTAGAGCTTGAAATGTAGAACGATCAAGTTTTGATGTAGTACCTAAGATGTAGTCTGATCTCGACAAACGCTATAATTTGCAAAATTCGACCGAGAATACACGGGATCAAACTACAAACTGGAAAGCTAGTTGGGAGTAGTTTACATTTGCCCCCCACCCTGGTCGAAAATGGGTTGAAAAGGGCCCGTACTACAATCGCCCCCCCCCCCCCCCCCCCCCCCACCTTTGGGGGGCGATTGTACACCATGCTTATTTACTGCAGGCTTGGGTTGAGTGGGGGGTGATTGTTCATCAGTTCCGGGTATGTACTATCACCCCCCCCCCCCATTTTGTATTGTGGGGGGTGATTGTTCATTGTCGAAGATGTACAATGTCCCCCCCACCCATTTACCAATTACCCCCCCCCCCCCCCCACCTTCGCGCGACTTTTCTGGGATTTCAATTAGGTGGGGGGTAATAGTACCACGAGGGGGGTGATTGTTGGGTGGGGGGCAATTGTACATTTTTCCCAGCTAGTTTAGGTACCCCGGGGTACCTAAATATAACGTTACGCGCGGCAAAACAGGCAAACACGTGTCAACCGTATGCAAATTAGGTTCGTTAGTTTGATTTAAAAGTTATACTTATCGGTTTTCCTTGATAAGCTCTTTCATATTAACCTGCCTTTCTGTCCCCCTTTAACGTGTTTTTGTCTTCGTTTTATCTTCTTAAGGTTTCTCTTTTTTGATTATTTGTATTATTTGTTATCATTCTTGTAGTACAACAGGACCTATATGACTTCCTCCCCCCACCTCACTGAGGATGCCTCAGGGGGAAGATATCTTGACTTAAGTGGTTACGTCTGGGGTAGAGGCGAAACGTACCAATTTTTATACTTTTTCTCTCTTCGTTTTTCTAGTTTGTATTACTTCTCTGAGCTCCACATTTGTTTACTACCACCCATCAAGTTGTGTCCGAAGTAGGTAATGAACACAAATACTATGTTTACAAACTGTTTTATTACAATAATAATAAATACGTGACACTGAACATATCACAATTACGTATCACATTCTACAGTGATCTATAAATGGCAGTGTAACAACTACATGTATGGCAAGACACAAATGCATAGATAAATGATATAATTTTCGAGAAACATACTAAAATATCGATTTGTAGGTCAAAATACGCTCTTCAGTAGAAATGTAGTGATATGTGATAAAACAAAGGCAACACTCATGGTGAATAGGGTACTCAGAGGGCGTGGCCTAATTTCAGGTACCAAAACTTGTGCGAAATACGGCAAGTTTGAGTTTCTAATACGAACGTTAACATGTTATTAGTATAATATGGAAATATGTTTGAAGAACAACGATTATGTGGCCCAATCGTAACGCTTCAGTCCTTCAAACTGCAATACACTTTTCAATTGCAGTTTAAAGGACCGTTCACACGAGATTGGTCCACATAATCGTCCTTCTTTAAATTCATGTCCTCACGGGCTCTCTTTTGCCACTGGTAGCCGCGTAGTCCACGGGAGGGGTATCGGGTCGGGAAACCTGGAAATAAAACATGTTTTGAGAATGTTTTCTCATTTACTGACAGTTTTACTATCATAACTATATTCCGAAAATAAACATTTCCGTTTTTAAAGGGGGACAGAAAGAAAAGTTAATATGAAAGATCTCATCAAGAGAAACTGATAATTATAACTTTTAATTCAAACTAAAGAACCTAATTTGCATACGGTTGACACGTGTTTGTCTGTTTTGGTGCGCGCAACGTTATATTAAGGTACCCCGGGGTACCTAAACTAGCTCTCCTTTCTGCCCCCCTTTAACTCGAATGGATTCTTCGAGCTGTTAGGTAAAGTGGCAAAGGCGCCAGTATATAATACATACGTAACGATTGATCTCGCTGGACCGATGAATGTAGAGAATTAGCGACTCTGCCCCCAACCTAGGGGCTGAAAAAAAGACCATGTCAAAATAATAGTGTAAGGTAAGGGCATAACTGAACTCAATGTCTTCGTCTTTTTGATCTCCGGCACAGAAGAAATCATAAACAAACCTCCGCCTCGACAGTTTGTGAGTGCTTCTCCCCCATGTCACTGCGGTCCAATGTCGCGGTGCTGGCATCCTGGCCGACCGTTGACCTAGAATGACAAATATTGAGAAGAGTGACCGAAGAAATATCAGTCACCGTAGCAAAGTCTCCTAAAAAAGGCAGCTCCGAGCTGAATTATCTGGAAACTATCTGATCCAGTTTTGCGTCACTCCCACTATGCTTGAACACGGAAAGTTGGCCACTATGTGACCAGACTGTGATTAGGTCCTCGATCAGGGTGAGCTCACCACTTGACTTTGCTACAGTGCCAGAAAAAACCTCAGGACGGTGACGAACTTGGCTCTCACGAGCGCGAAAACGTCTCATGAGATAGAAGGCGCTCGTGAAGTTGTGAGGATGGCTGTAGTTCGTTCCACGAATTTCGGATCTTTACGCTCAGATCTTGACATTTTAAAGGTATCGAAAGGGTCAATTCGTGTTTTTTTCACCTCAAAGTGTTGCTGAATGCCCGCTCGTTCATATTGGGCTTCCGGTATATTCCGGCCTCGTATTGCTCCCAGACCGATGCCTCGCCGCGCGAAGAAACACTGCCGGCACCCTGCAAAAGGAAATTGAAGTGAACTAAAGTGGTAGTCTGGTCTGTGCTGAAGAAAGATGAAACTACAAACAGTTCCGGCTCCTCATGAAAAGATGATTCAAGTTGGTAGGGTAAGAGCTCCGTCATTTTTCAGTTGAAACTTAGTACACATCAAAAAAGGAACCAAAACTGGTTCTGTGATAATTCTATGCTATTCTCTTGCCGTTATTCTAATCACAAAGTTTCTCACCAACCTTCTTGGGTGTTTTCTGTTTCTTCATAGTGTCGTAGTATGCCTCATAATGGTCCCTGTTGAAGGTACCCGGCTGGTAGGAGGACTCGGGGGAACCGTTTCGGCCCGGCATATAGGCCGGTTCCTCGTACGCACTCCTGGAAGTATATTACAGAATGAAATAAAATTGAGTATTTAATGTTCGATTGAGCACCATTTCTACACTGGAAGTTGTAGAAATAGTGTTCAATCGAATAACACCAAAGGAAATCAAGGAGCAAAAGTTTTAAGTCCACCTACTTTTCTCGTACTTCTAGAAAGATGCTTTTGGTGAGGACTGTAAACAAGTTCGAGTTCAGTTATGAAATGTCGTATGTTTGTACTAGACGACCATACCTAAGTTTCAGTTTTAAATCGATACACATTAATTTCGATCAAAAACAACAGAATAAAGCTACACACACGTCTAGCTAGGACCAAATACACCGTATAGTCTTTCTGTGAAAAGCGAACTTGGCAAGAATATCACATTCATAACCTTTGTCGAGACGGATTGCAAAATGAGAGCATAAACTAGTGTCAGTAACTGCGCTGCATGATTTCGTACTCACTTTCACGCTTCCTAAAAACGTTTTAATAGTTTGATAATTAAGCTCAAAGATCAAACTACAAAGACGAGAATACTATCCGTACCTGCGTGGAATGGTTCCGTACACGCTCTCCGGTCCGGTGATAATGGGACCTCCATCATGGGGAGAGGGGGGTCGGAAAGGGGGCATGCCCCCGGCGAAGGGTGGGGGGTAGAAGCCCCGGGGCGGCGGCGGCGGGTAAGCACCATAGAATGGGGGACGACCTAGGAAGATGGGGGTGAGAAAGTGAAATACGGTAGTTTGAAGGTGGAAATACAGTATACCGACAGTGAAATACGGTATTTTGGAGACTTGGAAATACACTTATTGTGAAGAAGTGTTCAAAACACTTTGAAACACACTAATTCTGGCGGTGACACCAACTATTAAGATCGAAAAATTGCACAAAGCAATATAGTTTCAGAGTTGATGATTTAGATAGCATATTGTTCGTAAATACCCGATTTCATCACTTTTTTTTTGCAGTTTTCACTTCTTCACATCTCCACTCTTCCACCTTGGCACTCATATCACATGTTCGTAGGCATCATGTGTTGTGGTGCTTCACAATATGATTTTCTGTAGTTTTCTCAGAAAGTCAATCTTTTCTGGATGTTTTGTAAGCATACTGTAGGAGTTTTATTAGAAATTAAAATGACTACACCTCTCATATGCGGCGGCATCATGTGTGGTGGTGGCGGCATGAAATGCGGGGGCATTCTTCCGAACGGAGGTGGAGGAAACATGCCGGGTGGCATTCGATGGTGGGGCGGCGGCCCCATCGGGTGGCCCATCGGCGGCCCCATGCCCATCGGGGGCGGTCCCATGCCCATGGGTGGTCCCATCATGGGGTGGCCCATGGGTGGGTATGGCCCCATCGGGGGTCCCCTCTGGCCCATTGGCGGTGGTCCCATAGGGTATCTTTCCCCGTAGAGGTCAGTTTCGGATCCGGCGCGGCGGGGCGGCTCATCGAACGGAACCAACGCGTTGCGGGCGGTACCTGGAATATCGATCTATGTGAAATTTTATACTTAACAAAAAGTAAAGTACTGAATAATTTTTGTAAATTCATCAAGCAAACACAGTTTGAGCGAGCGATCGCACATGTTTAATTGCAAGTAATACTTATTCGCTAACTCTGTCGAAAACTTGAACTACCTAGAATTCCCCATGACTACTTTTTTTTTCCGATTTCCGCAAAAAGTTCAGTTGACACATTGCTCTCTCTCCCTACGTGTTCACTTGCGAATAACAATAATACCTATATATGTCCACGTCGAGAACGTGGAATCTAACGTGAAGTCCCCCTATAACCCCCTTTAAAACATCGAAATTCCTCAATAATTCAGCTGACACTTTTCTTTGTCTTTTATCTTACTGAGCACGAAAAAATCGGTGTTCACTCAGAAAAATTGTGTATTGTGCGATTTGCTCAATCATGCGTCTGTTTTTAGTGAAGGTCATCTAACAAGGTAAGGGAAAAACGTGTAAAACGTGAAATCCCCGCATTACTCCTTTTTCGTATTGCAAATCCCGCAATAGTTCAGCTGACACATTTCTCTGTCTCTCCGGCGCTCGATTTCGAATGTGAACATTTCAGTTTTGACCCGGTTCTCGCCACAAATCATATCAATTCCCAGCATTTTTTGCAACACCAATAAATTCTTCGCCAATTGCCAGATTCCGCGCTCGGAAACAGAAATTTAGTGCAAATGAATTAGTGATGTATGATGAAGACTTTTGGACAATTTATGGGTACATCTACCTGTTTACGTATGTATGTTTTTGATACATTCCCGGAATTTGCCTATCTACTAAAAGTGCTTACAAAAGTTCCTCCTCACGCAAAATCACGTTTCACGTGAAAATCAATTGAAAGTGGTCTCAATTTCAGTTCTGTGTCTGGGGTAGAGGCGAAACGTACCATTTTTTACCATTTTTTATCTCAACTGATCTTTTAAAGTGTAAATATATTCTATCAGAGCTTTCAATCGTTTTTGCAAAACTCTTCCCCGTGCCAAATAAGGGATTTTATTGCGTAATGATAGTTGGCGGCTCTCTGAGACTGCATTTACACGTGCTTCACGTTGAATATCACGCGTTCTGAGTGATAACACGTGAGAAACAATCGACTTTCCAGTTGCAACATTCCCCCTTGCTATCTAGGGATTTTATTTGCGTAATGATAGTTGTACTGAGACGTGACACTAAAAAGACCGTCCAAATATTTTCAACCTCAATGAATCAATACTTCAGGTTGTACGTACTTCACGTGAACAATCACACGTTTCACGTTAAGATCAATATTTTTTTCAGATTGCAACATTTCCCTTGCTATCTAGGGATTTTATTGCGTAATGATAGTTGCACTGAGACGTGACACTAAAAAGACCGACCGAGAGATATAGATCGCGGGGCGCTAGCCTTGACATGAGAGATTTCTCTTCCACCACCCCTCATATATATTGCGCCACTTTGATACGAGGCGAGAGTTGAGATGCATAGGTTAAGGATATTGATTGGTTGAGAAAATCGATACCCATTGAGATTCAATCGCAATTTTCTCAGTTGTACCCGATAGTCTTGACAATCGGCTTGAAAGATGACCCGGAATGTAGAATGGAATATCGAGGTTAATCTCGAACAGTTTCTTTTTTTCGCGATATTCATACATCAACCGAATGGTAGACAAACAAATTTGATTCAGAAATTAAGCTCCGCCCACCAGTCTCAGAAGCGGCCTTCTTTCCGCCCTTCACCATGCTGCTGCTGATGCTCACACTGTCATAGTCGCCGTCCTGTTGACGTTTCTCCCAACCAGTCGGCTGCAAACAAAATAATGACGTCATCGGCTGACACTAAGGGGATTTGACGTCACCATTTATCAGTTATCAAATAACTATGTCAATAAAACGAATCATATCAATATGAATGTAACGTTTTCTATCAGAAGAAGTGCGAATGAACATGTTGTCGTAGATTTGTTAAATGAAAGCAAATATTTAGTTGACAACGTTCGAGACGAAGTGTAAATTATAGTCTGTTCCTTTGTATACAACAAAAGTTTTATAGAGTTTACAAAGTATATTCTGTGACCTACCCCCTGATTTCTGTCGACCTGATCCTCTCCTTCGAACGAGTTGTTCTCCTCACTCTCTGGACTGCCCGGCGACCGCTCGCCCAATGAACCTTCCTGCTATATTTAATATATAATGAATTATGTTAATATAAGACACACACTGAATAGATATTCGATAATCTATAAACAGTATACGCAAGACAGAACAATTTATCTAGATTGAATTTCTCGTCTTCCATAAGCAGTGTGTTATTTTTAGGCAAGCACCGAAGGACCAACGAACCTTCCTGCCGTATTCCATATACAATACCCTTTATTTTAATGTAATTTATAATAATTATAGAGTATTTTATCATTATCAATATATGATATATTTAAATCAGTTTATATTATCTCGTTCAAAATCGTCTCCAAGAAGCAGTTATATTTCCGACTTTGGCAGCGTGCCAATGAAATATATGACGAGGGGTTAGAGAAATCGAGATGCCGTAAACAGAACGAAAATTCGAATCATCGATTTTTCTTGATCTACCATAATAGCCTTCAGGCGGTATCTCATCTTCTATTTTTAGGTACATACATTATTGATTTTAAGTTATCGATTTTCTGTGATCTACCAACCTTAATTGCCTTCAGTCGGTATCTTATCTTCCATTTTCCGGTACATACATTACTTATTTTAAGTTATCGATTTTCTGTGATCTACCAACCTTAATTGCCTTGAGTCCGGGTATTTTGTCCTCCATCTTCAGGTACATGCAGTCAGCATACGCGTGGAAGCAACAACGAACCAGGGCATTTGCAGCCTTATTGTTAGTACAAATGAAGCCGTGACATTCGAGAACCTGCAAAAGATGGGTATTGACTTTTTGAAGTTGTTCTTGACTTGTAGTTTGGTGTTTAATTTAATATGATCATCGAATTGTAGTTTGTTGTTTGGTGTTATCAACACTCCAGAATCTATATAGTCTTTTCCACTCTTGTACACTTTCAATATGTTTTATTCACGTAAACAGAAAAGGTTAGAAACCTTTGCCTTCGATTCTCATTTTCCGTCACAGAGATCAATAAAACTATTTAATATTTATATAATACCTTGGCGCCGGTAGTCCTCTTTAAAATTGCGGCAAATATGAGTGAATGTATTTCGCTGTGTTTGTAGTATTATTCCCTTACCCTTTTAAAAGGTGGGAATTACGGTATCGAGATCAATTTACGATGTAGATCAAACTTTCCATACCTTGACGCCGGTGGTTCTTCTTAGAATTGCGGCGAATATGGGTGGGTGGGGAGAGTCCGGAATATCGGCAAACGGAGAGTCCAGAGGCAGGAAACGCTCTCCTCCGCCTGTAGAAAAAAACTCAAATCGAATGTAAAACGTGTACACGTGTGGAAAGAACACGTGTACAACAATATAACTTCTATTTTATTTAACCTTTTTGGTATAAAATCAATTGGCTGGAAACGTTAAACGTGAAAAGTCAGCTGATAAAATTATACTGTTAGTCCAATGCACAGTCACGTGAAACATGTTAAACACAGCACAACTCAGAAACGTGCCATGACAAAGTGCACGATTCCTCAATAGAATACTAACTTTACGTGACTAATCAACTGACTTCTATAGTTCACACAATTCCTACTGAGACTCCTACAGTAACCTTACAAATTTCCCGAAGGCTGTTGTGAAGCTGAAAATGAAGTCAATGGAAAATGCTCTCGTATATTTACTCTACCTGAGAAGGAGAATGAGGTACAAAAATCCTCAACTTCTCCGACCAAAAGTAAGTGAGAAAAACGGCTTGAAAGTTTTGAAATCCTACTGTAGGAGTCTCAGTAGGAATGGAAAAGACTATAGTATATCAGGTGTTTTACGTGTTACGTGAGAAGCTGAGTGTGGCATGATCTCTGCACTGTGAAAAGAATTATTCCTGACTTGTAACCTACTTTTATGCTTGTTGAAAACAAAATTGAAGAATAAATTAACTTTATTCACAGCAAGATCACAGTTTTGGTGTCGAACAGAATAGAAAAGTTCATTCAATCATGTTTTTTTGTGTCCTCTTACTAGCATCCTACTAAGTGCTTGAAAGTTTGAAAACAAACAAACAAACAAACAAACAACAACAAACCTTCGATCGAGTATCCAGTGACATTCACGTATTTGACAGCCGCACAGTAGTGTAGTGAATTGATTGGGAAAAAGGCCGACTCGCTTTTTTGATCTCCTTCAATGTACTCCAACAGAATTCCGTTCGACCAGACTGATAACCTAGGAAAAATCAATAAATCAATGAATCAATAACTTATTCAAACTGGAATTAGGACGGCCTTCAGAACAATTAATAAATCAATATTCAACTGAACTTGAGAAGTTACGAAAAAGTTAACCAAATGGCATATAATAAGATTGAGATAAACTATTTCGTTCTCCGAAGCACTGAAGCTTGAACGAAGTTACAAGAGTGAAGAACAGTATACAGTAACCACGTACCAAGAATCGATGCCGCGAGTTTCGGGAGTGTCCTCAACGGGATACCTCTCTCTTAGTGGCTGTTGGATGCCCTGAATAGTGAATTGGTGAAAATATGAAGGTTTGATTGAAGTTAATGGTTGAAATTAGATTTTTTCGCAGATTTGTCAGTGCACGTGATAAGTTTGCCATTACAACGCATTGAGTTAGGTTGTTAACATTCAGTGTTTGTGTTTTTCTCTCCTGGGCAATGAGCAGGCTTGTCGGACTAAATCCGTTCGAACTATTCGTTCTTATCGTTCTCGTATTCAATTCGATTAACATGCATGTCGCAGTCTATGTCTATGTTTTCCTATTTTTATCATAATTCTTATTCATTCTTTTGATTAACAAAACCAACTCGTTCATGTCTATGCTGCTATATTTCTATTTCCATGTCCTTGTCTATCTTTCACTCCCTCCTTATCACATCTCGCTCCTTCTTATTCTCTATCTCTTTCTCTCTATCTAGTTTTCTCTCCCTTTCTCTTTCTCTATCTGGTTCTCTCTATGTGGCTCTCTCTTTTTCTTTCTCTCTCCCATTCGTCTACCTGAAGTCCATCCTTGGTTATGGTGGGAACGGAAGAACCGATGTACAGCACGCGACACCGACACAACGGCAGCACCATCTGAGCAAAATCGATATTGTTATTGATTTATCGATTTATTTTACTGAGTTTCGATATCAGGATCGCACAATGTGAATCGATACGTCTTTATTGTAATCGATACAACACAAGACGGTAAGAGAGAAACTAAAGGGATCTGGGAATAATCCATACTGGTATCGATTTCTACAATCTCATCGCATATCATCAATAAAGTCGATACAATTATAGAAATTGGAATTTTAGCTATAACTAAACATGCGTTCAGGTAAAGGAAGTATTAAGTACGTTGTGTTTATAAATTTTGCCAAGTGAGTCGCCAGTAAGAAAACGACATTAACAAATCCGAGTTGAAAAAGGAATTATAGAGTGGATAGGTGACATTTCGTGTATGAAAACGTTGAGAACCCTGTTCAAAACGCCAGAATGGTGCCGCGACAATGGTCTAAACTGTTGCACTTCAAGTGATCAGAAATAAAAACAGACGTAGACGTTCCTAATTTAGAACAAAACATCAGATGACTTGGTAGTCTCAGTGGCCGTATTTTGTAAGACCAAGTAGCCATGTAAGTTACATGAGCAAATGTTGGATGGAAAATTATCAACTGCTGCTACTCTTGGTTCAACATTCCTTTTCACATTTTTGAAGAACTAAATGGTACCTTTGAGAACAAACAAAATACATAAGGACTATCAAAATCTGAGCCAGATATTGGCGATTGAAAATTTGCTCATGTATCTTACATGGCTACTTGAGCTTACAAAATACGGCCACAGCAGGACAAAGTGGAGTTGAGTCACATTTCAAGGAGTTGTTGACAGGTGTCGCCGATTGAAAAAACACGAAAAAAAAGTTTTAAGTTTTTACAACTTCCAATTTTTGTCTCAGCAACACGACATTCGTTTCTGTTCCTGTATTGTTATTACCATGTTGAATACTATTATATAAGATTGTAACTTCGTTAGAGTGTGAGTCACATTTCAGGGCGTCGGTGACTACAAACTGCCATTCACTAGGCGTCGCCGAATAAAAAATGGAGACCCGCCGAATAAAAAATGGAGACCAGGGACGATTATTGAGGAAAATGTTGGAACGTGTTGGAACCAGGGGTAAATTGAATAGTCACGTGAAGTTGGCATTCTAATGAGAAATCATGCACTTTGTCATTGCACGTTTCTGAGTTGTGCTGTGTTTAACATGTTTCACGTGACTGTGTGATTGACTAACAGTACACACCGCACGTATAGCCGAAGTAATTTAGATAGTTACATACAAGTAAATGTTCTTGATTTTAGTGATTTCATCTGTGTAGAACACCGAACTACCTGGTTTGGGAAGTTTGATGTTTTTCTTCAACACTTTTTACAAGTAGAAAAGGTCACGTTCGCGATATAGTGATTTATAGGGAAGACATTGTCTAGCCAATCGTTTTTTGAACATCTGAGCCAATAAAAAAGTGAGAGAAAGAGAGACTGAAAGAGAAAAGAGAGGGGACAGAAGACAGAGTGAAGAGAGAGGAGGGAGAGAGACGAAAAGTGAGGGAAAGAAAGACAGAGAGCAACAAAAGAGAGAGACCGAGAAAGAGAAAGAAACAGGGAGGTGAGCAGGAGAGTAATTGAAAATGAGATAGAGAGAAAAAGAGAGGAAGTGGGAGACAGAGGAGAGAGAGGGGGAAAAGCAAGGCAGCGGGACAAAGAAAGAGAGAGAGAAAGAGAGAATTGTTGACCATAGATAGGTGACACCTAAACAGATGTACTGTCTATGTCTGTGCGGTAAGCGGTAATTGCATCGATCAATTGTACCAACCAGTTGCCACATGGGGAAATGGAATGGGAGAGAGAGAGAGAGGGGGGGAAGAGGAGAGAGATGGAGAGAGCAAAGAAAGAGGAAGGGAGACAGAGAGGGAGAGCGAGAGAGAAAGAGAGGGGGAGAGCGAGGGGGAGAGGTGGAGAAAGAGAGGAAGAGAGAGAGAAAAAAAGGATGAGAGAGAGAGAGAGAGAGAGAGAGAGTGAGAGTGAGAGAGAGAGAGAGAGAGAGAGAGAGAGAGAGAGAGAGAGAGAGAGAGAGAGAGGGAGGCGGCTTTGAGGAACAGAGATAATGAGCGAAGAAAGAGGCATGTAGAGGTTCACCGACAAAAAAGAGAAGTAGAAGAGAAATACAGGGGAGATAGAAAACTGATCAATGAAGAAACATGTGAGTAATATTGGAGAATAGGTAGAAATATTGTAAAAAGAAGTTTCCGCACGATTAATGTATTGTACTAGTAGTTAGAAAACGAGACAAGTGATAAAAGTGAAAGAAACCCTATTACGTAAAGTTTATAATGGATTTGTTGAGTCACAATTATGTTTATTCACAATTACTGAAATACACTATATCACTTTCCCTTCAGTTGTAGTTTAGACTGCTTTCATTTGTAAATGATGGAAAGAGAGAAGAGAAAAAAGTACACAAAGACGATAAAAAAGAAGAAAAAAGAGAAGAAGAGAGAGAAAGTGAAAACGAAGAAATAGGGTGCGAGATGCGCAGTATTCGTATTGTTGGATTGGCTTGTGGGGGAATCGGATCGGCCTTGGCCTGTGGGAGACAAGCGGCTGAGATATGGGGAAGAAGGGAGAGAGAGAGGAGAGAGAGAGAGAGAGAGAGGGGATAGAGAGAGAAGGGAAGAAGAGTGAGAGAGAGGGAGAGAGGGAGAGAGGGGGAGAGAGAGGGAGAGAGAGATAGGGGGGGGGGAGAGAAGAGGGGAGAGAGAGGAGAGATAAGGAGAGAGATGGGGGAAGAGAGAGAGAGAGGAGAAAGAGAGGGGGGGGGAGAAAAGGGAGAGAGGAGAGAGAGAGGAGAAAGAGAGGAGAGAGAGAGGAGAGAGAGAGAGAGGAGAGAGAGAGGGAAAGAGAGAGATGGGGAAGAGAGAGATGGGGGGAAGAGAGAGAGAGATGGGGGAAGAGAGAGAGGAGAGAGAGAGAAGGACCAGAAAGAGATCTCTCTATCCCTTTTCTCTCCGCGAATTCTTTATTTGACCCGGTATTTTGTTAACCCCAGCAGTTAACCATTAACCGGGTTACTTGGTTAACCCTTTTGTTAACCACTAAGTAACCCCGAATTTCTCCCAGAAGACACTGTAAAATAGGGTTACAAAGGGGTTAACAAAAGGGTTAACCAGGCAACTCGGTTAGGGTTAAACCGGGTTACTTGTGGAATTGGCCCAAAAAGAATCTACTAAAATAGAGTGTTATATGGGGAAATATCAAAATAACTATGTGTAAGAAAGCTAAATTATTTTAGTTCAATAGTAAGTAAATTGGTTACTGAGTTACAAAACGTGTAGTTCGTTTCTTGTAGATTTTAGGAAGAAAGTGGTAGGCAGGGAGAGAAAGGAAGAAGGAGAGAGAGAAGAGAGAGAGAGAGAGAGTGGATAGAGGGAGCGATAGGGAAAGAGAGCGGAGAAATAGAGAGAGAGAGAGAAGAGAAATAGAGAAAGAGAAAGATGAAGAAAGTTTGGCAAGGAACTCGATAGATCAACTTATAGATAAAACGAATAGAATGTGATGGGACCCGTTTGAATTCCGTGAAAACGGGACGATTCTCGCAATTGAGATGTTAAGATTAAGATCGAAATGGTTGAAAAAACTAGAGGATTAGAGAGATATAGGGAGAAAGAGAGAGAGAGAGAGAGAGGGAGAAGGAGAGAAAAAGGATTAGACTGAGATGGTGAGGGTTACGGTAGAAATCCATTTAGAACCAGAATAACAGCTGATGTACTTGATGGAATGATCTGTTCAGTTTGTAGTTGAATCTGCAGCGTTTCAGAGAAGGTTTGAGAGGTAATTATGGTCATGAAAATCAAACTACAATTCAGATGTGCTCCTCCCCTATAACATCGTGAACTAGCATTATAGTCGTCACCAACGGAAAGGCGGGAGGGTACTGTACATCACAATTTCCGCTGTGTACGCACGCACGTCTACGATTCCGACGATTGTCGGTAATGTACTATCGTAGAGCAGTGGTTAGCGCCCAGCTACGATACTTATTCTCACAGGTTCGATTCCGGTGAGAGAAAAAATGAGAGAAAGAGACAGAGGGGGGGGGGAGAGAGGAGAAAGCGGGCGAAAGAGAGGAGAGAGGGGAAGAGAGAGTTTTAGATGTGTCACCCCCTATAGGGTGGGCAAGTATACGGAGTCTTCGTTGTAGTCTGATTTCGACACGCATTCTCGGAATGAAACAAAAACCAACCGAATCAAACTACAAACACAGCGAAATAGGAGCTACAAGCATACAAAACACTGAATCCGAAATTATGTTTGTTGATTAGGTAAATGCGTTTGAATTTTTGAAAGGTTACTGTAGAAAGTCATCGATTGGTGAAACGAACCATACACCGTCCCTATCGGCTTACCTTGGCATATATGCTTACATTGAAAAACAAAAACAAGACAAAAAGCTATGTGTTTGCTATCTCATTCACACCCCAAACTCAGAAAAACTTTTTACCACTTTTTTGGAACGGAGAAGGCAAGAAGGGTTATCAAAATCAAACTTAAAACTCGAAAATTCAATTTTACCACAACTGGAAAACTCGTAACTCGAGTGGGTGACTATTGAGCTCAAACGCATTAAGCTACAGCTACAGAGAGTTCAAATTGTCACAATGGATAGTTCATATAAATAAACTATGTTGGTTGAAGTTTGGAGAAAAATAATTCATACAGTTTTCAATAGGAGACATCCGCTCAATGTGTTTAAGCCTAATTGTCACCCAACGAATTGAACGATTGTTTTGCTTCAACTTCATCAAGTTAACAAAGACATTTGGCAGGGCCTGTTTTCTAATAAAATGTGTTGTGGCAAAAACTGGTAGCGTGGGCTAAAACGGTGGGTACACGTGCACCCAAGCAAAAAGTTTCCTATATTCAATTTTGAGGATGAAAAAAAAACAGTGTAAACAGAAGAGAGAGAAAGAAAAGAGAGAGGAGAAAGAAAGAAAACGGGAAAGAAGAGGGATAGAGAGATGAAATTATACAGAGGGAGAGCGAGGAAGGGTGAGAGAGAGATATAAAGAGAGGAAGGAAAGAGAGAGAGACAGAGAAAAAGAGAAAAAGAGTAAAGAAAAAGAGAGAGAGAAGAAAGAGAGAGGAGAAAGCGAGAGAATAGAAATGAGAGAATCTGGTGGTCCGGCTCTGTTTTGGTTGAAAGACAATACAGAAGAGGTGAAATGAGGACACTAGCACTCGAAAACAATACAAGGCAAGTCAAATAGAGAGAGACAATAGGAGAGAGAGGGGGACAGAGAGATAGAGAGGGAAAGAAAGGAAGAGAGAGAGAGAGAGAGAGAGAGAGGGAGAGAAAGGGAGTGTGAGAGAGAGAGAAAGGGAGAGAGGGAGAGAAAAAAAGTGAGAGAGAGAGGGCAAGAAAGGAAGAGAGAGAGTTAGAGTTAGAGAGAGAGAGAGAGGATAAGAGAGAGAAAGATGAATGAGAAGGTAATTGAGAAAATACATTGAGAAGAAAGATAACGGAATAGAGAGAGAAAAAAGAGAGAAAGAAAAAAGAGAGAGAGAAAAGAGAGAGAGAAAGACAGAGAGAGTTAGAGTTAGCGAGAGAGAGAGGAAAAGAGAGAGAAAGATGAATGAGAAGGTAATTGAGAAAATACATTGAGAAGAAAGATAACGGAATAGAGAGAGAGAAACGAGAGAAAGAAAAAAGTAAGAGAGAGGTAGAGGATGAGAGTGAGATTGATTATGTCATATAACCAAGATAACGTCATAATTGGAAGTAATATAGAGTGTATAAGAGATAGAGTCGGGTGTATAAGGTGTGTAGGGTAAAATAGGGTGGGCTTATAGAGTATTATAGGGCGAGAAAGGTAGTAATGTAATTTAAGGTTGTTATAAGTGTATAAGGAATATAGTGTGGGATATAATTGTGCGTATAAGGGGGGTTAAAGGAGGGGGGAAGAAAGGGGCGTGGCCTATCGGGGTTAGACGACCCAAAAACGGGAACTATCGCATTCCTCGTCACACTTCTCAAGTGGAAGAGGTTGGGCGAAAGCGAAAAAACACAAACAATGCCTCTGTCTCTCTCTCTCTCTTACTCTCAGTTTCTTTCTATCTCTCTTACTCTCTATGTCTTGTTCTCTCTCTGTCTCTCTATCTCTATCTCCCCCCCCCCCCCTATCTCCTTTCTCACTCTGTCTGTCTCTCATTCTGCGCTCTCCTTCATTCACCCCTCTCTTACTTTATCTCTCTCCCTCTCTCCCTCTGTCTCTCTATCTATCTTCTGAAATAGAGCTCTGGGAAAATACAATGGGAAACTCTGAACAAACCCAAACGAGAGAAAGATGGGTTCCGCGATAAAATGAAACCTGGCATTTTGCCGAGGTCGTTCACGCATGCGATGTTGCAAGGCTCCGAAACAGCAGTAAAAAACAAAGCTACAGTAGAGAGAGAGAAAAAAAAAAAGAGAGATGGAGAAAGAGAGAGAGAGAGTATGAAGGTCGAGGAAACCGCAGATAGGGAAAAAATTTGGCATCCTGCCGAGGTCGTTCACGCATGCAATCGTGCAAGGCTCCCGTAGAGAGATGAAAAAAACGGAAAACAGAGATACAAAAACGCAGGCTACAAGAGAGAGAGAGAAAGAGAGAGAGAAAGACAGAAAGAGAGAGAGAGAAAGAGAGGGAAAGAAAGAGAGAAAGAGGGAGAGAAAGAGGGAAGCATGAAGGTCGAGGATACCGCAGACAGAAAAAAAACTTGGCATCTTGCCGAGGCCGTGGAACCAAATACCAAAAACCCAGAAACAAACTCATGAAGGAACTGATGATATATAAGTGTTATATTTATTTAAAACATTGTTGTCACAAATATACTTTTGGATGGTATTAAAGAATGACGATTATGTGGACCGATCCCAACTTCAGTCCTTCAAACTGCAATACATTTCCAATTTCAGTTTAAAGGACCGTTGACACGGGATTGGTCCACATAATTGTCCTACTTCAATAATATATGTGCTCAGTGAAAGGTGGAACTCGAGACAGTCCAAAATAGTCGCGAGTACGTATGCTAGAGGATCCCGGCACCTTCCTCCCATCCTGCGTCTCCTTAAACATACGCTATTTCTCTGCTCTCACATCCCGCCGGGACGTATGAGATGAGAAATAGTGAGGCAGAGCGAGAGACGCAGGACGAGATGAATGTTCCGGGATCTTCTTGCATACGTACTCTGAAGATATATACTTCTACACGAGAAAAGGCTGTAGTCTACAAGATTCGCTCTTCACTAAGCGAGAATATACTCTGCTCCGCCAATCGATGTCCTTCTACAGTGATTCGTCAGATACCCAGGACCGAAGTTTGGATCAAATTCAAAAACGTCAACACATGTCGAACTGTGACCTGGAAGTTGTAGGTATAGTACTTATATATCCCAACTGGACTCGTTGGCAGCGTGCCAAAAATTTTGGAAGACGTGTTTTTTTTAGAGAAAACGTATATTTTACAGATAGTTTCCTTGGATCCGAATTGTAACAAATAGGAAGAACCCTTCACATGATTAAGAAAACGTATATTTTACAGATAGTTTCCTTGGATCCGAATTGTAACAAAGGGGAAGAACCCTTCACATGAATTTCTATTGTTTTGATGTTCAAAAACTGCCTTGAAATTTCATTGGCAAGCTGCCCAAGTCTAGTTGGGAAATGTGCAAACTTGCATTTCAGTCATAGTTAGTGGTGTCTGAGGTAATTTTTCGGGTTATTTTTGGTTTTCGGAGAGAAAACTTCCTTGACGTTCTTTGACAGCACTTTCTCACGCGCCTTTTGACGATTCAATCATGGCTATATTGTAATTCCGTAATTTCGATCCCGTTGCTTGCGGTCGAACTTCGATTGGTAGCTGGTATATCTTTTTGGGGATCAAACTGCAACGAAAACACAAAAAAACGCGATTTTTTTGTTTTGAGTATCAAGAAAAAACTCTTTCAATGTTCTTTGACAGCACTTTCTCACGCGCCTTTCCACGATTTAATCATGGCTATATTGTATTTCGGTATCTATGGAAACCAGCAAAAAGCCCACATTTGACGTGCAATTCTACGCCAACTTTCTCCGACATTATTGAGATTGTCTGGACCTTTTTTGGTCAGATCACTTTTTAACATCGATTAAAATTTTCTCTGCGTCTCACACTATGCGCTGTCGCTCACTTAGTGTATCGCTTGCCAACTCGCTACTATTTCACTTGAACTTAGCTTTCATCGAAATCTGGGAATCATTCGAATATCTTTTCTCGTTCGAAATTCGTATTAATGAACATCCCGATATTCACATCCGAACCTGCGTCTCCTCAAACATACGCTATTTCTCTGCTCTCACATCCCGCCGGGTAATAGCGCAATAGTGTGTGAAGAGAGAGAAGTGCCGGATAGTATAACTCTGGCGGCGTAGCAATCCCTACAAGAGTTTATGAGATCACCTCATGAGCTATTCGCACGAGCTTCTCATGAGATTCTATTGATTGCTATGCTACACAATTAGAAGTTCACGAGCAGCTCATGAGGTATCTGATGAGAAACTCATATGAACTTCTCATGAGAATCGAGGGATTTCTCGCCTGGTTTACGCTTGGTTTGCGGTTCAAACTACATATGAAACTAAAACGCCGCACTCTAATTGTGATCAAATCAGCAATACGAAACCCTTTATCTGTCTATTTGTTAATCAGTGCTTTCGTTCCGGTCAAAGTTATAATGTAGTATTGATTATTATTGATTATTAATTTTACCAGGCGCTTCTCGATGACGTCATTACTTTTGGCGCCACTTTTTATTTTTCTGATAATTTCTCCGAATATCTGGGCGAAGGGGGGATTTGGTGGTGGTGGAAGGGGGTTCTCGGCAGCAAGATCTTCAACCGGCAGAGGGGCAGGGAGGTAGGTCAAAAACAGAAGGGAAGATACTGTAGACAAACATTTCTGCTGTGTACTGTTATTCATGTCCATAATTGATCAAAGTACAACTGAGATCACCTCCTATTTTTCACCTTTTTACAAAGAAGGCGTATACGGTGTGAGTTGCTCTATCCCGATGTGTTTGTAGTTTGATCAAAGTTCGTCAGTCAACATTTTTTAGTTAAATACTAATGCGATCATTAACATAGGTGAAGATGTTCCTTTTCAGCCCGCGATTTTCGCAGCCGAAATCACCCTGTTAGGACCTAATAGGGCCGCTTAGAGTGACATTTTTCGTCTCAAATGCTAATTTTAGTGTCTTTTTCTTGCTTACCCTAACGTACATACTCGGAAAAGGGAATAAAATATGGAGTAGTCAATATAATAGCATTGAAAATTGATGAAAGCGTCTGATTCGCGGCCTTTCTGGGGCCTTTCGGGCCCGCGTTTAACCGATCACCCGAAATCTCCCTTCTAGGGCCAAATATTCTCTTGACTTTTCTCCTGAGATGAGCAAAGTACAATGAATATTTGCTCATTTTCTCTTCCAATTCCAGTCGCTCTTCCTCCTCCCACTCCTCCCACTCCTCTTCTTCCTCTTTTCGATCTTCGTTCCGAACGTCTTCTGCTACTTCCTTTGCGGCAGGTACTCTCAAAGTGGGACGATTATGTGGACCAATCCCGTGTCAACGGTCTATTGAACTATAATTGAAAAATATATTGCAGTTTAGTGGCCTGAAACGTTGGGATTGGACCAGATTATCGTCCTTCCTCAATGAGCAAACTACAAAAACGAAGAAATACAAACAAAACGTCTCACGAATATAGATACAGCGTTAAAGGGGGACTGTGTTGAATGCCGAATTTGGCTAACGGCGTTAGCCGAAAAGGCACGAGAGTCAGAGAAGTGCGCGCAATCAATATTCATTCACTCCAAATCATCCTCTGCGTCTCTGACAGTAAGCCAAAAAATTCGTGAGATTTTAAAAACAGAGCTTTGAATTGGACATTCTAGTGAGAAAAGGACATCTATCGAATTGTCTAAGTTCGATCTTTCATCTGAAAATTCGTTGCAGCCCCCCTTTAAGTACCAGCTATATTTGTTGTTTGACCTCTGTGCCGTTTAAACAAGGTTCAAAATGTTTGCTATGTGCGCAGATCAGCCAACTGAGAATAAGAAAAATACAAATTATGTTAATCTGTTCTGCTAACGTTTGTAGTTCTGGAGTACGATTGCTAGAAGGTCCCGGCACCTTCATCCCATCCTGCGTCTCTCGCTCTGCCTCACTATTTCTCGTCTCTCACATGACCGGCGGAATGTAAGAGCAGAGAAATAGCGTATGTTTGAGCAGACGCAGGATGGGATGAAGGTGCCGGTATCTTCGAGCATACGTATTCTGTTGTCGTGCGTTCTGGACGTGATTGGAAATAGTAAGTTTAGTCGTCGCCAACGGAAAGGCGGGAGAGTACTGTATCTCTCACTTTCCGCTGTGTACGCACACATGTCTTCGATTCCAAATCTTGCCCCCTATGTGCGCTAATGGCGCAGTGGTTAGCGGCCTGCTACGAAACTTTTGCTCGCAGGTTCGATTCCGGCGAGCGACCGAAGATTATAAATTTTGGCACCCACCATAAACGGAAGTGATAGTTTCACCTCCACACCCAACAAAGACGAAGTGGAGAACTCTTTTGTATATTGGCTTCAAGTACTTTGTTTGTCAATTGCACAGTCACGTGAAACATGCTAAACACAGCGAAACTCAGAAACGTGCAATCGAAAAGTGCACGATCCCGCATTAGAATTCTAGCTACACGTGACTATTCAGTTTACTTCTGGTATAGGCAAATCGTACATAGTTAGTTGGACTTCCCTGACAGAACAGAGAAAAAAATTTCACTGAAATTTCGGAGAGAAAGTAGGGGGAAAATCGGGGTAGATCAGGGATAATTCAGGGTGATTTCCCGGTAATTTCCCAGCACTTATCTTGAAATTTTTAGCCGGGAAATATCGGAGGTATTTCAGGGATATGTACGGGATATTATAGGGTAATCTTTAGCAGGGATATGGCGGGGAAGAAACAGAGATATAGCGTGCGGCGCACCAGAGTAGCTGGCTCGATCAGCTGTTCTGCACACATTGGAGCCAACCCGTACTAGATACGGCGCACCGCCAGAGGTGGCTGGGCGCCGTTTCTTGTTCCACTCTGAGTTTGGAATCATATATTGTAAGATTTATAATGGAAGAGTACTTAATTATTAACTGTAAGGTTAATATGAAGTTAAACCCTACAAAATGTTTTTGATATTATCTTTTAGATAATGAAAAAACTTTTTTTTCTAAAATATTCGTTTATATTCTGTTCTGAAGCAACCCGTAATTTCTCTCTTTCCTCTCTGAGATTTCTCTGATTTCACCCAGAAATTCCTCTGTTTTCTCCCTGTCTTAGTAGGGGCCATACCGCGGTTTGGCTCCTGATAAAACAGGGGTGGTTTCGGGGTGAAACAGAGAAATGTCAGGGGTGAACAGAATCCAGTGGTAGTTCAACTAGAACCTCGCCAACCCGTAAGACAACATGTTAGTCAATACCGCTATTTTTGTAGTTTGATGTGCCGATTACACTACAATTGAATGTAGTCAGCGTCAGTAGGTGACTTTCTTAAAACTAGCTTATTTATTGCTATAAATGTATACATGCACGTCACATGTTTTGGCTTTCGTCATGAAATGAGGAAGTCGTGTTGTATTCAATTGAATAGAACAAAACTGATAGCACGAACGCAGTAATTGGAAGTAATTGCATATTATGTGTCAATTACATTAATCGTGCTGTCTGTTCTCTGTTTCCAAGATCATGAAACATATACTAATAGTAAATTGAATAGTGACCGGGGACGATTCTTGAAGAAAAAATGTTGGAAGGTATCTACAGTTATACAAATGGTATCATACTAGGAGTAAATTGAATAGTCACGTAAAGTTGGCCTTCTAATGAGAAATCGTGCACTTTGGCAGTGCACGTGTCTGATTTCGGCTGTGTTTCACGTGACTGTGCGAGTGACCAACAGTATACTTAGAAACGAGAAAAACATTTTTTCCACTCGCTTAGATTTTTTTAAAGTTTTTTAAAAAGACTACCACTTTTTTCGACATGTATATTGATCGACAATCTCACAACGTGACGTGAGTGTACACATTTTTGATAAAAATGAAATATGTAGATCAAATAAATCAAAATAGTAGCCCATTTCAGGTCTGGGTACCGGATATGTGATCGCAAGTGCCCATTCGCCGATTATGTGGGTTTGGAATTTTTTTAAGATAAACAACAAGAATAAGTATATTTATTGTGTAAAAAGTAAAGGCAAAAATATAAACTGAAAAGGTTTAGTCTATGTGCTGGCCTAGTATTGGCCTGTTGGTAGTAAGCTAATTTCGTGCGTCCGAAATATCGCTGAAAGTCAAGCGCGAGCCCTGAGTACGTATGCTAGAAGATCCCGACACCTTCCTCCCATCCTGCGTCTCCTCAATCAAACGCTATTTCTCTGCTCTCACATCTCGCCGGGAGGTGAGAGACAAGAAATAGTGAGCAAGAGCTAGAGACGCAGGATGGGATGAAGGTGTCGCGATCTTCCAGCATTCGTACTCCAGAACTACAAACGTTAGCAGAACTGCTCCTCTCCTCCTCTTGAGTCCTGACTCCTGAGCCGGGATATAGGATTTGTCAAACCATTGTGGACACCGTACCATCGATTTTGTATGGGACTGGGTTTGGCGAGCGGCCAGTTCGTCTGCGTATCATTGATCTGCACTCTCTCTCAACTTCTGGCAGATAATCAACGACCGCTCGCTCTACATCGCTCAATCAATTGAACCCTCTGCTGTCTTTATGGGGAAAATTGTGACTATAATGAGATCGAGAACTCGAAACTGGGTTCGGTCTAGTTTTGTTCAAAGCTTATCGCGGTCAAATTTTCTTGTGTTCCACTGTGCTTGTAATTTGATCCTGTTGCTTTTCGGTCAGATTTCGTGAGTTATAACGTTCAACGAGATCAAGCTACATCGAGTTCAAACTACAATCAGCCATGATCTTTACCCTAATTCCCCTATGCTGCCAGGCACAACTCTGAGAATGCACTGACTCGGCCCCCGCCGACTGAGTCGAAATTGAGACGGCAACGACAATGTCGCTGCCGTGACAAATTTTACTCATGAAAATAGCATATGTTTTGAGGAGGCGCAGGCTGATAAACGACAGTTAAAACTGAGACGGCAACGACATTGTCGCGGCCGTCTCACGTTTTACTCATATAACGGCCCCAACTACTACATTCTAGGTAGTTTGGTCCCCTTGTTTTCGGGTGAAATATTGTGAATGTCAAACTACACCTCATGCTCTCCCCTATAAGTTGTTTCCAGGCACAGCGGCCACAACTACTACTGGCACCGCAGCTACTACCATGAGGCGGAACCCCAAAACGGGACAATGTGCGTGGAAAAAGTGGACGAAGACGATGTCAACTTTGGAAATGTGTGTGTTTCAAGATTTATCGAATAATATAGCTCACAGAACATTATTGAACCTTATTGAAAGTGATGTCCAAAAACAATGAATTACCGTTGAGAGTTCACAATAGTTATTAAAACTGTTGTTTTTATTCTATAGTAACTTACTACGAGCTACAGAAAGGTAGCCACAATTGAATTTGTATACTACAACTACAAACTACAAAAATGTAGATTTAGTTCAAACTATATTTCACGTAGTGAAAGTCCAATAAAAAACATTCATATTTATTTACCCATCTCATATTCCTTCAGATTATGTATTATAAACTTTATCTTTTTCAGGTGACCTTCGAGAATGGTTCCCACGTGAAGAGACGTTGAAAAAATATTTTAGATTACTTCAGGAATGAGAAAATCAATATCCATGTTTTGTACTGTATTCATTTCAGGTGACCTTCGAGAATGGGTCTCACGTGGAGGAGATAGTCTACGGGTGCAATGCCGGCCAGCGATGCTGCGACTTCAAGTGCTGCGGCTTTTGGGATGATTTCATGTGAGTATTCAAGGAGGTTATATAGAATAGGATAGAATAGAATAGATTTATTCGTGATTTAACACGTGACTTCCACATAGTATGTGGCACTCCAAAAATGAGTAATTGGAGAGGAAAAGTGAAAAGAAAAAGGGTATGGTTACCCTGTTACGCGCACATAATATTACATGCAATTTAACAGTGCTGGACGACGGCGATTGAACCAAATGATTTGTGGGACAATAGTTATCTTGAAAGAGACGTTGTAATGAAGATATGTTTTGTAAAGAGATCATCCGGATTGGCATGTTTGGCTGGAGTTAAAATGAAAACGAATATAGTTATAGTGTAAAAGAGTGGGAGAAGGACGTAAAAGAAATAAGAGGGTACGTTTCGCTTACCCCATGAATTTGGACTTCTCAGGGAGCCTTCAAGAAGTACTGAGAATTTCGTTAGTTCTCCCGAAAACACCCACTCCGGAATGTTTTTCTACCAGTGTCCGAATACTTGTTCGTATTCGGTTATAGAATTGTAGTGACTTCAATTGCTGCGAGTTCTGGGATGATTTCATGTGAGATACGGCAGTTCGAAACTTCTTGGAAAATTTGTAGTTCTCTTCTTTCCTTCTCTTTCATCTGCCTCAAAAAGATTACGGAAACTCTATAAGAAACTAATCAACTTTCTAGAAAAATCTATATACTATATTTTTATTGCTCGATGATTCATGGACAAACTACTCTGGCAACTTCATGCTTTTTTCAATGCAGTTCTTCGAAATTAAAACTTCGGTAGAAAAATCATCGACTTGTTATTGTTTTCTATACAATCAGCGTGGTTATTGAAAAACCATACGTCGTGAGAAAAGTCTGCTTTTTTTTCAGGGGCATACTGTGTGTGGTAGTTATTGCTGTGTTGATTGTCTGCGCAATGCTGCTTTGTGTTAGAAGTCATAGTGAGGTAGGTTACACCGGTAGTATCCAGAGAAAAAACCCATCACTTTTTGGTACACGGTGTCATTCATTCAGAGTAGTGTGAAAAAGTGAACAAAGTAAAAAGTAAAAAGTAAAGTAGTGTAACACCGAAAGAACCAAATCGAGACCCCACAGAGACGAAACAGACACAAAAACAGGTGAAGCTGTATGAAAAGTCGTGTCCAACGTCTGAGTGCATATGTTAAAAGATCCCGGCACCTGCATCCCATCCTGCGTCTCTCGCTATGTCTCACTATTTCGCGCCACTCGTATCCCGGCCGGATGTATGAGCAAAGAAATAGCGTATGTTTGAGGAGAAAAAAAGTTAAGAACACGTCTGTTGTCATTAACCATCTCGAAGAAGAGGAAGAAGGGTTCACAAGTCTAGATGATTTCGAGTTATACTCCTTGAGCCGGTAAAATCACTCTTTACTTGGAATAAACATGAGCTCTATTACAACAGTCTGAACATTCTGCAAACCCCTTTTAGTGTACAATGTACATGATATGCAGACCACCCACTCACAATAAACGTGAGAAAACTTCGTGGGAGGTCTAATTCGATAACGGTTTGCAGTCAAATTACAGGGTAGAAGCGAGCGTGGGAGCATCAGAAATAGCGTGGAAATATAATTTGGTTTTTTGATGGCTCGGTCGTTACGTCAATCTCAAAATGTAACAAGAATGTGCTAAATTCAGATTCTAAAATGAAAAGACTTATGGACAAAAATGAAAATAACACGAGTTCAAATTATTGACGATTTCCCTTGTAGAAAGACAAAATGACAAACTCGAGTGGTTGTGCGGCTGTATTTCTGTAGTTTGAACTCGACTATGCGTTCGCCACCTTGTTTTGTCTAAATTGAGCATTGATCCGAAAACGAAATTTCCGTTTTTCTACTTTCTGAGAGCAGATGCGTACATAAAGTCATAAGAAGTTGATCTAATGTTGATTTATGTGATCTTTCAGAAGAAAAAGTGCTCCACAAAGAGCCATAGTCTGTACAAGACGGAATCTACAGTAACCCGGGAAGTGGGGAATGATGAGATAGAGGTGGAGGTACGACCGGAGACGAGGGACCATGGACAGGTGAGAGACGGAGAGAAAGAGAGAGGATGAGACAGGGGGATTAGAGAGATAGAGAGGAAAAGGAGGGGAGAGATGGAAAGCTGCAAAGGTGAAGACAGACAGGGAAAAGACATGAGACAGAAATAAAAAAAAGATGAAATGAAACATAGAAAAGTGGGAGCGAGGGAACGAAATAGAGAGAGAGAGACGGACAAAAAATCAGAGAGAGCAAGAGAGCGAGGCAGAAAGGGAGAGAAAGAGAGAGAACAAGAGAAAGAGAGAGAAAGAGAAAGAGAGAGAGAGAGAGAGAGAGAGAGAGAGAGAGAGAGAGAGAGAGAACGAGCGCGAGAGAAATGGAGACGCAGCCAATCAGAGACCTCTTCCAGTCCGCCGACCGACCGCCCTCCTACACGGTGGTCCCGATGCGCAGTTTGCCCACCAAATACTGAGTATTCAATCTTTTTGTTGTTACGAAATAAATATAATAGCACACTTTTGTCAAAATTTAATAGGGATGTATGAGTGTTTTCAACGGAAAACCAGTTTTTTGTTGTCTTGTTGGGATAATGAGGTATTTCTCTCTCAGCTGAGTCAGGTGAAGTAAAATTGTCTTGCAGCAAGCAAGTAGCTCAGGGGTTGTTCTCATGATGAAGACTGTAAAGTGTTATGAGTTCACAGCTACTATTCAATGTATCATTGTAATCAATTGAATCTCAGCCTATCAGTCTTACGATTGCAAGCTATATTCGTCGCCAGCGGAAAGGCGAGAGCGTACTGTATATCTTTCCGCTGTGTACGCACACATGTCTTCGATTCCAAAGCTTTGCTGTTATAGTCTGTTTCACGAAACAATAGCCCTCTACAGTGAGATAATAAAACTTTCAAGTGAATGTATCATATCTTGTAGGTGTTGTACATAGTTTAAACTTTGTGATTTAGTTTTCCACTTTGGGTACTACAAGCATACAAAAGAGTAAAACTTAAATTCTGTTTGTTCATTAGATGAATGCGTTTGAATTTGTAAAAGATTACTGTAGAAAGTCATCGATTGGTGAAACGAACTATATGTGCTCTAATAGAGTAGTGGTTAACGCCCTGCTACCAAACTATTGCTCGCTGGTTCGATTCCGGCGAAAGACAGAAATTTATAAATTTGGCACCCACTATACTGGGACAGTTATGAACGTAAAACACAATAAACACACCTGCAATGAGTGCGCCTCTCGTTGTACTTCGTGTGATGTCAGATCAAAATTGGAGCGTAGACAGAAAGATAACAACACGATTCGACTCCTACTCAGATATACATCAGAGCATGTAGCTTCGATTGGCGAAACACTGATTTTTGAATTCATCACTCCATACATCAAATCTGTGTAGTTAGCGGACTTTGTAGACGTATTTTTCATAATGCTTCACGTGTACTTTCCTGACTATTGTTCGATTTTGCTTCTGTATTTTACTACGTTTTTTTTCCTTGCTCAATTGTATCCAAGTTATTCTGTGTTTAGTTTTTTTCTCTCTTGTTTAGCGCACCTCGTAGTGCATCAAATAAAAACAAAATAAATAAAATAAGTTTGAAGAGACGCAGGAGGGTTCTCATATTCAGGATATTCTAACTGGAACATCAGGATTGCCCATGTTTTATACACACTTTGGATACGATTCTGCCAAAAGCTCTCCTGGCGGCGTAGCGATCTCTCCGAAATCCCATGAGATACCTCATGAGCTATTCGTATGAGTTTCTCATGAGATTCTATTGACTGCTATGCCAAAACATTGAGAGTTCACGAGTAGCTCATGAGGTATCTCATGAGAAACTCTTATGAACTTCTCATCAGATTGTATTGCCTGCTATTCCACAACATTGAGAGTTCACGAGTAGCTCATGAGGTATCTCATGAGAAACTCATGTGAACTTCTCATGAGAATCGAGGGATTGCTGCGCCGCCTGGAATGTTTGCCTGTCTGTTCGCGACTTTCGTTTGTTTTGTCCGAATGATGTTCCGAACATAGATCTTGCCGTTGCCACACGGTTCCAACCATCGTGAGCCCCGCCCACATCCGCAAACGGTGGATATAGGGTCCAACCATGCATGCATGCAAATAATTGTAGTCTCTTTCATTCCTACTCAGACTTCTACAGTAAGATTACAGAACTTTCAGGCTGTTCAAATCTCGTAAATGTTTCATTAAGTTTATGTTTGCAGAACAAAATAGTCAGTGAAAATTTTCAAAGTATACGTTGTAGTACTGTAAGTAGGAATGATTAGCAGATTAGCACTGTATCTATTTGAGTAGAATCAGAGTTCTACTTTCAGTTTTTCCTGTTTTTATTTCCTTTTCACTATCTCATTCGTGCATCTCTTTCTATCTCTTAGGCTTCTGTCATTTTCTTGGATAGTTTTTTGTTTCTTCTTTGACTATGACATTGTAGATGTAATTTTACCTACAGTACTTTCTCTCTTGCCTAGTCTTTGTCTTTCTTTCTCTCTCTCTCTCTCTCTTTCTCTCTCTCTCTCGTTAGTTATAGCTTTTCATCTTCTCTCTTACTCTCTGACCCCTCCCTTCTCTTTTTCCTTCCTCTTCTCTCTAAATTATCCATTTTCCAATCAATACTAAGATAATGAATAGTGAAATAAAGTTAATATGCATACTTATTCATGAGCTATATTCTAAATTGTTTTTGTGTTTAGCCAAAATGTCGATTGACATGAACAAGAACTACGCGAAGCTCCTTCTCGCCTTTCGCAGACAGGATCTCGTAAGTTTTTATTAACTTTTTTCTCGATAAAGTTCACCCTTTGTTAGAACTTTCTCCATTTATTCGGTATGTTTTACCAAAATACCGAAATCTGACAGTTCAAACCAAATATATCCTTCAAAAAGTGAACTTTCATTCTACTGGTCGGTGAAAAAATTTAGCTTCAGCAACTGGATCAAACTGACAAATGTAGTTTGATATCACTATTTTGTATGCTTCTTTTCGCACAATTTTCGGGGTGCCCGTTCCAGAAAACGTAACATAACGCCAAAAAAAGTAATTATATAAGTTTACAAGTGTGAATAGGTGTATTTTTCTATCTCGCTTTGTTTTGTTTGGGCGCAAATGTTTGGATCGAATCCTTGACCTTATTTCGCTAGATCCGATACTCTCGAGACCAGATCTCGAGGCAAATTTGTGAACAGGTGGAAGTTCAAATAATAAAGTAACTTTGTTAAAAGAAAGGATTGAAGTGATTTTTTCTGCAACACCTTTCGATGACCTCAAAACGAAAAATGATTAGCTGGAGTATGATGTTTCAAGCAGTAAATTTGCTTTCACAAGAGAAAAAAACGAGTCTTCTTGGAGAAAAGTTTTTCTTCAAATTTTAATTTTTTTCAAACTATTATGAATCAATAATGATATGTCCGTTCCCACTCATCTCTCGCATAACATCACGCGCAAGTGTCTGGGCCAAGTGTTTGCGATTAGAGCAAACATTCTCGGAACCAGGAGTCTCGCTCCATGAAACATTGAAGAAAAAACACCGGAAACACTTGTAGAAAAAACGTTAAAACCGGTTTAGACAGGAAACAATGTTTTTTACGTTCACTTTCACGTTTTACGTTAGCGTGAAACGTCACTATGTGACATCCTTGAAACCAGGAACTGGCTCAATGAAACATTGAACGAAATACACTGGAAACACCTTACGTCAGCGTGAAACGTTTACGTGAAAAGTTGTCTGAGTGTTTGGTGATTAGAGCAAACATTCTCGGAACCAGGAGTCTCGCTCCATGAAACATTGAAGAAAAAACACCGGAAACACTTTTAGGAAAAACGTGAAGACCGGTTTAGACTTCACGTTTTATAAGCGTGAAACGTCACTATGTGATATCCTTAAAACCAGGAACTGGCTCAATGAAACATTGAAGAAACACCGGAAACACCTTACGTCAGCGTAAGACGGTCGCGTAAAAAAACTGTGTGAAAACATCTAGAAACACCGGTTTTGACAGCAAATTTACGTTTTTTACATTCACGTTTCACGTTGGTGTAAATGACTATGTGACATTCTTAAAACCAGACTCGCTCAATGAAAAATTGAATAAAAAACACCGGAAACACCCAGAAACACCGGTTTAGACAGGAAACATACGTTTCTCACGTTCACGTTCTATGTCAGCGTAAAACATTGACGCATGGAAAACCTTAGGTTGAAGACTTTGAAATTTCACAGATGCATTGGAGCTTGCTTAGAACCACCCACACAGCAAAAAGTATGAATTACAGTCTAGGAGTTGTTCCATGGGCACAAAGATCATAATTTGTTCACATCGAAATCGAATTCTAAATAATCAACATCTCTTACTTTCCAGCCTACGTTCATCGAGAAGCATGACGAGTTGTTCAAAAAAGCCAAGGAAACCGGCGATCATTTGGAAGTGACGTCACATTTTTATTCGGTCATGTCGACGGTTATCAACGACTTCTTCGGAGGTTGGTTCGAAAAAAACAACAATATGTATTTTGAGATTGGGTTATTTTCGAAACGGTTTTGAGTACATCTCTTACTGAGCACATTAACCTAATCCTGTATTTCAATAGTTTGAAAAATTCATTTCTCTGTTAACCGTCAATGTTCATTTTTCAAAACGAGGAATTTTTCAAATTAAAGTACTTAGGATGTGTTAGGGTTAATAACTGTACACCACGAGTGAAAAAATGGAAAGTATGAACGTCCAAAACTTAAAATAAGAAAGTAGCGGCCAGATAAAAATCTATCGCCATAATTATTGATGTTTATCTTTATTGTCTGTTATTCATTGCAACTCTAACTTTACACATTTCATCCTTACAGGAAACTTCCACTTCACATCTCCAAAGTCAGACGATTGTACTCTGGATGAGGCTCTAGTCGATCTACACAAGTCAGTTCGGAGCTTTCAATCGTGTGATATAGTTCGTTTCATTCCCACTGAGACCCATTGGCATCGTGCCAAGATTTTCGGATGACTATTTCTTAGAGCAGGCATCAGTATTCGAAGTATTTTTTTCATTACCGTGTTCTTATGGGAGTGAACTACCCTTAACGAAGATTTGCAGTTGTTCGAAAAACTCCAAAGTAGTGTAATTTAGCATGGAAAATGCATTGGCACGCTGCCAAGTCTCAGTAGGAATAACAGGAATTATATCAATCACAGAAAAAACTATTCAACCGAAAGAACTCAGGCCTAATCGAAACTTCTTAAAAAATAGGTTATGTATGGGATGGGAAGAATAAATAAAGTTGATGTACAAAATTGGAAATTAGGGGAAAAATCAATTTTTCCTGACTGAAACTGGACATTTTGTGTTTTTTGTTGTTTCGTTCTCACGACTTTCAGTTGAAGTATAAAAATCCATTTAGGTGGTGTTTCGATAACTGAGTTTTGTTCCAGCTCGATCGGTTCCAAGTTATCGCTGTGTCCCGGTCAGCGTTGTCTCGACTTGGGTTGTGGCATTGGGGGAGTTATCAAGGATCTATCCGGCACGGGGGCCGATTTGACGGGAATAACCATTGCCGGAAACGAGGCTGAGATGGGTACGTTTTTGTAGTTTGGTCTTGCACAGCATAAAAGCTAGTACGATCCCGTTGCTTCCGGTCGAAATCCATCAATTATGGCTGCATCGGGACCGAACTACAACAAACATTTGGTGATTCCGTATAGGAAATCCTGTTTTTTTTCTGTATTAACGTAATTAAGATGTTTCTAAATACGAACTCGTTCGCCGTTTTCAAAAACTTCAAAACTGTTCGACAATAGACATGCAGGTCCGCGGCAACCAAAACACATACCGACTGGTAGTTTGAACGGGACACCAGCCGTACCTTACAAATTTAGACCCAAAACAATTTGATCAAACTAAAAACACAACACACAACTGCAAACATAAAATACAAACACAAAGGAAAAGAGCGAACACTACACAACCTCTTCATCAGTTTCCACGATTTTAGGAAACGCCGACATGCAACTGCGTGGAATTCAGAACACCTGTCGTCTAGTCGAAGGAGACTGTCACGACATGCCGTTTGAGAAGGAGTCCTTCGACGCCGCCTACGCCGTATACGCCCTCAAATACTTCCCCAAGCTGGACAAGGTCATGGAAGAGGTAGGTTGGATGAGTTGGACAATTGTAGTTTGTAGTTTGAACCTCTCTTGCGACAGTTCCACTCGTGATGAACCATCTCAGAACGATCGGCGTCGTTTTTCTGCGATTATCGAACTTACAAAGGGTCAAATAGGCGGCACACATCTGCATATCTATGACCTACACTTTCTCTTTCATCGAACAGGCTACAAAAGTGGCTTTTTGATCGGCAGGGAATTGTCTGAGATCCATCTTTGCTTTCAATTTTGCATGGTGGTGCAGGAGGTTGGGCTCGTAGTGTGTAGGTTGTAGTTCCAACAGCCGGGAAATGAGCTTTTTCGAGTAAAAGCTAGTCAGCCGTATCAGATACTATGAAGCGAGAAGACGGTGGGGTTTTTCTGAGAAGTAAAGAGAATAAACTTTTACGGTTTGTAGTTTTATTCTTGTGTGGTTTAGATGTAGAGTGCGGTTTAGGTGTAGTCTTCTACACGCCAAGCTACAAATCGACGAGAACATAATAATAATAATAAGAGTTCATTCGCATAGGTTAAACACAGTACAAATTATGAAAGTATCATGAAAAATGATAAGAGTACCTATGGCGAATACGTATCCCAAGGGGTTGCGTGTTGAAGACGCAGTCAACTTACAAGGGAGCGTTTAATGAAAAATCGCGGAAAACGAATACAGCGTAAACAAGTAAACGTGGTACAGAGAGAAGAGAAGGAGAAAACAATTACAGTCGTGTTTATGTTAAGAAACGTGGTACCTCAACATGCTCCTTCTAGGTATCTCGTGTGCTGGTCCCGGGTGGAAAGTTCCTGATCTACGATTTGATCAAAACCGCGAAATACGACAGTACGAATGAGCAACACACAGAGGTGCGTCATTTAGACAATTATAAAAAAAAACTCTTCCCATTTTCAAACAAGGCTCACTTTTCCGTTACTTTAAAACTATATCACGTGCTCAACCTCGAATCCTGCACTGGTGTGTGAAGTACGCCGAACGCCATGCTCATTTCTAAACTGTATTAGGTCTCAATTACGTTTTGAATGACATAGTTTTCTACAAATGATCCTGAAAAAATAAAATTAGAATTAATTTACAGAATAAGACTGCAATTACAAAAATAATAATAAACTACTTTTTTGCAGATCGTGGAGGGTCTAGAATACGCATGTGGCATGCCCTCGTTGCACACGCGAGAGGAGATGGTGGAGACCGCAGAGAAGTTCGGAATGAAAATGGTTGGTTCGGATACTATACTGTTAGTCAATTGCACAGTCACGTGAAACATGTTAAACACAGCAGAACTCAGAAACGGGCAATTACAAAGTGCAGAATGTCTCATTAGAATGCTAACTTCACGTGAATATTCAATTTATTTATAGTATGTCATTATACCGAACATCATCAATATAGAAACATTGGCGTCAATTTTCTGCGGATAGCAAGCTGAGGCCGCAGACAGGCGATACAGACTGCGTCTCTCTGACCTGCACACTCTCTCGTCGAGGCCTCTACAAAAGTAGCCTGCTAATTCGAGGAAATTGTCTGCGAAAGGAGGGGGAGGGAGATTAGAGAAGAGAAAGAGTGCATGTAAGATATAGTCCTCGTCAGTCCTACGTGCAGTACCACAGTGACTCATACTTTCTAAAAAACCCGATCCAATACAAATTTCATTCAGTAGCTATACAAACTTCGTTATCTACAAACTTCATTCAATTTCAGTCATTATGATCTTTTTTCAGTTAGAAGAGGAAGATCTGTCGGTTACCCACGGTACCCCGTACCACTATTGTTTCTCTCACTCCTCCCTCTTTATGTGGCTGGTCAGAAGTCCTGTTATCGGTAGGTTATAGTCTAAACCATGCTCACTTCAAGAGCATACTGTATACCCATTTCCGATTGGTTATAGGCAAAATACCAATCGTTCATCTTAAACTAAACTATTGGGAGTAAAAACTACAGCAAAAAGTTCCCCGAGCCAAAATGTATGGGTCTTTTGTCGAAATTGTGATATTGAACGTGTACGAATTACAGCTAGTACTAGGAAACGTAATCATGACACATTTGCTTTTTTTTGTAGTTTGATCCCGAGGGCAAATCAAACGTTTTGCTGTGTCTCGCCGATCAGACTACAATTCAATTGCACAGTGACGTGAAACATGTTGAACACAGCAGAACTCAGAAACGTGCAATGAAAAAGTGCACGATGTCTCATTAGAACACTCACTATACGTTGCTATTCAATTTACTTCTAAATAGATCTTACGTTTGATGGGGGCCGACTGGTCAAGTGGTTAGCGTTCGGCTGTCGCTCCACTGACCCGGGTTCGATCCCCGCTCGCCGCGGTATCTGTACGGCGGACCGCATGAGCTGTCAATTTGTAGCTCACCCATGCCTATCACCACCCTCTACGGACAGTCCTTCTACGGTTGATATTGATCATGTGTATTGTACAATTAGAATAAAGTGACAAACGGATGAAATAGGCCGTACACAAATTTATTTATTTATTATTATCTATGCTTTTTTTCAGGTAAACTAATCCAACTGGGGGAGAGTTTGCGAATTCTTCCCAAAGGATTCCGCGAGTTCAACTCAATCTTCTTGAGTGGTACGGTAGACAAACTGGTGCGTGGCGGCGAGATGGACATTCTGTCCGGGTCGCAAATGTTCGTCTTCCAGAAAATGTGATCCCGAAAAAATCAATACATATGTTATACATAACCGCGTCAGGGTCGGTACAATTCTAATTAACTGTATGTGCAATATTCGAAATAAAAGTTTATAAAACGTGTTTGTTCGCATTACCACCTGGTTTATGGTTTGAACAATGAAATCAAAGTTTTGTATTTTCTAGCTGGTTTTCGTTAAAATGACCATAAAATAGTACAATTTCATTATAAACGTATGCTCAACAGAACCCATTCTGTGAACCCATATTAAACAACAGGAAGACAACAACAACATGAGACAAACAACAAAACCCGATCACTTCTTCACAAATTGTTCCAATAGCGAGTAGATACCCTCGATTGCGTTGGCTTGGCGGACGGAGGCGGACGCCAAATCTCGGAGGGAAGAGGCTATGGAGGAGAGAGGGTCCTGAGAAAGAGAACGGTTAGAGAGAAGGGAAAAGAGAGAGAATGCTGAGAAAGAGAGACGTTAGAGAGATAGGGGTGAGAGAGGGTCCTGAGAAAGAGAGAGATTAGAGGTAGAGGGTGAGAAAGAGAGGGTCCTGAGAAAGAGAGTGGGACAGAGAAGGAGGACAGAGAAGGGGGAAGAGAGAGGGTCGTAAGAGAGATAGAAGTTAGAGAGAGAGAGGAAGTGGGGGAGGGAGAAGACCATGAGACCATGTTATTTATATTCCTGTGTAAAAATGAGAGGGGATAGAAAGAGAGAGAAAATGAGAGGGAACCTACCGTGACCGGTTCATCCTCCTCTACCCGGCCGGGTCTGGCCCGTTTCCGGACGGGTGGCGGACAGGAGTCGGACGAGTCTAGCGGTCTTGTCGCCACAGGGAATGTCTGGAAATTAGGAGATTACAGGTAGTTTGATCCAAAAAACTTGTAGTTTGATCTCGATAAGCCCGATTGATACAAATTCATTACTTGCGAACTAGGGTTGTTAATCGAGTTCAAAATTTCGAGTTTTCGAGTTTTCGAGTTTTGAAAAATTTCGAGTTTCGAGTTTTCGAGTTTTGGGAAATTTCGAGTTTTCGAGTTTCGAGTTCGACTCAACTCGAAAATTTTCGAGTTTTTTCGAGTCGAGTTTTGAGTGTTTTTGGACCCAAAAGAGACATTTTTCGAGTTCGAAATTTTGATTTTCGAGTTTTCGCGTTCAAAATTTCGAGTTTTCGAGTTTTGGGAAATTTCGAGTTTTTGAGTTTTCGAATTTTGGAAAATTTCGAGTTTTCGAGTGTTCGCGTTTTTGGAAAATTTCGAGTTTTCGAGTTTTCGCGTTTTTGGAAAATTTCGAGTTCTCGAGTTTCAAGTTCGACTCAACTCGAAAATTTTCGAGTTTTTTCGAGTCGAGTCGAGTTTCGAGTTCGACTTTAACAACCCTATTGCGAACGTTTGTTTGTTTGAGTTAGAAAGTGAAAACAAGACAGCTTACAACTATTTAAACGAATTGAAAGTGGAATCCTAATTATATTTTGATATCGACAAAGCCATAATTTACAACTTTCGACTGAAAAAATACGGGATCAAACTACAAAAACAGTGCAACGAACCCTATAAGTATGGAAAGAAACCAACCATGTCCCTAAACACCGGTTTGTTATCCGCGGCTGTGGTAGCCGGCTGGTTGTCCTGGTCCAAACTGGCCACGCCCCCTTCTGGAGCAATGGGAAGGGCCTGAAACAAAGTTGTAGTTTGATCAGTCAGAGCAAGCTAAAAACCGCGGAAATACTCAAACTACCGTGCTTGTTCATAAAACAACTCCGAGAAATTGCTTCGCTGAGATGTTTCGAAAAGACCTTTTGAATAATTTGTGACAACTTTTATGTATGTAATTTTAACAATAGAATGCATAACATAGTTTCGGAACCTATGTCTTGAAGAGTACACTATTAGAGTATATGACTTCAACTTCTAATTGTTTTAAAAAGTGTGAACAAACAATTAACAACAATAAACAAACAAAAAACACACCGACAGAAACTGTTCGAGGGACGAACTCGGTTCTTCCTTCACCTCCACCATGATCATTTGGCCGTCATTCGATTCAGTTGATTCCTGAAAACCATTCTATAAAGTTTTTATCTGAACGTGACCACTTTTTCATAAAGTACTGCTCTTGTACCTGGTATGCACCCAAAAACGCAGGCTATTACTGAGGAACGACCCCAGAGAAGTTTTCCAAAACTAGTTCTCCAGTTCCGTTCCAGTTGTAATCACCTCAATAGATAATTTTGTATTGAAAAAATATTGAAAACTTTGGAAAATGTAGAAAATCCGATTTTCGTTACCTCGGCAGGTGAAATGATTTTCTGTTCACTCGCCAGACTCATCGAGAACTGGACGTCTTCGTAGTCCTGCAAAGAATCAAACTACAAAAACTCGTCTATAAAAACTCAGTGAAAAAGCTCTACTTTCGACAAGAAAAACCCTTGTGGCCCTCGGCGCGTTGCCAAGTTCATAATACAAAATACAAAACAATAAACATATGTTTTTCTTACAGGTGCTGCAGCTCCCATGTCAACGTTTATGTTTTCATTCGATAAATATTCATGAAAAAACTTTTTTCATTCATTCTACACTGTACGTTCACCTTTTTAACTTTGTTATCACAAGTACTCGAGACGATATATAGTCTCCTATGATACTAGATATCTCATTCATTCTGGCTCCGATTAAAGTGAGAGTGAGTGAGAGAGAGAGAGAGGGGGGAGAGAAAGAGAGAGAGAAAGATAGAGAGGGAGAGAGTGTACTTTCCCTGATACTATCGCCCCCCACCTTTCTCATCTTGAGTTCCATCCAGCTCCGCTTGAAATGGTGGTAGACAATGCTGTCGCAGGCCTTGCAGAAGGCGCCCTTCTTCATCATCTCGTTGTCCAGAGTCTCTTCGTTCACCGGGATTCCACTGTCCACCAGACTACTGAAATAGCAGAGTACAAACTACAAACTACAAAGTTTAAAGTACAAACTACAAACTACAAAGTGTAAAGTACAAAGTTCAAAGTGTATTGAGAATACTTTGAACTCCACTGTCCACCAGACTACTGGACGAAAATGTACCGTGGTAGAGAAAACAATAGAAAAACGTTCACGGACAAAATGATTTACTACTCCCGAAATAACTTGTCACTTCTATCTCAAATGTAAAGGCTGGCTACAAAAAATTAGGACATGAACATTTTTTAGTCGAAACAGCATAATGCAACCATTATAATCTATGAATAAATTGATTTACAAGTATTCATTGATCCTCAGAAGGATTTATGAGGGGTAACATAATTTTTTCTCACAAACTCTCAAAGTAAGTCACTAGAAGCTATCTTAATTAACTGACAATATTCCTCGAACTTACTCAATAACCGCGTAGAACTTCCGCCGCGTGACTTTGAGACGAAGATGCCACTGGGCTCGCAGATGATCTATCGAATAATCGATATTGTAACGCTCCTGAAAATTATATATGTGAAAGTTGAACGGTTGGAAGTTACAATTGATCAGATTATCGATTGATGGCAAAAATACTTGACGACCCTAGAAAGACCGGCTCGACTTTCCTATCCAAGATCTATCCCAATCTGCGCCGTATCTAGTACAGGTTGTCCCCACCTTGAGTTTGTGTCTGATCATGTGCCATCCGGTCTTGTATTCGCCTCCCTTCGGGTGGGTTCCCCCTTGTTTCAGAGCTGCCACCATACCCACGAAGTCCACCAATTGCTCACTCGTCATCTTCAGACGACGATCATCTGAAATCAATCGATAACTGATTATTGATTAGTGATGTTGTAGTCTGACCATTCCCTGAATTGTAGGGTTGTTAAGGAATTGAATTGAATTGGAATCGGAATTGAAAAGAATTGAAAACCAATTCCAAAGAATTGAATTGAATTGTTTTTTGACAGCCAGAAAAAAAATGGAATTGAATTGAATTGGTTTTTCTTGAGAATTGCTAAAAAGAATTGGAATTGGTCCGGAATTGATCCAGAATTGAAATGTTAAACGTGTGGAAAATGACAGTTTCTTGTCTTGTTCTATATTGTTCAAACTTGAAAACTGTTTTGCGAACTTTTTTGCTGAAATTGAAATTGATTTTTCAAAAATTGGTCGGAATTGGTCGGAACTGAAATTGAATTGAACTGGTTTTTGAAAACATTGAAATAATTAGAATTGAAATTTCGGGATTTTGAAGAATTGATTGGAATTGGAACTGAATTGAATTGGTTTTTTACTCAATTGTCCTGTGATCGGGGTGAAAAGGCGAAAGTTAGAGAAAACATAAGTTTTCTCAGTTTGTGTGATAGCAGCGGGTAATCAGTAATCTAATGTCTTCAAAAGGCCAACTTAGACGGGATATTTTGCCCTAATTCAGCTCTGATTGTAGTTTAAAGAAGTACGATTATGTGGTCCAATCGCAACGCTTCAGTCCTTTGAACTGCAACACATTTTTCAATTGCAGTTTAAAGGACCGTTGACACGGGGTTGGTCCACATAACCGTCCTTCTTTAAACATTTTGCTTTTTGATTGAAACTCGTAAATTGGGTTCAGTATACAATGTTGTCCCACCCATGGGCCTCGCTCATTGGCAACTGCCCTAGACTCCTCAACTTCACTCAATTCCAACATGATCAAACACAATAAAACATAACGAAACTATGAGAAACAACAATGAGAAGTTGTGAATAGAAACTAACCTGAACCGATTTTCTCCTCCGTACTTGGAGAGGCCATACTCGTCAATCTGCAAGAGGAGAAGTAGAAAATAAAGATAAAGATAGATCGAATTCAGAGAGAGAAAAAGAGAGAGAGAGAAAGAGAGAAAGAGAGAGAAGCATAGTGTACATTTAATAACTCAGTCATGTGTTAACTGCTCAATAAGTTTAAACTGTTCGTTATGTAAAGTAACTGCATAACGTAAAAAGCTAGAAACAGAGAGAGAGAGAGAGAGAGAGAGAGAGAGAGAGAGAGAGAGAGAGAGAGAGAGAGAGAGGGAGAGAGAGAGAGAGAGAGGGAGAGAGAGAGACGAAGACAAGAAAATAAATAAAAAGAGAATAAACAGAAAGAGAGAGAGAGAAAAAGAGACGTGAAAACTCTGCAAAATGCGGTTCACCTGGCTTTGGGCCGTCTCCGGGGGTGTTGTCCCCGCCGTGTGCGAAGGTCGGTGTTCCCCGTCTGCGTCTCCTCTCCGCCCACACTCTCTCGTCGCCGTCTAACCAGGGTCCTATTGATTGATGAGCGCAAGGCCCGGCCTCGGTCTCCATCACAAAACAACTTCTATTTTGGAAAGATTGGGAGGGTTTTGGAGAGAGTTTAGAGAATTAGAGAGAGAGGGGGATAGAGAGGAAAGAGAGAAATAGAGAGAAAGATACACAGAGAGAGAGAAAGAGAGAGAGAGAGAGTGAGAGAAAGAGAGGTTTTAGATAAAAAGAGACAGTTAAAGGTAGGTTATATAAAGTGTAATTTGACTTGAGCTACTGGGGTGGATGCTAGAAGGTGTTGATAGTTTTCTCTGTTGCTCGACAACTTTGGTTTGTAGTTTGAGAAAGTGTAGTACCGGGTTTATAATCTAATGCTAATTTAAAAAGTTTGAAGAAATGATAAACTTTTGACTGTCGAAAAAGAAGAAGATTACTGCAGTGAGTTTTATAACTTTCAACTTTGAACAACTGCACCAACACACTGTAAACTATAGTAAACTATACGATGTCAAACGAAATCTATTGAATTTCTCATGAAAGTGGTGAACTTTTCCCAATAGTCTGAAAAGATATGTTTTATAATGTTTTCAAATATCAATAGCAAACTGCCTAATACTTCTCATTCTTTCTCTCTCTTCTTTTGTCCAAATTCTTTTTCAAATCCGATAGAGTTCCCATTATTTCCATGTATGGTGGCGTATCCTAGCAACCCCCGGCTAAGCCTAATTTGGTATATTCCTTCTATCTTGCAGTAATTTTACCTGTAAATTTACATGTCCAAGAGTAAATCCCGCTCGAAAAGTCAGGAAAAGGCCCTGAAATCATCAAGTATACCTGTTTCATCTACTTCATCTAAAAGGTTTGTTTTATTGTAAACTGAATATACTTTTTTCTTTTCGTTTTAGTTATTGCATCAATTGCTCTGATTCAGACAATGCCAATACAATGAGCACTTACTCTTGGTAAGTACATCAGAATTTACGAATTCAATCTTTTCACGTAATAATACACGTTTTCGGTGTATTTGGCTGTTAACTGCGACATCGCCGCCAAATTTCATTGAGGCTTAACTATTTTACTATTCTTATTTATGTGCAATACAGAAACATAGTTCTCTAGAACATAAATCACGAATAAGTGTTTGTAAGTTTTGAACGGTCTGATCAGAATGAATAAGATTTCCTTCTTTTGTGTAGTACTTCTTTTTAGCTCCTCGAGTTCAAAGTCCAAACCTTCAGAATCGAAGTCGTCGAGCAAGAGGTGAGGTGAATTAATTAATTTTATAGAATGTTTTGAACTGAAATCTATAATTTATGAACTTATAGGAAAACTCCCAGATAGCCGGTTCTTTTTTGAAGTTCATTTACAGTGATCGAGTAAGATACGCACATCGAATAGGTTATCAACAGATGGTAGCTGATTTCTGGGGAAAGAAAACACAAAAACGTGAATAGGTGTTCTTTAAGATGTGTACATAGTGATAACGTTACTCGAACGTGTATATTTTGTATGTTTTAAGAACGGTGCCGAGTATCATAAACTACTATGCTCAAAAGTGGATCACAAATACAGTCATGTTTCAGGTCGTCCAGTTCAGAGAAGAAGCCGAAGTCAGACAAGTCAGACTCAAAGAAGAAAGAGGATAAAGTTTCGAAGAGCGTGAGTTGACTTTAAATTTGGGAATCTAGGATCATTAGTTCAAAATTGAATGTATCATTGTTTTGCGTTATACTTACACGTTCTCGTTGTTATAACTGTTTCGCTGAGCAGCTAGGAATTGGCCTTCAAATCAGAGACTCGAATGAAATGAAGCTGTGCGAATTTGTGAAATAGAGCTCATAGTATACTATAAGTCAATCGTACAGTCACATTAAACATGGTAAACACATCAGAACTAAGCAACGGGCAATTACAGAGTGCACGATTTCTCATTAGAATGCTAACTTTACGTGACTATTCAATTGACTTCTAGTATAGCTTGCCGATAGGCTACGGCAGTTTGGCACAGGAATGATTTTCTCAATTGTACTTCGGTAATTTTCAGGATTTTTTTCAGAAGTCCAAACTCCCCGACTCCTCCGCCAACAAAGAGAACAGAAAACACCGGAAACACAGCGAGAAACCAAAGACACCGGAGCCGGAACCAGAACTGCAATATGAGGTACGACTGAAACACAGAAAAACTTTTTATATAGGGTTTTTAGAATAATGTTTCATGTTTCTTCATCCGAAATTTTTGGCGCGGTGCCAATGAGCCTCAGTACAGATGAAACGAACTATGCAAAGCTAGTGATTCGAATCACTTTTCACCATTTCGCTGAAAGACTTTTTCGTTTTTTTTACTTGGATAAATCGATTATAGCTTATCTTTCTCCTAATTCATAACATTTTGTGTTGAACAATGTTATAAACTTCCGAAATGGACTAAACTTATTGGTATAACAGTATTTTTGATCGGTTCAGGACGACTTTGAGGACTATTCTGACGATTTTGAGTCGGATGAGGAGAAGGAGGCAGCTACACCAAATGAGACGACAGTCCCTTCTGTTGAGGTAGGTGGTATTCGGAACAAATGCTCAAATTATAGGACCTGGCCATATAATAATATCATTAATTTTTTTCAAAACTAAGTGTTATTTAAGCAATAATACTTTTCTATTGGAAAATTACATTTTGTTCTTGAACAGAAAAAGAAGGTCACTGTTATATTTTTTTCAAATGGACAGTTTTTACATCATATTTAAACTGAAAGAGTTCAAATATTGAAGTAGAAGAAAGTGGTACGTTTTCGTCTCTACCTTCGAAGCAACCACTTACAATCAAGATACCTTTCCCCAGATGCTCGTTGGTGAGGTAGACGCACAAATGGGTTTCACTTTTTTCTTCATCTGTAATTTTTCGCTTTTTTAAATTACAAGTTTCAACACTAAACGGATTTATGTTCATTCAGGTGGATACAAAAAACGAAAGGATTGACAGTGCTCACTCTTCTATACAAAATGGCTCTTCAAAAACTCAGCCTCAATCCAATGAGGTTGCCCCCACCTCGCCCAAAGATGAACAAGCCGACACCATGCCGGAGGAGACGCCACTACTGCGGAGACTCGCGTCGAGGCAGGGGCCGCGGCCCAACCGCGAGCCTGCAAGGGAGGAGAAACCGGTGGAGAAAGAGGTGGTACGTTACTATGATTCTGGTGCGGACTGGCTCGAAATCGATGATATAACAACTTGTTACCCACGTCTAAGTGGTGAAGACTCTGGTTTGTTCGGAAAATGAATAAAATGAAATAAAAACTATAAAACACATTTTCTGTCGTAAAAACATTTCTTTTTCACAATTTTCACTGATAAAACCACAATTTTGGGATAATCATTCCCTATATTCATGTAAATATACCATGTTTCCAGAAGCTCCGAGTCTCATCCGCAGATCGAAATATCAACTTCTCCAGTGCCGTTTCGACCAACTTCGAATCGGCTTCCCAGAGCGAGAAAAGATTCCGGAAACTAAGAGAACTTATCAGTTAGTTTACGAACAGAAACTTAAGGAAGGACGATTATGTGGTCAAATCGCAACGCTTCAGTCCTTTAAACTGCAATACATATCCCAATTGCAGTTTAAAGGACCGTTGACACGGGATTGATCCACGTAATCGTCCCACTTTAAAGAAACCGTTCCGCTGTAATTTGAGTTTCATGAAAAATTTTAAAAGCTCAAAAAAGTTTCTTAATGTCTTCCCATAGACCATGAAACAATTTTCTAATTAAAAATTTGTAAAATTTGCATAACATCAAGCAATCAAGAAGGGGGCATGAACATTTTCACTGTGACGCAACTTGACTTGGTTCATTTACATCCAGATTTATTTTCATTTTGTAGTCTTAAATTGGGTATACGCATGTGATAGAGTGTATTGAGTGCATTTTTGTACTTTTATAGGCTATTTTGAGCATACCCCGTACGCAACCCCCCCCCCCCCCCCCCTATCGGTGTCATTACGTAAGCCGCTTTTCTGAGAAAACGAAGCAAGATAGGGTTATAAAAGTATGTACTTTTGATAATGGTTTTTCATTTGCCATTGGGTCACATCGTTCACTCAGAAGTCAAAATTAAAGCGGGACGGATTCTTTAAGGGAGAAACTAATCTAGCTTGTTCGATCTTGAAACATGCCATATTTATGAACTTGGATTAAAATGAACTGAATCATATAAACTGGATAGAGTAAAATACACTATAAAATAAGGCTTCGAAAAAAGCCGACCCTATAGTTGAACAGCTACGTATAGAGTTTGCTCTCTCCGAAGCAGTGGCCGTATTCACTAAGCTCAAATAGCCGGGTAAGCTATTTGAGCAAAATTCCAATGACCGAATTCTAAATGAGGTTACGATTAATTTATCATATTTTCTGGTGATGAGATGCAGGTTTGCCAGTTTTACATATGAGAAAACAAAATGTAAAAACAAGTGAGTTAGTAGTTTGTAGTACACTATTTGAATTTTGCTCAAATAGCTTAATGACCACAGCTCTTATGATGTACTTTTTCCTATCTCGCGGTGTATGTAATTTGAACCTGTTGCTTCTCTGTGAAAATTCTAGAACTATCGAAGGGGTTCAGATCAAACTACAATGAAGATTTGGTCACGCCTTGTAGATCACATTTCACGTAAGGAAACCTAGAGTGGGTACCAAATTCATAAACTTCTGTCTCTCGCCGGAATCGAACCTGCGGGCAAATGATTGGTAGCAGGGCGCTAACCACTGCGCTATTGGAGTACATAAGCACCAAGCTTTGGAATCGAAGAGATCTGTGCGTACCCAGCGAAAAGTGAGATATACAGTATCCTCCCGCCTTTCCGTTGGCATCAACTATACAATATTTATCGGCATAGAACAAACATGTTTTCCATCGCAATACCCTAATATTGATTCGTTCACAGGTCTCGAATCAGTGAGATACTCTGTTATCGATCTGCCGCCCGTGAAGGACTACGACTTCTACATGGAACTGTTTGGCGTGGCTGGAAAAACACAGGTAAACTTCTCACATATTCTTTCCAGCGTCGTGAAAATATTTGGTTGAAACCAATGACGTAATACCAGTTTAGTGAGTGCCAACTTCATTCATTTCTGTCTCTCGGCGGAATCGAACCTGCGAGCAAAAGATTTGTAGCAGGGCGCAAACACTGCGCCATTACAGCACATATCCGGCGAGCTTTGGAATCGAAAACATGTGTGCGTAGACCGCGAAAAGTGAAATATACAGTAACCTCCTGCCGTTCCGTTGGCGACGACTATAACGCTATCGTAGAACCTGTGAATCCGAATACACAGCACGAAATTCAAGTAACTACAAAAATGCAGATGAATCAAAGTACAGACACAGTAGATCACACAAACAGATGTTGTTTCGCGTTGTAGTAATGAATTGAAACGGTTAGATTATTTTAACTTTATTGAATTTCCGAGTTAATTTCCAGGCATATTGCCAAACGGGTGACGATGACGTCACGGAGGAAACACAGACAGAAGTCGGGGACACAGACACCAAATGGACACAACAGCCGGCCACGGTAGGAAAAGGAGCGGGGGGGGGGGAGCTGAGAGAGAAAGACAGAGAGGAGAGAGCAAATTAGAGAGAGAGAAAGAAACTGCAAAAGAAAAAGTTGGCAATCAAGGAGATAGTTATTAATTTTGAGACATGTGTCGTAGACAAGTTTGAGTTCCGTAAATGGTTGAAACAGGCAAAATTTGAAAAGTATAAGTTATTGTTGGGTTTTGCCACAGAAATTTTGCTCATATTTGCAAATTTAGCATTCCGTTTGCCTTGGCATTGGGTATATTTCGGGTTCTTTCGTCAGTTTTTCTGTACCAATGCATTTTTCAAAATTTTTGGTTGAGAGTCTTCTAATCTATTCTGAATAGAAAGTACACGTCTTGTTTCAGGACGAAGTGACGTGTGGTTCGGCCACCACCGCCACCACTTCGGATTCGGCCGAAGAGGAAGACATGAACATTTTCCGACAGAACCACATGCAGAACGAACGACTGAAGCAGTTCGTTCAGGTGGCCGGACAGGTATAGTCGTCGCTACATCTATGTGTGGACTACAGTATACTTTAAAAAAATGCTAAATGTTTTGTGCATCAGCGATTTGTTAATCTGTTCCTTTTGTTGCAAATTCAGTCTTGGTAGCGCGATTCATGAGTGAACTTTTGCAATATTGGGCAAAATATCAGAGCACGTATGCTAGAAGATCCCTGCACCTTCATCCCATCCTGCGTCTCTCGCTCTGCCTCACTATTCATCGTCTATTACATCCCGGCGGCACGTAAGAGCAGAGAAATAGCGCATGTTTGAGGAGACGCAGGATGGGATGAAGGAACCGGGATCTTCTAGCATACGTACTCTGGGCACTAACTGACCCAAATTTGGTTCACCCCCACTTTGCTACGGTACCTGGTCAGACAGGGCGCTACCAGCTGTATACTGTTAGTCAACTGCACAGTCACGTGAAACACGTAAGAGCAGAGAAATAGCGCATGTTTGAGGAGACGCAGGATGGGATGAAGGAACCGGGATCTTCTAGTATACATACTCAGCACTTGTGCGAAAGAAACAAACCATGACTGACTAAGACATGAGGAATACATCTGGAGAAAGTTACCATTTTGGTCGGCTTGATCGAATGCTCCACATTTTTCTATGAATTTGCTTCTAGGTTTTCTTCCAGGTAATGATTGATCTGATCACGTCCCGTCACGTGACTTCCTCCCATCTGCACGTGAAGAACAAGAGCGAATTCTCGTTCAGTGCCGGTTATCACGCACTCTCGTTACAGCCGACTGCACACAGTGGGTAGATATTTTTTACTCGTTCAAATGGAAAATCTAATTAGAAACAAAATGACAGACTTAACTACATAGTTCTCAGTGAAAAAAGGACGCAAGCCTCAAACAAAGAATTTCATGTTAGCACACTTTACCACGGTGTGATTTTATAGATTTTTAACCATAATTCTATGTTCGAAACATGTATATAGTATTATCCTGTCCTTCAAATACATGGAAACATAATCGACACCACTCATATCACGTGTGTAGAATGTTAGGTCACGTTTCATTCACGTGCTGGTCTCAAAAGCAAAGCACGTGCATTTCACGTTACAGAAAGCCGTGTCACGTGTATTTCACGTGCCCATCACGACGCACGTCACGTGTTGGTGTCGTCGTTTATTCTGGAGTCACCGGCAGAGGATCTGGTGTCACGGTCCCTTTTGGCCGAGATGTACATGGACAACTCACAACCACCCAAAAGGTTACTATTGATTTTCAATATCGAATAACGATGGTTGTTTATACATTTATAGTTTATCATTTAAGTTGCAGAATAGAAGAGAGCAGGTAAATTCAACGAAAATTTTGGTTCGTTGCTCCCAAAGCAAGCTGAAAGGTTAGCTCCTTTAGCAAAGCCCGGCGGATCTCCATGAAAGGTTAGAGGTGGATCTCCAGTTTTAGGACTCCCCGCCTTTACTAGTGAAACCCCAAAATTGTGAGTGAGAGTCCATTTAAGGACAGTTAGACTATATTGATATTAATGACAAAACCATCGCAGAGGTGCCGGTGGGAAATTAGAGTTACTCTGAATAACTCTCGGCACCCTGCGAACCATTATGGGTTGTTTTTGGTGTAGCGGTATGATGTGAGGTACGTCCACAGAACATGAATCAGGGGTTATATGCAGTTTTATTACTATAATAAGCGATGTGACCGTTATTGACATTCAATGTGAATATGTGTAACATAATATCTGTAACATCATTGTAGTGACCTAGGGATGGTGGCTCATGCCTATGAGATATAGATGGAACACTGTTTATGGGCGTCAAAGGACAGAATAAGAGAGTTGGGTCAATTTGAGATCAAGGTGGATATATGTTAGTTTATGTATGTTTCTGTTGTATTCGGTATGTATTTATGATGTAACATGTGAACGGTGTCAATAATAAGGATACGGTTAATGAAGTTATAGAGGAGATAAATATTATTCTATGCCTACTACTAATCTATGTGTGACTGTATAGCGAATGAAACTACTAACTAACAAACATGTGAGAACTACCGAGTTTAGAAGTACGAGAGAGAGAGGGGAGGTGAGGGTAAAATATGCAAAGACAATAGAGATCAAAACAAGTGGGTAACATGCCCAGACCGGTGTCCAGTTATTCTTCTCTGGCCTTTTATATCCTCGCTCGTGTCAGTTCTTCCGTGGGCGAATCCTCTCTGCTCTCTTTACTTGTTTACCAACTATTTTGAGCTACTAAAATGACTCAGCGTAGTCAGGAATCTAACAAAGCTGGTGTTTATTGCCTTATCTTGCTGAATTCGTAGTTGTACCGATCGGGTCGTTTCGGTAGAAACGTAAATAAGTCTAATCACTGCCTACGATTGGCTTGAATTTCAGGCTATTCGTTTCCGAGGGAGAGGTTCAGTCCACGGTGTATGCTTCGGATGATTCGGCACTTTTCGCCGGACTTGTAGGTTTTGTAGAATACATATCATATACTCTCGTTTTAAGGTTAATTTTTATGTTCTAAATGTTCTTTAGTTCTATTGTACATGTTTTGTAGACTCGTACATCAGAGGTGTACAAAATGTAAGGGACTCCAGACTCCACCCCGTGAGAGGGTGAGAGGTTCTCGTGACCCTCTCATGAGAATCGCGCACTTCTCATAATTCCGTCTTCAATTACTATGTCGTGGTTTATGTGTAAAGATTTAGGAACGATAAAAAGCAAACTTGTTAAAATGTGTTCTACTTCAGAAGGACGGTTCTGTGGTTGTGTTCGATCTCCTGGAAGCAGAGTACAATTTCGCAGAGAAACTGCCGTGGCTAGGTAAGGAAACACTCAGGTGAAAAGTCAAGGGACCCCTAAAAGGAAGATTTTGGGTAATCTAATAATAATGTATTGCTCATATATAAATGGCAGAACAAATTGTAACGTGTTATGATGACGATTATACATGAACTTCAAAATACCGAGGATGGAGAGATAATGAATCTGGAGAGATTCAGAAATATTGATGCAGCTGATGGAAAAGGAGAGAAGAAAGAGAAATATCACATATAAAGGTTTTTCATACGAGAAGCAGGGGTGATTTTGTAGTCGTACAACTCATAGTACTTGATAATGAAGGTAGTTCTGAAGTAGGGCGGAACAACGAAAACATAATAGTCCTCAACAGATGCGTTAGGAAATTGTTCACAATAAGAGTGTACTTCTTGACAATAGCGAGCAATTCTCTCGAGCTGACTGGGATATAATGTTGGTGGAACATGGTGTTTGTAGAAATTATCAAATGAACCGGAAGCAGGAATAGAAATTGAATCATCAGTTGCAGGGGATTCAGAAGGAGTTGGACACGTAATATGTTCAGATGAAATGGCTAGAGGAGAATCACATGTAGCAGAGAGAAGTAATAATGACAGAACTTCTACTTTCTTCAACTACCTCCATTTCTGTCTGAAGATTGGTGTCGGCTGGACTTGGCAGGATTGTAGTTTGGTCGGTGACCTCAGCTCGGGCGGCGTCTCGTTTCGATTGTCTGGCAAGGAATCCGGCCTTTCGCTGTTCCGGGGTCTCGAACTTCCGCACATGAAAAGTTGACATAGAATCTTCGGATTTCATAGCAGTAGAAAGGTCAATCAGACGAGGAAACGGAATACCATCTTTGATAGAAACTTTGAGTGGGCGGGGTAAACCATCTTGACGAGATTTACCCAAACGGTGTAGAATGGAGATATTAGATGGAGAAACGGACACCAAATTGAAAATTGCATTCACTTTTCTCTTTGTTGAAGAATCCTCTGGTAGGCCATAAATAGTGAGACATCGACGATCATTGAAACGGTGAAGTTCAGCTTGAATAATGGTGGGCAGGGAATGGGTCAGACTGTCGAGTTTGGAGTTGAGTGATTTTATTTCACTCAAAATGGTAGAAAAATGGGTTCGATATGGTACCATTTTTGGACGAGGCGATGGCATGATAATCAATCGGGAGGGGTCACCTCACACGACCGAGACAAGGGGTGGAATGAAAGTCAAGTGAACGCGAGCCCAAAATGCCCTATGTGTAGTGTAGACAAACTACAAAAATGGATTTTCAAGAAAGATGATAGAAGGAAATAAAATACCATTCGCTTGTGATGATAAAAATAAGTGGAACAACGTAGAAAGTGACAACTCATCGGGAAACGTATCAAATGTCCGATTTCGGTTTCTCAATGACACTGGGAGCATCCACGTAGAGTATGGGATTCATTTATTTATTTATTCAATGCACTACGAGGTGCGCTAAATAAAAAAAAGAAAACTAAACAAAGCATTACTTGAAATACAACTGATCGAAGTAAAAAAATGTAACATAGAGAAGAACTTCAAAGAGTAATCAGGAAGGTACACGTGTAGAACTATGAAAGATACTTCTGCAAAGTCTGCTATAGTCTTTTCCATTCCTACTGAGACTCCTACAGTAGGATTTCGAAACTGCCAAGCCGTTTTGCTCACTTACTTTTGATCGGAGAAGTTCAGGACTTTCGTATCTCATTCTCCTTCTCAGGTAGAGTAAATATACGAGAGCATTTCCCATGAACTTCATTTTCAGCTTCACAACAGCCTTCGGAAAGTTTGTAAGGTTACTGTAGGAGTCTCAGTAGGAATGGTGTGAACTATAACTATACACATAGTTGTGGTTACGAATAGATGAATTCAAAAATCAGTGTTTTGCCAATCGAAGCTCAAGCTCTGATGTATATCTGAATGGGATCGAATCGTGTTGCCACCTTTCTCTGCCACAGAAAATAAAATGGAAAACTACAGGGATGACTCTGTTGAAGTCACCATTTTGAGTTTGGGCGGCTCAAATTTGGCAATCTTCATCAAAGTTTGCGTGATTCAACGAACATGTTCTTGTTGCAGACAATCCCATCTATCTGTCTATGTGAAATAAGGACATTCAATTTTCGGTGTGTTTCTTCCATTCCACGTAATATAACATTCAAAAGTGAAATGCAAAACTAAATACATATATATATATATGTTACAGACAGTCCATCCGATCTGCCCCTCCGGGTTCCGGCCTTCGATACATCCTACATCAGCTCTACCCTCAACGCCTCCTCCAAGTTGGCGCCAATTGTCCAAGTTCAAATATGCTCCAAGAAAGAGGAGTGAGTTGTTTTGGAAATCAGATCAAATTTGTTTGTGGCCCACGGTAATCACGTACTATTGCGGTTTAGAAGCGAAGATCAGTTGACCAGGTGCTTAGTTAAACTAAAACTCGGTTGCTTGTACATAGTAGTTAAGTAGTTAGTTTGAGGGAGGTCCTTCACCTATTCACAGTCAACTCACATAGTATCAAGCTATACTAGAAGTAAATTGAATAGTCACGTAAAGTTAGCATTCTAATCAGGGATTGTGCACTTTGTCATTGCACGTTTCTGAGTTCTGCTGTGTTCAACATGTTTCACGTGACTGTGCAGTTGACTAACAGTATACAGCTGGTAGCGCCCTGTCTGACCAGGTACCGTAGCAAAGTGGTGAAAGTGGTGAGCCCACCCTGATTGAGGACCTGATCACAGTCTGACCACATAGTTGCCAGCTTCCCGTGTTTAAGCATAGTGGGGGTGACCCAAATTTGGGTCAGTTTATGCCCAGAGTACGTATGCTAGACGATCCCGGCACCTTCATCCCACCCTGCGTCTCATCAAACATACGCTATTTCTCTGCTCTCACATCTCGCCGGGATGTAAGAGATGAGAAACAGTGAGGCAGAGCGAGAGACGCCGGATGGGATGAAGGTGCCGGGATCTCCTAGCATACGTACTCTGATAGTTCGGGTCGGATCTGACCTTTTTAGGAGACTTTGCTACGGGGCCAGAACACGTGATATATGAATAGTTCATTCCACTGTCGCACCTTTGACTTTGACGTGATTGACACGTTCCACGTGTAATCACAAATACCAATGTGGAAAGAGACGTACTCATTCACGAATAAACAATCTATTCTATTATTAAAAAGAAAGGAAAAATGAGGTTATATTAAAATATAATGAGTCAAAAATAGTAAGTGTGAATTACAATTATGTTAGGTAGCTAAGCTGTATAGTTAAAATAGGAAATGATATATTTAGTGAGGAATATAAGAACTTTCTAAGACAAATAATTTATTATGTATAATTGATTAAGATAAATTTACACCGTTTCGGCCTCTACGCTCTATACGGTGTGTGAGGTCAGGGGCCTATGTTATAACTCTTTCCAGTACCACCCTCCAACAAGCCGCTTTCTCGGAGTTACACACAACACGTAACTACTCACGTGAATAGTCACGTGTGACGATTTTCACGTACATCTTGTTGTACTTTCAGTGCCACCCTGCAACTAGCCGCCCTGTCGGAGTGTGGTACCCTGTGGATCTACTCCGTGACCAGAGAAGACACCCGGGTGGAAGGAATGAGACCGGGGGCCCAGTTGTCGCTCAACGTAGCCGCCATTGTCAAACCGGACCCAGTTGTGGTTAAGTGCGTTATCGAGTTATTGATTTTTTTCCATGAACAACGTTTCAACTGACATGAAGGCATTGTGAGATTGTACGATTGGTTAGAACTTTGGTCTATGGCGTTGTGATGGAAAGTTCGATTCCTTTCTCCGACAGTATATTTGCAAAACTTTTCATTCATGACAAAAGACAGTTTGCGAGTTTTTTAATTCAAGAAAAGGTAATTTTCCAACGTCTGAATCCCAAAAATCAAATTTTCATACTCTTTTTTTGGTACATTTTGATGTTGCAGCTCCTCCTCTCAGCCCACTCCGCTCATTGCCAATTGCATGGTCACTAAACGCAGCTCGCAGCAGTTTTTCGTTGGTAGGAATAGATTGTTTTCAAGGGTTTCACTCGATGAACACTGTATTTCTTCGTGAAAATACCCCTATTAGCGACATTCTTATCTTTTATATACAAAACAAAGTAAACTATGTAACAAATGTGTTAGTGAAGTTAATACGGGAGATGCACAGACCATGGGGTAGAAGCAAAACTATCACTTACATATTTCTTTCTCTCAACTATTATTTTACACTGTAATTAGATGAATTTTATTTCACTTGTAAGTATATATTGATTTGTTGATAAATTGAAACATGAACTGTTTTTGCAGGAACGGATGCCGGTTTTCTGTGCAGTATGAGTAGAACGAAGTCTTCCTCTTTCACGGGACCACGGCTGTACAAAAGCAAAATGCGTGAGTTTCATCAGAGTACGTATGCTAGAAGATCCCGGCACCTTCATCCCGTCCTGCGTCTCCTCATACATACGCTATTTCTCTGCTCTTACATCCCGTCGGGATGTAAGAGACGCGAAATAGTGAGGCAGAGCGAGAGACGCAGAACGGGATGAAGGTGTCGGGATCTTCTAGCATACGTACTCAGAAGAAAAACAATTGAAAAATGAATTAAAAGAGATTGCGAACCTGCTCGAGCAAGGGTTCCGATACAAGATTAATCAATTACTTTTTAGTTGAGCATCAAATTTCTTGTGGAAATGAAGATTGTTCAAGTGAGATAGTGCTCCAAAAAGCTTGATAGGTATATCAACGTTGATGAACAATAAGCTCAAGATTCACTAACCAGTTTGCTAGAGACAGATGTGAACAACGTTATTTACACCTAGTGACACAATTATATTTTGTTCAAATCAAATAACCTAATATGCTATTCACATCGTTTTTTTGTGCTTGTTTCCAGGTCAAGAAGAAGTCCACGAGATAACGGGAAAAGAAACACATTAACATTTTTCATATCAAAATCTTTCAAAAAATTTTCAGAAGTGTTCGGGGAAGTTACCTGTATTCAACTATCTCTATTTGATGAGAATATATTACTGGTGAGACTATAATTTTTGTAGATTTACTTCCTTTTCCCCCCTTTTTTATAAGTGGCTGTCTTGGCTTAGTAGCCCAGGGAATTGTCGCTCACAATTTTGAACGTTCACAGCTCTGTTTCCACTTCAAAACCGGCTTCAACAGAGAGAGAAAACTATTATTATACACTCAAATACCATTTTTACCGGAAAAAGGAGTCAATTACAAGCACAGCCCGAGAGGGAAACATACACAGTGTATATTCGTCGCCAACGGTAAGGCGGGAGGGTACTGTATATCTTACTTTCCGCTGTGTACGCACACACGTCTTCGATTCCGAAGCTTGCCAGTCATGCTCACTTTTAGCGCCGTCGTTAGCGCTCTGCTACGAATGTTTTGCTCGCACGTTCGATTCCGACGAGAGACAGGAATTAATAAATTTGGCACCCACTATGGGCTTGCTTCGAAAACAGAGAGCCCCACTAGCAACTGCTCAAATGAACCTTTTCTCGTACAAAAAATTCATTGAATCTTACTAATTTGTTTACATATTTGGTATTATTCTGTTATTTCCAGTCGGGTCTATCGTCCGGTTGTCTGTCCATATTCCGCACAGAACAATCTGCACCTACCGTAGTACTGACACCGCCAAATTCGTCAAGGAAAATTGTGACGGCAGTACAGTGGTCGCCCGTGTGAGTTGGATATACTTACACAGTCACGTGAAACATGTGAAACACAGCAGAATCCAGAAACGTGCAATGACAGAGTGCACGACGCCTCATTAGAATGCTACTTCATTCAATTTACTTCTAGTATCTCGAGAGTGATCAACACTTACTCGTAGTTTTATCTCTACTCACAGCAAACCGTCGCGGTACTGCCCCGGAACTCGCAAAATTTGAAATTTCGCGCGCTTGGGCCGTTTGCTCGGTAGCAGCCCGGGAACGCTGTAGAGTGTACCGCATCGAGGGAATTAAGGAATCCAGGGGCCTGGCGGCGTAGCGAATCGTCCAATCTCATGAGAAGTTCATATGAGTTTCTGATGAGATATCTCATGAGCTATTCGTGAACTCTCAATGTTGTAGCATAGCGATCAGTAGAATCTCATGAGAAGCTCACGCTAATAGCTCATGAGGTATCTCATGAGATTTTTGAGGGATTGCTACGCCGCCTGGTGAAAATATACAACAACAATCCCTACGTTAAGGGGGGGGGGGGCAGAAAGGAAAGCTAGTTCAGTTTAGTTATAACGTTGCGCGCGCCAAAACAGGCAAACGCGTATCAACCGTATGCAAATTAGGTTTGTTAGTTTGAATTGAAAGTTATACTTATCGGTTCATCTTGATAAGCTCTTTCATAATAACTTTCCTTTCTGTCCCCCTTTAACGAGTTTCCAGTGAGAACCAACCAAATCCAACTACGAACACAGCAGGATAGGACCATACTATAGCCGCGCTCTGAAAAGAGCGAAATCTTTATTGATTGTTTCTAATATGTGTTTGTTTGGGACAATAACATAACGTAGATTCAAGAATTTTGCTGCTATTAAGAGATTTATTTATTTTATACTCCAGTTTCCCCTCGATTTTCTATTCTATCCATGGTGGAACCAGACTGCTCGTCTGGGATCTTTCCATGGGAAAATCCCCATTGGCTGTCACCGATCTGTCTACACAGGTTCATTGATTTATCGACTTATTGATTCATTGATTGATTATTTAATTTTCGAGTTAATACAATCATCTGTACCGATGTATCCTTGCAGGTTACTGATTCTCGATTCATTGATCGATTTCTTTCCTTTTAAATGTAATTAAATACTCACCGACCTATCTACGCAGGTTACTGGTTATTTATTTGTTGGTTGATTGATTTTCATCAACTCTGCTAGTGTATGAATTTGATTTTCACATAATTCGATAAAGATTTTTTCGATAAAGATTACGTGTGTCAAATGCGCTGAAGGTCATTACTGGTATAGGTGAAATTCATTACTGGTATAGGACCTCAATAGAACTGACATTGAAAATATGCAAATTATTTAATATACATAGTTCCAGATTTCATCCCCGGTCGTTTGTACAAATTGTTGGTTGGAGCCCAGTGAGAACGGTGGCTCCGCCAAAGGAATAGCTTATATGGTATGGTCACTTTCATTACTACGTCGACTCCTACAGTATGAACAGTCTCTTTCAAAACATATACATTATACAAACAACGTAGAACATGGTAACACAACAATATTAATACGATTTTCAGTTTCGGGATCAATTCAAACCATTTCGGTCTGTGCACTATTCTCAGAATTAGTGTTTTACAATGTTTTTGTTTCATATGAATAAAGACACTAATTAATCTTGTTGTTGTTGTTGTATTTATATCTGACATTTTATATTACAGGGCCTTGGACTGCACGATGGTACAGTGGAAGTTCACGTGTTGGAACCATTCAAACCGCGCACAGATGAACCCATAGCTACAGTACTTAGGAAGATAGAGAACGGGACATAGGAATCAGAACTACTATGGATAACTTTTGTGTTGCGACATTGTGATAGTTGTATGAGTGCCAAAACACTATGAACCTTTTCTGGTTCAATCAATATTGAAGATTTCTTGAAATATGAATGCTTTAGAAAAGTGAGCTGCCTCACATGCCTACTTTATTATATATTTCAAGATTTTTTCACCGTATAAACTATGCCTCATTCGTTTTTTTTTTAGTTTTGGTCTCATTTTTGTGCAGCAAAAATGTATGTACACCTTTTTCCATAGAATGATCGAATGATGTGAACAGGTGTGTTTGTAGTTAGATCACTTACCAGTTTAGCGTTCACTTATGTGTAGAAGGACCGGACTATAACTATAATATATCAACGAACAAGTGCAAACCCCCTCGGCTTGCGGACCAAACTACAACTTTTATACAATTACCTTTGTAAATATACGGATCTGACCCCTTGTCCCTCCTCGCCTGGCAGTATGGCAGGACCGTGCCAAGTGTCACTCGTCCCTTTCAACTACATATGGGTTTCAGTTGTAATTCGCAACTACTCTTGTCTAGACCGACCAAAATACAGTCAAACTACATTTATAGCTCAATGACACAATTTTGACCCCTTGTCCCCCCCCCCCATCTCGTTGTCAGTGTGGCAGGACCGTGAGCATATGTGTTTGTAGTTTGCACTTATGTGTAAAAAACCAAACTTCAATAAGTGTAATATTGTTTATCTGACCCTCTGTCGCCCATCCTGGCTGTATGGCAGGAACGTGCCAATTGTTCCGCTCGAATTCGGTCAAAGATTATAGTTGTATCTCATAGTTTGATCCCTCTGTATTCAAACAAACTAAAAGTATAATATAATCTACAATATAATCTCACTCTGGTGCTAAACGAGTCTTTTGCCATCTCGCTTCATTTATCCTGCTGTTCATCCAGGAAAATGGTATCTGTCTCAACCTCAACTTCATACTCCCTGGCGGCGTAGCAATCCCTCCAATCTCACGAGAAGTTCATATGAGTTTCTCATGACATACCTCATGAGCTACTCGTGAACTCTCAATGTTGTAGTATAGCAATCAATATAATCTCATGAGAAGCTCATGCGAATGGCTCATGAGGTGATCTCATGAACTTTTGTGGGATTGCTACGCCGCCTGGTCTGTCTCGCAAACCAAACTACATCCACAATACAGGGCCAAACTACAAATGGGATACAATGACCCCTGACCCCTGTCCCCCCCCCCATCTTGTTGGCAGTATGGCAGGACCGTGCCAAGTGTCACTCGTCCCCTCTAATTCGGCCGGAGCCGCAGTGATTTAGGGCCGCGTATCGTGCCAACATCGCCAGTTTACGACCACCCGCCGCGGACCAGACACTGCCGACGCCGCACGGAGAACCGCGCGCGGCCGCACGGTATCAATGCTATATAATACAACTTATACAACTGTATAAGTATATCATCACCCTAGTCATGCTAAATTAAATAATAATAATAGATTAAATAATAGGTATATTAACTTAAATTGCGCTTCCAAACCGTACCAGCCCGGAGACACGCGCGCGGCTGCACGGTATCAACGATATACAATATTATAATAATACATTGTAATATATTGTAATACAAATAGACACCTAATAGCGTAGACTGTATTCAGTTAAACTTCATGCATATAGGCTCACATGAGTACAGCAAGCCTGGTACGAGTGAGGTACCAATTGCCATAGTTTTCAGGAAAATTTGTTGACTCACTTGCTCACGTAGGTAATTTTCAAGTAGCTCACCCATAGTAATTCGGATAAACTGCTAGACGGTCTCAAAACTCGAAAACAACACAAAGCGGTGTTCTGGAAAGGATTTTTGACATTTCGGGACCTTTTTATCAAGTTCATCGTGTATTTTTCCACAACAACAAAATACAAAATCAAAAACGCATGCTCATTTTATCAAGACAATCATACACAAATGAAACAAATTTACATTGATCGGAAGAATTCTGAAAACTTGGAAATTAAAAAAAGCGGAAAATACAATTCCGCTGAAGACGAGATCGTACATTATGGTTTTGTTTTTACAAGAAATGGGTCTGAAGACTCAATGTTAGACTATCTGACAGATTTCACGTGGATAACGTGAAATTCACGTGGGCACGTGACACATCAATTAACTAGGCGAACAATTGAAGAAGAGCTCTGAATGAGAAAACCCGTTTGTTTGGATAAAACCAGGGATATACGACTAATTATGACGTCACGACGATAAAAAATTCTGATGATGGAAATATTGGAAAAAAGAGAAATGACTTTCTTGTAAGGGAATAACACCGGCTTCACGTAATCTTCCACGTTTTAAAGAAATTTATAGTTTGATACGTGGATTCGAAGGTACAGAAAAAATCTTGATGTTAAGAAAATCTCAGTTATCGAAGTCTAATAAGGAAAATTGCCAAAAACTTTTCTCTGGTTTTAAATTGAGGAAAAAGTTTTATAGAACGTGGAAGATCACGAACTTGGACTACAAAAAAACAAGTAGAAAGAGGGGAACTCTGGCGGCACTACACATGTCTATGCGCCACGAGCAGCCCATACTATGTACGGCGCAACTAGTTACGTGTTCTGCTGGTCCTCCTGCGTGGATTCGTCGCTCTCGTTGCCTGCCGTCTCTCCATCTCCCTTACTCTCTTTCTTGTGCTTCATTCGACGGTTTTGGAACCAGATTTTGACCTGGAAAAAGATTACATGAAAAGAAAAAGTGATTGAGGTATAGTGTGAGCTCTAAGTTACAATGAATGATCCTATGTGGGCTGTCAAAGCAAATTACGAAAGTTTTCCTGAAAAACCTTCCTCCCCTACATTTTACCAAGTACAGCTACAGTAATCTCGTACGCATTAGGTGGACCCAGGCTATACAGTACATTTGCCAGTTTTTATTATATTCCAATCAGTAATCGGTACAGTTATCTCTCTGTCGTTTTCGACCTACAGTAATCTCCAACGCATTGATTATACCCAGACTATACAGTACATTCGCCAGTTTTTTCCGCTTCGCAACCCGAAGTTGCGCGTTTTTCAGCGTAATAGACGGCGCTCGCGTGATAGCGGAAACCAAAACGGGTTTCCAGGAAAAACGGTGGCCGTTTTTCGCATCGATCGACAGAATTGGGTGTCCACATGAGAAATGGACGCCATTTCGACGTCTATCGCCAAGACGATCTGAGTTATCGCCAACGGCGGCGGCCGCTTTGAAGTGGACGCCAAGTGGCGCCACTTGGCGCTGCTGGCAACTTTTGGGGTAAGAATGAGCAGGTATTCCAAGCCAGTAAGACCCAGTATTTTAACTTGCAACAACTTTCACAATACCAACCCGTCTTTCGGTTTCGGTCAATCTGGTGTTAAAGGACTGTTCTTCACTTCAATCTACCGTACCACTGTCTCTCAGTCAATTGATGGCCTTTATAGTGTATGTTGCTGTGTTTCTTGCTCCATCTCCTACCTTTTCGGTCAAAGATTGTAGATTATGACGTGCATTGAGATCAAACTACAACAACAAAGATTTGGGCACTCCTGTGCTCTACTATAGTCGTTGCCAACGAAAAGGCGGGAGGATACTGTATATCTCACTTTCCGCTGTGTACGCACACTTAAAGGACTCTCATCTGTCCCAATCTACAGTACCTGTCTCTCGGTCAACTGCAGACTCTCCGATATCTCCTGCCGCCTCTTCCGTGTCAGATACTTATTGTAGTGGAACTCCTTCTCCAGCTCTAGCGTCTGGTTGCGAGAATACGTTTGTCGCGTGCGCTTCGATTCGCCCGACTTGGAACCTGAAATTAATCGATAATTTGAGAGAATCGATATTCGCCATTTCCATAAGAATGAGGTGGTTATGTACCTTATTTTCTCTGGGTTTGCACGTTAACGTGTATCGATTTTGCAAAATCGATTTTGCATGTTGTTTTACCCTATTGCTATTCAATTTTGGCTAATGTGATGAACTTTGTCTCGTACAAAAATGTGCCTGCGCCTCTCCATTTACGTCGTCTCTAACTCTCTCTAACCAGGTTGGCTAGAAAAGAATAGAGGCCGCCAGCCGTGGTTGTACTAGTGCGCTGTAGCAACCTGGCACAATTTGTTGACTTGTCAAAGTGACTGGTGGCAATGTTGCTTTATATCTCTTCACAGGCATGGGGATATAGAAAAAAGATGGGATATCTTATAATAACGTTTTTAAATGGATGAACAAGCCATAACTTTCCTCTCATGTACTTTGTAGTTGAGTTCAGGAAATTATCTACCGTAACCCGTAAGAACGATCTTACCAGTTCTATAACTTCGCGACGGTGATCTATTTGCAAAAACCATTTCCATGTCGTGTAATTCGTGGTTAAATTCAGGTTGTTAAAGGCAACGTGGGGGCTACCGTATGCCCCTTCGTCAGGTGGCCGCAGGTCGGCCGCGCGCGATGCGGCCGCGCGGCGGCTTCCTTTGAAGTTGGGGAGGAATCTGGTGTGGAGATTTATGACACATCACGTTGACACAACAGAGACGCTGGAGGCGATGTCGATTTTGCGATGGGTGGTACGAGGGAGAGAGAAGAGATTCAGAGAAGGAGAGAAGGAGGGAGAGAGAGGGTTCACAGAACGAGAGAACGCATGAGAGGGAGGAGGGGAGAGGGGGGGAATGAAGATAAAGAGTGTAAAAGATTGAATTTGGAACGAGAGAAAGGAAGAGAGAGAGAGGAAGAGAGAGAGAGGAAGAGAGAGAGAGGAACAGGGAGACAGAGAGCATAAGAGAGGGAGGAATGAAGGGAGGGAGAGAAGAACATAAAAAAGCTGGTTGCTAAAGAGATTGAGAAGTGAATTGGAAAAATAGAGAAAGATACCAATACAAAACTAAAAGAAAATGTAGGAGAAATATGTTTAAGTTATATGTACAAGGTAAACATTTGGAACATTTATGCGTAAACTGTAACCTATAACCAAAAACCTATAAATCATGGCCCAATGTACTAATTCCCCCTCCACCCCAACTACAACCCGTAAATCATCCGGGTTATGTCTTCACTACAAAACATGGCCCATTCATAACGCGTATGATGAGCACCTGGATGCACAGCGCAATTTACGGCTACCGTAACCCTGGGCCTCGATTTATGTGCATGCGACGTCGACGCCGGTCGCTTCGGGAGATTTATGGCCGCCACGAAATTAAACCGCAATTTCGAATTTGCCCCCCTCCGAAGCCATATTGCATACTCAGCTCATTATCGGGTATCAGAGGGCACATTTGGACGTTTTTCTGGGAAAATGGTCATTTTCGAGAAAATATTAGGGATCTAATGGAAATTTCGGAAGATATTTATAGTGATAGTCATGCGGAGAACATGGAAAGTACGGTAACGGTTGTTTTGGATGTTGCAAGGGGATGGAGAGCAGAAATGTTGAGGATTGTGGTATAGCGTCTCAAAGTAAATTGGAGTTAACGAAGAGCTAATTTTACGCAGATCTGGCGGCTCACCAATCCCTCAAAAATCTCGTGAGACACCTCATGAGCTATTAGCATGAGTTTCTCATGAGATTGCATTGATTGCTATGCTACAACAAGGAGAGTTCACGAGTATCTCATAAGGTATCTCATGAGAAACTCATATGAACTTCTCGTGAGATTGGAGGGATTGCTGCGCCGCCTGTTCTGTTCATGGCTTGGCCAACGAAATTATGTCCAGTCAGAACACGTCTTTTTGACGTTGTATGAAGAGGAAATAAAGTAATTCATCGAAGCATTCTCATGCTATACGTTATACTACACAAGAACATAACTTCACACCGATATTCGCTGCCACGAATTAACCGTCATAGTCGAATCTAGTGTTTCCCAATCGTATTAGAATACGAACAACCTATAGTCTGCAGCCTAGTTTTGGGTGTCAAGACTATACCATGCAACAATATTTTTTACAAACGGAAACTGTTTGAATAAGAGATTTGAGATTCATAACTGACAGTATGTAAGCTAAATGTAGTAAGTGACCAAAGTAACCTCCAACTCTCTCTCTCTCTCTCTCTCTCTCTCTCTCTCTCTCTCTCTCTCTCTCTCTCTCTCTCTCTCTCTCTCTCTCTCTCTCTCTCTCTCTCTCTCTCTCTCTCTCTCTCTCTCTCTCTCTCTCTCTCTCTCTCTCTCTCTCTCTCTCTCTCTCTCGTAATGCCAGCTACCGTAATCCTTGATTTGTTCAATCGTTGTGAGACCCCCAACTGAACACAATCAATCTCTATCCTTGCATCAATCTGCCCCTTTCTTCACACTTCCACTATTTACTGCGGACACAAAATAATCAATATTTCGGGGGTACGGTAGCACACGGGAAGTACGGCTGAGTGTGTCTTTCAAACATGAAGAACAGGTGATAACCAGATGAAAAGAGGGTGAAGGAAGAGAGGAAGTGAGTGAACAGAACCAAAAAAGAGAGGGAGAGAGATGGATAGAGCAAGAGAAAGAAAAAGGGAGAGAAAGAGACAGAGAGAGACAGAGAGAAAGAGAGAAAGAGAGAGGGAGAGCGGAAGTTGAAAATAATATCGTCTCAGCTTCAGATCTTGTGAGCCACTCAAACAACAGTACTGTAAGAGAAAAGTACGATATCACTAGGAATCTCATAAATTGGAGTCACACTCCGACAAGTAGTCGAAACTGTCGTCAGTGCCGCTGTGTTTGTAGTTTTATTGCCGTTGTCTTTTTGAGCAAACTACAACCCTTCGCCCAAACTCTGGCGGCGTAGCAAACCGTCCAATCTCATAAGAAGTTTGTATGAGTTTCTCATGGTATATCTCATGAGCTACTTGTTAACTCTTAATTTTGTAGCATAGCAATCAATACAATCTCATGAGAAGCTCATGAAAATAGCTCATGAGGTGATCTCATGAACTTTTGTGGGGATTGCTACGCCGCCTACTACTCAATGAAGTAAACGTTAAAGCTGATCGTTTCTCAGAAATGTTAGGCGACTCTGAAAAACCGTTGCAACTCAAAATACCGGACTCGCCCATTTTGCAACTAAAAATACCGGGGTCAGCCAGATGTCGCCTGTACTGTTCGAAATTCATAGGGAGCAGGCCGAACCTACACCAGTATTTAAAGTAGGACGATTATTTGGACCAATCTCGGCGCGTCAGCCTTCTTGGAATTGCAATTGAAAATGTATTGCGGTTTAAAGGACTGAAGCGTTGAGATTGGAGCATCATTCGTTTTCACAGGAGACTCTATCAAGTGATTTTAAAGGTCGTGAGGCGAGGAGTGTGATTATGAAGTAAGCGTTCCGACACTACACTGCACTACTCTGACTGAGCTTTTAGGTGCAGTTGCACAGCATGGACCCATTATACAGTATGCTGTTCACACTAGTCAAGTTCTATTGTTGTTATAATTAGTATCTGCAGTGTTATTATAGAAGTCTGGTTGGTAGGTATCTCCAGCTGAAGCCATAGTTGGAAGCCGGGAAGTAAAACGTGACACAACCGATACGCACAGCTCAAAGTCCACGTGAAAAGTCGGTGAAAGTTTACTTCACACGTGTTTGCACCTTATAATCGGTCAAAAGTGTTGCAACTGAAAGTACCGGGTGATTCCGGATAGAAAGTGTGAGTGAAGTGTAAAAACTTCTTGTAATTTGTCCGGTATTTTCAGTTGCAAATGCACGAGGAACGTGGGTAGACTTCGGTCATTTTACTAGTCAATTAACTGTGTAGGCCAACTACCGAACGAAAAAGTAGTAACGTGTGGTTAATGGATTTTCCTTCAGAGTTCTACCATAATGGTCTGAGTTGGTTATCTCATGTGTACTGTACGTGTACATCGGTATTTATTATACAACTTGCATAATTGCCTCCAGTTACCGTAAACTGGTGAAAAGACTGAATTGAGAGTTGGGAGAGAGAGATGATTGGAAGATACACTTAAATATAGGATAGTTGTCAACATACTGGACTTGTACAAACTTGTAAAGTTATAGTTCGTTTCACCAATCGATTTCCTTCTACAGTAATCCGTCACATATTTAGAAGGCTTTTTCTAATGAAAAAAAATCATAATTTTGGTTTCAAACTCTCATAGTTTGCAGTAGCATAGATAGAAAACACAATAGCGAAAATTGAAGTCATTCCAAAAACATCAAACTACGAAACGGTGATCTAGACGTTCGCGAAGATTACTGTAGAGGGTTATAAGTGCGTGGAACAGACTATATATCACGTGTAACACGTGTAGCTCTTGTCTTGTTGATTGTGTCACGTGTTTTGTACGTGAACACCGGTTTATTGGATAACTTTTATAATTATCCCTAATTACCATAAACTGGTAAAAAGAGAAAATTGAGAGTTGGGAGGGAGAGATGATTGGAAGATACACGAAATTATAGGGTTGTTGCCCATTGATGACACCCCTAGTAGTGATTTACACAGTCGCCATTCGGCCATAAAAAACGGATCCAGGGTTGGTGCGAGAGAGAGAGAAAGAGAAAGAGAGAGAGGGGGAGAGAGTGAGAGAGAAAAGAGGGGGAGATAGTGAGGAAAAGAAGGAGAGAGAGTAAAGAAAATAGAGGAACGGGGAGAGAGAGAGAAGGAGGAAGATTGAGAAAAGTGAGGAGACAAGCTTATGAGGTAGTAGGAATCAACTCTGATCTGAATATATTTGAGTCTTAGGGGAAAGTATTTCAAGACAAAGTCGAACAATCCATCTCGTACCCACTTTTGCACTCGCCACCACTACCCTGAATAACCTCATACATTCAGTTGTATCCTCCTTGTGAGTACATCCCCGTACCTACTGACACCGTCACAACTCCCATTACTTCATAAATAAATAATCATAGGTTAACGCCAAAATACAGGCTCAATAAACCTCATTTCTCATTTTTGAGCTTGAAACCGATGTCACGGATTTTGCTAACTGATCCCTTTAACCAGTAACACCGTCACAACTCCCTGCCCGCTCCTGTTGCCACTTTCAAATATTTCTTTGATCTCACCACCGCCGTGCGTATATTTCATAAATATGTTGTTTCATTTGAATCGGCGGTCCCTTTGAAGTCATGAAAATATGGAGAGAAATAGTGTGGTGAGCCGGGCAGTTGGACATCAAAGGAAGCCGCCGACCATTATTTTCAGTTGCAAATAAATAGCTCGAGACACCGGGCTCGAGCCCGGCTACTAGACAGTTGCTCGAACGATATATTGATTTGATTGCTAACAGGAATGAATTACGCAAGCACTTGGGAAAAGTGTGAGTCACGTGGGTTTTCACGTGGGGTTTCACGCGAAATGTGAAGTGAAAAAGTGTGGAGCGACTAACGGTTCCGTATTATTTTACGTGCGGTTTAACGGTGTTCATGTGCAATGTAAAATGACGAAGGGTGAGGCAATAGAGTCACGCTTTTTACGTGTTTACGTGACAAGGTTGTGGTAGAGTTTGATTTCAAGATCTAGTGGATCGAATGCAGATTTAACCTATCGTGACTACCTACAGCATAAATTTGATACTATTCATACTCGGGAAGTTAAAACTTCCGGAAAATCGTTCAGCAGTCCTCTATATATAGTAAAATTAATACAAAGACAAATGTCAATTACCTAAAGTTATCCTATGAATGTACAAAACTAATTATACTTAGCCCCCCCCCCCATAGTTCCGAGTCCCGTCCTTTTCGGTGAATTTCCAATGTGTGGACAAGCCGTCGCCACTCCATATAATTTGGCTTTCCCGGTTGTCACCAAAAAAGCAGCCAATAATTTGAGGAAAACTGACAGAAGCTGGGAGAAGGATATTCGGAAATACATTCTATTCATTGAAATTAGTAAAACAAGAGGAACTAAGAGTAGTTTGTAATGTTTTATGATCTTTTTTGTTAGTTGAGTTGGAGAGATGTTTGATACTTTTGAAATTTAATCTAGAAAGTCAATAAAATTCATGCTGTGTTTGTATTTATAGCTTTTCGGTCGAAATTTTGGAATATCCGCGTGTTTTGAGTTCAAACTACCACTTACTACAGAGTGCGTGACGATTAAGCTCAGAGACATTAAGCTACAACCTACAACTCAAGTTTAAACATCAACAGAAGATTCAAAGTGTCACAATGAGTAGTTTATAAGAATAAACTATCTTTGTGAAAGTTTGGAGAGAAACAATACAGTTGTTAATAGGAGACATCCGCTCAATAAGTTTAAGCTCAATCGTCACCAACTCGGCTATATACTTCCCCCATATTCTTATTCTACCCCTCCAATTTGCTAAAATAACAAGAGTCTGCCGCTATAGGGCGACAGCTGTCCCCAATAAAGACTGTAGCTCATAAAATGTTGAAATATGAGAAAATTTGGCAGAAAAAATCAATAGGAAGGTCGTGTTGGAGAAGTGACAGAAGGAATGAATCACTTTTCAAAGTGTCACAAAGTTCGCGTTTTATTCGTTTTTTTATAGGTTTAAAAATGTTTACGATATGAAATGTTGTTAGTTTTCAAGTTTATTATTGCGTTTCAATTGGAATCATCTTTCTATTTCCAATAGTATTTCATCAAAACAATGATTTAGATTTTGCACAGCGCTATTCGTGTCTACCATACTCTTATGCATATTGATCCTAAGCGGATTATCCTCCGTGTGTGTAAACATACTGTAAATTTGGGGCTTAGGCTAGAAACAGCTGTATCTTGTCACCCCCTGCCCTATCCCCCTTTGTTCACCCAGGGAAAGCATTATATAGGAGGGGTGAAACACTGTCATTGATTAGAAGTTGAGAAAGCGAGATATAAGTCACGTGAAAAGTGCGGAACACGTGAGAGAGTCAAACGTGAAACTGTGCTATGTTCTAAGTATTTTGATGTTTACTAGCGATTATATAGTAGGGTTCGCTTTTCTGAAAGCAAGCTCATACGGTGTAACTTGAACTATCCCGCTATATTTGTAGTTTGATCATGTTTCTTTTCAGGGAATACTCGTAAATAGTGGCGTGTTCCCTGATCAAACTACAACTATGGTTTAGTCACTCTCTATAGAAGGTGTGAAATAGTCATTGATCAGAAGTTGGGGACCACTGCATTTGAGCACGAGATATGAGTCACGTGAAAAGTGGGAAACACGTGAGGGAGTGAAACGTTAGATTGTACTATGTCACGTTCCGAGCAGTTTCACGTGTTGTTAGCACGATCGGCAAAATTACAACCATGTTCAGATGATTAGTTGTTTAATCTTGATCAAGTGAACTAATTTCCCCGTAGAAGAAACAATATATTGGGATCGATACCTTTTAGGAACTCAGAAATCTCAACACTCAAAAGTTACGTTTTAGCGCGCGTTTCAAATCTCATACTACTATTGAAATATGATGGACATCCAATTGTTCGTTTAAACTGTTAAACAAAGAGCTTTTAGTATTTTGATGAATTTTTCTGAACTTTCGTTCACCAGAAGCCGAAAAGGCCATAACTTCTCGGGTGGCTCCATATTTTGTGGGGAATTCGTGAAAGTCGCTTATGTGTGAGATATGGCCCAGCGGCTAGGGGTGAGCAGGAGATAAATGTCTTTTGGACAAAGCCAAAATAGCAGTCAACACCAGCATTTTAGGGAACACCTTGAAAGATTCAGGTTGAGTACCAGTATATGTAAATACCGGAACACCTTACATTTCAAGAGTTATGTTCAGTTCACATAATATTGACTAGTTGAAGCAAAACCATGAGATACCACCAGCATTTCAGGAAACCCCTTGAAAGATTCAGGTTGAGTACCAGTATATGTAAATACCGGAACACCTTACATTTTGAGAGTTATGTTCAGTTCACATAATATTGACTAGTTGAAGCAAAACCATGAGATACCACCAGCATTTCAGGAAACACCTTGAAACATTCAGGTGAAGTATCATGATTCACAGCGAAAATTCGATCTAGTTCAGTCATGACCTACATGAAACGGTAGAAGATGTTGAAATCAGTGAAACATTTAGAATATAAGTTAGCGATCCGTTATTTCACGGTTCACGTAAGATTTTCACCGACGTTTTACTTGACTTCAAACTTAGGTCATCAAGTTGATCAAGTACTGTAGTTGGTTACATGAAGAAATACATGACCGAAAGTAATGTGTGAAGAACCAAATCATATCTGTTAGTTTCTTGTATATTTATACTTATTACAAATAACTCACGTCACAACTTTTCTACAAAACGAACGTCAGTTATTGATTAAATTTCTGGCGCGCGCCATGTTGGGGGGAGATTATTATCGAAACGAGATGAACAAAGAGAAATAGACGCTTGTGGGGGGAATCGTTTAGTCACAACTTACAGTAACCCAACCATAGCTACAGTACCTTTGAGCGATTACAATAGCTCAATAGATCAAGTCACAGTGGATCATACTGTGAGATGAATTCTAGTGTTTAAAAAAAGGGCTGTTATAACTTTGAAATGTTTTCTAACAAAGGAGTATTGTGACGTCAAAACGGGTGAAAAAGTACTTAAGATAATATTAAGTGTTTAGGTGTCCATTAATTAGGTCGTTATCATTAAATTAGATATAGTGGGCAGTTAGGGTAGTTAGAGTCGTTTAATAGGGTCGTTAGCGCGGGATCATTTTCGCACTTTCGCGGACTGGCTGTGAGGCAATATCCACTACAAATGGCCCATTAAAAGAGGATGAAACGGAAAAGAAAAGAAAGGAAATTGAGGAAAATAATTGAGAAAAGACGAATAAGATGCTTTTTCGGTAGAAGTTTGGGAGAGATTATCTCAATTCGGGAAAAAAATGTCTCTGTTAAGCGTTTTATAAACCGTTTACTGATACGCAACTCAACTCCAAAGTGAAGAGAAGTATCCATATCAAATCAAATTCAGAGAATAAGTCTGATACTTAACTAAGTGCAGGTTGGGACCAACTTACAAATTGGCAGAACTCGACAGAATTCAAACTTGAAAAGATAAAAATAGTGACGTACCTCCCATTTTCATCCAGGGGAATACCGGTTGAGAGAGGGTCGAGGGCCGGTCCGGAAAGGCCGAGGACGTCGCCTGCAGGGGGTTGTAGCTGTGGAATCTGGAAGAAGAGGAGTTGCAGTCTGAGGTGAGTCAAACTACAAACAGGGCAGACTGCCCATGTTCCGCCGAACGTTGTTATAAAGGCAAGTCTGGAATCCTAAGGATGTTCATAGTCATTGGCAGCCCAACGTGGAGATCTACAGTAGACAGTTGCAAGAGGTTGCTCTAGTGTTCTATAATTGTTTTCGTGATTTCGTGATCAGAGGGCTTCAGGTCCGGAAGTATTGCCAGTTTTTCCCAAAAACATCTACACTTCAAAACGGACTAGTATTTTCGAGTTTGTGCCGTAGGGGTTCACGAGAGAATGACAAATGCTTTGGCAATATTCAGAGCGATAGAACGTGAATAATACAGTATCAGTAGAGACTAATTTCGAAATTAACTATACACAGCGCGAGGTTTTCTAGTTTTCTACTGATGGTAAGGCAAAAAAACGTGTTACCGGTGACTGGCTATAGCAAATAGCAACTAAAATAGATCTTCTACTACTCTAAAGTCGAACACGAAGAAAGAAGTTATTTTACAAGTATATTACGTAATTCACTACATTTCGCTGCCAGACAATCTGATTTCAGACCAGTTTCGACGAACCGAAAAAGAATCAATACGGCTACATGGTTGGGGAATCACGTGCGCGAGGTGAGAAATGTTGTGAACGAAACGTGAAAAAATCAAGTTGAACGTGTAAATTTTTAGCGAACTTGTCTTGATTGACTTCACAAACTGATTTTAAAGTGAATGAATTTACTTATAAATTTGTAACTCAACTGAAAACGTTCAAAGTCAACTTGAAACAATACTACAGAACGGAAAGACAAACAGTTTGGAGAAGAGGAGCAATTGAACATTAAAAATATATATGTGAATGTAACGAGAATAGCATAAATATAATCGAAACTGAAAAACTCACGGATTCGAGTTTTCGACCCACTGCGCGGCCAGCATGTTCTTCATATTATTCATATAGCTCTGATTATAGAGAATGGGGTCGTAGGAGGGCTGTTTGAGGGCCGACTGGGTCTGGGGCCCACCCATCTGGCCCAAATGGGGCGCCTGACTGCCCCAATACGGCTCGTCGGGACTCCAACCGGGGTACATGCTCATCTCTCGCCTACTGTGCCGGGGCGAGCGCCAGCCGGGTGGGCGGGGCCTCCCCCGGGCGTCGACCAATCAGCGACGAGCCTTTGATCTCGCCGCCCCTCGTCGTAAAACAAGTCGTAAATTGCTGCGGATGCTCTCGCGCCCGAGTTTCATTGCCGATTATGAACACATAAGGACCACGAATGGCCAATTTACGCTAGCATTGAAACATTCACGTGGTTTACACGTAAATAGAGGGAATAGAAGGGTTTCGACACGGAAATGTGGTAATTTAACGAAATATGTGGAATAGTTAAAACTACAAAGGGGATGGTGACTGCCTACACGGTAATGTAGATCAAAATTCGTGATTTCCGAAACTTTATTGATTTGAACTTTGTGTAATTGTGTGAATAATGGTCATAGTCTTGAAAAAGGGTGAGGATTTTATGGAGAGAAACATGCACATATGACTGAGTTTTGGAACTAAATAAAAGTAAACGAATCAGGTAAAAAAATGCTTTTTGAACTCATGTGCATCGAATATCGTGTGAAAATAAAGAAAAAAAATTCCTACATTTCCATTCAATCCTGATTTAAAATGAACTCCACATGTCCGAACTATTGAGAAAAATTAATCGAAAACGCAACAAGAGTTGAGAAAAGCCAAACTGGTGAACTAACGACACCTACTAAATTTATCACAGTATCTTTTGTTCACAATATCTTTGAACTTCATGGGAGAACTCTGCACTGGTTTGCTAGGAAATAGTACGAAAAGCTGGAAATTCGCCAAATTTTCAGTGATTCTTGTTTATATCGCATTCTTCATTGCTACAAAATTACGATCTCCCCCACCACTTTGATGTAGTCGTTTATGATGTGCGGGATTGGTTTTATTACCCCCGCCTAGATCCGCACCACCCTTTAGTCTCACGTACTATACCACTTCTAGCTGTACAGCTGGTCCAATTTATGATGTTAACAGCAACTATGTTGCATTTCGAAGTCTATTTTCCGATGATTTTACCTTAGTTTTATGTTTTTTGTGCGCCTAGCCAGCAAATAAGCCTAACCCCCCTTTTAGTCTCACGTACTATACCATTCTACGCTGTATAGCTGGTTTCATTTTACTGGTATTCTGCCTTTCACCAGTGTTTTGCTCACCTTCCATGTCGTGAATGTGTTTAGTGCTATAAAAAATATGTTTCCGGTGATTTTCCTTACATTGTATTTCTTGGCTAGTTTTCCACCACTCTTCAGTATCACGTGCCATACCACTCTACGCTATGGGTGATCCAATGTGGTATTTAGCTTACTATCCAATTTAAAATGTTTTAACCATCATTTTATTCACCTTTTCCGAGGAAACTACATCGTCAGCTAAATTTCTTGGTACTCAAAGATTTGTTTAGCCTTGATTCACAGGTAATGTACTTTGCGTTGTCCTTTCTCATTATCGCAACAAGTTCATTCTCACTAAAGCTGTCACATCTAGCTTTTATCTGGCGGCGTAGCGATCCCCAAAAGTTCATGAGATCACATCATGAGCTATTAGCACGAGTTTCTCATGAGATTCTATTGATTGCTATGCTATAACATTGGGAGTTCACGAGTAGCTCATGAGGTATCTCATGAGAAACTCATATGAACTTCTCGTGAGATTGGAGGAATTGCTATGCCGCCTGTACTTAGCGGTGTCGCACCACGAGGGGATGGAACCAGCGGTCTAGTATTCAGGCGAGCTAACAAGAAGAAAACATTTGGAACACCCATAGTTTCCTACTTGGTTCATCACTCTGCTGAAAACAAAATGAGCTAACTATGTAGAACATGTCTACTATGACTACTTTACAATGGCCAATTTTGTTATTTTGACGCTTTTTGAACCAAAGTACGCGATTCGACCACGTATACTGTAGTATTAGTATTGTCCAATTATTCCTTGGCGAGTAGTCACACCAAGTGAAGTGTGGTTGATAGTGATTGCTTCCACTTTTTTTCAATTTAACGTGATAACTCTATTGCTCAGTTGAATTATTTTATGGTTATTCTGGTAATTTCGGCTGATCGCGTGTAAATAAACCGAGTAAATGGTGTAATTTCGTCTGTCATTACGGTTAAACGCCGGACACGCGGCGGTCATTTATGTCCAACGACACTCCAATGAACACCGCGCATACGGTTTGCGAACCGGTTGTTTGTATTTTGTTTACAGAAATTATCATAAGTTGTTAACAAATATATGAAGGAGTTTTATTGAAATCATAAATATTTTGGTTGGAAAATGGGTGATTTGTTGGAAAGTGTATGTCATTTTATGTCCAACGTCACTCAAATTAACGCACACCGCTCGCAAAAGGGTTTGCGAGGCCGGTTATTTGTATTTTGCTTTTACAAATAATCATAATTTGTAAAAAAAAATGCATGAACCCTATGTTGAAAGTAAACTGAAGCTGAACTCATAAATATTTTGGGTTGAAAATAGATTATTTTATGAAGAGTTGTATCATTCCAACGACACTCCAATGAATACGCTTACGGTTTCAAGCCGGTTACTTAGATTTTTCTCACAAATACAATAATTCAGGAGTTTTTGAGAAAATGGCATAAAACTACTTTTGAAAGTCCGCAATGTTGTGATCAAAAACTAATCTGCGCAGCGCTTCGCGCTGCGCGCGATAGTTCGTTGGCAAGACAGTTATATTTTTAGCTGAGTTTAACCAGAATCAAAGATGTTTCGATTTGACACTGGGGAAATCTCTTGAAAAGGTATTCTAGCTTCTTCAAAGAATGCCGCGTTTACGGCTTGGAATCCCTTTATGCATAATTTGTATTTTATATAATAATAATGAAAATAATAATTCATTATCCGTATTTTGATTTTCATTCAGTGATTCGGTTTAGTTCTTAGTGGAGTTTTGTTTAATTTCGTAAAGATAATAATGTTTTTCTCAGGTAAAAACAAAAAAAAATTTGGGAAAAAAAATTCATCGTAATATTTGTTCGCTCTACTTTTTCGTGAGCTAAATCTTTTTTGAGGTGCACACATAATTTCACAATAGGTTGGTGATTATATTTCATTGTAAAATGTTACATTATTAAGCGAAATATATCGACCACGCTTAGTTCAAAAAAACAGAGTGTGTGCGCATTGAACAACTTTTTTGTGTTGCGTCCTGCAAAAACGGTTTTAAATTATTCACGACATGTTTCAATATTCAACAAATCGGCCCACCGAGCCTGAACAAATTTTATCTGGGAATAAATAGGAGTGAATACATATTTTGAGTATCGTGAAACTATTATTGTTTTTAGGAGTCCTTTTGTAAAAAACAGGTTTGTCACGAATTTTTTTTTCTCTATAAATGTGTTTTGAAATGTACAAGTCGTGTTCGCACACCTTCTAAAACTAATTCTTACAGACAGTCAGTATTTGTTTCCAATCTAGATGACCTAAACGTTTTTATTTACTAGTAATGATGTGCTCATGCTAAACGAACTTTAAAAAATTTCTTTTAAAGAGCACGTGCTCCTACTGAAGTTTGCCCACTTCAACTTGAACTCGATCTCACACGTTATGTACAAGAACGTTGCCAAACATGTGATAAGCGATATTCTTCCAAGTACTAAAGCAGTTCTAAAACCTATAAATAGGTTTTCATTAAATATAGAGTAAAGTAGGAGCTATACTAGAAGACAATTGAAGAGTCACGTGAAGTTAGCATTCTAATGAGTCATCGTGCACTTTGTCATTACACGTTTCTGAGTTCTGCTGTGTTTAACATGTTCCATGTGACTGTGCGATGGACTAACAGTATATTTGAGCTGCTTTTCATCACGAGCACAATTGGCAAAAACAATTGTAAAGATGCATAATTGTTTTTCTGAAGCAAAAACGTGTGATCTGGACAAATTTTATTTTGTGTCCACTCGTCCCGAGTTTCCCATTCTTTCTGTGTAATGTGCGCCGATATTGGCCATTCTATCATCTGAACGACTATCTTTTATCATCGTTAAAGGACTATTCACCTGATTGACTGCGAATAGAGTCCCACCACGAAAGGCGGGTTACGGTGGCACGGAGATAGTTAGGATGAAAACTTTGAACACACTTAGAGAGAAAGGGGTGAAAACTTGCTCCGGTCTGAGCATTACATGAAAAAAAACTTCATAGTTGTTGACCCTAGAATAACAGATGCTTACTGTAGAATTTATTTTATCTGTGTCTGATTTGAAGATCACCGAGCGACGTGCATATTCATGCCACTCTGGCAATCTGGTTAGTGCCGCGGTTTATGTGATTTTGCATCCTGGTTCGCCTCCCGACCAAACCATATTTTTTTAATTGCCACAATTACTCTAATCAGATGCTAGTCGTATTCAAGTAAATGAACACATTGGACTCGTTTGAGCTTATGTTATTTTTTCTAAATAAAAATACTCGGAATCGTAGGAAGTACAATCCGGCCTGTTCACTAGGTTTCCGTTTCAAACATACATATTGATTGTTTGATTGTTAGACGGACATTGTACGTTTGTGTGAGTCTCTCGATTACATGTGACTTTGAACTGATAACTTTTTTGAATCGGAATCGTGCGTTCCACTATGGAAACCTGACAGATTACATGAAAGTCTCTGGAATCTCTTCATTCACACACTCTCTCGTGTCTGTCCAACGGACAACAGCGAAACTACCGTAGTTTCTCTAACTTTTCCTCCAATTGTCCTTTTGAAGAAGTTGTTGCATGCATTGTGTCCTACTGTAGCAGGCAGACAGGCCTGTTATCACGCGATGCGCAAAGCTACAGTACCCCCAAGCGGCGAGATCAAAGACAGCGACTCTTTTTCGTCTGACGTCTGATTTATTTCGCTTCCCAGTTCAAATTGGCGGCTGCTGGCTGAATATGAAGTATGGGGGGAAAGGTTGGGTCCGAGTGGGGAAAAAGAGAAGAAGAGAAAGAGAAGTGGGAGAGAAAAAGATAGATAGATGGAGAAGAAGAGGGATTGAAAACAGGGAAGCGACTGATTCATACAGAGTGTGTGAGAAATAGTGAAGAGCATAAGCGTAACCAACAGAGTGATAGACAAAAGTCCTCACCAATCAACTAACCGATCAATCAAGCGTTTAGAAATGATCAACTGGGTGAGAAACCAAGAAAACACTGTATGGAAGTAGGTTGTGTTATCTAGGGCACGTGTTGGTTATTTCTTTTGTAAGATAACGTAACAGTTGAAGTGTAGGGCAATACTCTAAAGTTGCTACCCAAGCTGTCAACAGGGCATGGGGTTATCTTCGTTTAGAAAGTTCCCTGTAAAAGTTACTCAGAGGGTATGAGACTGAACGATGCCATACTAGAAGTGAATTTAATATTCAGAGTTGGCATTCTAATGAGGAATTGTGCACTTTGTCGTATGTTTCTGAGTTCTGCTGTGTTTAAAATAGTTCACGTGGTTGTGCGATTGACTGAAAGTATAGCCTGTCTGAACAGTCGTGCTTGCAGTTAAATTCACCCGAGTTTCAGTCGAAGCTCACCATCCACTCTGTATGCAACACTACGACTCATATATTATAGTTTCCTCTTGGTGTTCAGAAAAACCATCTAAATTGATAATGTGGAACTTTTGTTCCATTTGATTCTCACTTCGCCTATAACTTTGCATGACTACTCTCACCACATTTTTCTAACAAACCTGTTTTCTATTTTCTCTCTCTCATCTATATGATGATTTCTCCCAGTCCATAAATCTACCGTACCCGCCCGTACCTCCCCTGTGAAAAACGTAATTCACAGGGCGACACCTATCGGGCTCGCTCATCTTCTCAGCCATTATTTATCACCCCCAGATGAAGTTGGAAGTTTGAATTTCGCTACAGTAACCGAGGTATAGGGGGTCGTTCTGGGGACTGTGGTTGTTGTTTTGCTGTGTTTGTAGTTTGATTCCGCCATGTCTTTTAACACTGAGAGGATTACTGTATGTTCAGGGTCAGACTACAATCTAGGTAGGGTCAGCTGTATAGCAGCGTCGGATTCAGGCAGTTCACGTGGTGAGGATTTAGCTTCGTGGGTGGTTCACAGGAAATGTTACGAAAGCTATAAGAATCATTCTCACGGATAACACGAACTCATACAGAAGTGTGCACACACTTTGCAGTTATCAAGACTAATTGAAAATCGTGTTTATGTTGTGGTTAGCTATTTGTACAAGTTCCTTACTCATTCGTTCTCTTACATACAAATTCTCATTCGCGCACGCGCCGAAGACGGTTGCTCTTGGAGTTTCTCTCTCCAATCAACCGTGAGAATCAACTTGCCTGTCTGTAGCTTGGGCAACCAGACAGAAGAAGATTAAGCCCTACGCATGGCATCTTTACGAGTCGGCACTCTGAACTGTCGTACTCTCCGCACCTCCGATCGCTTCATCGAGCTCGAAGAAGCTGCGGAAGCCATTCCATTCGATGTGATTGGTTTGTGTGAAACAAAGAGGAAAGGACAGTGTTCCTTAGTGACAAGTCGGTATGGTCATACCCTTCACTACTTTGGCCTCAACTCCACCTGGGGAACAGGATTTCTGGTGCACAGAAAATGGGGCACAAATTCCTCTTTCCACCCAGTTGATGAGAGATTGTCATATCTCGATCTGACCACACCAGCCGGAACAGTTCGAGTTGTTCAGTGCTATGCTCCAACCACATCCCACGACGACCTAGCATATCAGATGTTTCTAGACTCTGTTGAAATAGTGCTAAGCCACCCTCTACCGAGGGGAGGAAAAGTTGTTGTCGTTGGTGATTTTAACGCCAAAGTTGGTAGCGCTGAGCTGGGTGAAACATTCATTGGGAAGCACGGCCTAGGAAACAGAAACGATCGTGGACAGACCTTGGTTGATTTCTGTTCGGCAAACCAATTATATGTGCTCAACAGCCGATTTCAGAAGCGAGATTCTAGAAAGTGGACTTGGCTCGCACCTAACATGCAAACACGAAATGCGATAGACTATGTGTTGTCACGTCACGTTTCCATGTTTCTCGATGTCTCAATTGTTGGTTCTTTCAATTTTGCATCGGATCATCGACTGGTAATGGCTAAACTGAGAGTACCGAACAAACGCTTTTATCGGCGGCCAACGGCCAGAAACAAACGAATCCTAGATAAGCGACTGTTCTCTCTTGCACTTACAGACCTGGTCGAGCGTACTGCGTTGAACTTGGATAACTTTGAAAATCTCTCAAGTTTCCTTTCAACTGCTGCAGAAGTAGCATTGGTTTCAGAAGTTGTTGACGAGCGCATTTCTGACAGAACACGCTCCTTGTATGCAAAAAGACATCAGCTCATGTCAGCAATCAACACGCGAGCAGTACGAATTGAATTCTCTGTGGTTTCCAAAACATTGCGTTGTTCCCTGAAAGATGACATAAACCGTTGCAATCTCGCGCGAGCGGTCAAAGCTGTCAGAGAAGGGAGAAGTCTGAAGCAAGCACAGCAGAAAAACACAGTAGCTCGAACACAGATTAGTCAACTCAGTAAAGCAGATGGAACGCTGGCAAGCTCCAAACATGATGTGAAACGAGTGGTGGGAGAGTTCTACAACAAGTTGTTTGCACCGAGTAGACCTTCACATGTAGTGAATTTAGTTGCGAGTGAACCACTTCTACCTGTTCTTGAATCAGAAGTCAAATCTGCCATTGCCTCCAGACCCAAAGGTAGATCACCTGGGGAAGATCGAATCACGGCAGAAATGCTACAGGTTGGCACTGATGTATTGACTCCTCATTTGACCAGGATTTTCAATGAGTGTCTCGAACAGGAAACAGTTCCCAACAACTTTGCTGATTCAGTGATCACTTTGTTGTTCAAGAAAGGAAATCCTCTTGATATCAAGAATTTCCGCCCGATCTCTCTATTGTCGACAGTTTACAAAGTCTTTACTACTGTTCTTTGTCGTAGAATGGAAAGAGACTTGGAGGATAACCAGCCAGCAGAGCAAGCAGGTTTTCGTAAACAGTTCTCAACGATAGACCACGTGTTTGCCGTACGTGAGCTCATGCAAAAATCATGTGAATACCGCTTTCCTCTGTACATGGCATTCGTTGATTATCGCAAAGCATTCGACTCAGTCGAGTTTGACTCAGTGTGGACAGCACTTTCCAACCAAGGGGTTAACACGAAGATAATCAATACAATAAAAGCAGTTTATGCAAAAGCGCAGGTTAATGTCAGGATAGGTACCGACAAAACACCAGTAGTGGTTCAGCGAGGAGTTCGACAGGGAGATACCATATCCCCAATGTTGTTCTCTGCTGTTGTCGAAGAAGTCTTCCGCGTCCTTGACTGGGATGAGTACGGTATTCCGATCAGTGGCACAAGACTCACTAATCTCCGCTTTGCTGATGACATTGTTGTTTTCTCTCAGTGTCCTCACGAACTTCAGCAAATGTTACAAGAGCTGTCAGAGGCCAGCAAGAGAGTGGGCCTCACAATCAATCATGAAAAGACATTGGTGATGTCAAACTATACTGAAACACCTATCACTGTCGATGGATTGATCCTACTCTATTGTGAAAAGTTCATTTATCTTGGACACCGTCTCTCGTTTGAGCTGAACGATACGCCTGAAATACAACGTCGAATTCGTGCGGGTTGGTGTGCTTTCAATCGATACTATCAACTTCTCACAAGTCGTACCGTTTCATTGGCGCTGAAACGTAAGGTCTACCAGGCATGCATAGAACCAGCAATTCTGTATGGCTGTGAGACATGGGTACTCCGTCTCAAAGATCATTCTACCTTGATCACTGGTCAGCGGAGAATGATGAGAAAAATGATTGGTGTGACCCTTTTCGATCGTCATACCAACGAGTGGCTTTCGAGAACAGTGCGACTACCAGACATTCGTGAACGTGCTGCCATGAGAAAATGGTCGTGGGCAAGACACGTCAGCCGTATGGAAAATGGTCGTTGGGCGAAAACGATGGTGGAATGGTGTCCAATTGACGCACCAAGACCCCCGGGGCGACCAAAACAAAGATGGAGAGATGAGTTCGAAGAAGCTGTCGGAAGAAACTGGATGAGGATCGCTAGAGAAGAGATGCACACTTGGAAAGATAAAATGTTGCGGCGAATTGTACAGATTCTGATCCCGTAATAAACTATTGTATAAACTATTGTACAAGTTCCTCATGAGTAATCGAGCTTTTCATAAGCTCAAAAAAGGGTTTACGCGACTGATGTTCATCGATTTCTACGTATCAAACACTACATTCGCATACGTTCACACCCACAAACCTCCGACTCACTGATTGACCTACCGTACTTTAGCTAATTCTCAATTTCCGGTTTACGGTGGTCAATTTGTGTTGTGTGCATACGTAATTTGCGGCCGAACGTGAGATTTATGAAGAGCTGCCCAGGTGCTGGGGCTTTACTGGAAATGGGTGGAAGGAGACCGTGAACCAACAATGCTCAAAAAACTGGCAGGTTCCACTTCAGAATAAACGGGATGCCTGTCGCACTTCGATTGGGAAAAACACATGCTCGTGCAACATGTCACGCAAATGTTCACGTATACTAGAAGTAACTGAATGGTCACGTGATGATAGCAATCTAATGAGGCATATCGTGCACTTTATTATTGCTCGTTACTGAGTTCTGCTGTGTTTACATGTTTCACGTGACTGTGCAATTGACTATAACAGTATAGTCACACGCTCGTGCAATATTTAATGCGAATGTTCAGGAAATCTGTGTTGCCAAAGTCCGAAGATAACCTTGAATTGAGAAATTTACTCAACTTGATTTCTGATATATTGTGATAATTTCGAGACCTTTCTCTAAGGCATGCTCAAACCACCTTTTCAACGTGGAAAACACTGTCAAGAGTAATGGAAATAGTTATTCTTTCTTTTTCTTCTACTCTTTTTTCTCTTCTATTTTCTTTTGTTTTCTTTTCGCTATTCATTCTTTCTCACTCATAAAACATAGAATTAGTATTTTACCTGTTTGACTTTTTCATCTAGCTCTTTCTTCGCGTAGAAAACATTGTTAAAAGCATTTTTGGGCAGTCCTTTTCTTCTTTCCTTCTCTTTTCTTTTGTTTTCCGCTCTCTGTTCATCCTTTCAATGAGCCCAGCGGGGTATCACAGCTAACTCATAAAACTTATTTTATGGTATCGCCGAAGCAGTTAGAAGGCAACATTAGCCACACACAATATGCCTCCATCCATTCATTTCTCCATTTTTCCCATTTGACTGGAGGTGGCCTATGATTTCGGTTAGATTACATATCTCATGAGATATACCCGTCAGACAACTCATGAGTGAAGCTCATGAGAAACCTACAGATTGGAACACGTCTGATAAAGCATTTCACATGCTCCCGGAACGCATTTCCTGAATTCCATTAAATTTAAATTGTTCTAAGTGAGAGAATTTTGGAAGGATTTGCGAGCTCTCGTGGAAACTGGTGAGATCTTGCGAGCTAAATAGTCAGTTTATTTCATATAATCGCATTGCTGAGAAAATATCTGCATTCGTTTACCATTCCTCATACTTGACGGGAGGTGACCCAGGATCTTCCTCAGATCTTCATATCTCATGAGACTCATCGCGAGTAAAAACCCTGAGATTTTCAAGTTTTCCTATTTGACGAAAGGTTGTGGCTCATTTTTTCCTGGGATTTGCGAGACCTCACGGGAGATATCTCATGGGTTGCTCTCGTGTCTAACGTTCCTAGGTGGCTTGAGTGACTATTTATGAAAACTTGCCAGTAGTTTGTTGTGTGGCTGAACATCTTTCACACCCAATGTTCAATCGTGTGAATGTTGGAATTGAATTTCCAATAGGTTGAATGATTTGAGTATTCGTTCTAACGTGGTGAATCTCTTCTTATTCAAGCGAGAGCCTTGTATGTCCATTCTGTCATTTTCCTACTTCGTTAATTTCTTCACACGGATTGCTCATTTTTCATTTTGAATCAACATTTCATCTACTTTATTTTTGACAACTATAACTTTTTTCGTGTATTCTCTCGAGCTGCGTTCAGATATCCAGCTTCTGGCTTAGAATCAGAGTAAGCGCGAAACATGAGTATCGATTGGGCCTTCCAGGCACCTGGGAGTGGATAAATAATTGTAGTTTCTACCCTACCTCCCTACTATCCTACTCGGGAGTGCAAAGTGAAAAGGCACCTTCACTCAACTTCTCACTTCTTGATGTTGTTGTGGTATTGCTTCTGTGAAGAATCGACGGCCAACTGAGTTCCGGGTCATCAGGCGCAGTAGAAATTCCTCACAAACCCCATGAGATACCTCAACATCTCAAGAACCTCTCGTAAGATCCTATTGCTGGCTAACAGGGATACCATTCTTTCCATCTATTTTTTTCATTCTTTTATCCAACAATTGGAGTGCCACATTTCAAAATGTGGAAAGTCACATGTTGAATAAATCTATTCTATTGTATTCGATTCTATTCTATTCTATGTTACAACATTAGAGGTTTGCGAGGTGCTCATGAGGTGTTTATGGGATTATCATGAGAATTTCATACGACCTTCTCATAAGGTTGGATGGATTGCCACGCCGCCTGGTTGTCATACTTCTTCACGACTCACCGAAGCAAATGTGGCCGCTGATGTGTTTGTTGTTTGATCACAATGTATTTTAAGCTGATTTCTCAGGTTTATACGTGGTCTCAGACTAAACACACCCTCGATCCCACCCCATAACTCAAAGTCAGGCTCCGGAGCAAAGTCAAGTGGTGAGCTGAACCTGATCAAGAACCTGATCAAACTCTAGCAACATAGTTGCCAACTGTCTTTAGTTCAGATCACCGAAACTGAGGTCAGATGGAGATCAAAGAGTTCAAAAACCATTTTGTCGTTTGCTAAGTTTCTCAGACAGAATACTCTCCTCTTTGCTCAGCCTTTGCTCATATGATTTATTTGTAGCTCTCATTTCGTAAACTGTCAAAATCAATATGAACCAAGAAAGACTGAAACACAAGTTGTCTATTTTGGAGCCAGTTCCATCCATTGAAGCGATATTCTTCAGCTCAACCAGTAAATTTAATTCAATGGATCAGAATTATCGCAAACGCTTGTTTGAGTTCTGAAGTTATATGTTCGGCAAACGTTGACGGACAAGAAATTGGTTTGGAACTGTGAAGCCCTATTTTTTCCTCAACCCATTGTCTATCCTTCTCTCTCTTGCTAAATCTCTCTGTCACTCTCTCTATCTTCATCTCTCCCTCTCCCCTCCTTTCTCCTAAATCTCTTGTATTTCTCTCTACGTCTCTCTATCTCTCTTTCTTTCTTCCTCTCTTTCTGTTCCTCCTTGCGTGTCTACAAATCAGTCCGGAGGGCATTAATAGGCTCGTTAAAACTGGCGAAACGAGCGTTAAACAAGTAGCAACTGCCCAACACTTTATCACCATCTTTCCAGGGCACGAAATATGTTATTGGGGAAGTAACTAATGGAAATAGATTATATATTTGTACAATTTCATAAATTTCCGAGAGAGTTTGATTTTAAGCATGCATAACAGCGTCATACACGCAGTATAGTCTTTTCCATTCCTACTGAGACTCCTACAGTAGGATTTCGAAACTGCCAAGCCGTTTTGCTCACTTACTTTTGATCGGAGAAGTTCAGGACTTTCGTATCTCATTCTCCTTCTCAGGTAGAGTAAATATACGAGAGCATTTTCCATGAACTTCATTTTCAGCTTCACAACAGCCTTCGGAAAGTTTGTAAGGTTACTGTAGGAGTCTCAGTAGGAATGGTGTGAACTATACCCAACTGGCCAATGGAGGATGGCCATTGCTGGTGGTTTGAACTAGGTAGACGTCATAAGTTACGTAAAGCGAGAGGATCAAACTATACTATATGTAAATTGAATAGTCACGTAAAGTTAGCATTCTGAAGGCATCGTGCACTCCGCTTCTGAGTTCTGCTGTGTTTAACATGTTTCACGTGACTGGGCAACTGACTTCTAGTATACAAGCAGCGGCATAGAGCAACCTGTATCGGCTTGCTTTGGAATGAACGAACTCTATTGGGAAGCATTTTAAAATAGTGTGAAGACGTGAAATTATATTCTTCACATGAGAAAAACTATAACCCTTTCTCTTCACCAAAAGACAATTTTCAGTATATTTGTATAGTTTACTTTTGTGCCACTCTTCACAAACTTATCAGCTTGCAAAAAAATCAGTGACTAGTCAATAATTTAACTTTGAAATTTACAAGTTGAAACCAAAACTAAATATTCCATATTGCCCGAAAGTACCTCTAACCCGCATCGGTTCGCCTGTTAGTTAATTTTTTTGCACATTTTTCCTCTGTCTGGTAGCAATACTGTATTTCAACTCTATCATGTTGAAAACAGAACTATATATAAAACTACATTCCTTATTGCTCAAAATGGCGTCTAAAACAGCATCGACACATAAGCGAACTTCACTTCAGAAAATTTTCAGTACATTTCATTGTTTTTTTTTTGTTATTTTCAGTTCAAAAGTTTACCAAAACGTGATTTATTTGCCGAATACTCTAGAATTGTGTCATGTTGAAAACTGAACATAATTCCGTATTGCCCGAAATGACCTCGAAAACCGCATCGATTACCCGATGTGGCAGCCTAATGAACCCCGGCCCAATGGGAGAGAGGGATACGGTAGCAACAGAAAAAAAGAGATGGAAAGGAAGATAGAGAGAGAGAGAAAATAACGATTTGTGGAAGATATATTGATACTCGTTGCTTATACTTGGATTTCACTACTCTTTTGGTTAACTTTTCACGGTCACCTCATATCACTTTATCCTATAACTTGCTTTTTGAGCAGTTCGATTTTAAGATGATGTGTGTGAATGAATATCATGGAAATTACCAGAAGTGAGACTTATCGTAAATATGAAAGCAAAGCAGTTCCTCAGGAATCCCACCTCACACTTTAACCACCCAAAATGTTGCTTCACGGTCAAAATCGAAGCTTTTGATGAGTATTTGATTGATGAACTTGAAATTCTATCGTCATATAAAATTATCCAGCCCATAAATAATTTTTCAGCCAATTAGCTTTGGTCACTGAGTAATAAATTAGGTTCTGCTTTTTCTTAAGTCTCCGTAAAAATTCGTACGTGCAAATAGCCTGAAAATTATTTCCTGATTCTCTTATTGAGTTTATCATGTATTTTACTATTGTTTTTCTCTAAAAAGCACATGAAACTTTCGATTCTCCAAATTCTGAACGGAGCACAGTTTGTATTCTCAACTGAGATAGATTTCATTTTTCTCACAAAATATACTCGTGGTTTCAATCATGGGATACTATGAATATTTTTTGTGGAACTGGAAAAATATCGAGCGTCACAGCTTGAATTCATCTAGTTCTGTTCCTTCAACGTGTGCAGCTTACCCGGCTTACGTTTCACAATTATTGCTCAACTTATTTTTCATTATATACTGTCATAGTTTTGTGGAGAAAATGAGATATCTCGAACAGTTGTGGCCTGGTCTTTTAGATAGATTAGCAAATTTTCTGTAATAAACAGTTTGTTATAAGCACCACAACTGAATTGAAAATTTTTATGTTCTCTCTGTTAATTCTGAACTGCCACGAAAAAAAAAGACATTTTCCTATTACGTCTTACTCATTGAACTATCATGTTTCATTGTGCAATGATATTTATCGATTTCAAAAGACTTTTGAAAAAGTTCCATTCTACAACTACAAGATGCTTGTAATGTTCACGTCTGTACGTATGTATGCTTGTAGTCCACGCGACACACAAGCTACCACCTTTATTAATATTTTATTGTTCAGATTTTAGAATGATCCACACTCTCTTTCTCTACTGCTTTCCTCGTATTTTTCACCATTTTTTTGTTCCTTTTTTCATCACCATCTCTGTTTTTTTTTCCTTTTCTCCCTCTCATACTCCTCTACTGCTTTTTCTCGCTTTTTCCCCCTATCCCTCCCTCTCTATCTCTCACTCCTTCCCTTTTCCTCCACCTTTCTCTCTCTCTCTCTCTCTCTCTCTCTTACTTAATCCCTCCCTTCCTTCCCCTCTCTGTTTTTTTTCATAATCCTCTCTCTCTATCCCCATTTCTCTCCTTCTCTATCCCTCCCTCTCTCTAAATATCGTATCTTCAGTGAACGCGCCGTCGAATGAATTATGACCCAGCCGAGCAGCCACCGACTCCCTTCGAAATACAACACGAAAGACCACGGAAACTGGGGGATGGAGAAGAAAAAATAACCAATTTTCAATTTTCCCGGTTATCGGTAACCTTTTCCAGGTTACCTGAGTAGTAAACCCTTGAAGTAAACAGAAACGTATGTCGGTTACCGTTAGAACCAACAGTGCTATTTTAGATTCAAAGTTGACCGGTTTTTATTTCGGGTTACGAACGGGTTACCTACTCAGTTAACATGAAAAAGGTTACGAAGTAGACAAAGAAATCACCAATGAAATCAGCTGACACCATAGGCCGTAGTCAAGGATATCCGCGGAACTTTCTGATCACCAGCTTACTCAACCGATTTTGAGCCAGTTTCTAAAAGTGGTGTAGTCGACTAACTTCAGCTCCAATATTAATGAATTCTAGGTTAGCTTCACAGTTGTTGGCATGAGCCAACTCAGAATAAAACTCACTTTTGCACTAGCAACTTTAAGTGGTCGGACTGCGCTTTGGGTATAGAGCAGATCATACTCTGGTCACATCAAACAACTTAGTTATAACCAGAAAGTTAAGATGGAAGATCACTATTATATGACACTTTTTAGGGTGCCAGTTTTTTAACTTACAGTTTCTTGCTTCTCAAAATAGCTCCAATCCGTGTGTTATTTGCTGATAAAACGCCCGTATCAAGATTCAAGATTCATTTCTGTGTACGATTTCAATATTGATCCAATGAAGTGTTACATGTTTCATGTTTGTTATCTTCACAACTTTTTCGCGTGCTACCGTAACCCGGCTGTCGTGGTGGGACTCTATTCGCAGTCAATCAGGTGAATAGTCCTTTAACGATGATAAAAGATAGTCGTTTAGATGATAGAATGGCCAATATCGGCGCACATTACACACAAAGAATGGGAAACTCGGGACGAGTGGAGACAAAATAACAATTGTTCAGTTTCACTGTTCATCAAGTTTTCTAGTTTTATACTAATTTAAGATTACACCAATTCAATCTTTTACGAAAATTGAACGAGAATTGGGAAAGTGGAACGAGTGGAGACAGAAAACAACAGTTGTCCAATTTTAGTTATTGGAGTTTATGCCAATTTGCACTTGGAGCAAAATTTGGAATTTAACAAAGATTGGGAAAGTCGTAAGGAGTGAAGACAGCAAGTATACAGTTTCATCGTGTCGATCACATGAGCTGACAATTTTTCTTCTTTTGGTTTCTGTTTTCTGATTATTTGTCATTATTATCCTTATACTCGAACAGGACCTATCTGACTTCCTTCCCCTACCTCATTGAGGATGCCTCAGAGAAAGGTATCTTAATCTAAGTGGTGACGTCTGCCGTAGAGGCGAAACTTACCACTTTCCATATCCTTTCTCTCTGCGTTTTTCTAGTTTGTATTACTTCTCTGAGCTTCACCTTCATTTGTATAACTTTGCTACGGTGCCAGTGATGAAAACTGGAACAGACCAAAACAAAATTACTCATTTGGCTACTCGAGGGTCTGAAAGTTGGCCGCTGGTCCAGCTTCATTGATGATTTTGGAAAGTAATTCAAATCAAGCGAACAAAGTTTATAAATTCATCAGCGTGTTCATTTTCGTAGTAAAAAAGTTGGAACAACTGTCAAATTATGTTTCAACTTCAACTTAAATCACCAGCTTCTGGCAAGCTGACTGTGCGCTTTGCTCTGTCCAATGCAAGTCTATTTGGTGTATGCTGCCCTGAAGTACGTATGCTAGAAGATCCCGACACCTTCATTCCATCCTGCGTCTCCTCAAACATACGCTGTTTCTCTGTTCTTACATCCTGCCGGGATACAAGTGTCGCGAAATAGTGAGGCAGAGCGAGAGACGCAGGATGGGATGGAGTTGCCGGAATCTTCTCGCACGCGTATAGTCTGTTTCACGCAACAATACCCCTCTACAGTAAGATTATAAAACTTGTAAGTGAATTTTGCATGACTTATAGGTATTGTAAATGGTGTGAACTTCGTTATATAGTTTTCGACATTGGTTACTACAATCATAGAAAACAGTGAATGTAAAGTTCTGATAGTTAGTTAGATAAATGTCAATGAATATTCGACAGATTACTGTAGAAAGTCATCGAATGGTGGAACGAACTATACTCTGAATCTATGTGTTTGTAGTTCGATCTCGTTGCTGGTTTGGGAAGAAACAGCGTATATCGAGATCAAACTACATTGTAGCAGTCTCTGAATAGTGAAGGAGCTCAGTGAATTATATAGTCGTTGCCAAAGGAAAGGCGGGAGGGTACTGTATATCTCATCTTCCGCTGTGTACGCACACCTGCTTTCGATTTCAAAGTTTGCTGATTATGTGCTGTAGTTAACGCCTTGCTACGAAACTTTTGCTCGCAGGTTCGATTCCGGCGAGAGACAGTAATAAATACATTTGGCACTCACTATACCTTTTAGAGTAACATGTTCTTCTACGTCATAAAACACTATACGCTCAAGGGTCTAAAAGATATGAACAATTTGAGTTTCACCTCTTCAGCTTCTCGACCTCTGGTATACCAGAGCATGTGAAGTAGCTGAGCTCCGTGATTCAGTATCGGTTGGGCCACAAAATATTAGGATAGCACAAACTATCCTGACTGAGAGACACACACTTCAATGTGTAGTAAAGTTTTTCTCAAACGTTTGTGATTAGGTTGTTAGCCTAGTCAGATGCACTGGTGGGCAGGCCTGCCCAAAAAATATCGAGTAAGTTAATCACAATAGAATTTCTTGAAAACGGCCAAACCCCAAGTGTTTGAACTACGGTGTGCCTGTGCATCTTCAAGAAAAAATGAATCGACTTTGTGGAAAATTGCAAAATGAAGTACGGTATTGTTCGTTGTTCACTTTCTACTGATAACATCTCTTTTGTTCAATAAATGCGAAAAAAAAGCTTGTTTTTCGATGCCACCCACCGTGTTAAGTGCATTACAGTAACCCGGGGGAAGGTCGAAAAAAGTAGATGGTTATCTAAGGAAAATGAACACGCCAGCTGGAACAACTAATGGCCTTTCTACAAAAACGAACGAGGATAAAAAACTATATGGGTGGTAGATAAAGAGAGAGGGAGAGGGGAGGGGAGGGAGAGAGAGAGAGAGAGAGAGAGAGAGAGAGAGAGAGAGAGAGAGAGAGAGAGAGAGAGAGAGAGAGAGAGAGGAAGAGAGAGATGAGAGGAGAAGACATTTAGAACGTTTTAAACAGAGTGTATCACTGGAAAAACATAGGAACAAAAGAGTTCATGTATGATTTCGGAAGTGAACAAACGTAGTTTGATCTCAACACAAGCTCTGTTTTTCGAAATCACACCGAGAAGCAACGGTATGAAACTACAAATTAAAGGATTAGAGCATCCCACTGGCGGCGTAGCAATTCTTCTGATCTCATGATAAGTTCATATGAGTTTCTCATGAGATACCTCATGAGCAGATTGTGAGCTCTCAAGGTTGTGGCATAGCAATCAATAGAATCTCATGAGAAGCTCATGCGAGTAGCTCATGAGCTATCTCATGAGATTTTGAGGGATCGCTACGCCGCCTGATCTTCTTGGCGAGAACGAACACTCTCGCAACAAACTGTGAGCACAATTTTTCGTTCGATTGTTGAGACAATGCCCATCGTGAGAATACAGAAATTATGTTTTTTTTTGAAAATTCTGTCTTGTAGAATAAGCGGCTCAAAATTCTTTGGCACACAGCCAAAGTCACGATGGGAATTATCTCAAAACTATGAGCGCCAGTTTTCTGCGATCGGTCAGCTACAAATTCGAGTGAGCATGCAGGACAATGAGGCCGCAGACATCTGCGTCTCTCTGATCTGCACACTCTCTCATCGAGGCCGCTACAAAAGTGACTGACCAATTGGCTGAGAACTGTCTGAGCTATAGAATACTAGAGATATGACAAGAAAGTTTGCTAATCTCAAGCAAGGACAGGTTTTAATCATACCGTAAACCGTAGCCGTAAATTGAATAGTTCTAATGAGGAATTGTGCACTTTGTCATTGTACGTTTCTGCGTTCTGATGTGTTTTGCATTTTTCACGTGAACGTGCAATTGACTGACAGTGTAACGAAATAGGCGAAGCTATAAGAATGTGAGATATTGTAGGTAGTGCGGTAGGAGTAGTTTACGATGCCCATAAAAGTGTAGTCGGCTGGACATATCTCAAAGACGCATCTGGTAATGAGAGGGCGCGAAGTGAGTTAGGGTTCAATAGGAAAGGAGGTGGGGAACGATGAAAAAGTAGAAAAAATATAAATAGTTGGGGTTCAAAAGGAAGAAAAGTTGGAGTGGAGAAAGAATTAAGAGTAGAATCAAGCACAGGTTAGGGGAGGTTTTAACAACTTTATAGTTCTATTCACTCCTACGTGGACTCCTAGAATACAAGTGTTCCGCATAAAGTCAGTTTATGGTTGCGTGTAGAATGTATTTGTAGTTTGATCACGTTGCTTGTCGATCGAAAATCGTAAATTATGACGTGTACTCTGCAAAATGGCATCTAGGATCTAGTAATGAGAGGGCGCCGGGTGAGTTAGGGTTCAATAGGAAAAAAGGTGTAGTGGATAACGATAGGGAAATAGGAACAAGCACACGTTGGGGGGACGTACTACAACTTTATAGTTGTATTCGTTGTTACGTGGAAAAAAAAACAAATTATTCGAAGAAAAAGTGTTCTTCATAAAGCTCTCGTGTGAAATTCCCACCGTCTTCTGATGTTTATTGTCGAAAAGGTTTCAAGTCCAGGGATGAAAATTACGAGGCTAAAAATAGGCTAAATCTAGGGAATTATGGGGAAAATAAAATAGCTATTTTTAGCCTATCAAAATCAGCTTTTCAACGACTTGGCTAATCTAGGCAATTATAGGTATTTCTAGGTGTTTCCGAGTTTTCTAGGCTAAAATTAGCTAAAATAGGCTAGTATCCTATTGAATACCTATTTTTTCCTAGATTTAGCCTATTTTAGCCTCGCAAGTTTCACCAGAGTCTATGCGGTGCATGTTCTTTCGCTGTGTTTGTAGTTTGATTCCATTGCTTTTCGATCGAAATTCGTAATTTATGGTGTGTATCGAGTTCAAACTACAAGTCAGCTAGAGATACTCCCTATACTGAGACTACTCATTAGCGACTAGTCCCTCAGGAAGGCTATACTGGGTTGATTTTAGTTTTCAGTCAATTTTTCTCTCATATGAGAACCAACCACATTATTTTTGTTCTCACTTTCCTTTGAAGAAGTTTATTGTCTCATTCCTATTCACTCCAATGAAGTTCGTTGTGTTAAACGGAAGCATAAACAAAAACATTCTGTAGCAAATTACTTCTTTTTGCAACAAGGTTGATGTCCATGAAAAACAATTTTATTATAATCAACGTAAAATCGGTTATTCAAAGCATGGAATGATAAACACGTTGGCGTTTGTAAGGGAAAATGGGTGTCGAAAATGACACAATAATGATGTACGAAAAAAGATGTTTTCTCTAATAGTCACTTCTTGGTCCGGGATTAGTACGAGAACCCGGGTGGTTGCCTGAAACATCGAAGTATGTATGCTAGACCATCCTGGCAGTTTCAGCCGAACCTGCGTCTCTTCTCTTTCACACTATCTCGTCACCTTCGTATCGCAGCGGGATGTGAGAGCAGCGAAATAGCGTATGTTTGAGGAGACGCAGGCTGGGTTCGAGAGGTCGGGATGTACGCGGCCCCAGAGTGAGGTTGTAACATCCGCACAATATTATAGTCGTCGCCAACGGAAAGGCGGGAGGGTACTGTATATCTCATTTTTCGCTGTGTACGTACACATGTCTTCGATTCCGAAGCCTGTCCGTAATGTGCTCTAATAGCGCAGTGGTTAGCGCCTGCTACGAATCTTTTGCTCGCAGGTTCGATTCCGGCGAGAGACAGGGATTAATAAATTTGACACTCACTATATCATAACTGTTCTCTAGGTCATCCCGAGCTCCCCCCCCCACGTCTTCTTCACATTATAATCCGAAAATAACCATTCCAAATCAGTATAGTTCACATCTTGTAGTTTTCTCTGCATGTTAGCGGTTGAATTTCTGATGTGTTTTTCCCGTCCCCCGTTTCTCGTTTCTCTCTCTCCTCGCAAGGTAGTGCCACATTTTTGGAATGTAGATGAACGAACAATTTGTCTTTGAGTGCAACTCACCATGTGTATAGGGAGGTCCCCCGGGGTACGATTGCGGCGGACCACCAGTATTTCCTGAAATCACCACAACTTTGTCATTTGCCAAGCATGAAAAATAACTGAATAGGCTGTTTTTCGAGTTTTTCGGATTTGCCACATCAATGTCGCTGCGGATGTACACGCAATATTCGGTGAAAGAACACTAACGTGCACTCTAATTCAAGGTTCTCATACCGCTCTAGTCGAGTTTGCTAGAGTTTTCAGATAACTGTGTTGTTCACGCTCTAAAAAACACAATGAGAAACTAAAACTAAAAAAAACTAAATGAGAAACTAAATGCCTTTCTCAAAATACAGCGAAGAAAATTTATAGCCACACACCCAGCAGTGAGTTCATAACGCTGCCATTTCTGCTAATGAAATGCTTTTTTATACTTTCTTCAGTTCACAAGGATAACTAAATGTTATTGAAATCCATACCTTCATTGTATGGGTTGTATGGAGGTGGCATGCCATCCTGCATTCCTCCGCGTTGTTGTGGAGCTCCATAAGTAGGCCCCGCCCCTCCGGTCGGATTACCATAATTAGGCCCCGCCCCTTGACCGACAGAACTACCGTAGTTCAGTTCTCTTCCTTGATCATATGGTTTGCCATAGTTAGCTCCGCCGGACGGGTTTCCGTGATTAGGCCCCGCCCCTTGCCCTACAGGGCCACCGTAGTTTAGTTCTCTTCCTTGGTCGTACGGTTTCCCATAATTAGGCCCCGCCCCTCCAGATGGGTTTCCGTAATTAGGCTCCGCCCCTCCAGATGGGTTTCCGTAATTAGGCCCGGCCACTCCAGATGGGTTTCCATAATTAGGTCCCGCCCCTTGGTAAGGTGGTTGTTGTCCGCGGTTGCTGGGAGCATTCATTCCATCCTGTAACGTGAATAGGAAGATTTGTGTGAGAATCTCCCAGTTTGTACCGCGTGATAACAGGCTTAAAACAAGATACATAGTTTCCTTTTTCAACACATCGAAACAGTAAGGTAACCATCACTGAGATAGAAAAAGAGGAAATGAAAGCGAAGAAGAGCGACGGGAGGAGAGAGAAAAGAAAAAGAGATTGGAACGAAAACCGAAAACGAAATGACCAGAGGGTGGAAAGAGGGAATAGAGAATGAGAGAAAGAGAGAGAAGAGAGAGAGCCATAGAAAAATAGAGAAGCTAAAGATGACAACTATACCTGATGACTGATGAAGCCGTATCCCTGAGGTCCAGATGGTGGCTGGGTCATGCCCTGAAATTGAACGGAACTCGAGAAAAACGTCATTTTACCGAACTGGGACATACTATGAAAGAAAAGGCTTACAAACCAAAAGCTTACAAACCAAAAGCCATCTTCGTGACCTAGTGGAGAATGATGTTAATATGACAAATTGTTGTATCGATATTGTGAATAAATAAATATGTGAGTATATATGTAAATATTGTAATTGGTTTGCACTTTGTTCGGTTGTATTATTGTAATGGTGAAATACTGCTTCGGTTCATCGCCGGGTTTGAGCAATTCGGTTCCATTTCGCTTGTCACATAGTTTAGGGCAAATCAACTAAAAGTAAGTTTTTTAACTTTTTGAAAGTTTAAAGATTGACGATTATGTGCTCCAATCTCAACGCTTCAGTCCTTCAAACTGCAATGCATTTTTCAATTGCAGTTTAAAAAACTGATGCGCCGGGATTGGAGCACATAATCGTCCTGCTTTAAAGAAGGACGGTTATGTGGTCCAATCGCAACGGTTCAGTCCTTTAAACTGCAATACATTTTTCAATTGCAGTTTAAAGGACCGTTGACACGAGATTGGTCCACATAATCGTCCTGCTTTAAGACGCATTGTTCGTACCGGTTGATTCGGCACGGCTCCCTGCCCAATTCCGTAACCTATACCAGCACCTTGTCCCATGTTACGTGGCTGAAATATAGGGAGTTGTGATTCTCAAATGACTGGTCGGATACTGTAAGACCACATTTTCGCTGTGTCGTTGACACACGGCGTTTATGTATGCAATGTACGCTTTTCTCTTTCAAACGCTGACAAGTCAGGACGGTTTATACTATTAGTACAATGGTTAGTTATTGCATTTTTCCAATACTAGGTCGGAATTCGTGCCAAGAAACCGGTTTTTCTATAGAATGGCAATTGAAAATACGGTTTTACTGATCTCCTTCAGTACATATCAATTTTATCTATCACAGAAGGATTGCAAAATCACAGTACTACACAACTGACTAATTCATAGAAAATACGGTGTATGGGGTCGTTCTATTGAATGCAGAAGGACCTGGCGCGTATAGTGAGTGCCAAAATTATGAACTTCTGTCTCTCGCCGAAATCGAACCTGCGAGCAAAAGTTTTGTAGCAGGGCGCTAACCACTGTGCTATTAAAGCACATAACAGGCAAGCTTTGGAATCGAAGATATGAGTGCGTACGCAGCGTATACAATACCCTCCCGATTTTCCGTTGACGACGACCATGGTTTGATTCTGCGCTCTAGAGAGAATTGAGTACTATGAAGTGTTCTGAGACCAAACTACAAAACTAGCTTGGTCCGCCCCACCTGTGGTTGTGGGTGTGGCGGTGGATACTGTCCCTGGTTCCCCGGGTTCGGACCGCCTATACCAGATCCCGGCCCTCCGGAGCTTGGCTGAATATAGTAATAGTTTGTGAGGATATAGTATTTTTTTCGTTTCTGCTCAGCCTTCTACAGTAATACCACGAAGGTATTGGTCCGTTGTAGGTACGCGAATGTTATTGTAAAGGTTAACGGTTCCGGCATTCGAATCTGATTCCCTAATACCGAAAGTTTTGACATGTACGTTTGAAATTCATGGTAAAGAAGGACGACAATGTGGACCAGTCTCGTGTACGGACGGTCCTTTAAACTGTAATTGAAAAATGTATTGCTGTTTAAAGGACTAAACCGTAGCGATTGGACCACATAATCGTCCTTCTTTAAGAGAGAGCACGTGGGAATGAGAAGAACGACCATAATTTTTCCCCACTCGAGTTAGCTGTACTAACCTGATGCATACTTCCGTCGTTGTAGTTTAGAATAGGAATGTTACTCATTTCTGAAATAATTGTATTACGGAGAGAAAACTCGGATATCGTTTGTGATTATTACTTTGAGAAAACCAATTTTTATAATCATAAATGAGTAGAACATGTAAAAAAAAACCTGAGAATTAAAAACATCGAGTAATAGTAAATGCGTATACAGCTGTTGCAAACTTATATAACATACATTGTTCCGTATATATTACAAAATCACTGCAGAGTGGAAGTAAAGTTGTTCGAAAGGTGGGCGCTATATGGCCGAAAACGTCAATAGATGCGATCAATAGAGAAAAGTTGTTTATTTAGAGAGCTGTTATCATTTCAAGTGACTCGACATAGAATAGTCGAAGCCCACACAAGAACACAGCAGAAATAAAACGGCAACGAAAAACCATAACTACTTCGAAGCATTTGCGCTAGTCTCTGCGATTAGCAAACTACAAAAGCGAGAGAGTATGAAAGTCAATGAGACCGCAGACAGTTTGACGTAGTTCTTTGACATGCAAGCTGTTTGATTGAGGCTCCTACAAAAGTAGTCTGCTAATTGGCTTTTGGCGGAACTGTCATAGTAGAGGAGTATAGGGTTGGTTGTTCTCGAAGCAAGCCTATATGATGTATCTTACCCTATCCCGCAGTCTTTGTGGTTTGATTCCGTAGTTTTCCGGGCAAACTTCACTAATATTGGCGTGTAGCGAGATCTAACTACAACGGAGATTTGGTCATTCTTCATGAAAGTAAAACTGTGTGATCTTTATAGAAAGATACAATGTCATCGATTTTTTGAATTATTCTGGTATAAAATGCACAAAACTAGGAAGAAATATCAAGAAATGTCTAGCGAATAAGTGCCAGTCAAGCAGTTTGTGAGCCTTTTTGAGTCACCAAATCTTTTTTATAGGAAAACCGAGGAAAAGCAAACGGAAACGACGCTTGCACAGATGCACAGATGAAAAACAGGGCAGATAAGGGGTGGAGAGGGTTTGTCAAGGATGAATCACGTTTTTTGAGGAAAAAGAGTTGGAGAGAGTTTTCTATTTTCAAAAATGAATATTTTATGGAGATATAAACTGTGTGATTTTGTTCAAGTGAAGCGGAAATTAGCGGACGTCACGAACAAAATTGAACTTTGAGTCCATTTTTGGTAAACTGCAACTGGGGGCGAAGGGGGAGAAAACAATTTCGACTGAATAAACAGTTCCAGAACGAAGCATGTAATCTTTGGGGTAACTTCAGGCTCATTATATAATTTTCAAACTAACACGGGTGTTCAACTTGACAACCTTCCGTCAGCACATTGCTGGCATTCTATAGGAGAATCGTGTACTTTGTCATTGCACATTTCTGATTTCTGCTGTGTTTGACATGTTTCACGTGACTATGCAATTGACAAACAGTATAACGTGAGTTTACCAGTAAATCGAGTATAATGTAATGACCCTTGTTGATATACGTATTCTCGACCATTCATTTCCATAATACAACATATAGACAGTTCATAAAATGATTATAACTGAATGAATAATTTCAGAACGGACCCTGTAATCTGTGGGTCAACTTTCATTTCTATGACTTTCAGACCAGCATGAGTGTACGACTTGCATATCACAAGCCCCTCCGTCAGCACATTGCGTAGAATTCACTAAACATTTTCCAAACGTGACTTTACCAGTAGATCAAGCATAAGATGACTTTTTTTAGGTCTCATATATGTTTTTCCGACCATTCTTAGCCACAATTCAACATAGACAGTTACCACTAAATGTACTTGTACTTCTAATACGCTTACAGAGATAGTGCTGCCTGAACGTTTTAAGAAGGTAATCATCGTAACAGTTCACATTTTTTTCAAATTTGTCTAGTAAAAATCGAAGAAAAACTCCACGTTCTAGCAAATGTCAAGTGAGAAACTCGATAAAATCAGACAAGAGGCTTGGTGTCGTGGCTAGAACACCGGTATTACGTTTCCGAACTGCGTCTCTTTAAACGTGCACTATCTCCTTCCTTGTTTCTACATTTCACAAGTCATACGAAGCAGTAAAAAAAAAGACGCAGAATGAACAGAGTCCTGGTTTTCGAGTCCTCAGCTCCCATGCTCATCCGACTGAGAATTCAGAAAGCTTCTCAAACTTCTCAGACCCTATGATGGAAGAATTTTCTTGAAATCGCTTTTCCAAAGCAGGCCAATATGGTGTTTGTTGCCCCTACCGCTTTGTTTGTACTTTGATCATGTTTCTTTCGGTTGAACTTCATAAATCGTGATCAAACTACAGCAAAGATTTGAAGGCGTATGCATGAAACATCCCGAGTTGACATGTTTCATGCTTACGGCCTTTTGTCCTTATACTTCCATCACTCTGAGGACTCTACATTCCTATTTTCTGAAACTTTATGTTACTTATCTAATTTGTGCAATGTAGAAGTTCACATATTTGATCATTTCATATACTCCGTGAAAAATAATCGTTTCCCGTAAATTTATATCCATAATAAATTGCCAGTCAACCCCAACGAATTGTAAAAGACACGTGTTGCTGCCAATTCTTATCAAATGGTTTATCGCTGCTACCGAAAGTGAGGCCGCAGGGTACAAATAGTTTTCCAGTTGGTATTCTATCTACAAAGCTTGTCTTGTTTTAATGATCGATTTGAACTATTTAATTACTTTTTTTATTTGTATTCCGAATGATTACAAATAAATGCCCAAAAATGCAGGGTAAAAACATTGTTCCATTGATATTCTATCTACGGATATTGTTTTGTTTTTTAGATCATATTGAACTCTTTCCTTTCATGATTGTTGTAAGCATAAATCTTTAGATGACGATTTGCATATCGAAATTTACGGCTTTTAATTAATCTCCAATCTGGTCGCGGGCTCAGGCGCGAACAACTACGGTAGACTAATACAAAAAATGAGCGAATTTTACTTGTAGTCTGAACTTTCACACAGCGCAACTGAAATTTCAATGGAGCAGAGTCGTCTTTGCGTTTTTCCCCAGAGCGAACCCTAGTAGACTTCAGCTGCCGACTACACAATTCAGGCACCGTAGCAAAGTCTCATAAAAAATTCACCGTTGACACAGATGGTGGTCACCTGAGCTTGCTCGAAGATGTGAAATTGCCAGCTGTTTGCTCAGATTTCATCGATCAGGTTCTCAATCAGGTTGAACTCACGACTTGATCATACACACCGTATAGACCTTAGAGGCCGAAACGGTGTTTTTATAACTTAATCAATAACATATCTTGGTAGTTTTTACTTCAAGAAAGTACATATTATCCTTCTCCCTTTCATTATATTCTAATCTATTATAAATCTACATATCGATATATAAATAGCTCTCTATTACTTTATTGTTTACTATACATGATTTATATAATAATTGATTACTTTATTGAATGGATTTGTTACGGCGCCAGATTATATTTACTTCTCACAAATCATCATCTCCTCTGTTTGATAGACTATTCTAAACCTTCTGTATTCGACTCCACGAGTAATGAAGACGTTCTGCCTTTGTAAGTGAGGTGCTCAGTATGGAGCTTTTGTTCATATCTATAGTTTGGCCCAGCAAGTTTCGAAACGTTAATTTGACTTTACTGTAATATATTTTGTCGAACAAAGTTCAACACATGTATTACAGATGAAACGATTCGAGTTTCCTCCCAATCGATATTTTCCCGAATGGATGCGGTTGACCCACCCGCTGGCCAGGGAATTTCTCTCAGAATTCGCTTCCACTTTTTTGTTTCTGGTAAGCATGTGTTTTCAGGTTTTCACCTCATTGGTATATTTTTGCTTGTTATTAGGGAGGGTTCTCCCCTCGCAAAGCTAGCCTAAACGGCACATGTTGCCACATCCCGTTGTATTTGTAGTTCGGTAGGCTAATTCTTTATTTAACCCGGTATTTTGTTTATACCCAGCAGTTAACCATTAACCGGGTTACTTGGTTATTCCTTTTGTTAACCACTTGTTAACCCCAAATTCGCCCCAAAAGACATTGGGAAAGAGGGTTAATAAGGGGTTAACAAAAGGGTTAACAAAGTAACCCGGTTAAGGTTACCTGATAGGGTTAACGAAATACCGGGTTCCTTGTGGAATTGGCCTCAGTATCGTTGTTTTTAGGTCAGTACCTTGAATGACGGCGGGTTATGAAATCAAATTGCAGCAATCCTTTGGTCACTCCTATAAAGGCAGGAGAAATCATTCCTACTCGAACTAAAAACTCCTCGAATACTGAGGAATCAGTTTCCACTAGAATTCCACATAGTCTTTGACTGTGAAAATCAGCTGAAAAATCTTTTTGATACACGTTTTCAGAACTTCGATACAACTCAAATTAATTTGTCACGTTTCAAACTAAACAAATATGCAGGTCAATAGTGTTTCTCATTCTCAAGCTTATCGGAACACTGAAACTTTTCAGCTGGCCGGTGTCGGTTGCGTGATTCAGTTCAAGACCAGCATGGGCAGTTTCGACACTTTTCTCAGTCTGAACTTCGCCTGGGGCTTCGCGGTTATGTTCGGATGCGGACTCGGAATCGGCACTTCAGGTCAGCCGCTCCGGACTCCAATAAAACTTTCTAATAGTTTCATTCAGAGAATCTTGAATAGTTCTTGGAACCTCAGCGTCTTCGAACTTTGTTTTCAGAAATTATAGTCATTTCAAGTCAATTCACACTTCATAAGATTTCACAAGCTGCTAAATGAACAAATTTCGGACGAGAACCATTGGAATCAAATTACATACTCAGCGGGATTGAGCCAACTTTCTAGCCAACTTTCTATAGAATTACTTGGAAAGACAAAACTATATCAAAGTCATTTGGGCTGGCTCTTTTAAAAGCAGGCATGTATAGTCGCCATTTTCCCCATCAGCAGAGGTTTCGATTGATTGAGCGATGCGGGGCGAGCGGTCGTTGATTACTTGCAAACAGTTGAGAGAGTGTGTAGGTCAATGATACGCAGAGCTGGCCCCTCGCCAAACCCCGTCCCATCAAAATCGATGGTACGGTGTCCACAACGGTTTGACAAATCCTATATTTTGATTTTCCAGGTGGTCACATGAACCCCTCGGTGACCCTGGCCCAATACCTTCTGGGGAGGAAGAGTCTGACCCAACTGCTGGTCTACATCCCCGCCCAAGTATTGGGGGCCATGGTCGGAACGGCGGTGGCCTATTCTAATTATATTGGTAGGTTCGGTTATACTTATTTAATGAACATGTATTCGTATCCTAACCTTTTCGCGCAAATATACATTATTTATCTGCTCACTATTTTAAAAGACACTATGGGCCTCTCCTAAAACGAGTGGTTGATGATTAGGCTGAAACGCGTTAAGCTAGCACCTATAACTAAAATTATAACGATTCATACAGTTTTTGATAGGAGACATCCGCTCAATGTCTTCAAGCCTAATCGTCACCCACTCCTAAAACAGTACGCGGAATGAGATACACAGGGCGTAACGGAAACTCCGGCATGATCTACCATACTCACTCACAATTTTTTTAAAGATGAAGTTATACAAAATGTGTACTTGAAATTGTTTTTGTGGCTCTCAGGGGGTTGCGTCTTGACCAGTGGATTTCATCTGACAACATTATAAAGAAAGTTCTATTTGTAAACTTACTTTGTGTGAGTTGCATGGTGTTTCTCATTAGTACGTATGCTTCATTCACGTTAGAGAAACCATCTCTAGTCTGCACGTTTCTAAGGCTATTGTTATTCAGTCGTAGTAAAAATCTCAATTTTCAGAGACTAAACTATTTGAACCGTAGATGACCTTGTAATCCGATTATTCATAATCTTATTAGACCAACAGTTTTGATCGATGCTTATCTAGAACAGAGATATCAGTACATTTTTGTTTTAAAAAATAACTCTGTGATCAATAGTAATTGTGATCGACTACATCGATTTGAAGTCTACCATTTTGTTCAGCCCTGCAGTGGATTTTCAATTAAAATAACAGCTCGTCGAAGCTTTCGAAAATATGTGCCTGTGAAAAGTACAAACTATAGGAAGAATAAGAGAAAAAAGAAAGAGAATAAGAGCGAGGGAGAGGGGGGGGGGGGGCGAGACATGAACAGGGAAACGAAAACTTAGAGAGAGAGAGAGAGAGAGAGAGAGACGAAGAGGAGAAGAGAAGAAGAGAGACGCAAGGTCGAAGATGGAAGCAGCGTTTCACGTGTGAACACAGTACGGGGATCTGAATCTACTTGTAAAGATCCAATGCTCGCAAATATTCAACGAAATCCAATCGTTAAAATCCCGGAAACTGGTAAACACAAACAGAATGATGTGGTGGAATCAGTAACTGTACCTACGATACTCTGGTAATTCCTCTCAACCTTCCAAACCAAACTAACCTAACAGAGTAACTTCCCTAATGCAATATAACGGTGGAACTTTTCTGACGTGACTTAACGATGTAACTTTCCTAGCGTGAACTAACAGTGTAACCTCCCTAATGTTTCCTAATAGGGTAACTTCCTTAATACAATACAATCTAACGGTGTAGACTCCCTAACCTACTGACGTAACGCCTTGACACTTTCCTCTCCAGATGCGTTGGACTCGTTCGACGGTGGACATCGCGTCGTGGGTGGTCCGAAGGGTTCGTTGTGTTTCCTCGTCACATGCGCCGCCAATTATGAATCGCATTGGGGCGGCGTCTATGATCAGGTGGGTGGTAGGTCAAAACGAGTTCAAGTGGAACGTGAATAGATCACAAACCACGTTGAGGTAGTTCTTACTGTAGTCTTTATTTATGATGTGTGGCTCATTTTGAATGGAATGAACGCATGAGAGGCTGAAAAGCTAATAGAATCGCTAAATGTATTTGTAGATTCTAGAACATCGGTAGTTCGGTCGTTGAATTTGGCTTTTCACCTGTCTGTAGGCGGCAGTTCTTAAGTGAAATTCAGCTCGAATTGTGAAAGAAAAAAAGTGAAAGGTTATCAAAAACCGTTATTGCCGACACTTGCCGTATGAAAATACTCAATACATTCCAGATTGGGATGCTGTAATGTTTCATTGTCAGAAATGTTATGTTTTTGTAGGTGTTGGGTACCGGTATCCTTACTGGTATCATGGCCAGTATGATAGACAGTCGGAATGGAGTTCCAATGTTCCTCCATCCCCTGTTCGGAGGACTCTCGGTCAGTCTGATTCGAACACTTTTATAGTCGTCGCTAACCAAAAGGCGGGAGGGTACTGTATATCTCACTTTTCGCTGTGTACGCACACATGTCTTCGATTCCAAAGCTTTCCTGCTATGTGCTCTGATAGCGCAGTGGTTAGTGCCCTGCTACGAAACTTTTGCTCGCAGGTCTGGTTCCGGCAAGAGACAGAAACTTATGAATTTGGCACTCACTATACACGGCAGCAAATCCTAATGAAACTCACGATATGTCACCTCAATATGTCACCAAATTTCCATGACATTTCTCGCTTGCTTGACTGGAGAATCGAGAAATCTTGCGTTCTACCTGAGAAGATCACTGTAACTTCTTCAGAGGCCGTATGCATGAAACATCCCGGCCCGGGTTTTGGATGCTATCTCGAGCTATTTCCCGGCCAATTCAGCTCGGGATAGCATCCGAACCCGGCCCGAGATGTTTCATGCATACGGCCTCTAAACTCCAAAATTTCGCAAAGGCTGTTTCATCACTCCAAGACCAACCATCCAATTACGAGACTGACGGAAAACTTCATGTTGTACACTATTTTATACTTTACTGTGCGTCAGGGACGAATTGTCCTAAAAAAGCGCATATTATTTTGTGACGCTACGGTTTGTAGAACAATATAATAAAAACAAATGTCTCTATTATATGTTTCAGGTGATGATGATCGGAATGTGTTATGGAGTGAACGACGGTTATCCAATCAATCCGGCACGTGACCTGGGAGCACGTCTTTTCGCTCTTTGTGTGTACGGGAAAGGCGCCTTCACGTGAGTTGACACGTTTCAAGAAATGATTCCATGAAGAGTTTATGGATGGAAAAAAATGTACACGAATCTGCTGCAGCCAGTTCTGAATCCAAGAACTTTACGAACTATCGCCAATTCGATAACGTGTTGTCATTCCAAGGTCAAACTACAACGACGATTTAGTTCCTCCGTATGTTTTCAAAGTTGACAATTACTGAGGCGGTGTGCATGAACATTCCTAGCCGGGATGTGATCCCGTCCCGGGTTGGGATATATCCCGTCGGAATGGGCTGTTTTCATGTAAACACTGCACTTTTGTTAGCCAGTAGGTGATCAAAGAGTAGCAAATGTGGTAATGGTTCTGGGTCCCTCTTGTGTTTCTACTATTGTGTTTTCAGTTCTATCCAGTTTTTCAGTGGGAAATTGTGAAATGTACAGAGATCAAACTACAACGACAATTTGGTTACCTCCTATATGTTTCAGGGATAACAACTATTGGTTCTGGGTCCCCCTGGTCGGACCAACCATTGGAGGAGTGGTGGGGGCGCTGGTCTACAACTTCCTATTTGACTTCCACAGCCCCCCGCTCTACATACAAGAAGAATATAGAAAAGAGGAGGACAACTGGGGTTACCAGAGAGAGGAGAAATCGGAAGAAGCATAATATATTATATTGTTCAGTTCAAAGCTTGTAAATAGAGGGAATAAAGTGTACAGTACAGTGGTGAAAACTTGTTAAGAAATGAGCATTCATATGTTCTATGTCGGTGTTCAACGTCGGCGTTAATAGTGAAGAAAACATACATCTTAATTTACGCCAGCGTTTAAAGGGACCGTTCCTCTTTAATTTGGAGGTTTGAGCTGATTAGTCGATATTGTTCACATTAAAAAACCAAAATCATTCATATAGGTGTCAACTTCCTATCTTGCTCCGTGTTCTTGAAAATGCGGCGCGACCACGCGCACGTACATACACCGCCGAGTTCACCTACGTACAAAATTTTCAAACGTATGTAAAACGTATGAAATCGGCCATAGTCGTAATTTCAAATACTGATTTCTGATACAACACACAAAACTGCGTTCTTCCATGGTGTTACAAGAATACCTAACACTGACTAGGTATACAAAGGTAAACATAACAAAATAGACTAGATATACAATTCAAATGAACATGACAACTCTTAACTAACAAGAGCATTCGTTACAAATCGAAACTTGAAGGAAACGTGATCTGAACAACTAAAGGTCAACGTCTATGACCTTTCCCGTGACCTTTCCCGTGCCCACTCCCACTACTGTCACTACTGCTACTCCTGCCACCCTTCCCATGTCTCTTCTTCTCCCTACTATGACTTCTGCTGTGTTTTCTGTGCTTTTTGTGTTCCTTGCTGTTGCTGCGACTGCGGTGTTTCCCACGCCCTCCACGACCACGCCCCCTGCCGTGACCACGCCTATTTCCATGACCACGCCCTCCGTCTTCGCCAGATTCAGAAGATTCAGAGTCGGTGTCGTCCTTTTCATTTGCTTTTTCAGGCTTCTGATCATCTTCGGTGTTTTTGTCGTTTTTCTGAAAAAACCAAACGAAATGAAATGTTGAAGAAGGGGCGTCAAGGAGATAATGTTATTTGGTATCAAGCTGACGTGTTGTAGTTTGCTTCCCCCCCCTGTGTGTTATTTAAAAATGTGGCAGTTATGCTGTATTTCAGGTGCAAACTACAACTCGCTCTCCTCAACGGAAAATGTAACCAGTGATCGAGTTGTTGCGATTCGGAGTCTAAACAATTATTTATTATTCAACCAAACACACCTTGGAGCTAGGTTCGCCTTTCTTATCTTTTTCTACTTTCCCGGTCGCGGGGTCAGTAGGAACCTGAAAAAACTTCCTGATTATTTTTTCAAAGCATGATATTAGATAACTACCAATGTACACCTTGGGAAGCAGGTCCGAGCTTGGCCCAGTGGAGAAATTTTTGGTTTAATTCTCGGGGCTCGGGAAGAATGAGACCAAGAGAGGGCTGTATCATCCTGAAACCTTATTTCTACCCACATACCGGCACAGTATGTGGTTAGAAATAAGATTTCAACACTTAAAATTTATCGAAAAGTTCTTCGACTTCGTTATATTTATCGGTGCCCTTTATACTCTGAACTTGCTTGTTAGAGAGACAGTTCTCGAATAACCGTTTGCATACTATAAACAGTTAAGAATGGGGGGGGGAAGGAATATATTCAACCTCAGCCTGGGTGGATGCATCAGACGTCTCCTTGTCCTTTTTGGGTTGAATCTCGTTGGCTGACCCGATTGGAACCTAGAAACAACCTGATTTCCGAAATTGCATCGTCTGAAACTGAGTTGTAGTTAGATCTGCAACTCTGCACATACTGGAGTATTGACCTGCGACTCAGCGGAATCGAACTACAAACACAGCAGAAAAACAACACGTTCTGTTACAGTCTCACCTGCCTTACCTCATTAACAAATTTGATGTATTCGCTTTGCAATGTCAATCATTGCAGTATTCCGATAAATGTTCTTCAAAAATATTATCCAATGTACAATGAAACTTTGAAAAAACATGAACCTATAGAGAACTTTATGAGTTTTTGTGCCTTGAATATGTAAACTCACATCAAAGCCCTCGTTGTATTGCAGAATTGGAGTCTGACTCATCGGGAAAACAACTCTGAAACGCGATTCCGTATCCCAACCCTTGGAAATGGGTGGAGAAGTGTGAAAAAGTACTGGATTCGTGTTTTAGTGCGATTGAGTCGAAATAGGGACCAATTTCTTTTACAAGAGAATTTTTTCGGGTCAAATCGAAAGAATTACTTGAAATTTTGAAAGTTCGGCTTTCTTTTCTGAATATTTCTGATGAAAATGTTTCCCTTTCACCTATAAAACCCTGTGAAAACTTAGTGTGTCATCAAAACAGTGATATCTTGCACTGGGACACGGGAAGAGAATGTACTTTATTCTGACAACAGCAGCTGAGTGGAAAATAGGGTGGAATGCGGGGCATGGTGGCTGTCCTCTTCTATTTATATAGGCGCTGCTAAAACCGTGAACTCAAACAGAAACTATGAATATCGATAAGTTTGTTTGTATTGGAAAAATGGAATAGCTTCAACCAACTGTTGCAAAATAAGTTTTCGTGTTCAGTGAAGTTCTTTTTAGCAACCCAGTAACTCTTTTCAGATTTCCGTAGTGATTAATGAAGATCGTACATATAGTTTGTAACGAATTGGGGTGAAACGATTGAACGTGTACTCTATCGAAGTTCATCTCGGTCACGTGCACATTGTGTGCAAGTTCATCTCGGTCAGGTTTTATCACATCACGTGAGAATTATGTTCTCAACTGAAAGCTCACAGAGTTGAACAAAATGCTTGAATTACCTTGGAAAGGTATGCATGATCGAAAATGTCAAACGATAATTCGACTCATTACCTCATCTCAATTACATCCTCAACATCGTAAGAGTGGATGAAAACCCTAAATGAGTGGAAGAACATGTTTTCATTCACAGAAAATATTTTAGCACTGCTAAACACAACGATCTCCCAATATTCTTCGTGTACTTAATTCATTGAAACAGATTTCATATAATATAACGACGTAAAATTTTTAAAAAGGTTGTATTTCTTATGATACAGAGTACTTCCAACCTTTTCCTTCAAGGAGTGTAGAGTACTTTGAACGGAGTAAACGTTATCTTGTTCACATATATCATAGAATGTCCAATTGTATTATAAACTTTTAATTTATTATAAAATATGTATTTTTAACTGTATATAATATATGTATTTTTGTTTTTAACAGGGATGAAAATTACGAGGCTAAAAATAGGCTAAATCTAGGGAATTATGAGGAAAATAAAATAGCTATTTTTTAACCTTTTTAGGCTAGTCGTTTCCTAGAATAGGCTAGCTGTTTCCTAGAATAGGCTAGCTGTTACCTAGAATAGGCTAGCTTTTACCTAGAATAGGCTAGCCGTTACCTATTTTAGCCTGTTGAATACCTATTTTAGCCTATAAATACCTATTTTTACCTAGTAAATACCTATTTTAGCCTATAAATACCTATTTTTACCTAGTAAATACCTATTTTAGCCTATTCGATACCTATTGTAGCCCTGTAGCAAGCTTACTTCCGCTCCGAAAAAAGCGGGTCGAATTTCTGCTGTGCAACCTTCAAACTGGCTATGAACTCGAACTATCACACAAAATCACGAGAACTTCATTCGCTTCCATGGAAACAATTTTATTTTACTCCACCACTTTCATGCTTCTAAAACAGGAGAAACACTAAGAACAAAAAACTGATTACATATATTTATTCGTAGCACTGGTATGAATAACACAATAATATTCTTCTGTCGATCTTTCATGGAGGAATGGCTGTGGTGGCTACGATCGGTAGTTGGGCGACGTATATGGGCTGTAGACGGATGCGTGTACTTCAGAAGCTAAAAATAAATAAATGAGTATACACCTCAAACTGTCAACAACTATAACAGATACCCACGTACCCATAAAAGTATTCATTTATGCTTTGTTACTACAAGTTTGGAACTCTGCCTAGAAAACGCGTAGATTCACGTTCTACCGAATTAATTTCTGCTTTTGAATAAACATACCGGCTAGGTATTGTAAGGATGAGGTATCATTTTGTGGGGGGCGCATCTATCTTCGAACCATCTGGTAGAACTGACTTATCATAGGAGCCCTGGAACAAACAAATGTAGATACCGGGAAAGACAACATATACCGCTCAAATTTTACTGAACTGTCGGATAAAATGGTTAAATGCGCCCACTCACACATAAATAAGAAGAAGTTAACTGAACGTGTAAGCTTTTTGATGGAAATAGGTCAAAAATAGAAAATAAGCGAAAATTCGTTTAATAATTGTTTTGCCAAGTTAGTCCATGAAAACAACTGGGAAGCTTAAATTCAACAATCTAAAGCCAAAACTGCTTTTAAAACTCACTGAGGTAAACTAGATACTAAGACAAAAACATACATTAATTCAGGTCCGGTACAAATTCTGGATTAGATGAAATAATCAGATTTTAATAACAACGATAGATGGCTAAGACTGCTCTTCAAGCTAATCACCTTGTAATCATCATTGAGCTGTCCGCGTTCGTCCCTGCAGCGAAACGAAGCTCCAGAATGACATGTTTAGATTACCTGTAAGAAAAGAAGTATTCATTTTTTCTAACAACAGAAGTACTGAAATGAAATATATTGAACTGCTCATCTCATAATTCAACTTGGTCGAGGCGGAAGATGTTTTTCTAATTCGAAAATAGCCAAAACAACTGAAAAACTGGCATTTAATGACCAAACAACTATAATTTTGACTATGTAGTGCGTGTTTCAATGAAGAATGCTGATTATTAAATTTAAAACAAAGAACAACAAAAATAACGCGTAAACGTGAGAGAAAACAAAACATTTAGGTAAAAATGAAAATGATGAAAAATTTGAAATGTGAGCCGCGAAATTACGGTAGCAAAAACGGCGCGCCAGGACCATTAAATAATTTTAGCTAAAATTAGCTATTTTTAGCCTAGCAAAATCAGCTTGTTCAACGACTTGGCTAATCTAGGCAATTATAGGTATTTCTAGGTGTTTCCGAGTTTTCTAGGCTAAAGTTAGCTAAAATAGGCTAGTATTTTATTGAATACCTATTTTTCCCTAGATTTAGCCTATTTTAGCCTCGCAATTTTCACCAGAGAGAAGGTAAGAAATATAATAAATGTTCGTCTTTGTTATTTTCTGCCATTTTTCTAACTACTGGCATGTACGGAAACTTATTAATTGCAAAATCTCTCTGTAGATTTTATAATTCGACAAAGTTGAACATTTTCCACAGCAGAATTTTTAGCACATTCTTAAAGGGCGGGGCGGATTGGTATTATTCTCCCGCAGCGGAGAGATGGACTGCCCGATCCAAAACTCGTGAAAATTTTAACGTGCAGAACAGCTTTTTAATAATTTTCTAAGTTTTATAACGTTTATATCTTTATTTTTCACATATTTTAGGAAAGTTTATGTATGAAAGAGTTAGATTAAGTGATGCGCGTGTGTCTACAGTCAAAAATCGCTCCAGAACCGCTCATTTTCGGTCTTATATTGTAATCATTGTGGTTTTGTGTATATTCAACACGAATTATGTCTAAATTAGACTTGTTTGATTCGGATGAATGATAATATAACTGACGGATTTTAATAAAGTGTGTAACGTTCCAATCGCTGCTGTTTTAAAGTTTATGTACGAGTTCCACGTTCACACACCAGTTAAGCCACTATTCCATTCATGAGAAAAAGACCGGTTTCGCTACTGAAAACGTCTGGTTTTGTTATTTTGTTGAAAAAGTTCTCTGTTAACCTAGGTTTTCAATAAAAGCCCTCATTTCCCTGTTGTTTCGCCCATTCCACCAAGTTTGTTCAGATTATTTTCACGTATAGACAGATTGACGTCCGTATTGACAGGAACAGGAGAGGAGTTTGTCTCTCTCATTCTTCATTTTTTTCTTCAGATGTCCGGTCTTACTCGCCTCGTCCCGGCCGCTCGCACCGCAGTGGCAAAGACCGCCCAGAGAAACTCTTCTGGATCTTTCTACGGCTCCAACAATGTCGAAGGATTCAAGAAGTCGATGCACGACACCCTCAAGCACTCTGAAGGTAAGGTTGTATCGAAATAGTTTGTTCTTTGAATGAACTGGCCATTTGGAGAACCTGTTCAAGATATCCCGTTGAAACTGCTTATCAGAGTTTGCGTCCCTGTTTCGACTCACTGCATGTTTCTTTTTGAGTTCACATGTTTATGAGGTCGCTCAAGGGCTCAAGTTTGTGCTTGGTTCTGAATGCTCAACCATGAGTATCGATATTATGTAATGTGGATAGGTTAACGATTGGTAAATTTAAATTGATCTAGTATATGCGCCTTCTCATATTCAGTGTACTGTTTATCAGCTGACTATTCTGGTCCGTTTATCCCTACCCCCATCATTAAACAATTCGGGTATTACCTAATTTTCTTGGAAAAATAATCATTTTTTGAGCTCATTGCACCTGAACCGAACCCAACGCTCTTTTCATTTTTCAAGCGTGGACACTTACGACACACCAATAAGGTCCGACTAGTAGACAAGAAGTAGTCCGTTTTTAAATTTGAGCACGTGATGAGTGAAAATTATTGATTTTTTTATCAAGAATAAACAAATTTGCGCAGTAAGCCAAAAAGTAATCCATTTTTCGCGTTATTGTGGCTACTCGGGCAACATTACTGGTGTATGGTTATGGAGGAGAGTCATTCACAGTATAACAGTCAACGTATACATGCTCTGCTAACGATCACCCTCAGCAAATCGCCGCGAAAAACAAGATGCATTGAAATACTATTCTCTCGCTGAATTCTCTGTTCAGGCGCCAGCTTCCGAATTTGTTGTTGAATATTTATCACGAATTTGAGTCATGACTTTCATTGAGCTAAGAGCCACCTAGAAACTTTATTTCCCTTCATTTTCCCGACCTGTTATTTCATATTCTCTCTTTCAGCCACAAAGGAAACTTGGCGCAAGATCTTCTACATTGCTTCCATTCCCTGCCTGGCGCTGACCATGTGGGCCGCCTTCGCCGACCACAAGAAGCACATGTCGCACGCTCGTCCCGAATACGTCGAGTACCCCTTCCTCAACGTCAGAAACAAGGTGCGTAGTTTAATTTGTCAAGTTATTACTAAATTGGTACGATTTTCTGGATTTCTGGATGCTCGGTGGGATATAGTTATCGTGGCCTATTTGGTATGCGGAGTGGAACTTGTACTGTAGGAATTGATGTTCTTAGAAGCTTGATGCTAGTTCAGGCGAAAGTAGTAATATTAAATTGTAAATTCACTCAGTTTCAGTAAGTTTACTGTCTCGTGCTTTTTGCTCCGATGTGTGTAAGTTTTTATAACTTATCATTCATTTTTGAGTATTGACTAGAACAAAAATTGAGGGGTAGACGAGATTTTTATAATCACATGGAATCGTCTTGTCAGTGAAACAACGAGCTCTAAGCTAGTTAATTTTTGTGCATCGTTCTCCGTTAGGTTGGTGAGTGTAGTAAGCTAGTTTAATTTTTTCTTGCTTGGTTCATGGTCATTTTCCTTTATGTTATAGTTCTCGCCATTCCCACTGAGAATTTGGGCAGTGTGTCAATGAAAATTCGAATGAATAAATTTTATAACATAGTGAAAAGCCGTCTTCAGTTTTTAATGGCACATTTCCGAGGTCTCAGTGGGGATGACTAGAACTACGTCCGTAAGTGCAGAAAAATTGCAGTACTTACTCAGAATCTGAGGAAAAAGAATACGTAACTCTTCCATGTCATTCTGAGGGAAACTAAAACAAGTGTGCTGAAATGGAAAATCAGCTCAGAAAGGCATCAAATTCATTAATACTGGATGTTACGTATATCTCTTATTGCAATTTCCACTACCGCTTCGCTTTTCAAGTTTAACAGTGAATGATAGAGAGGATCATTCATAGCTAACTTATTGAAAGAAGTCAATAGATTCTGTTTTTTGTTGCAGCCTTTCCCCTGGGGAGACGGAAACCATTCTCTGTTCCACAACAAGTCTGAGCAGTACGTGCCCGGAGTCGGATACGAGGCCGAACGTGAAAGTCATTAAATATCGATTGTAGATACGTGATAGACAAGTAAAGTAACTGTTCGAACTAACTGTATATTCTCTTGTAAATGCGACTTTCGATGTATGAAGACTTGAAACACATGAATCAGAAGAAAATCAATATCTCATAAAAAAATATAAAAAAAAATATATCAATATCTCATCTCTTTATTGCATTTCAATAACAAAAGGACAACACCGGTACAATTGTGAACCAACACATAACAGGTTCAATCTATATTGAGCATGTCAACTCAAATCAAACGTATGGCGACTTTGTTGGGTGCTACATTGAATCACTTGTTTTTCTTTCAATCCAACTTTTGAACTACCCAAATTTCAACAGCAGTCCCACTTTACTAGTAAAAACATGGTCTGCCACCCTGTTTTGTAGTATGTTTACTCAGATGAAACACCTAATGTTCAATCATTTTTTGTGGACAACAAAGTTGCCTCACGTATGACTCAAATGATATATGAGATGCGGTTATTACTAGGGTAATACTACGATTGACTACTCGCAATTTCTGATAAACAAATCGATTTTTCTTTTATGGACTACAAATTCAATTAGGATAACGGTTAGTTATATTGATTGGTTGGTCAATTTGACCTTTTCACTGGTCTGGCCAAAGTGGCATTTCCTTTAATATAATATTACGAAGAGTAATCTTTTACGTGTGATTTTCACCAAAGTTCCCACGGTTGTTGTTGATGATTATGTCTCCTCTTGTGCTTGGTGACGTTGTGTGCGGATGATTCCAAGTGATTACCGGTAGTGTACTGTATCTTGGGAAGGGGAATACGACATTCGCTACGAGACTGAAATGAATGATGACCTAGTAGCCTACAAGTTGATATGCATTTTTGAATAGTTTTGTTCACCTTTTACCGGCTTCCTAGTGAGCAAGGATGTGGAATATGTATATACCGCAAAGAGTTTCCACAAATATTCTCCATATTTGTCCACAGAGTTATGACTCATCTAAGGAAAAGGATTGTAAATACACGTTTTCAAAGAAAATAGGACTGTGCCTGGAAATTAGTTACGATAGTGTTAGAGAAGCTTGTCTCAAGACTGATTATGTCTACTACGAATACTGGCAATTTTATACTTGCTACCCTTTTGATAGTTATGGGCCCCTACTGTGCTAAAGTTAACGATCTCCCAGACAGTTAACCGAAGCATTGTACTTATGACCTTGACCGACCTTAATCTTGTGCTGGATGTTGGTGCGCAGCAGTCTGTTGTGTAGATCTTGTACCATTCTGACGTTGGGTGCCACGAATTTAGGCTCCTCCCCCGCGTTGCCCTTCACCTTTGTCTGGATCATCTTGCCCCATTCGGCCCACTGAAATTTGCTATAATATATATTGGGAAAGGTGGGAGAGAACAGAAGTTTAACTTTATCACGTATATGATAGAAATTCACTTTTGAAATAGATATGAGGCTCTTACACAACGGCGTGGTGTTAGTTCTCTATGCAACCATGTTAAAGTTATTATCGGTACCCGATTGGGGATACGATACCAGTGCGTTAAAGCAGGACTTTTATTTGGACCAATCCCGTGTCAACGGTCCTTTAAACTGCAATTGAAAAATGTAACTGCAGTTTAAAGAACTGAAGCGTTGCGATTGGACCACATAATCGTTCTTCTTTAAGTGGAAATGTATTATTTCTGCTGTGTATATCAAAATCACGACAACGCGGGCTGACTTTCGTGACTCTTTTTCAGTGAGAAATTACGTGATCCCGTGTGTAATGGATTGGTTGAGTTGAAATTTCGCCTCGTTACGGTTTTGTGATAATGTAGCAAAATTGTAATGCGTTTAGAGGAAATGTATGATTACTGCTGTGTACGTTTAAATCAAAACCACAAATCCGTATGCATTTGGCTTTCAACGCTGTTTTGATGTTCTGTAGGTCACTCACGTGATCCCGCGTGATATGGATTGGCTTGTTGACAATCAGCCAGGTGACAGTCTCGTGACAACCGGGTGACGTCATAGAACCCTCGTACGTGACGTAGTCGCGGGTATACGGTAGCAGTTTCCACGGCTGGTGGTCCGCCAACTCGACTCGTTTTCCTGAGATTTGGAGAATACCGATATTTTTTTCAAATTGGAACGTTCTGTCTATGAAAAAATAGAAGGAAATGTTCGCCGTTGCTTATTTTAGTGCTTATCAGTGCACCGAAGCAAGAAAGCTGAGTTTATACAACCTCCTCTATAGGAATAACAGCAGCTTCAGTAAGATTTTCAAAGTAGGCTGAAAAGTGCGTTTATCTGTTCTGATTTATTCGTAGCTTGATCCAATTAAATTTCGATAGAATTTTCCTAACTGAGAAGTGTAGGTAGTTCAAACTACAATTCAGTTTTTTGCACTTAGGCATGGTTAGAAAACCTTACCGATACGATAAATTGAAGAATAATTTGGCCAACCTTTGTACAGTATGCTGCCAGTAGCAATGGTCAGCTTGAGCAGCTCCTCGTTCGTCTCCGGACCAAACTACAAATATTTCAGTGTGCATACCTGCATACTCAGAACATTTCCTATCTACAAGGATATGAGAAAGTTGATTTTGATTTTTCAAGTACACCCTCATGTAACACGAAATGTGTCAGAAAAAATCAATCAAATGAAGTTCTCGCGCCTATAATTTATTCGTATTCAAACTTCAGTTTCGACTAATTGCACAAAAACCCCGGTATTTCCTTAACCACTAAAGTTATTCGTTAACCAGGTAATCATTTTCCTAGTAACTACTTTGTAAACCGTTCCGAAAACGCCTCTAGAGAGAACTACAAGGACACCAAGTGGTTAACAGAAGAGTTGCGAACTAGTAATTCAAGAACCCAGTTTGGCTAACAAACCACAAACTTGAATAATAAAATCGCCTTCAGCTTCAATATAAGTAAGTTCTTACATCGACTAGTACGGAGACAGCGGCAATCCCATGGGGAGATCGACTAGCCAGGGCGAAGTCCGAGTAGAGGTCAGTGTTGTAGGCCAGCAGTTGGATCTGAACGAAGAAGGGGGGAGGTCAAGGAGGAATCAATCAATAAGATGATTATCATAGAATCAGTACATGTTGACGAGTGATCTCTATATCTCTACTCTATCTCTCTCTCTCTCTCTCTTTCCTTATCTATCTCTTATCTATCTTTTTGAGTATTTTGAACGAACGACCATTCTATTTCAGACGTGCTAAATTTGACTTGTTACAGGCTTACAAAATAAGGAGGGGCCTATCCCAGCTTCCCATCGTTCCATGGAAAAACAGTAACCGTCCGAGGGATAGGCATCGTCTCATTTTATGCGATAAAATCAGTGATACTAATTGGTTCTTTCCGAGAGTGTTGAAAATGTGGAATTCAATAAGTAAGGATATTGGACAATTGAAAAGTGTTGAGCAATTTAAGACGTATTTGGATGTTATTGATATTGCCGTCCTATTCCAACATGTTCCATTTTCACTACAATAGTTTAGATGCGAGTCAACTGAAATGCTAAAAAGCTCCCCATGACCTGAAGATGGAAGAGTTATGCTTCCATCCCTTTGGGGTTTTCAGTTTATTCCTATTTCACGGAAGATTATTATTATGTGCTATTACTTAGTGGAATAAATATTATTATTATCTTTTTTTCTCTTGCCCTCCCTCTCGCTCTCGACTCTTGATTGACTCCCCCCGCCTATCACCCTCTGTTTGTTTCTCTTTTTCTCTCTCTTTCTTCCCTCTCTCTTTCCTTATCTTTCCTTTTTCTTCTCTCACTCTCTCATTCTATCTCTCATTCTCTCCCCCTCCCGCTTCATCAATGTTTCTCTAACCCTCTTCTCCCCTCTCTCTCTCTATCTCTCTCCCCCTCTCTCTTCTTCACTCTCGTACCTCCATAGGAAACCTCCGTCCATCTATCGTGTGCTCGCTCCCATTCTGTTCTTCCCTTCCAAAATGAATATCAACCCGCTGAACTCTGAAACGAAGATTTCGTTATATTATTTTTCCTATCCTGCTGTGATTGTAGTTTGATTCGATTGATTTTTGGTCGAAACTCAAACGTTAGTCGACATCAAACTACAATTTCTAGTCTCACTCTCCTGTGTTTTATCTCCTAACTTCCAATCGCTCTAGGATGACTACGCCGAGCTGTGAAATATGTGAATTTTTCGGTTTTCTGTTTGCACTTCAAAGTTGCAGGTTGCACGAGCACTTCTCATAGTTTATTCCCTGCTCTCACATACTTTATATAGTCTCTACAAATTTTTGCAGTTCAAATTCGAAGATGCATGTACATTGTGCATTGGTTTTCGATTTTGACTACAAAACAACTCGAACTAGTGTTATACAACCAGATTTATTTTTTTGAATAAAACTAAGCGTTTTGTAATAATTCTTCGGGTTTTCTCTGTTGTAAGGGTAAAATTCTAAATTGCCAAGATATTTCCTATCTGGAGAAAACACCAAGTTTTATTGTCTTCCTGTGAGAGACTATATGTATATGGAAACGACTATAGCTAATATGTTACCTGTATCGATACCCATGAAGTGGTCCCCCAGTCAGATTGGTGCTCGGTCTTCTGATAGAGTTCCCTATTCGAATTCGCGCCATCTGCCCGGTGTTAACCAATTCGGACATCACCTGGAAAGTGCGTCATTTGCACGGTTGCGTAGGGCGAAATGAATATTAAACATGCCTGAATAGATGCACGCGACGATGCTCATGGTTACGCTAGACTACGGTAGGTCAAATAATTATTGGCTAGATTCTATGAAGTGACTTGTACAATGCTAGAAAAAAACTTGTAGATGAGAGAATGTTGACAATCTACAAGCTGTCGCATAACTGTATCATACGATTATGAATACCGACAAAGTGCAAGGATACGATATTTTGGAAGTTCTGGATAATACACAAGTCATTTCGTTTCGGAGTAGGTTCGGGTTTTGAATTGAGAGCGGAGCCAAACATTTACCCAGAAGAGCAGAAAACTGCTGTTGTTCGGAATATTACACAGCAGATATAGCAGTATACAGTATGATCCTGGCATTAGTTGGACGCGATGAATACGAATATCAGCAGCATTTCATTCTTGCCTATGAGCCAACCAAATATGTGTCATGGTGCATAATCTGAATGTCTTCAACCCGACGTAGAGGCAGCATACTGTACATCTTACTATCGCTGTGCACACATTTCGATGATTGTGTATTAAATTAGCGTCGCACAAGGCCTACTTGTCTTCCAACTAACGTTGATTTTATCCAGATGAATCGGTTTTATGTTGGGATCAAAGATCAATCGATTGGCCCGAATATCGATCGGCGATTGTAGTTTGCCGCGCGCGCACATCTCGCTGTCCTTGCCCAGCATCAGACCCCAAAAGTTTGGTCCTGGCAAGAGATTGAAGTTTTTTGTGAACGTTTCTATTGAAACTGTACTGTACTTCGATTCATCAGTTGAAAATATTCATGTAGATTATGGAAAAAAGGTGATGCATAACAAAAATCGCGTTTTGAACGTGTCGGAAAAGTAATGAAGCAAAACATGAGTTTATTGGACTTAAATAGAGCTAAATATTCCAATATAGATATAGTGCGCTGGATTTCTATGGTCGAAATAATTGTGTATCAGAGTACAAAGAACAACTTTTTTTTCTGGTTACCTCCAATCAGATCATTATCGTACGTCCACGGGTATTCATCGGCAGATGTGAGGGTGGACAGAAAATTGAGCAACAACGAGAAAAAGAAATACATCTGAAACATTCATATCAAGTATTATATGGAAAAACGACACGTAACATGGTACAAGAAGGATATGAACTGCAGTAGCGATGGGAATAATTCATAGTAAATTGTCGTCCTCTCATGAGCAACTCATGAGCACGAGCCTCATGACAATCGGTGTAGTCTGTTTCACGCATCAATAGTTATTGTAAAATTATTATAATAATAGCAATAAATATAAATAACTAAAATAGCAATAAATAAAATATTGTAAGTTATTGTTATTGTGAAACCATTGAGATTGTAAAGCTTTCAAGTGAATTTGTTTTCTAATTTTCATATTTCATAGGTCATGTAAAAGGACCAAATTTCGTGATTTGGTTTTTCATAATGGTTACTACAAGCATAGAAAACAGTGAATCTAAAAGTCTGTCTATTAGTTATATGAGTGTCCTGGCATATTTGAACAATTACTGTAGAAAGTTATTGATGGGTCATACGAAGTATAACTATTGAAGTTCACAACCTTTTCCAATGGTTTCAAGGGAAATACGCCATGCGTTCTACACAATGAATCGGATTTAGAACGTACACGTTTGTACTCAACTCAGTACGTAAAGCATGACAATTTCGCGGACACCATTGCGCACAAGCCTTGTTCCGAAAAATGAGTGTTTATCTGAGCAATGAAGCACTGTAGCAGCCTGCTGGAAGTGTTTCCTTTTAGAAATGAGCGTTATAGTGAGTGCCAAATTTATGAGTTTCTGACTCTCTCCGGAATCGAACCTGCGAGCAAAAGATTCGTAGCGACCCACCGCTGGGCTATTAGAGCACATAGAGGGCAAGCTTTGGAATCGAAGACATGTGTGCGTATACAGCGGAAAGTAAGATATACAGTATCCTCCCCCCTTTCAGTTGGCAAAGACTATATTGAGTTTTTGTCATAGGTTCCACCTGAATCTTGGAGGTCGAGAAATACATAGTTAAAAAATTAGTTCGGGATGAGTTCATATTTGTTTCCAAATGAACAGAACATGTTTCAACATCAACACTAGGCTGTTCTGTGCCTCGGGCTCAACGCAAATGTGTTCAGTTCCAAGTTCAGAACGAATGAGCCGAAAAACAAGACAATAATTTGTGGAAGCTGTCCCCCTGCTTACCAATTGAATGTTTCATGAATAACATATAAGCTAAATGGCACGTCGAACAGGTGTCAGGAACCAGGTTGCATTTGGAAACAAGCTGATGTGTATTTCAATTACAAATGAGTGAAAACTGTTGTTTTTGCTGTTTTCCAACAGAAAAAAAGCTCAGCTGACACATTCTGAAACATAGATTTGACTAAAAAAGTTGCCGAGAGGTGGTGAAAAGTTTTCGACACGGTACAAAATACACTGAAAATGTGAAAAACACCGGAATTTTCCGGGAGAAAATAGGTTCCCTCGAAACATGTTTATATTTTTATTCAAGTTTATTTACGAACGAAAAGAAATATAGAAACATTTATTTCGAATAAGGATGTTTCTGTTTCTCCGGAAAATTGCGTTGATTTTGTGTATTGAAATAGCGTTTGATGTGTATGTCTTGAATGCTGTTTAATTGGTGTAAAACGAAAATAATTACATGGTTAACACGGTTGCCGGGCACAGAAAATAGGCAGGTGGAGGGAGAAGGAGTGAGAGAGTGAGTGAGAGAGAGAGGGGAGAGAGAGTAGAGAGAGAGGAGATGAAGAGAGAGGGAAGAGGGAGAGAAAGAGAGAAACAAAGACCGAGAGAGGGAGAGGGGAGAAGAAAAAGAGGGAGTGAGAAGAAAGAGAGAAAATCGGAAGACAGGCGGTCGGGAGGTGAGAGAGAAAGCGAAAAGTACAAAGAGAAGATATGATTAGAGGGAGAGAAGAGAGCCGGGAAAAGAGAAAGAGATAGGGGGAGAAGAGGAAAGGAGAGGGGGAGAAGGTTATGAAACCAGAGAGAAAACGTGTACAGAGGGAAGAAAGAGTGAGAGGGAGGGAGTGTAGAACCAGTACGAGTTTTATCCAATTTTCATCTATACGAGTTTTTTTTCAGCTGAGACAATTTTGGACCCTCCCGAACTGGGAAATGCTATAATAAGCTGCTAGCTATTCGGGTCAGTTTTGATGAGTGTTGAGGGGCTGAGAAATTCCAGCCCTCAGGGGAATTTCGGGTGGAAATTGGCAGAAAATGAGCCCCAATCCAGGCGGCCAGGTTGGTTGAGACCGAACACAACTTGTTATCACTATGGTATGTAGATGACCGTTGAATTTGATCTGAATATGTTGAGAAGTTTAAAATAAGACAACATCCCTCTATTTAAACGACAACATCACTCTATTTAAACGCGAGAAAACGTGAAGATGCCGTTTACACAATCCGCGTGAATTTCTGGCTTCAGAAGGTCACTTCGGCAAATCAGAAAATCTTTAAAAGACATCTATTTTAAAACGTTGGAAAATATGAAAACCGGTCAGAGAAGCCAAGAAACGTGACAAAGGTTGAAATTGAGTGAACTATGAAAAATTAACTTGGGCTCTACTTGGGTCAATCGACAAAATTACGAAACTTGTTAGAAGAAATTTATCTGAAATGTTTGAGAACATTACCCGGAATTTATGATGGGGGCTATTACGATTCGAAGATTGCCTGTGGCAAATGGACGCAGATTATGAATAATTCGAGGTTGTGGGGGAATCTCAGAGAGAGGGAGGAGGGTGCAGAGAAAGAGAGGAAGGAATCTGAGAGAGAGGGAGGAGAGTGCAGAGAAAGAGGAGAGTGCAGAGAAAGAGAGGAGGGAATCTGATAGAGAGGGGGGAGAGTGCAGAGAAAGAGATTGGAGAGGTGAAGGGAAGAGAGGGTGTAGAGAACGATAGAAGACGAGAAGGTGCCGAAAAGAGAGAATGAAGAGCGTGAAGAAAAAGAAGGAAGGGTACAGTTTGAGAAGGAAGAGGGGTCCTATAGTGAGTGCCAAATTTATAAATTTCTGTCTCTCGCCGGAATCGAACCTGTACGCAAAAGATTCGTAGCAGGGCGCTAACCACTGCGCTATTAGAGGACATAACCGAAAGCTTTGAAACCGAAGATGTGGGTGCGTACACAGCGAAAAGTGAGATATACAGTACCCTCCCGCCTTTCCATTGGCGACGACTATACCGTAAATGAGAGAAGGAAAGTTGAGAAGTGAAGAGGAGGTACAGGAAGAGCGAAAAGAAATGTTAGGATGGATGTCAGGGTGTAGAGAAAGAGAGAGAGTGAGAAAGAGAGAAGGAAGGAGAGAGGAAGAGAGAGAGAGAAAGAGAGAGAGATAGAGAGAGTTTACACTCTCTCTCTCTTCGTGAGTGAACCCCGGAATAGTACTATTCGCAAGCATCCGGGGGCGATTAGGTAAAGAGGAATATTCATGCGAACCTAATGTGGGGAAGGACACAATTTGGGGTACGTGGAGAGAGAGAGAGAGAGAGAGAAATAGAGAGAGAGAGAAGGAGGAAAAGAGAGAGAGAGAGAGAGAGGCAGAGAGAGGCAGAAAAAATAAGAAGAAAGAGGTAGTAGAGAGAAAGACAGGGAGACAAGAAAGAGGAGGGAAAAGGAATGGACTAATGCAGAGGGGGATAGAGAGAAAGAAAGAGAGAGAGAGGAGTAGAGAGATAGATGAATGGAATGAGGTAAGAGATATAGAAAGAGAGGGGAAGGAGCGAGATAATAGAGAGAAAGAGAGGGAGACGAGAGAGAGGAAGGGAAAGGATTGAGGAGAAGTTAGAGAGAAAGATGAAGAGAGGGAGAGAGGGGAGAGGAATAGAGAGAAAGAGAGTAAGGGGAAGAAAAAAAGAGTGAAAGATGGACCGAGCGAGAGAGAGAGAGGAGGGGATAGAGGGATGGTTGAAACTCTGCCTCGGTGCCAATCCCGGAAATGCAACATGATTCTCGACTATAATTGCAATCTAGACATCATCATTACATTTTTGAGAAGTATATATGGGAAAATGTACAATTTTCTCTCGTATATCGCGCTCTATTATCTCTCTCTTTATCTCCTCTCTTTCTCTTCCTGTCTCTCTCTTATTTCCTATCTCTCGCTCTTTCTCTCTCTTTTTGATAATAGTATATGGAACACTACAATTATATGATTGGATATTTTGGAGAAAAGCATAACATGTAGTGCTCTGTTACGCCCCCATTATAATACGTATTGAATTTTTTTGTTTATAGAATTCTCGTGTTTTTGTGAAAAGCGAATTTGAAGTAGAATCTGCCTAGAAACGATGTGGAACAAAAAGGATGCGACTACATTAGCGAGGTAATGGGAAGATGTATTATGGTGTACTCATTGAGAGAGGGAAAAGAGAGAGAGAGAGAGAGAGAGAGGGGGGGGGGACAGAGAAAGAAACTAATGTTCGCATATTCAAATCTGAGTCAAACGACGTCCTTTTATTTTCCCACGATCAAACCGTGAGAAATTAGTAGAATAGATTAATAACTTTCTGAGAAACTAATTGTTTCGGAGGGAAAAACATCTCTTATTGAATGAAATTGTAGCCTCTATTGCGTATGAACGAACAATTGTAGTTTGGTCCTAAGCGCACATGTCCAATGTGCGTGTCAATTATGAAGATGTTTAGCAAAAATGTTGTTTTAAATGTTCCACTCATAAAGAAATTCAACACAAATGTAAATATTTACTAACTGCTAATAACTTGCAGTCATCACAAGTTCAACTGATTTTCAACTACGTCAAAATTGAAGACAGTTCACACATTGCATTTTGTTGGTTGTATTCAAAAGCAACCTATACTGTTAGTCAACTGCACAAACATGTTGAACACAGCAGAACTCATATAACGTGAAATGACAAAGTGCACAACGTCTCATCGCAATGCTAACTTCACGTGACTATTCAATTTACTTTCAGTATAAGGTTTCCTAGACAAGTAACCTAGTTGCTTTTTGGTTATGCAACCCAGTTGCATGTCTAATTGGCTAACCTTTAAATTTGTTCTCTCGAAAATGTACCACATATAGCTGCGTTCCGGTTTTATTCTCCAACATTGAAAACGTGAAGATAACTCGCTATCAGACTTCAGAACTTCAAAAGTTTCGTTTAGTGTACATTTGAAGTCGGACGATAACTTGGTATACAACTTGGTATCATACTTTGAAACATTAACAAGTTTTGTTCAGTTTATGCACCATAATTTCGGAAAAACTAACAGAAAACATTAATCAACGGAAACTTCGTAGAACACCGACTTGTCTGGGCGAAATAGACCTAATTGGTCTAGTTAGAACAGGAACAGACATGCTCAACAAATGACGAATTAGGGTAAATGTGTTAGGGTAGTAAGGTACTAATGACAGTGTTCCAGGAAAATCAGTCAAGTTTCGATAACTATATCTGTCATAAGAGATGTAGGGGGGGGGGGGGGGGGGGGGGTCCTGGGACATTAGATCGATATGTATCTTTTGCATTGTGACGTCACAATGACGTAAATATGACATCATTATGGGTACTAATGACAGTGTTCCAGGCGGCATAGCAATCCCCACAAAAGTTCATGAGATCACCTCATGAGCTATTAGCACGATCTTCTCATGAGATTCTATTGATTGCTATGCTACAACATGGAGAGTTCACGAGTAGCTCATGAGGTATCCCATGAGAAAGTCATATGAACTTCTCGTGAGATTGGACGGTTTGCTACGCCGCCAGGAAGAGTTTCGATAACTATATCTATCATATTTTCTCCCTATAGTCTCGTCAATTGTTCTGTGTTTCTCTGTGAGAATGAGTCAGTCTGGATGTGCCATTGTTGTTGCACAATAATCGTCGCCAACGGAAAGGCGGGAGGGTACTGTATATCTCAATTTCCGCTGTGTTCGCACACATGTCTTTGATTCCGAAGCTTGTCGGTTATGTGCTCTAATTGCGCAGTGGTTAGCGTCCTGCTACGAATCTTTTGCTCGCAGGTTCGATTCCGGCGAGAAACAGGAAACTAATGAATTTGGCACTCGCTATAGTTAGCTTGTTTTGCTTGTATTCAACTTGTATCCTTTGCTGCTTCTAAAACGGGCAGAAATTCTCTTGAATCAATGAATCTGAGGCTAATGATTTAGCATTACATTTGCCCGTGTATCTTACATAACATGACTACTTGGGCTCTCAAAATACGAGCACAGAACGTGGAACTAATACAAACTTGAATCTAAGCTTTACAGTTTATCGTTCTTCTCAAACTATCTTATCTAGTTGTGCTATCGTAGACTGTTCACGAAGATTTTGCCAAAACAAACGTGGCAAGAGGTATGAGATGTTTGTTACACAGCAGAAATTAATACCAGCTGCCAAAGTTCACACTAGTCTTCGTCAACTCCAAGGTCGCACTTATAACAATCCTCCATCAAGAGACACAAAGAAAACATGCGCTTCATTTTGAAACAGCCTTTACAGAAATATTGTAACTTTTACAGAAACGCAAGAAGTAGATACAAAATTCAATAAATGAGAAACATAGTAAACAGCTAACAGGATCAAAATCTGAGAACATTGGAACGAATTGAGGTTAACAATGTTAATTTGCTAATGCGAGAGAGAAGCGAAAACGATAGCAACATGTTGAGGTCACGCTATGAAAACAAATCCTCTTGCGATTACACGTTAGAAAGTAATTGAATAGTTGAATCACTACTAAAACATCGAATGAAGCAACGCAAATGGTATACTGGTAAACAACTAGTATACAACATTGAAACTGCGGAACACGGGTAGTTGGTGGTGTCTACAATTACGAAATTACACTTATCTCGTCATTTTCGCAGAAATGGACCTTCAATACGACAGAAATAACAAGGTGTAAACGCGCTTATTCTATGAGATTACCGATATCGGTACATTCTGTTCATATACCTAAACAAGGAAAAATCTCTACGAATAACAAATAATCATTAAACCAAGGGGAAATACCATACTCCAGCCACTCATTTCAAAGATATAAACCATATATTTTTGTTTGACCCGCTGAATAGATAACACATGATTTGTAACCTAAAAAGTGACTGGAAAGAGAATTTCTAAACTTATCAATAATACAGTGGGTCAACTAGACGTTTGTAGCAGAAAACGAAATGCTGCTGTTGTAGGCAGAAAACTGGAACTCAACGGCTAGGTTTCCGTTGGGGCGGCGAAGTTTGGTAGTGACAGCATGCCAGTATCCTAACATATCTTCTTCGTCATCCGATACCTCCCGCTCACAGAGGTCAGAAAAAACTCCACTTTGCACGTCAGAGAGAAAATCCGAGACATGAGAAGGAACGTCAGTGATTCTTGTAAAGTAGTAATATTCGATATCTCGATTTCCCTCCAGCCATTCCTGAAAACAACCCGAATTCGAGATCAATTATTCTTCTGTATTACGACACCAAACGCCAAGACCAACGGTGTAAATAAAGACTGAATGTCGACTCCCCTCCCCTTTTAGGCTGTATCACGTACCCCGCCAAGAAGTGGAGGACCGGACGGAGGGGGGGGGGGGAGTTAAAAGTAAATGTTAACAGTTAAAAGAGCTATGCTTTATGATGATATTTGAATTCCTAACCTGCACTGCTGGTGAAAAGTGAATAATTTCCGGCATTGAAATTCTACACCGCCATCGAAATGTATAGGTATCTTCTGAGAAACGAAAAATTAATTACCTTCAAATAGGTGCGAATGACGTGCAGCTCGATACGTGGAAGGTCCAGAGAGGTTGAACGCAAGGGCAGTAGATATTCCATAGAGTAAGAAGGTTCATTTGGATCGAACCGACGTTTGATATTCAAGCATCGCAGCTGGAAGATTGGGAACATTTACTACCAACCTCCACTTTTTCATTTTAGCCGATAAATAGGGCATTGTACATTTAGTTTCACCTCTCTCCGACTCGTGTGGGTGAGAGTCGCATGGCAGTAGGCAGCACATATTTTCCAAGATTGAACTGGAACGTATGTAGCCAGCATATGTGGGATAGTCCTGGTTACGGGTCTCAAGAGTTAATGATCCCTCCTACGAAAAAACACGGAAAGTTATGGGTCCCTCCCCAATTCAGTGGCGCCACAAAGACAAAAATGGGTATTTTTTTTAAATAGTCATAGGTCCCCTCTCGTCCAGTCTGTCCAATAGTTAAGGGTCCCCCGGTCAGCGGACCGTGGCATTCCACCTATGGTAGCCAGCAGCTTAACGCGATCTAGACGGTTCATACCCCTAGTATATTGTATAATGGGTGAAATTTTTTATAATTTGACAAATGACAGTTGCTCGTTTACGTTTTTGTCAGGTTCCGATTCTAAGGTTATTACGAAAAGCGCTAATAAGTAAAGTATTTATATCGGAAAAATTGGTTGTTCTCTGAAGCATGGTGAATGAAAGAAGAAAAGTCTCCAAATGACGTGAATTATAATTCGTACGTTTTTCACAGCTGGTTGACGGAGCAAACTGTCCGGATCGAGCAAGGAACTGAGACAAATATCCAGCGATTCGACTTCGAAGTTCTGTAATCTTCTCACGTTAGGAGAAATAAGAAAACTCATATTATGTAGTTTCTCGTCGGTGATGGTATGATGTAGCAAATTCTGAGGAATCGATGAAAATAAAAAAATATTGCTTGCTGAACACGATTCATGATTACTCCCCAAATACTTGTTGTCCTGTAGACAGAAATTATATAATATTTATACATCCCGGGCATTCCATTTTCGTTCATATTAATGAAGCCAGGGCTTTTTATTCAATCTTCGCTTATGAATCTATTTAAAAACAGCCGAAGTAACGAACACAAATCACCTCTACAAAATCCGCAACAACATCAGAATCACACGAGGTTTTGTCATCGGCAATCGATAGCCGATCAATAGAAACGTTCCGTCCGCGAAGCATCTCGATCGTGGAACTCAATTCGCGCTGGAAAAAAGACGAACTGTGGTATGATTTACAGAATTTATGTTTTTGATATCAAAAATATGTAGTAACCATACTGAGTTCACCATTACAACAGATACAGAAAAATTAAACTTCCACCAGACGTACACAATCCTAGACGACGTCTGAATTTTATGAAAAACTCCAAAAACTCAGATAATCACTCAAATCGCCGAAATTGGGTTATTATCTGGATTTTGAACATAAAAAAATCCTTTTGATCACCCAAAAAATAGATTTCTGGTTATTCGGTCAAGGTGGCTGTTGTGAAAGAACGGTAGTTTACAGGAAACTGCTTGAGATCAAAATTGATCAGCGACTACGTGACTAAGATTTTAGTATTTTAGATAGGAAAATTAAGTGGTTTGCAGAGACAACTATCAGTTCTATCTAAGAAAGTACTTTACCGCACTCTGGACTATTCATTTTGATAGTAATTCAATCCATACGTCACCCAGTAGCGGTGAAATGCACATAATATTATATGAATATATAAAATAACGGTATGATGCTTGATGCCTACGATAAAAATAACAACATACCAGCTTAAGCAAAACCATCCCCACAACCATTTTGCAGTGGGTGGCAGCACTGATCATTCGGAAGCTGGTCGCATGACGATCATAAATCCGTTTTCCTTCCTCGGGGAGCACCCAGTGGCACTTTAAAAATCATTGATAGATAACAAAACAACATATTAATTTGGAACTATATTTCCCATGTAGAAAAGAACGTTCAGCATATACCGTGAACGTTCCCAGTCATGTGCATTTGTAAACCGCCTCATGTTATTAGGCGACCCAACTTAGCTGCAGAAAGAATGTTAAACTGAAGCTAATTCTATTGATAATGAAAAATACCTCTAATGAAAAGAGTATGATAGAGGTCACATCATCAAATTCGTTTTGTTGAAAACCAGGTGGTTTAGCAGAGTGATAAACCATAGGAATAAAATGGAAAGTGAGTTTTAATTTTCGTACAGCTTTTCAAGTAATACAAAATTAGACAAATCTTCTTGTTTTCAGCGTAAAAGTAGCCCGTTTTTCATTTTGTTTCCTGGTTATTCGGGCAACCTTACTGGGTTATAGTAAAAAGTTATTGGCCAATTTACACAAGCAACAGGGTTGCATGCAATCAAAACGCAACAGGGTTGCATGCGTAAAAACAGTTCGGTTGGTTTCCAAATGCAACCAAAAGCAACCAAATTGCATCAAAAACCGGAAAATGTCCAAAAGTTGAGTGTTTGGTTGCATTTGAAAAGCAACCAAATGCAACCCGGTTGCATTTGGAATGCAACCGAATTTTCTTAACACATGCAACCCGGTTGCATGTGTAAACCGCCAGGGATTAAAACATTGCTCACACCATATTGCTACCCGTATCACCCTTTTTGTAAACGCACCAAGATGTTATTGTCTCTAATATCCATCCACTCAATGTGAAATTCGGGTAGAAATCCGCCCTGCTCGGACCTCTCACACAACGATTGCATTCCCTTTGACGATTTCTTGAGAATGTTATATGAGAAGAACTCCATCTATAATTACATACTCTGAAAAATATGGGACAGTGATGTTGTCCGTAATAAGAATAAACTGATACTACAACACTGATTTTCATAGTCAATTCGTCGTCAGCCGGTTTTACTGTTGTTTCTGGCATGTCATTGGATCTATGTCTCAAAACATACGTATTTCCACCATGAGAAATCAACTGTACCACCACTGCGAAACAGACGTTCTGACAATAATGTGATATGTATAATGATCACAGTCTCGTAACGATGCGAAGCGAAACAATAAATATGAACAATCGATCTGAGAAGAAATGGCAATGAGTGGTACCGATTTCACACTAGCATAGTTCTATCCTTTGAAAAGATCGTACAACTGTCTCCCTCAACTGGACCTGTTTCACATTTTACTTAGAGAGAAACACAGTGTTTGTCTGGCAAGAAAAAAATAATCAATTCCCAACTTTTTATACAACCAGGTTTTGAGTAACCTAACCTTTTTTGGTACCTCCAACCGACGCTCAACAACGCTCAACATTACGATGAAAAACAGAGCCGAATTGGTAGGATGCAAGAGTAAATGGTTCTCTATTTTGGGATCCATTCCAACGGGTTCTCTACTCAGGTGACTCGGAAACGGTTACCAAGAGCATGACGGTCCCTTACTGAACCAACTTGATCGCATCACACAAAAGGTTTCAAAAACGCTTAGCAAAGAATTCATCGCGATTCATTGATTGCACCACTCACCTTTTCAGCAACCATTCGTTGCAGATCAAAAGGCAAAAGGGCGAATTCGAACGACTTCTCAGTGTCGGTGGTTGAATCTCCACCGGTATCCAAGCTGATAGAAGACATCGTTCCAGACGTATTCTAGAATGATAAAATACAAAAATCAACATAAAGTAAAAACCACGTCATGAAACAACAATATAAACAAACAAAAACTTCGATCGAGAAATTATGAAGAGTAAGGGCAATGTTTTTCCGCTACTTTATGATCAGTTTACAGTCCACACCTTACGTAAAGACAGGGCAGCGTGAAAAACACGCAGATTCACTATAATTTTGCGTTGGCTTTCGAGATTTGGAACAGATATAGTGCTTCACGTTTGGTAAGAGACTCATTGAAAACTAGCTGGCCTAACTGTCCAACCAGTTGACACATACACGTTGCGTGTTGTTTACGCATGCGCGCCAAATTCGAACGTCAACAAGAACTCGAAACATAATTTTAAAATTTTCGAATAGGATCGCGAAATGGGTACATTGGCAACTTTCTAATCAAATAACAGGTTGCTCGTACAGTCTGAGCAGTGTATGTATGATTGATTAAATGGCTGGTCAGAGCAATCTGCACCAGACCAAGTTATTACATCAAACTGTTTTATTATTACAAAACCAGTTGTGTTCCACCACCATTCACTGTCGATGTTGAATCTGTCAGCTTCTCCCATGACTTCCTACGCTTTACACTCATTGTGTTGCAAAACAGAGCGTGGAAGCCAATAGTGGCACAGCAGAAATTAATAACCAGCTGCCAGCCGCTGCCAAGGTGCAGACCAGTCTGGCCCTTATGAATTGTAGTTATATCAAATCTTGAGAAAAGTGACATAGGAAAACAAGTGAATCATTCGTTTCATTGTAAACCGAAACCAGCATTTACAAAAACAATGCCACTTTCACAAAAACGCGATGGGTGGATATAGTATTGAATAGATTAAAAATGTGCATGGTAAACAAGATATCAAAACAAAATCTAAGAGTAAAAAAATGGGGGCCGACAATGGACAATGGATTTGTACGAGCATACTCAAGCACGGCGCAACTTCTACGAATACTGGATACTGCGACAAATGGAGGAAAGTATAGAGAGGAAACATTCAAAAGTGATGCTGCAACAACAAGAGAAACATATGTTGCCAATTAGTTCAATTAGTTCACGGTAGATCACAAGACACAGAGGAATAGTTGTGTCGGCAACACTATTCTCACCCATTGTCGAATTCCGTATCATATCTAAAGAAAGCTGTGAACTACCATAAACTAGTGATAAGATATGTTTTTCTTCTTTCTTTCTTTTTGTCGCATCATAACTTTGGAAGAATCATTCTCTAAATTGTTCCTTTCGTTGCAGTGTCCCTAGAGGTTGTTCCGATCTTGATTTGCGCGTACAGATCACTCCCTTGTTGGGTCCCCACTTTTTAATGACTGTGTGAGTTGTGCTTGTTTTCACTTCTGAATCAGCAAAAAGTACGAGTTGTGTGATACTGTAGCGGGAGTATTCTGCAAAATAGAGCAATAGGCTTCGGTCAAAAATGATAAATAATCGTACTTTTTCTCTAAGCCCTGAACAAGAACAGAATAATTCATTCGGATAACCTTCATGGACTGTATATATTCGTGCTGGCCGAACAAATGAAACAAATCATCACGAAAACAACCACGCTGAATCACTCAGGACCTAAGCACACAAAGAGCTCAACAAAAGCTCATTTCGGCGAATTCACTGGAGAACCGGATCCTTCCTGAACCAAACCGCGAACCGGTCACTGGAGAACCGAACCGACCGAACCGAACCAACTTATAAACCGACCGGTTCTCCAGTGAAAGCTTCGAACCGAACCGACATTAACCATGAATTAAACGAGCAAGTCGTAGACAAGGTAAAATGAATGGATCCCGGTTCGGTTCGAAGCATTCACTAGAGAACCGGTTGGTTCCGAACGACGGTTCCGTCGGTTCGGTTCGGTTCTTCAGTGACCGGTTCGCGGTTTGGTTCGGGAAGGACCCGGTTCTCCAGTGAATTGGCCGCTAATTTCCCCTCGATTCAGGAGAGAAATAGCTACAGAATTGTACAAACAGCTATTGAAATCAACAGTGGCAGACTAAAGTCTAAAATATGTTCAGCATTATGATCTTTTATTGAAAACTAGTACAGAATATTGGCTCAGCCGACGGTAACATCTCATTTGAGTGAGAAATCAAGTCAGCGGAAAGGAGAGAATGGCGGTCGTCTTCCGCTAATAAGTCCACTTCATTCCTTGTACAACCCTTCCATCTTCTGAATCCTCATGGAATCCTTTACTTCTGTACACAATTGGTCATTTGTGGTGAAGCCCTCTGTTGCCTTTGACAGTTTTCGTTACTTTGTATTCGGTTACTCGCCTGTTACTTTTATCACCCGTTATACTGTTAGTCAATTGCACAGTCACATGGAACATTGTAAACACACTCAGAAACATGCTATGGCTGCACGATTTCTCATTAGAATGCTAACTTGACGTGACTATTCAACTTACTCAAAGTATACCTCCGGTATAGACTAAAGTTGCCTCATATTGCTCTTCATTCTTGGTGAGGCGCAACTCTTACAATTACACAATAGGAAGTGCTCACAATATTCTTGTGGTGATTTGACCTACTTTTGAAGAACTTGTAGAGATAAACACGCACCACCATGGCAGTTAGATACATCTCAGAGGAAGGTTTTGGGTCGAAAGCCGCCACGCTCGCAATCCTCACAAAGTGACTTCATGATCTTCGAGGATTTTCTGAGACTTTTAAACGATAGATAATCCAGCTGAAATGGAACATTCAGGAACATAAATGACAGACATGTTTTCCATACTGAGAACAAATGATAGTCGAGAGCATATGAGCGAAAAAGTTGCGTTGGTCTGTTTTACATTACATTATGTATCTTCTGGTCCTGTCTTCCGGAAACACTGCAGAATTGCTTCTATCTCCTGTTTTTAAAGGAAGTGGCCGAGTTTTCGATAATCCAATTTTGGTTGGTAACCATTTTTCTCTCGAAGGAACCGGAAAACTTGAATCCAGTAAAACCTTACACCGCCAATTCTTCATCTAATCAGTTTGTGGTGAGTTAACCGGTTTTTCATAACACATTTTCCGTGAGAATGAAAGCTGGTAATAACCTGAAACCAGAATATGGTTACCGTGAAAACCAATGGGAAAAAGTTTAGCGTCAGATTAAAAGTTAACCGGTTTACCAATTCAGTTATATACTAGAGGGACCTGAAATGAGAATATCAAAAATTCGGTTAGGTATAAAAGTCACCAACACTGAGAACCAGAGAACCAAGTTAGACAGTGACCGGTGACCGGGTTTTTGTTTGAGATTACTCTCCGGTTTACCACTTCATTGAAAAAAGTGAATATACCTGAATTCCCGGTTGAATTTAGAATTTGCCCTAAACAGCTAACCAGCCCGATGAAAAAAGTGCATTGAATGACATAGAAGGTTCCAAACAAAATGTTGGACAACTCAACACGATTGATTCATTAATGGCCCCAATCATAATTGCATCTACCATTCTCTGCAATTCGAAAGGCAGAAGGGTGAATTCGGAAGGAATCTTCTTATGGATGTTTGAAACTCCACCGTTCTTCGCGCTCTGAGATGACACTGTAGCTTCCTGAGATCATAAAATGGAACAATCTATATCACAGAACTGCGTTCTCAACCACAGCTCCACCAGATAACGAACTCGCACTTTCGCTTCGCGTATGATTCGCGCGAAAATAAGCGCGATACGCAGCGAAATAGTGCTGTTTGCACAAATTGCAGTGAGATACAGTGTCGCGCGGCGACACCTTCGTGAACGGAGCTCAATACAAGTCAATTGAACTAGTCGCGAGAGCGCTGTGACAGGTCATATATTACAACTGAAGAAACAAGTTCTCAAGTTATCGGTGGAATAGAACGCTGTCATTTGACCACGCGTTCAAGTCGACGCTTCCATCTATGCGCCTGAGATGCCTAGCTACTTTGGTTTCTCCGATAGAAATTTGGACATAACCTTGCTTCTTGAAAATGGTATTCGTACTTATTAGATGATTCGCAAAAAAATGTCATCGTGCATAATGGTGCTTCCAAGACAAGCGTCGTTTTCTCGAACAGCTGTCTATTTTTTCGTAATCACGTAGCAAATGTTGTAGATGTGTACTTTGATCGCCATGGTTTTCGTTATCACATCAAACCATTATGGGAATTCCTACCACCTTGTAAATAGGCATCTCACGTTCCTATGTGCTCATTTCTAATCGCTTTTCTCTTCTTCTGAATAGTATGAACTTCCATGTATTACTCGCTGTTTTGTTAAGACATCAGTTCATTAGTTATCATCTCGTCGCTAATTCGATTGTTATACAGAATATCGATAAGCTTATTATTAGATGCGGTTTTCGTCCACTCAAAAAAAAAAGAACACAAAATGGTCCCACGCCTGCAACCGACCTCATCCGTCCGGATACGCTTCTCGTTCACATCTCTCTCAGATTCGTGAGGCACTTACGAATACGATCGTTTCAACGTGTCATTGCCGTTTTCGCCCATTGTTTTCTATGTTTGACTTTGTTTCTGGAATAAGTTTGGTCGGTTTGTTGTATGCGTAACACGCCGTTCACACATGAAGAAAATGAGACAAGTGGTAAATTTAACCACGATTGAGCATGGTAACCAGAACGAGTTTACTCTGTTACAAAACGAGAAAAAAGTTTGGGTGTACTGATTCAAGTTATTCACTCATTCATTCATTCAAATATCTACATTCAAAGAATGTTGAAATGAGCGCAACCGACTCGACAGAGATAATCCCAAACTTGTTCTACGAGCAGTAGGATCAAATTATTGAAGTAAATAGGAACAAGGGTCTGGTTGTAAGAAGGGCACAGTATTTCTCAAATTGGATCCATTCGTAATTAATCTCAACATCAAACACATTTACTGAATTGTAGAATTTCGGCAAGGTTTCGGAATTTCCGGTTGAAGTCACCACCACTCTCAAAAACAGTGACTGCACGACTCGTTTTCAAATTTAGAAGCGTTCGTCCTGAAATAGTTTACTGCTTCCAGAGCTACGTGAAAAATTCTGCATTGGAGCTGCTCCGTGGAAAGAATGTTTCTATTAATCGAACGAAGTTTGAATACGACATACATGTATCAAGAAAAACTGAGCATACTATTGTACAGTTCCTGGAGGTAAATTGTGTTCGTTCGGTTCTTTTTCTGTCCAAGCAGGTTTTGCGTAAAAGTAATTTTTGTCCACTGGACAACATAATTATGTCAAATAGTCGTTTTTTTTTTAGTTTCATTTCCTACTTTTTGAACTGTTCTCTCCCATTGCGTGAACAAAAAATCGTGAAAGAGAATATTAAATACTAGTGCACAGCGGAAAATCGTACCAGCTGACAGCCGACCCCTCAATACAGACTGGTCCCTATAAAACCAAATGTGATAATTATGTCAATTCTCGAACAGTAAACACAGAAAACAAGTAAATCATTCATTCCATCACGAACCAGCATTCACAGAAACATGCCTGCTTTCACAGAAACGCAATCAACTGATGTAGTAAAGAGATACTGATCGTTGAATCCGCGATTATCTGAAGGAACTGATGTAAAACAGTGAGATAAAACATAAGCATTCAGAAAAGACGATAGATCAGAATGTTAGAATATGGAAATTCTAGTAACCAAACAGATAACACAAATCAGAAAATATTTGAACAACAAACAAAAACACACACTAGTACAACAGCAAACAACTAGCATAGAAAATAGGAGAGAAAGCGTGATTTTTACTACCTAGTCCGTGTGGTGACCAAACTTGTTATAACCCATTTGGAAGACATGGACAAAATCTCAGCAAAGTTTCGATAATTGATCCATGACTGGCGACTCAGCACCGCTACTGGAAGATACGGGGGAAAAGATTGGCTTCACGCTTGGCAGAGAAGGAAACGCGGTCTTCGTGACGGTGAAGTGTGAAGTAGATGCGAAGCACTCCATAGGGACCGCGAAGATCGCAGGTCAAACGACCGCTATACCCCATCTCATATAACTCTTTTTCATGCCAGTTATCAAATAAGTCTCCTTCATGGCCGTTCTGAGATAAGTCGGGACATGGGAGAAATGAGAAAAACGCGTCCTCAATCAACTGTTCGAAGACTCCGTGTGTTTCATCCAACATAAAATTCCCTCGATCTATATCAATATCAGTGATGTTGCAGAAGTCGTATTTCCATATGTCACGGGTTCCATGCATCCACTCCTGCAAACAACCAAAATTGCAACTTCAATTTTCATCACCATACAATGGGGTTTTTATTCGAGTGAATTATTTTGCGAATCCCACTCGTGTTGTAAGAAGATTAAGTTTTCGAGTTGTTCAAGTAAATTTCCGTTCCTTCGGAACAATATTGTTATGTGTTTTAGGATTTTTAGAATGAGAATTTTCCGTGTTTTCACATCGTTTTGATGAAACCGAATATAAATCGAATTCAACTAATCGGATTATAAATGTTAGATTTCATTTCCGATGTTTTTGTGTTCAAGCTTCACAGGTAATGCAACTTTGAGGTGTGACCTTCTTTTATTCCATTTTAAATACTCGAATGAAGTTTACTGTTTGGGAACTGCCTTTTTTGAGTTCATGATTTCTGTAACGAATTTGAAAACGCTGATAGGATAACCAATAACAAAATTGAAGATGGCTAGCTGAAAAAGAACGTGGGGAGTAATGCGTCAACATACAAGACAGGTCATATAGGTACATTCGATAGAATAACGAGTGACGCTAGCTCTGAATGTCAATAAACATAATGCTTACCTCCATATAGGTCCGAATAACATTCATCTCGATATGGGCAAGCCGAAGATGTCCTGCACGCAAAGGCAATAAACTCTCCATGGAGTACAGTGGAGTATCCAAATCATGGTTAGCAACATCATGCGTCATGCAGCCTATAGCCAATCGAGGCAGCTAAAAAAAATCAATTGTCACCCAAACTTGATCTAGGAATGCGAAAAAACTACAGAACAATGCAGTAGGAAAGCTGCTGTCAAGAATATGATCGACGCAATACCTAAACTTGGGTTGCTATAGATCCGGTAGTCTCCTAAGTTGTTCGAACTGTTTTTTATAAGAACGTTCACTTCTGAATTACGACCACAAAGCATTAGCGTAGTTTTCAAGGGTACATGTTATCGTTCATCTATTTTATGAATCGGTAGGTATCTCACTTTTTGAATCATTGAATGACACAGAAGATTGTCCATATCCGGAAATACGACAACTCCGAGTGCTTTTGTCCGAAAATACTGTAAATCATCAAAGTGAAAACAACACTGCCTCCAATGACCTATGAGGGCTCTCGAGAATCACCGGTGAAATAATCAGAAGCGGAGCCTTCATTTTTCTACCGTCATAACAGTAAGGTGAAAGAGCGAGAGTGATTCGAAGAGATGTAAATTTCTGTTTGAAATGAATATTCACATATTTTCCAACAACACACATATTTTCTCATTTTTTTTTGTCAGACTCGAGAACTTGTGATGAGAGAGAGAGAGAAAAGTTGAAGATCTAACCAGGAAACATAGAAATTGAGCGATCATGTCATGGCATATTTGTTCGGTCACACACAAATATTATCTCCCCTCCCCCCCCCCCCCCTCCAGATAACCGAGAAAAATAACCTCTAGAAAATCTACGAGAACATCGATAGCGCACGAGACTGAGTGGAATTCTGCTCGTATAATAGACGAAACACCCATTCCGCGCAACACTTCACATGTAGAATCCTCTAAACTTGTCTGCAAGTATATAATATACACTAATTTGAACCATAGGATTTTGTAATTCATGATTAACACTAGAAAAATTTATTTACTATAAGTATAAACTGGATGAAGTTTCAATAACTGTGATATGATGAAGACATGTCCCGTAGTTGCGAATGAATTTTATGTTACCCTCCTTCTTATGAAATAAACTCATACTACTCTGCGCAGCATAGCTCACCAATGTCAGGCGGTCTACTATCAGGTTGCAGGGAGTGGTAGCACTGATCAAGCGAATATCGGTTCTTTTATTATCCAATGAAAAAGTCGTACGACGCCATAAGGCCTGAAAACATAATACAAGGTGTATCTGGAGTGTTCGCTCATCAATGGCTTAGAACAATCCTCAGCTCAGATGAAAGAGGTGTTGAACGAACGTACATCAAGGAAAACACCACGTTTTACATTTTGGAAGCAGGCATACAAAATAACTAATCGTCACACTTCATTTAACACACAAGTCGAGCAACACATCTCGAATCATATGAGTCATCCTAGTACGAAGAAAATGGAGTTTTTCTACATTGAACCCATAAACCTTAAATTAAACATATAAAAATCTTAGATCAACTCGACCTAATCTGAAAATTACCAGAATGACCCTTCGATACCAATTTACGGAAACTACGCGAAAATACTCACAAAAGAAATATGGGTGATGATGTCAAGAGTAAAAGACGCACCCAAAAAAAGACTCCATTCTCGTTGTACTGGGGTGTATCATGCGTTTTGATTTACTGCGTTAACTCTCAAATAAGAACGAAAAACGCACTATAGTATTCTCCATGTTTGCTCCATCCATTTGCACCCAATCGACTTTGAACTCAGGCCGGTATACACCTCGCTCACAACCCTCACAAAGTGAACGCATAGCTCTTGACGTTCTCTTGAGGTTTTTGAAACAGAAGAAATTCAGCTGAAACGAACAATCAAGCAAATCAGTCTGTATATAATACGCAACATGTGGAATGGATAAAACAAGGCCAACAAAAGGACATTTCGTACAGATGATTGACATGTTCTACGGTAATGAACCGTGACGTTGTTTTTTGTGAAACTTCAAATTATACGAAACTGGTTTTTTCATAAATATACCATACTGAAACTTTTAGAAATAATCCATAAACTCATAGTTATATCAAAAACTGACTATAAACGAACAGTTTTTTCACAAACAGGCCAAGTTCATTTTTCTGGTTGAAAAAAGGTGAGACCGGTTGGTGGATAAAAAGGAATGTTTTGAGAAGATAGGGGATGGCTGAAGCAGAGTAATAGTTGAAAGCAATACGCGGCATAACTCACGAGTTTGGAATGAAAATCAAAGAGGATCAAATAACAAACACAGCTGGATGAGGAAGATGAGCCGTGTAGGCTCAGGTTTGAAAGAAGAACCCCTACAAACTCACAACTTGAAATCAAGAAATAATGGAATCCAGCTTCAATTGGCAAGGAACGATGCGACTGTCCAGCTCGCTTCGATAACTACTCGATCCACTTACATTTTTAGCCACCATCTGTTGCAATTCAAGAGGCAGATGAGTGAATTCGAACGGATTACTATCGTAGGGGGTTTGAAACCAAGTAGACTTCACATTACCACTGTTCTGAAGACACTAATTAAAACAATTATCATGCACTTTTGGGGAAACTATACAATCGCCTTCCACTTAACAATCTTCCCACACCGCGCTACTATCACCCACTATCACCACCTAACTAAAAGCCTGAAAGTATCGTGTGAAGGTGGGGAGTTATTGTTAAATGGGTGGGGGGGGGGGGGGGGGGGACATTGTACATCGTCGATTTGGAAAAATCACCTCACAGTAGATAACCTCACGGCTGAATAGTACATACTTGAAACTGATTAACAATTGCCCGCCAGGCAACGCAAGATTGTAGTCTGAAAGCACAATGCAAAAGCCCCCCCCCCCCCTCCCAAACAGGATTTGTTTAATTTTACATTACTGTACACTTTTTCTTTAACTGGTTGATTTTGTCTTTTTAAGAATAAATATGATTGTGATCGAACTTACCATAACTTCACGAATACGAGCTTCAAACTCCTTAGCCGAATAACAACTTTCCTGAAAAAAAAACATGGCTATCAGGCTATTCTTGAATAGTAAGAAATGGATTAATGTCTATTTCAGAACATATGTTATTTTTGAACTTGAATCATGGATCGTGGGCAGCTCTACAAAGACCGATGAAAAGAAAATTGAACCGGATGGACAAGAAGTTGAACGTATTTTGAATAACAATATTTGTAGATAGCTTGATCTTGTGAAACGCAATCATCTCAGATTGAGAAAGTAGGGCATTAACAAGTCATATTTTCAGATATGGGGCTGCCAGTGAATTCGAAATAGTCTGGACAACAATTTTTCCAGAAAAAAGCAATCGACACAGCTAACCACACGAGAAGAATGTGACTAATATACAGAGAGAAACCCGTATGCCTATTCGAATTCGTGCAACTCGCTGTTTTTGCATCCAGTGTAGGTAATTATCTCGTTGTTGCATGAAAAGGACTTGTCTGAACGTTTTATAACTCTCTTCACACTTCACTGATTAATGATGAATGTTTTCATTATTGATTCGTAATGTTTTCTCTACGGTCAGCTCCAAAAGTGGCGGAGCTGAATGGTTGCGGCAAGTATTCGACACCCTACTTCTAAACTAGTTAAAAACAACTTCCACTTACCACGTCAGCAAAAATATGATCCATTTCTAAAAGATCAATATCCGAAGAGTCTTCGAAAAATGCGGAGACACTCGAAGAGCACATCGTATGAGACCTTTTCTGAAAACACAATTGGGGACATCAAGTAAAATACAGAACGATTGGGCCTACAAATATAGAACAAAATGCATGCAACAGGAAGACAGCAGACGATGAACATTAGGCAAAATTTTGCTAGATGAATTTGAGAACAACTCATCTGAGCACTTTGCATGTGTTCCTTTCTCAACATGTGATATTCTTCGCTTTTTCATCAAACGTTATTCCGTTTCAGAACGTGGTTTGAGAAGCAAGCCACAATGTTTTAAAGTTCGACTGCTTCGTAGTGAATACAAACGTACTTTAATACATTTGGAAAATGAGCTAATCACTCACACATATTGAAACTACGAGCACTACAGCAGAGTTGCACATTCCACAGCTTGTTACTATCTTTTTAGTTTTTTTCACAGTGAGAAATGTAACCTAGTCACCATTTACAATTTATAAGCTATTTGGAGCAATTTTCAGGCGGGACGAGTTGTTTGTTAAACGGGCTGGATGGATACAATTGATCATCGTAGCGCACAACACGGTTAGCCCTGAACAACACTGGGCGCGTTGCGGGCGCAGCGCGTTGTTACATTGGAGCGTCCTCCGCTACTTTTCAGCTGAGGTCATTGTTCACAGGACTCGGTGAGTGAAACGCGGCGCAAATGAACGAAACGCGGGCGAAACAGGCGCAATGCACGCAACTATCCGCATTTTGCTAGCAACTTGCTGGCAAAGGGCGGATTTTTGCCAAAAACTTGCGTAACTTGGAGGCGAATATCAAGCGACTAATAATCAATTGAATATGAAACTTGACAAAAAATAAATTTTACAAAATTAGAACTTGCTTACGTCTTGTCAGCCACTGCACTGACAGAAGGAACAAATATTACTTTCAAAGTACCTCTGCGTTACCAAAAGTACCTCAAACTTGGGTAATTGAACCGACGAGAGGGTAGCATAGTGGTAGACACTCATGAGACGTACGTATCTTAGTCTGGCCGGGATTCGAAGTGTTACAAAATTGACTTTGACTAGAACTGAATACTAGAAACTCGTGGAATTTGGCAAAGAAGTGTAAAGTGGGTAATTGAACCGAAAACACCTGAATTTCTGCGGGCCCATTACACAGACATCCGTATAAAATTCTGGTACTAATAGTCAAAAATAATTATGTCAAAAAACTCAAAAAATCCAAATGGTCGGTGTTAATTTTCTAGCGGGCATTAGTGCTACCATTTGCATATATGCTAGTTAGGATACATATGAGAGAGTGCTTCCAAAACGATCTAACATTGAAGCGGTTAAGGTCAAATATGAAGCTATATTATCAGAGCTTAAAATGTTTTTCTTGCATGGGAAGTTTGTAAAACTGCAAGTATTCGTATCAGACTCTGTTTCATCTTAACTTAACTTGCGACTCCTACACTTGTGACTGTTAAAGTGAAACTCTAAATCCGAAAGTTTTTTCCTAGCATCAAAACTAAATTTTGAGACCTAAATACTCGATGAATTTTAACCTCGCAAATCAATAATGAACTTTTTAATCATGTTTTATACCGGTCACACTCATTGACGATCAATGGAAACACGATGACGAACTCGCAACTACATTCCGGCAACCAGTTGCTGATTTCCTCAAATCATTTGAAGATTTGCAGAATGTGAACGAGCGCGTGTGTAGAATATGCGGTAAACTATTTAGTTGAAAGACTACGTGCGCCACATGACCAGACTACACAATAAGTCTGCCAGTTCGATACCTATTATTCTGTTCGCTAACGTGAGGTGAAACAGAAATCTCCGGAAGTACAGCCAACTTTCGTTCGGGACCGACCTGAGGTGATCAACAAAGCGATGTCTACTGGGCCTCAACGTGAAGTTGTAACTTGTATTACATATTGGTATGTTTGAAATAAAATCTGTGTACAACAATGTTTATTATATAAATCAGCCAGAAATTAAATCGTAGCTGTCGCTTTCAACTGCATTGTGATTGGCGTGTTCCATTGGTTGGGTGGTCTGGTTGACGGTAGCGACCCCTCAGATTTGGACGATGAACGATCATTGGCAGCATCTATGAATTCGTCCATATCTACTTCAGATTCGTCTGAGTTTTCAATTTCCCCGTCTTGTGGAGGGGGTTGAGGTACCACCACCCGAACCGGCAGACGTACGCCTCCCTCATCAAAACTACGTAGGTAGAACTCATCAGTGCGGAGGTATCTAGGCCAATACATGGGCCCGGGACCATTCTCATCGTCCGACTCACGGGAGTTCCAGTATCGGCGCCGTTCACGATGATCCTCCCAACTCATCTGAAACAGACTATACAGATTTAACAGGTATTGTTGAGTTTCCAGTTAGCAGCTCCTCTATTTCAAGTTTAAAGTTAGCAATTCCATCATAAAAACTGAACACGAACATACATTTCTTCTACCTTCGAGAGAGAGAGAGCAAGAGAAGAGAAGGAAGAGAGCGATGGCCTACCGTATAAACTCGATTCTCATGTTTCAGTAACTCCCACCAGTTTTGGAGCACATCCTCATAACTATACTGTCGATAACTGATAACATTTCCGTGTAAACGGTTACCGACCGTTTAGTGATAATATGGAAATTTTTCTCCCTGCGTTTTGTAATAAACTATTTCCTATGACCAATCGAAGAATTAAACAAATAAATACCAGTAATGAGTTGGTGGTGGGCTTTCTCCATGCTACGCTGTACCTCGTTGAGCTTGTTCCGGAACTCGTCTTTTATGGAAAAATTTTGTCACGGGACGTATACTGCAAATTGTTCTAGTTGGTCAACTCTTTTTCTGTACCCTACACAGGAATTTTCTTCTGGCGGTGATCCGAATGTCAACTCACGCCAACTCCTTATCATATTACAGGTGTACCAGAATCGGTGCCAAATTAATAAATTTCTGCCTCACCCCGGAACCGAACCTGCCAGCAAAAGATTCGTACCAGGGCGCGAACTACTGCGCTATGAGAGAGCATAACAGAACAGCTCAGCAATCGAATACATGCTTGCGTACACAGCGGAATACAGTAGCCTTTCCGTGGGCGAAGACTATAGTAGTTGTCCTACGGTCAAACAAGTGTCCTCCAATAGAATCCGCATGTCAACTCACACCACCCTACGAGTAAGTTACTACTGACTGTCTATGTTATCGCTATACCTACAAATAACTTTGGTTTACAAATGCTGGAGGTGATGTGACGTAGAAACGGGTACCTCAGATTCCTCGAAAAGTCACATTCCAAACTGACATTCGTAATTACCACTAGTACCAAAGTTTCTGTTAGTTGAAAACCTTGAATTGAAAGTTATAACCGTATACAACTGCTCACTGACTGTAAAAGGTGCGGGGGTAGGGGCCATTGCGATTTGTCGCCCGCGTGAGCCTTGGTATTCAATACCACAATCGCCGGTCGGTGAACACCCTGTTCGTCAACCTGAAAACTGAATTAAACCTTTAAATCCGACTGTCTATGGTTTCCACCGTTCCCACTGAGACTCCTAGAGTAACCTTACAATTTTTCCGGACATGCGTCGTAGTATGTCGCTTATTGATGATGCGGCACTGGTCAGTCATAAACCACGTCGCGAGTACCAGCAGTGTGCCGAGTGCACCAACGTTGCCATCGCCGCCTATACAACAGCCTACGCGAGACTGCGACTACTCTCAGCCGTGGAGAAGATCGGTAAAGATCTGATATACGTCGGTTAGTACTCATGTTCAATGTGATAACGTGACTAGTGTAACACAGTGTTTTTTGTTCAGCAACGGACAGTCTCGTCAACTTTCCCGGCACAAAGCTTTTGACTAGTGTAACACGACTTCTCTTGCTCAGATACGGATAGTCGGGTCTACTTCACCGATGAATCAAAGTCTGTCTGATATGCGTGGTGGATGGTTGAGTTCGCTGGTCTCCAAGCTACCACTCAGGTTCCGTATGACCAAGTTTTTTAGTATTGCCCCAAAGGTCTACACGTACGAACTGGAGAATCACGCCGGAGAAAAACAAATAGTCTGCAAAGTGAAGGGCATGGTGAGTTGTATATTAGAAAAAAAAGGAGTGGTATGTTAAATGTTTATAGTTTTCGAAGGGGTTGATTATGTGTTTTTAGACCCTGGATTTGGACGCGGTACGTAAGATCAACTACCAGGTCATGGAGGACATGGTGCTCTGGTTGAAGAAGAGGAGATTCTAGTGGTCAGAACGGGCAGGGCCGTGATCACCTGGGTGAGATCCATACCTGGATTGTAACGAAGAAACTACAACCAATGATGAAGAAACTACGTTACCTTCCCGACTACACGACGCAACCCTACGGGACACTGCAACCACAAGACGCTTCTCATATGTAGGTTTTACTATTACATATATAATCCATTTATACGTTCAATCGCTTCAAGTTTATTGGGTGTAACCATATGTTCAACTTGATAAAAACTTCGTTCCAGTCCCACAACCATCGATAGCCTATCCGTTCTCTCCGTGAATGTCTGACTGTTTTCGGTGAGTTAGTAGAAAACCGTGATGAGCACGCGCCGTTCTAGACTGAGTGAGTGAGGGAGCAATGTTTAAGAGACCGAGGAGTCGCGTGGTGACTCTATGGGTCAGGGAGTATAGCGAGGAGAGAACGCAGCGTGTAGAGTGAGTTAGAGAGAGAGAGAGAGAAAGACAGAGTGACAGAGAGAGATAGAAAGACAGAGTGACAGAGAGAGAAGAAAGAAACTGACCGAGAGAGAGAGACAGAGAGAGAGTGAGTGAGAGCGAGAGAAAGAGAGAGAGGGTACCCGAGCACTACACCGACTATGTTCATAACAAAAGATGTAAAATCAATGTTTTCAGAGTTTTTCAATGGATCCTCGACACCCACTCGACGCCCACTTCTTCGATTTATGTTTATCTCGTTTTATCTCGATCTTGAAAAGAAAAAAAAAATGCGAAAAACTGATTTATTTCATCTACACAATCACGTATAAGAGTTCGATGGGAATGGCACCGGCTCCACCATCCACGACGAATACGGGCATCGATGTGTGGTTGAGTACAATGCCGTGACTGTAATAATATACTATACCTACACATAACAGGCTGCAAATTTATTTTAGAGATCATAGAAAGGGGGTTCAACGGGGGTATTGACCATGATTTATCAAATTTGAGTGTACTCGTGATGCATTACTATACAGTCTCTTTCAAACTCCATGTATGTACGCTAGGGGCATACACCGACAAGGTTGTTCGATTAGTTAGAAAAATTCTAAAAACTGACTAGGAGTAAGGAACAGAAATTAAATTCGGTATTTGAACAGAAAAACGTCACTCTACATGATCATATCAGAATCTAATAGAGTAATCGCAGTTAAAAACATCACGGACCTAATAGGAAATTTATTTTAACATAGCAACACTACATGGACCACAAATTTGAGATACGTACCTTTCCAAGTAGTAGGCCGGAAGAAATCCTCTAACTCGTGGAGAGTTTTTCCACGACACTCCGGGTTGCTTCCGGGTCCATACAACGTGGTGAGTGTTACAACTTGTAAACCTGAAAAATCTGGTAGTGAACAACAAATTAGAGATAGCATTTGTGTCTAATTTCTATTTTACATACTGACTCGGTGGGAAATGAAAAAAAAACGTTCAAGAAAATATGTACTTCTACGTCTCTAACCTGTTGTCTAAGTAAATAGACCTACGTAATGACACCGCGGCGATAGTTACGCTTTCTATACGTAATCAGTGATAATCAATCAGTAAATCAAACTACAACTTTTCAATAAGCTTTGATAACTGATAAGCATTAGATAAAACTTTTTATCAGATTACAAGCTATAAGTTTTGACTTTTAACAAACTTTAAAGCTTGTTGAAAGTTGCTTGTAGTCTGATAAAAAGTTTTATCTAAAGCTTATCAGTTATCAAAGCTTATTGAAAAGTTGTAGTTTGATTTACTGATTGATTATAACTGATTACTTATCACTGAATACTTATTGATTTATTGACTATCACTTATTGATTGATTATCAGGTGTCCGTCCACAACCACATGTCGTTACGCTGAGACCGTCAACAATAGTTACCGCGGCGTTGGATTGTTGGAATTCATCGATTAGATTGAAAATGGCTACGCCGTCCAATACGTCTCCCAATTGATGAATACCGTTTCTTCGAACATAGGAATGGCCTGAATGTATGTCAAGCACTATCTTCGTTCACGGAAGATATCTGAAAAAAGGAAACTCTGTGAAAACTAATAATAAATGACTTTTCTCTCCAGACGGATTGCTCCGTCAACGCTGTGCTATTTCTGAAAACATATGTGTATTATTTTAATTAGCAGCACGCGGTTTGATTGTCGAAAGTTTGATTTCAAAGCTCAACAGTATCAAGGTTTCATATGTTGTTCGTATTCTGCGGTAAAACTAATTTCATATTTATACATGATCACGAGAGTTTGTTAAAAGTTAAAATTTATAGTTTGTAGCTTGATAAAAAGTTTTATTTAAAGCTTATCAGTTATCTAAAATTTACCTAGAGGTCAACTAAAAATTGTAGTTTGATTATCACCTATTGATTGATCTGATTACTTATTACTTATTGATCTGAAACTAATTTCATATTTATATCTGATCACGAGCAAAATAAATTACCTGTCGATTACCCTCTCTAGGGGTAAGTCAGTTATTGCTGAAAACACAGTTCCTCTGCTCAATGTCATCTCGGTTATATCGGTAACGAGTGGTCGAGGTAGATGGTTAACACCATCCACAAGATGTGCGACATAGACTTTCATTATCTGAAAAAGTGAAAAATAATAAACATCTGAGTAACGATACGCATCGAGAACAGGAATAAAACAAGGCGGGTGGTATATTGTACGTAGACTGAGAAAGAAAGGGTGGGATAGAGAGAATAATGAGACCATATACTATGTCAAGGTTTATGTTAAATTACTATTGATATTTAAAGCGCTTATATAAAATAGGTGAGAATAATAAACTTACAAAGTCAAAAAGAAAACTATTACGCTAAAAGTGTAATGATTATCTGTTTCTCTAATGCTAGAGGGTACTGATTGAGAGGTCGATGTGTACTGTATACCTCAATTCACGTTATTCATGAGTACGTATACCTAGTTCTTCATTATCGCTAATTACCACCACTAACTGGTACTAAACCAATTTCGAAAAGTTAAAGTTTGTTAAAAGTTACTTTAAAGCAAAATTTTAAAGTGAGCTCGATTCTCACATCAAGTCGTTCAAACGTAATTTCGTACCGTGTTTCATAGTATGCAGCTGAGGAGCCTCTCAACACGGCGCGCCGCCTTGCCGGCACCGATGCGTCCCGGGCCCTTCAGACGGATTGCTCCGTCTGGACTGTGCTGGTTCTGAAAACATATGTGTTTGATTTCAATTAGCAGCATGCGGTTTGATCGTCGAAAGTTTGATTTCAAGGCTCCACAATATCAAGGTTTCATCTGTTGTTCGTATTCTGGTATGAAAACTGTACTATGTAATACATAACGGTGTAATATAATCAATGAAACTACAGTACTATCAACGATCCGTGTAACCAGAGTTTACTATTTAGTTAACGGCTTATTATTTAACAATAATTGTATAGAGTTTCTTATGAACAAAGAAGTTTGTATATTTATAAATCGAATTTATACAAATGATTATAGAGTAGTATAATTTTTGTTGAAATAAAGGTTGTTCTTAGTTTACCAATTAAGGTAAACTGGGTCCCGCCTTAGCGGTAGGCATACATCCTTAGATGTATGCTGTGTCGCCCTGAGGCTGTACCGAGACCGAAGCCAGGGTGCGGCCGAAGCGTATACCTAGTTCTTCATTATCGCTAATTTGAGCCTTGTTTAACCGTTGATGTTTACCAGCTAATTTCATAAATTTCATAGGCGCTCTCTGCAAGAAATGTCACAGAAGCATAGAGAACGATACTGAAGTTCTCAGCTATTGTTGAGACCCACGTATGACATAGGGTGGTCAACAAATTATAAGTGTTGTACAGCCGACATACCGTGGATGTTTGCTAGTACGTTTTTGGAGAATCAAGCGGAAAATTGGAAAAGTGGTTACCTCAGTTTTTCCTTGTCTCCGGATAAGGTGTCCACAGGTCGTTTGGCGTTCTTGTTGTATAGATGGAGTTCCACGGTGAGACCGTCAACAATAGTTAGCGCGTCGTTGGATTGTTGGAATTCACCGATAAGATTGTAAATGGCTACGCCGTCTAATACGTCTCCCAATTGAAGAATACCGTTTCATCGAAAATAGGAATGGCCTGAATGTATGTCAAGCACTATCTTCGTTTATGGAAGATATCTGGAAATAAAACTTTGTTAAGAACTAATATTAAATGACCTTGTGAAAGAATACCTGTATGCGTAGATAGTAAATACCTAGTTTCTCCAGTTTTTCGAACTTTTAATTCCAACCCGAACTCTTAAATATGCGCTATTTGCATTTGCGGTAAAGTTTGCTTTAAAATTAACAGTACATCGGAAAATGTGCACTGTTGATTGTTTCAGAAGTAAGTTGACTGCGCTTTTTATTGTACCTGAAAATTCATAATGATACACAACTGATAAATTATGACACTGTACAAAGAATATAGACAGAATCGTCAAGGAGTTTCGAGAAAACATTTTCGTATGGAATGAGAGGGCGTATTTACTACTATCTGCTTTTTCATCGTTTCGATACCATCTATGCGTAAAGAAGCGGGTCGCGTGCCCCACCTGTTGGAGGTGTTAGAGAGACGAAAGCGGGAGGAGGAAGGGGAAAGAGAGAGAGAGTGAGAGAGGGAGATAGACATGGTGAACAAGCGTAGGATAAACATAATCGACGAGAGTTATTATCAAATAGTGTACCAGTTTCAACTTACATGACTCGCCATTCACCCTTCCTTCTCTATATTCTCCTACATCTATGCCCTTTCGAAGATTATCTGTCTTTCAAAAGCTATATCTACAATGTGTGACTTGACCTTTGTTGTGTGGTTTCACAAAGTTTGGCGAGAAAGAAGACGAGACCACTACAAACACGGCCGTTACACTGTCTACACTTGTTTTGGAACAAGCGAAAAATGGTAATCAAATTAGCCAGAGCTGCGCGAACGCAGCGCCCCACGCAAAAAAAAATTAGTCGTCGGTGTTTAAAACTTTAATTTTTTTGTAAACTTTCACCTACGGTTTGGGAAAGTTCCGCCTTCATACTGTAGAGGTTCATGTAGTAATGACAAGAGCTATTCACCAGACTATTTCCTTTCTCACGGTACCGAAACGTATGTTAGTGACAAACACAGCAAAAATATAGACACACAGTACTACAGATTTTTCACACTAACTTTTAACATTTTTCAATTCTCAATATAGCCAGGGCCGCGCGAACGCAGCCCCCCACGCAAAAATTTAGTCGTTGGCGAACTTCAACTCGAAGCTGCCACACGGGTCAACCTATCCAAAAGTGCAATGGATAAGCCTCGCCATGGGGGCGCCGCCTTGTTGATCGCGGCGCGCCCCCGACCAGGTAAGTTTATGAGGCTTCGCACTAGCCACCACGTTTCTGCTTGAGCCGTATCTAGTATTGGTACGCGCGCGGGGATGAGAGAATGCGATTGGAGGGCGCAGACAGCGAGAGCTTGTATGATTGGACTAGAGAGCGCAGACATTTGGCTGGGCTCGCTGTCAAATGAATAAGAGGTGGAAAAAGGAAAGGTAGACAGGAAGAGAGAGAAGGAGCTATAGAGAGAGAGGTGGAGAATCAGAAATAAAGAGAGAGAGAACGAGAGAAATATGAAGAGAGAGGATGTGAGACATAGAGAGAGAAACGTAGCGAGACAGAAAAAGAGAGCGACAGAGAAAGAGGAAGATAAAGAAATAAAGGAGGAAGAGGGTGAGAGAAAGAGAGAAACAAAGGAAGAGAACAAAAGTGAGAGAGATGGAGAAGGTTAAGAACGAGAAACCTCTTGTTCTCTCCGTGGGGTCATGGGATGCGTGCGCTGTCCAAACTGTGAATAACCGCGAGTCATCCATGTAACGGGGTATTAACCTGGGGTGAAATAAAGTAAACATTTCCGGTATTGAAGTTCACCCCCCCCCCCACTCGTTGAAGTTCTACCCCCGCCGACCTAGGTGGAGGGTAAATAGTAAAGGTGATAGTTCAATTTATCACTTGCAATACAAAAGTTTGAAGTTGGGGTGTAAAAAGTAAACATATCCGGTATGGAAGTTCAGCCCCCCCCCCCCACTCGTTGAAGTTTGAACCCCCACCATTGAAGTTCTACCCCCGCCGACCTAGGTGGAGGGTAAATAGTAAATGTCGAAGTTGATTTTTGACCCCCCCCCCCTCTCCTAGATTTTCAGGTTTTAGCTTGGGTGGGTTGAATTGCCACGGGGGGGGGGACTCAACTAAAGTGGGGGGGGGGGGGGGGATACTTCAATTTTCCCCTTGGTTATTCATGAAAAAATGACTGCTTTTCACACGCATTCCCAATGACGAACTTTTGGCGCCAGGTAAATATTCCCCAATCATGTCAAAATAGAAGTTGGTTCCAAAAACCAGCATAGTTCGACCATTACCTCTCGTCTTTCCTGATTCAATCATAATTGTAACTTCAACATCTAACCTCAACGATACAGTACCTCTCAAACATTGCTCGTAAATTTAAATGGTTTTTTTGTGAATCTATATTACTGCTGTGTTTTGCATTAAAATGGTTCTCTATGCATATAAACTTTTGAAACTCATGGAAAAAAAAGTACCTCTCAAAGATTGCTTGTGAATTGATAATCGTATTTCCATGTATATAAAATCCCAAACATTCTTTTTTTTTCTATTTTGAAAGAATGCAGTTTGAATTGTCTTTGATGGAAGCCTGGCTGCTATTATTCTATTCATTCCAGTAGAATGCTAAACATAATTGGCGGAAGATCAAACATCATTCAAATAACCCAATAATACTACTAGCACGGCTACTAGGAATGCAACAACGGAATGTGTAAACTAGAGAAATTTCTAGAAAAAAAGGTTACTTATTCGTTGAAAATTATTAGTTCAGAAGACTATATTATGGTTGAAGCGTTCCCACAGAGAATAAGAAATACGTATTTCGCATAATATACTGATAACTACATGTACATCTTCTACATTTTGAGAAATTTGACATTAAATGAGACAGTTTTATAAAATCCCGAACGTGTGAAGCAGTTGACGGATCAACTTTATGAGGATCTATAGATAAAGGGACCTATAGTTCGTTCCACCCACTTATAACCCTCTACAATAATCTGCTAACACTTCCAGGTCAAAGTTCACTATATTAGCGTATTCAGAACGCCTCAAAATGTTCATAGTGTCTTCTGCATGTTTACTACTACTAACTCTGAAAATTTGAAACCAAAGTAAAAACTTTTTCATTAAAAAACACCCCCTTGAATAACTGACGGATTACTGTAGGAGTACATCGATTGGTGAAACAGACTATACAACTCTCTAAGAATGATTGGTTTTTGTAGTTTGATCCTCTCTGACAACATTCTTATTCTATTTCCTATTCGCTTTTCGAAAGCAGGCCTATTCTGCGAATGCTGCCCTATCCCGCTGTCTTTGTAGTTTGGACCAGTTACTTCATGTACTAAGATCAAACTACAAATCCTGTGGCCTATTCTCCCCCGGGTTCGATTCCCCTCCGCGTCCTCTGTTTATCAGTTAACTAAATCTTGTTGTTGTGCCCTCAGGCGGTCGCAGGCCACGCCCCTTTTGGTCTACGAATTATGTTCGAATTGCCGCATTTAGGCAGGCCGGCTGGCAGCAATTGTTCCTCTCTCCAACAATGTGTTGTATATGAAATTACGCCCACGCTGTTTATGCACATCTACTATACACTTTCTCGTTCACTAGCATAGTCGTTTCCATTCCTACTCAGACGCCTACAGTAGGAATACTGAACTTGAAACACGTTTGATTGACGTGAATTTCATGGAAAATATACTTTTTCGAACAAGGTTTTGATTCTATACTACAAAGAGTGCTCCAAAATACTTTTGCCTAGGTCAAGTTTGCATTGGAAAAAGTCATTGTAATGTTCGAAAGTACGCTGTAGGAGTCTCATTGTTGGCAGAATATGGACTATATTATAGAGAGTGACAATATCTGACTTGTAGTTCAACACGACATGGTATTCCAATCAGGAACGAATTATGACGGGATCAAACTACAAATACAGCGTTGCAGCCCAAATGATATACAGTACGCAACCGATCATCCCTGGCGGCGTAGCAATCCCTCAAAAATCTCATGAGATACCTCATGAGCTATTAACAGGAGCTTCTCATGAGATTCTATCGATTGCTATGCTATATCATTGAGAGTTCACGAGTAGCTCATGAGATATCTGATGAGAAACTCATATGAACTTCTCATGAGGTTGAACGGTTTGCTACGCCGCCTGGGCGAACTCTGAAGTTCTAAATGATCTGAAGCTAATAAAAACTCTTACTATCATATGTTTTTGTGCGAGTCAACTTTTAATTCAGACCTCAGAATAGTTTCAGTCCGTCAATTGTTCACTCTCGAGACTCTCAAATATATTAGGGACTCTATGCGATTTCAATGTTTTGTTTCATAATTATAAAGCAGTCTTTTCACGCTTTCGGTTTTACTGAGTGAGCGTGATTCGGGTTATTTGTGTTTTGTATGGCGTATAATACTGCAAAGCCGCCTTGACATTGCTACAACAACTTTTTCATCTCCGCAGCAGTTTTCGCTGATCAGATCATCAGCACTTTGCTACTGTACACTCTGCTCGCTGTAGTCCAACTGTCTTGTAAATTAACATACGTTGCTTCACAATTATGGTTCACAGTCCAACTGCGAACCAGTTCAGACACTTTTGTAGGTTGTAATTCAAGTTGCAATCAACTCGACCGGAAAAAAATTGATTCGAATTTTACTGTGTTTCACATTTATCGGACGAAACTTCTATTCACCTATGCTTTTTTCATTTTGTTTTCTGATTGTGGTTTCTAATGAAAATATCGGTTGATTCAGATGGCGTCGTCGCGCGGCCGCGAGCGTCTTCGCGAGCGACAGTCGTCCGGCAGAAGTTTCGCCTTCGGCTCCAGTACGCCGAGAGATCTCTCACATATGAATAAGGTTCGGAACACTCGAAATTGATTGATTTATTTATTCACATGCAAGCATGTGATATACAAGACCAGAATAGCAAAATGACGGTGGGATACAAAAACATTCGAAAGTGGAAAATGGGTCGGAAATCGACCAATATCATTTGGTCAACACAAGTGAATGAAAAAGTAAACCATATGACAATACAGATAAACGAATCACAAATGGTATACATTGATTGGGCCAGACTCACAGATGAACCAAAAAACAGTAGAAGTCTTATTCAAATGCATTCACTTAAAGTGCTTAAAGTGAAATATAGGAAATGTCCAAATATTATTTGTAGTTTGATATCGATGTATTACATTTTTTACGAAATTAAAAAGCCACGTTATCAAAGTACAAACACAAAGGGGTAGGGACACACGACACATACACCGTATAATCTTGCTTCGGGAAGAGATATTGCTATACCTGAAATCAATCACAAAAAACTGAACTAAACATCTTGTAACCATATATTAGGAATAGCTATGAAATCATGATAAGTGCTCATAAAAACAGCTTAAAAGCTTTTTTCCCGTTGCTTGTCGGTTGAAATTCGGAAAAAGGCCTGTATTGAGTTCGAACTACAACTTGACGCTTTTTCAATTGAATCGGGCGGGCAGTATACTCATCAAATATGTTGAAAACAGAGAAAAACGAAAAAGCCAGTACTGGGAAACTTCTCGCAAAAACTTGTGAAACTTTTTTCAAACGTCGTGACTCCAGATTCCCCCCAATCTGCGTAGCTACGACGCCAGACAGAAGATTCAGCGGGAAGGCCCGGATCTACATGTCTACATGGAGAAGGCACGGTCTCTCACCAGAGAAGGTTGGTCCGTTGTATAGGTTTTGTCAGACCGTTGTGGACACCGTACCATCGACTTTGTAAGGGGCGGGATATGGCGAGAGGCCAGCCAGTCTGCGTATCATTGATCTACACACTCTCTCAGTCGCTGGCAAATAATCAAAGACCGCTCGCCCCGCATCGCTCAATCAATTGAACGCTCTGCTGTCTTTATGGGGAAACTGGCGACTATAGTTTGTAGTTTCTGAGTCGTATATTGATCTATGGAAGAAGGTTTGCGGAATAATAATGATATCGAATTTAATATTTTCGACAGTTTTCTGATTTCCAATTTTCTACGTTTTCTGTAGTCTCTATTCCTTTTGAATCCTTTCGTCCTCATTCTCTCTTCTTCTGTTTTCCTCTCTGTTTAACACTTATAACTTTGTTTTTCCTGGTCTTTCTCTATCTTTCTCTTTCTCTCTATCCTCTATCTCTTTCTCTCTCTCTATCCTTTCTCTCTTTCTCTCTCTTCACCCTCTCTCTCTTTCTCTCTCTTCACCCTCTCTCTCTCTTTTTCTTATCACCCCTCCCCGTCCAAGTCATCCCTCAACTTCTCTTTTTCTCTCTTTTTCCTAATCCGTGTCTCTCCAAAATAAGAAGAGTCTCGCGAGATTTGACAAGAACACCAAATATGTCCAACTCTTGAAATGTCAACCAACATTCAGATCAAACATCACTCTTTCAATAAAAAAAACAACAAAAGTTACCCACTTCAGCGAAAATATTGTTATAATAATGTTATATACACAAAAGCTAAAGAAAACTATTTGGGTTCATCCTCAAGTTACTAACAACCAATGTGGAAAGTCACTTGTTATATCGCAAATAATTTGTTCTATTCTTTTATGTCTCAAAACTTCCATCAAAGTTTCGAACATTTCAAGGTTCGGTCCGATTCAGTTTTACTTCCATACTTTTATGGATTTCTGTCCAGAAAAAAAACATCAACGAAGTTTTACTGGAATCTCATTAGGCTCGTTTGCGTTGAAAACAGGAAGCGAGTGCTCACACTGGGACAGAATTCAATTGAAGATATGGACTTTTAGGGATGACTCTGACTCCCTCCTCTCTCTCTTTCTCTCTCTTTTCTCTCTCTCTCTATCTCTCCCATCTCTCTCTTTCCCTCTCTCTCCCTCTCACTCTCCCATTTGTTCTCCCTCCTAGTCTTTTCCCAGCGGGTGTTCCCCCAAGGCAGTCAATATTTCACATGAGAACCAACATACCCGTAAAATGGACTAAATCTGAACTCTACCATGAAATTGGCTTGTTTTCGACAAATGTCAAAAATGCCGCCAATTACGTCATCAAATGGACCACCCAGGCGGAAATACATTGAACCTCGAAGCATTTCCTCGAGATTTGAGACACGATTATATCTATGAAACGTATAAAAGTATTAACTGACTCCAGGTAGAATAACTTATTTAGCTAGAACCTGTTGAGAATCACAAATGAACATTCTGTGAACCAATACGTCTTGGAAACGTGTTTTTGTGCCCCAAAATTTGCGCTAAATCCATTGAATGTGTGATCGACAGATTTTCTTCAAATTTTACACCAACCTTCAGAGAGAGAGATGTATTGCTCATCAACTCTGTGAGCCCCTCGTCGTAAAACTTTGATGCAAATAATATAATTTACAAATTTCAAACGAAAAGTAGCGAGGTAAAACTACAAACACAGCGGGATTGGGCGACATACAACGAATAATCTTCTTTGGAAAAAAAACTATTCCTACAAAAACTTGTCTTATTACTCGCATATTCTAGAAATGAACCCCTATCATTTGTGTCCGTTGTTTATGCGCTAGTAAACAGAGTACACGCATCCCCGGGGAGTTGTAAAACACATGCAACCGGTAATTGAGTTGGCAATCGGCCAGACCCCCATTCCTATTCAATAATGACCACTCTATGAAAATTGAGTTTCCGGGGTAAATAAGGTTTTTCGGCGAAAAACACTGGAAAAAGAGAGGTGGTTGCAGTTTTTAGTACCCGTTACTCTAACGTGAATCTGAAAAATGCTCTTCTGGGTGGACTAAGTTCCATAGAACGAAAATTTCCGTTAGTTTTTGTTCTCCGAGTTTTTCGGGAAACCCAGACTAAACTTTGAATATATACTGATCATTGCGTTAACTTGCAACAGAATTAACTCGAAACAAACTTACATGAGGACGATTATGTGGACCAATCTCGTCTCATTAGTCCTTTAAACTGCCATTGAAAAATGTTTTGCAGTTTAAAGGACTGAAGCGTTGCGATTGGACCACATAATCGTTCTTCTTTAAATGTGGTGATCATGTTATCTTCTTCATGTAGTTGTCTACGAGGGCCTGAACCTAGATACGGCACCACCATGGATGATGTTCCATCTTCTGTGCTTCGAAGCCAGTTTCCAGTTTGAGCGGCCATTCATATCAAACTACAACTCAAAGTCGACATTTTTGTTTTTATTGACGACTGTTCATTTATTCTTCTGTGTTCATAGGGGCTCCGAAAGACGGGATCCACCGTGCATTCGGTTCGTCCACTCCACGCGATTTCTCTCATTTGACGGGAATCGACCCGAAGTTCAGGAGGTGGGAGTTTTTTTTTCAAAGTTTGACGTTCGTTGGGCGGAACGTATAATAGTAGTAAAATAGTCACGGGAAACTTGGAGATTTTGCGGCGTAGAACCTGCTCGCGTGTCTCTCGATTACACCATCACCTACACGTAGTCACCGAAATTTTAAATATGCAGTTTTGTTCTTAGCTCTCAACCTTTTGGATGACAACATACAACAAGATTTCTCAGGTTCCTTTACGTACGTTACGTTATAAGTAGGTGTATACACAATAATCCTTTTCTAGTAGCAAACATTTGTAAGCTTATTACTTATGCTATCTCTAGGTACGATGCAGTCATTCCGAAGAAAAGTGCCACCTCGCCCGAACTTCAGTCGCCCATCAAAACAAAGAGGAGTATCACGGGTATAGTCCTCGCCATTCCTACGTGACCTCGTACAGTTCGCTTTCGACGATTTCAGGCTGCTTTACAATAGCATTCTCGTGGAAAAAAAATGTCTCTAGATAACGTTAGAACAGAATAGAATAGAATGTTTATTCGCGATTGAACACGTGTCTTTCCACATTGGTATATGTGGCACTCCAATTACGAGAAAATGGAGATATGGAAGATAAAAATAGAACGAATAAAAATAGAATAAAATAGAAAAATAAGGAATAGAAAAAAATAAAAGATAAAAAATGGAAGAAACGTTGTTGCCACATTGAAACATACCGCAATTCAAAAGGTGGTGGTGTAAGTAGTGTACTACCCCATAACTCCCCCCTTCCCCCCGAATTTCCCCCTTCAAAATGACTGATAACACGACGGAACTTCTGCCCCCAAAACTACCAACTTCAAATCGACTGATAACGGCGTAACACATTTCAACATCGTCCCGAAAATGAACTCAACTAATCGAGTATGAACTTCAAATGTATGCCCTGAAGGTGAAAATCAATATAATTTCGAAAATTTTGTTACCATCATACTCACCAGATTGAACTATTGATTGTAGAGGCTAAGTCTGTTTGGAGTTCAAAATTTTAAACTACAAAACATATTTTCAAATTCTAGAACAATACCAAATGAAAGAATAAAAAATGTTTTTATTAGGCTTCCTCGTTTCACAATTGCTGTATTCACTGAATTTTGATATACAACACTTCTTCCTGTTTCATATCAAGAGAAAACGGTGCACGTTTATGTATTATCAATATATAGTACACATAACAATCACAAAGACAGACCTAAGAAGAAAACAACAAAACACAATGAACAAGTAAGATCATATCTTAAAATAGAAAACAAGCATATGTACACATACAAAAAGAGGTAGAGATAGAGAGAGAGAAGGGAAGAGAGAGACAGGGAGGTGAGACAGCATACGGAATATGGAGAGTCCAGAAATAAGGACGGTTACTGTAGCCTCCACGGTAGGCTTATGAATAGTTCCAAACTGAGAGTAACTAAGCGAAACAGAAAGATGTCAACCGTTATTATAAAGACACGTGGGGCATGTGTAACGCTTGGTATTCCATTTCAACACACAGGGACGGCAGTATATGTGCCGTCCCTCGACCCTGTCCTCCGTGTGGGGGCAGACCACCCAGGGGCAGACCAGCCAGGTATCGACAGCATCGTTCCCGCCGAAACAACCCTATAGGTGAATTCTATATCTAACCGGGTTTTTAGGTAACCTAACCCTTTTTTGTTAACCTATTTTTCAGGTTACTTCGGTAGGTAACCGGTTGGTAACCTAAAATGAAAAACCGGTTACCTGTTTTTCTAACCCAAAATTTGATTTTTACCGTTAGTTTGAACGGTAACCGGATTTTAGTTTCAGGTTACTTTCAGGTTACCTATCAAGGTAACCTGAAAAACAAGTTACCGAAAAAGGGTTAGGTTACCTTAAAACCCGGTTAGTTGTAGAATTGGCCCTGTGAATAAGAATAGTTTCAAACTGAGAGTAACTAAACGAAACAGAAAGATGTCAACCGTTATTATAAAGAAGGGAGGTTTGAGAAAGAATTTCGAATATTTATTACTCTCTATTAAGAAGATTCTTTCCATGATCCATTTATCTATTTTTAACACATTATTTTACCACCAAACAGTTTACACTTATGAGTTACGATAGGTATAGCAAAATAGGTTAAAAAAGACGAAAATTAGGATAAAACCTGACAAAACGTGTGACCCTATCAATAATCACTTTTCACAAGGTTACTTCTACTCCGATATGATTTATCTGTAATAGTAGACAACTCTGATTGACAAAACGGCTAACCGGGCATTCCGAATCGGGTGGAGCGACAACGACCGGCGACGTCGTGAAGGGCGGCGGAGGTGCCGACGGCTGAGGCCCGAAATATGTGCAAGTTGACATTAGGAGAAATATGTTCCAATGCTTGTATGACACCTTTCACCGTTTATATATGCGTGGCCATCTTATCCTATCTCCTGGATCTTATCTAATATAAATATCGTCTAGCCTGTCTTATCGCGTTTTTTCGCTTGTAATGTTAATCGCTCTTTAAGTGGTCGAATTGTTCTGAATAATTATACTCTGTGAACTTCTGTAGTTTGGACTTTGTAGTCTTTGCATTTCGAAATTCGAAGTTGGATATTTTGGGGGAGTTGATGAAAGGTGTCACGCCGTTATCAGTCGATTTGAAGTTGGTAGTTTTGGGGGCAGAAGTTCCGTCGTGTTATCAGTCATTTTGAAGGGGGAAATTCGGGGGGAAGGGGGGAATTGTGGGGTAGTACACTACTGGTGTACGGTGTTATCGAAGAATTCAGTGGCTTTTTCCGTTCTATTGGAGACGAAAAACAACGTCCTCCGACCTCTTCGTCCCATCTTTTTCTTGACGATGTAACTCGATCCTTTACATTTGCCGGTTTCCCTGAAACGGAAATATGCCTCCAGTCCAGACATAACCTAGATTCAATTGTTGAACAAAGTATGAAACGATTTATTCAACCATGAAATATTCTGGGAGTAAAGTTGTACAATCATCCCCCCCCCCCTCCTCCACAATACAAATGGAAGCGTAATACGAAATACTTGGCAATCTTTAACCCTCAACCTAATCAAGAACTTTCGATCCGTTTTAATTGGTGTGGGTGTCTCGTCAAAATGATATGGAAGATGATCTCTATTTTTCGTTTAACGGTGGGGAGTTGTCTTTTCCGAAAAGTATTTGACTATCCGTCTTATTTCCAGCCCCTCCGGTCCAACGCCAGCCAGCTGCCCCAAAAGTCCCGGAGAAAAAGCAGATGGCCAAGGATGACGACATATCTTCGGAACCGGACTTCGTTCAGGTACATCAACTGAACTTTTATCAAAGAGAGAAGAATAAGCGAATCAGTGTATTATCAAAATAAGATAACTTGTAAGTTGAATATACTTCAAATTTTTCGTTGATATTAAACAATGTATGTTTTCTCAACACGCGAGGAGAGAATAGAACGGTTTGTAAAATAGTTGATCTTTTCACACTTTACTTGTTTCTCAGGATCGCGAAGAATTTCTCAACGACTTACGGAAAATATCGAAACAGGAGAAGGCGAAAAAGGAGGAGAAGAACGGGTCGACGCCAGTGGAAACTTCAGAAGGTTCGAGTTCGCTGAAATACAACGCATGTTCATCAGGTCTGAAACGTTCTAATAACGTTACAACTACTCCTGTGGGCCTGAGAGTTTGCTTCAGATGTTTACTTCTCAATACACAGATGGTAACTTTTTGAAAACCGTATTCGAGTTTTTTTCTTGATTGTTTGTTGACTTAGGCCGCATTCATACTTTTTACGTCGACGTTCGACGTCAGCGTTAATAGTGACATGCGTATCGACTTAGTTGGCGTTAACGCCGACCTGAATCAATACGCATAAAAAGAAGTTTCACGCCGGCGTTGAACGTCGTAAAAAGTATGAATGTGGCCTAAGGGTTGCAAACCGCCAAGAAATTGTCGAAACTTTTCCTGAATCTCTCCTAATAGACGGAAAACTTGTCCTTCTCACTGTAAGTGATCACACTCGGGTGAATCAGACTAAACAGCATTCCTGATTTCTAGAAACGAAGGCCGCCTCTCCCCCTCCGGTGTCCAATAAGAAGAGAGAAAGTATAGGCGAAGTGAAACTGGAGTCAACACCCTTCACCCATGCAGCCGGTACGTTTACGACTTGTTCTTGTATATATTCACCACGGCTCTCTGAATGATTGTAAATATATGAAACTTTCAGGATATGATAAGAAGAGCATCACTGATGATCTATCAAAAAATGAGGGATCAAAGATCAAAAATCAAAAAATTCGTATTTGATCTCAGAAGTACTGAAAACTATGAGATAACAACAACAAATCGAGAAGCAATTAAGAGGGGGGTCTGGGGGTCCACCCCCAGCTAGCGGGGCGCGCGGCGGGAGCCGCGCGACCGGCTAGTATATATATATATATATATATATATATATATATATATATATATATATATATATATAATGGGAAACAACTACCGTACCTCTTAGAATAGCTGCATCTATCCGCAGTCCACAGTTTGTTCGTGTACCCTACTTCTCTCACTTTCGCAGCTTGAAGCTGAAACATCCAGTAACCCACATGTTCCACGTGTAACACACTCTCAGCATATCGTTCAATACTCTACAAAAATATCCAACTTAAGTTTTGGGTGAATAATATAAGTTTGCTCCAGAACTAGCGACCGAGGTTCGTCTGACCGAGCGAATTCCCCATAACATGCACGAAGAAGAAGAAGCCACGGCACAGAAACAGACAGTGAAGGGAATGAATGATCAGGTATAGTCGTCGTCGAAATAACAGGAGCAGTGTACTGTTAACCCCAAATGTTTGATGTGTGAAACCTGTGTAATGTAATGGCTACGGCCAGGTATAGTCATCGGCGGAAAAAAAGCAGATGTATACTGTGTACATCGCTTTGTGCTTTATGAACCGGATTATGTTCTACTTTTCTCTCCATTCACCCTCTTGGAGTGCCATATATTTTGTGACAAGTCACGTGTTTAATCGCGAATGAAATTCTATTCTATTCTATCAGGTGGTATAGTTTATAGTTTGTTCCACCTATCTATAATTCTCCTACAGTAACCATTGTAACCGCCTACTTTTGATATATTTAGATAATGAATGATCGGGAATATTTCATAGTTTTATTTAGGTAATGAATGATCGGGAATATTTCATAGTTTTTCTACCCATTCATATCTTCCCACAGTACCCGTTTTAGAGCAGAAGTATACTGTATACATCGCTTTGTGCTGTGTGTAATGTAATATGTTCCGGCACCGGCATGAATGATCAGTATAATCTCATTCATTCTCACTAAGACTCCTACGGTACACTTTCGAACTTTCCGATGACTGTTTTTTGCACTAACTTCAACTTTATTGGAATGTTTTCGAGCACTGTAATAGGGGGGGGGGGGAATCAAATGCAAATTTCTTTCATTTCTCCGAGGAGATTCACAAGAATAACATCGACAGAACGTGTGATATTTTTACTGTAGGAGTCCCAGTAGGAATGAAAAAGACTATGTAGGGTGTAATCATAATCTTCGTTGTTGTTGGATGTCGAGTCGATATACGCCATAATTTACGAATTTCCACCGAAAAGAGACAGTTACAGGATGAAACTACAAACACAGTCATCATTCCATTCAACCAAAATGTGGTACAATCCTACTTTTGTTGTTGTTAGAATAAACAGAACTTCATTCACGCAGACAAAATACAGTAACCCTATCTCATCCCCAACATTTTCAGATAGTCGTCTCCGAGTTATTAGAGTCGAAGCACGAGGCGGATGTAGAGGAAGAAGAGAAGAAAGACGAAAAGAAAGAGGAGAAAAAAGAGAAAATGGTCGGAGAAATCATTGGCAAGGTGGAGGAAGCGGCCGACCATCTCAGCACCAAGGTGGGCGGGGCTTAGTTTTTGACACTCTTTCTTAGTTTGATTGTATTTCTCGCAACTCGAGGTTTACCCTGAATAGAGGCATCTTGCCCAGTGATTCTATAACGACAAGTAAACTACTAGTGAACTCCTGCCACACCCCTATTCTACTACTAGTAAACTACTAGTTTTCTTGTAGTAATGTAGGCGTAGGGGAGGAGTTAAACTATAGTTCTACTCCTACCTAACTACTAGTGAGATGGTAGTCAGCTACTAGTTTATCTGTGGTAAAAGTCATTTTTAAAAAAAAAATTATATATTTTAGGATCATATCGCGCGGAGCGCGAAGCGCTCTGCGTGAGTTGTCTTTGGTTTGGCCATTGCGGACTCGTTTTTTCCTTTTAATTAACAAAAAGCTTCAAATATAATCTTTTTTCGAAAACTAAAAAGAGAGAACGTTAGAGAATCACGAATTGAACATTGTGTGAAAATTTCAGCCAAATCGGAATATTTTCGCCTGAGTTATGGTTTCGTGTCGTTGTTGAAAAGTTCCGCCGTAATTCGTCCCTCCTCCCTCGTCCCTCACGGATTCTGTCCGCATCGTAGTGGAAAAACTACTGAACCAATTTGGCTGAAATTTGGAACATATATTCTATGGCAAAAGTTAGCTCGTCGCGCCAAGTATGAAAAGTATATCTGATCTCTGGCGCCGGGCGCGGGCGCCAATAGGCGCCAAAAACCACTATTGGAAAAACTACCGAATCGATTTAGCTGAAATTTGAAACATGAGTTCTAATACAAAATTTAGCCCGTCGCGCCAAATATGAGATGTACAGCTCCTCATTGGCGCCGGGCGCGGGCGCCAATAGGCGCCAAAAACCACTATTGGAAAAAACTACCGAATCGATTTAGCTGAAATTTGAAACATGAGTTCTAATACAAAATTTAGCCCGTCGCGCCAAATATGAGATGTACAGCTCCTCATTGGCGCCGGGCGCGGGCGCCAATAGGCGCCAAAAACCACTATTGGAAAAACTACCGAACCGATTCAGCTGAAATTTGAAACATGAGGTATAATACAAAATTTAGCCCGTCGCGCCAAATATGAGATGTACAGCTCCTCATTGGCGCCGGGCGCGGGCGCCAATAGGCGCCAAAAACCACTATTGGAAAAACTACCGAACCGATTCAGCTGAAATTTGAAACATGAGGTATAATACAAAATTTAGCCCGTCGCGCCAAATATGAGATGTACAGCTCCTCATTGGCGCCGGGCGCGGGCGCCAATAGGCGCCAAAAACCACTATTGGAAAAACTACCGAACCGATTCAGCTGAAATTTGAAACATGAGGTATAATGCAAAAGTTAGCCCGTCGCGCCAGATATGAGATGAATACATCATCATTGGCGCCCGGCGCTGGCGCCAATAGGCGCCAAAAACGGCAAAACACTATTTATTGTCAACTTAAATGTTGAACACTAATAGAAATTGAATAGTTTGGTGGAAAGTGTGAAAGTCTTTCTCAAAAACTGAAATTTTTCTTCTGGCGCTCAAACCAGGCGCCAGATGGCGCCAAAACCCAAACTCACGACAGCGTTAATGGAATCGTCTGAAATTCGGTACACTAAATAACTGTCACATGGCAAGTAAGATGCTCAATCTGAAAATCCAAAAAATTTTGTTGGCACTGTGCGCTGGCGCCAATTGGCGCCAAAGTTGGAAAAATATTAGTTATCGTCAATCAAACTGTTCCAAGTTAACAGATATTGAATATTCCAATGTGAAATATAGATCAACAAATTCAAAATCTAATTTTATCTTCTGGCTCGGAACAGACGCCAAATGGCGCCAAAACAAAAACACACGAAACTTACAATTGAATAGTTTGAATATTGCTCCAATCAGAAATTGACACATGTAGTGTGTACTGGTAGCTCAAAAACCTAGAGAATTTCGTTTCGTTCTGGCGCCAGACGCGTGTGCCCATTGGCGCTGGAACGAAAAACAAGAAAGTTTCAACATGAAGGTTTTTGATGTGGTATCGGAAATAATGGCTATATTGTAAGTGATTTGGTGTTTCTAATTGTAGATTTGTCAATGGCGCCAATCCCGTTCGCTTATCGCCGCTAAAAGCGGCGTACATGTAAATCGGAACTTTTAGCGTTTTGTTCAGTTGTTGATAGTCACAGAGCCAGCAACTTGCGTTATATTACAACACCAGCAATTTTATGGTCTGCATTCGGCTTAGTGCACACACAAAACTGAGATTTCCATAATAATATCACAAGATCCACTCTGTGAATAGGCAACATATGAAGTTGTAGTAGTACAACTAGCAAAAAAAGGACAATTAGTAAAAAGTGGGGGAACCAACAAATGTGTGAGTTGTGTTTGGTTCGACCTCGATATCAGCAAAAAGTGAACGATACGAATTGCTGTGATACTGTAGCAGAAGTACTCTGCAAAAATAGAACAATACAAATTTTGCACAATGGTTCACAACGCACGCATATCGTCAAAGTACACATTAAATACCCTTCGGCAATTTCTGAAACATCATGCGGGCTTCGTGAACCATTGTGCAAAATTTGTATTGTTCTATTTTTGCAGAGTACTTCTGCTACAGTATCACAGCAATTCGTATCGTTCACTTTTTGCTGATATCGAGGTCGAACCAAACACAACTCACACATTTGTTGGTTCCCCCACTTTTTACTAATGTCTCCTATATCTAGTTAGGTGACTCTCTATTGCACTACTAAGTCATTTACCATGTTTTGCACCATGCGGGACTCGAACTCTCGAGCTCTCGCTTCTGAAGCGAGGCACTTACCACTGCGCCACGCTGCTGATGTTTGAGGGCGCGCCACAAGGTTATACGATTACAGGCGCGCTTCGCTGTTCAGCGCTCACTATGGAATAACGTGAATGCGCCACGAGCCCTAAGAAAAAACCTTATACTGCCCGTTCTATAGTAGCACTAATTCGATATACATTTTCCCATATCATGAATGTTCAGCACTCTCTTACCTAGGAAAGGGAAAGACATGCACTTTATTGTTTTCAGATTATCACTCCAACCACTGCAGTTTCTTCAAAACCGGATGAACTCATCACAAAAACTGATGCCGTCATTCAGAAGACCACCCACGACGCAAACACTACGGAACAAAAGGACTCTGGCAACGGAGCCATCCCCACCGGTGAATTCTATATCTAACCGGGTTTTTAGGTAACCTAACCCTTTTTTGGTAACCTGTTTTTCAGGTTACCTCAGTAGGTAACCGGTTGGTAACCTAAAATGTAAAACCGGTTACCTGTTTTTCTAACGCAAAATGTGGTTTTCACCGTCAGTTTGAACGGTAACCGGATTTCAGTTTCAGGTTACTTCCAGGTTACCTACCAAGGCAACCTGAAAAATGGGTTACCAAAAAAGGGTTAGGTTACCTAAAAACCCGGTTAGTTGTAGAATTGGCCATCCCCACCCACACTTCGCCGACAATTTAGATGTAGCTATAAAATCGATACTCTGATAAATAGTTATTTATACATTGTTTCTATTTACCACTAGTAAAAACCGCAGAATCAATAACAACTTCATGTTGAGCAGCATTCTCAAGCCAAATTTGAATGTTTTTAGTAGAGTATTTTAAAAAAGACACAAAACATATTTTACAACCAAGCGATTTATTTATCAAACTAAAACTTAGACTAGAAATCCCGGAAAGTACATATTACAACACAGATCTGAATAAAACTAAAATGAGCCACAAAAATTGAGTAAAAACATGAATAGGGTAACAGTCAGTGATATGTTTCAAGAAAATAGCTCATTTAAAGGACTAGAAATACATTATTAGCGGAAGACCAGTTCGAAACAATAAACACAACCTTAAATGAATTGACACAGAAATTTTCGCAAAAAGCTGCGACGTCGAATAGTACAGACCCCCACATACACAAGCACATTAGCACAGTCAATAATCAATCAATATGAAACTACAAAACGAGTAAAACAAAAGAAACAACCATTTTGTATGTATATTTCCATAGAATAGAAAACTAGTGCACTTTACATCAGGTTTACAACCACAACGATTTTCAAGATTTTCAAAAACTGAAAAACGGTTTTCACGTGAAAATTTGTATGAATTGGAGCGAGTAGTTGAAGACCCCAATTACCAAGCAACGTGTAATGAAACAAACATTGACGAACCCTTGGAGCTGAGTCAAACTTTTTACGTCGGCGTAAAACCACGGCTGTCATGCGTATTGATTAGGTTGGCGCATTACGCGGACGTCAATCAATAATCATCTTTTTTTTTTCTCCGAGTAAAACGGCGGGCGTAATACGACGTAAAAAGTGTGAATCTGGTCTTACAGTTACAGCCAACCAACGTCAGTCAATAACATGCCTTTCACACGTTTAACCAATCAAAAATGCCTACATTGATGACGTCATCATGATTGTACATGAAGGGAGGGAAGAAGCGGTCGCACGCCGTTCACCCATAGATTGGCGCAGTCCGGGTGGTAGGAACGGGAGGCAAACTCGACACTACGGTACACCGGCTGGCAGCAGATGGCACACACGCTGGAAATAAGACACTATAGGGGATAACTGTAGCTGGATTGTAGTTTGAATTCGATACTCGCCATGATTGGAAACAAACTACAAAACCGCGGTATATTGCAACATAAACCGTATAGACTTGTTTCAATTTTTTGTCAACACAATGAATGAAGTTCATCTTTTTTATGAACTAGGTTTCAAGACTGTTGAGAAAACGAGAAATGGACGAGAGAAAAACGAATCGAGGGGAGAAAGAGAGAGAGAGAGAGAGAGAAAGAAAAAAAGGAGATGTAACTTCCACTAACGCCTGCGTCATTGACATTTCCGATACAAGCACCTGTAAGAAAGCCATTACATGTTATAGGATAGCTCCAGCCGGGAAATGGTTATACTGTACCAATTCCAAAGCCAGGAGGAATCCACAAAGAGAGAGAGAGAAAGGGAGAGAGAGAGTGAGTGAGAGAAAGAGAAGTGAGAGAGGGTGGGAGAAATAGAGAAAGACATGAAAAGAGAAAAAAAGAACTCACGCGTTGCTGATCCCGTCTCCCTCCTCGTCACTCTGCTAATCTGGCAGATATTGCTCCAGTTGCCTCCATATCCGATCGCATTCCTTGACCTCTTTCGAGATATCGATTGACTTCAATCGATCGATAGTTTTTCGAACACGTGATAACACCAGATAGACGTGATGAAGACATCTGAAACAGCAATTATATATTCTCGAATCACGCACATACAACGTAGATGTGTGCAAATGTTCGTGTAGACAGAATACCATAACAGAAAAAAGCATTAATCATTAATAATTAAATTATTGTTCGTAGATCAAAATATCATCCATTTCATGTGAATACTCACAATAGATGGAACGGTTCTGGTCAGAGGGTGTGAACTAACACGGATCTAACTGTGAGCAGCGGAATACGCTCGAAAGGTACGCTAAAACGCCACACGTTTTAGCGTAACTTTCGTCCCGTGAAGCCACACTTCCCAATGAAGAAACTGCTTAGTCCAGCTTGTTATCTATTCGCCTGCCAGTGCACCGAGTAGCGGAGCATATCAAGTACAAAAATAACAAGAATCACCTCAAATAGGCCTCCCCTCGCTCCGTCTCAAAAAGTTCGCGGCGAATTTCCGGCTTGGCGCCTGCCAACAATCGGTCGCATTCCTGAAATACAGACTGTAATAAGCCTATAAGAAAAAGATTCGTGTTTGGTGAGAGCCTTGACGATAAGTAAAACACCCCTATTTCGATTGACTGATGCTCACTTTTGCCAGATTTCTATATTCGAACAAATGATCGCTTTTGGGACCACCTACATTGAAAAACCATGTTCCGTGACGAAATTACAGTAACTTGGTCACTTATCATAAATAAGTTCAGTTTTCGTGAAAATATAGCTTTCGAGGGTAAATTGACGGATATTCGCATTTTCCGCTGAATATAATGCTCAATTTAGGACAATTTCAAAACCTGAAACTCGCTTCTCTATTTCGCGAAGTAAGCAGAACAGACACACATTCTCAACGTAAATGAGGAGAAATATATCAGAAATATCATCCAAGTTCGTACAGAATTTAAAAAACACCAACCCGAAACTTTTCAACGGCCGCCCTGACTATACTGTGCCAGTCGTCGTTCGACTCGTTCCTCTTCTCCCGTTTCTCTTCGGAGAAACTCGTCGAAGAGACTGTGCCATTTGAGGAGGGCACAGACTGGCAGACGGCAGATGCTGATGACGTCACCAACAAGGATCCGCCCACCGAACTCCAATCGATATCACCGAGATCGTAGTTGGGTTTGCTGCTGACAGCTGGTTCTGAAAAAGTGAATGTACCTAAACAATAAATGCTGGTATGAGCCAAACACCCACCTACACGATTGGCAATGTCAAAAAAGCCAATTCGGTGAAACGTAACAAACAGCGCATGAACTATCATGAATGGAAATATACTTTCGTGTATTGTCATGATACCAGACAACCGTACAATCGTCAGTTTCATAGATGAATCGAAAACGCCCTATTCACGAAAACAGTACCAAAGCCAACATTTTCTCATCTCAGTGAGAAGGAATAACCAGCCAATTCCAAGTGACATAGGTTTTCGGTACCAATCTTTTGTTTTTTTTTACGCTAGCCAGACTGCCAACCTTCAGGTTTTCAGGGTTTCGGTACCAAAAAATATATTTTTACACTTACTGGACTGATAATCGGGTCAACTACTCAGGTCCCCTGAAAAAGTTACCAAGAACGATTCGACGAGCGAAAGGTTAGATGAATAATTGGTCAAGAAAACTACCCACCAGCCGTAGTCGGTTCAGCGGACGGCCTCCTTTCTCCCTGACTAGTAGAGGGGGCCTGTGCTTCTAACGATATCGAGTGACTGGCAGTCGGCTGCGGGGCCTGCATGGCCTGCTATAGAAAAAAATTATAACGGGCTTCTTATAGCAAAATTCAGAATCAGCAAAATTTGCTGGTTCTTGCAGTAAAGTCAGAAATGTTACATATCAGAAAAACGAAAATGTATGCCCACATTCATTCGCATTGACACTCACTAGCACCGTGCCAAGATTTTCGAAGGGCCATTTCTAAGAAAACACATAAGTTCACCAAAAACTAAATAAACCGCGGAAAGAGAGTTACGGTTAACTTCGAACTGGCAAAAAACTGCGTGTAAATTCATTGGCACTCTGCCGAATTCTCAGTGGAAATGAAGATAACTATACCTGTATCAGATCCCCGTTGGCGGTGGTGGCGGGGGCCGATTGGAACACCTCGCCCAACAGATCGACGTTCTTCTTCTGTGACTTCTTCTGGGATGACGATCTGAACGAAGGCAGCAACGAGGTGGGGATGAAGGACGACGACTGATGCTCCTTCTTTGCTGCTTGAACTGGCCTGAAGAACAGTTCCTTACAAGATTGAACAAAAATATCGTTAAAACATAAAATTAAATGTGCACTTATGCTCACTTTCGTGAAATCCATCCTGTGAAACCATTGCGTCTCACGCACGTGCTCATATTTCAACTACAATGACTTGCCCACGCCCACAACAATAAAGTATGACTGTACTACAAGAAAGTACCCCGCTTTTTTATTTCAATACGTAAAAATACATCAAAAATAGGCAAAAAGTGCCGAATACATGTTTCCCGAATTGTTCTAGCTGTTCGAACATACACCGTCAAGGCGCCGAGGACCTCTTATTGCTTCAAAATTCTCGCGACCCCCAAAACGGCGACGTCCAACTATTTTCCGTACGATTATAGCTGATTTTGTATGAAATTTGTTAGTTTACAGCATAGGTGGGATGCTATGGTTCGCTGACCGGGGGACCACACTGGGCGAGAGGGGACCTATAACTGTTTAACAAATTATTCAGTTTTGTCATTGCGGCGCCACTGAATTGAGGAGGGACCCAAACCTTTTCGTAGTTTTTCGCGGAAGAGATCATTAACTCTTGAGACCCCTAACCAGGATTATCCCACATATGGTTTACAGCGCGCGACCCCTACTTTATACAGAAAATTGTTCTCGGCTTCCCCTTTCATGAGGGACCTCGGCGGTGTGTATTCGAACAACTTTGATGGAGTATGCTAGTATGTGCCCGTGTGTCACGTAATCTCACGTTCCCCCACCCACCTCTGTGTGCTCCTGTTGGCTGTTACTTTGTTTCTCACATTCATGTTATCTAAAAGTTCACGTACACGCTCAATGTGTCACGTCACCTCACGTGTCTCCACCAACCTCTGTGTGTTCGTGTTGGCCGTTCTCGTCGTGTTCACAATGGGTGGGGCCATTGTTTGGGCGGGAACCTGGACGGATTGCAGGAAGGGAATTGGCAACTGCGACATCGAGGACAGCGCCGCCAGCGACTCGCCCTTCTAGAAGAAAATCGATAATTGACAGTTCATATCAAACTTGTGGCAACTATCTTCAATGTCCCATTCCATACACACCCCACCAAAGTTGTTGGAATAGCTGAAAAAACTCGAAAACGGGCTACTTTCACGCCAAACACAAGAAACGTTGTCTGGTTTTGATGCAAAACCAACAATTTGCACGTTTACGAATCTAAAAACGTATTAGTTTTCGTCTAACAGTCGGACCTGTTACTCGTGTATGATTATTGCACACTAGTTTTTCTCTTTTCAAAAGAGATAATGTAGAATCGTGACAAAACTCTTATTTTTGTGACCGTTAAATTAAAACAGGTCTACACCTTTCAAAGCGTACCGGAAAATTTGATCGCATTGTTGACACATGTTGCTGAACTTAGTGAACTGGATACACTAAAACTAACAATAAACCATTAATTCTATACTGATTTTCACAACAACAAAAAAACGCATGACCTCATCCCAAGTAACAAACCACCTCATAAACGCACCTGTGCCAACGCGATGAGTGCCAGACAGGAGAAGAACTCGGGTCTGGTGAGTTGTCCGGGCAGACTTCGGTTCACCGCAGACCACACGTACGAAAGAACACTTCGGGGCAGACCCGACGTGACCATCAGGTTGTACACTGCCAACGGAATACAGTCAACACAGCAATTAAGTGTGACTATTTTACGAATATGAACCTTTTTTCGACTGAAATGCGTGAAACTCTGTGGTTTCGCAATATAAAAATCAAAATTTCATGTCCACAGCGTATTGTTTGAACACAGTGTCTTGATAGCCATAGTCATTCTATACATCATTCTGCAACTGCAATTGAACGGCAAAAAAGCAACGATCTAAATTCACAAAACGTAATTGACTTCAAGACAAAGACAGAAAGCATGGTGTACAATCGCCCCCCAAAGGTGGGGCGCGATTGTAGTACGGGCCCTTTTCAACCCATTCTCGACCAGGGTGGGGGGCAAATGTAAACTACTCCCACAAGCGAAATGTCTAAAAGATAGTGTTCAGCAATAATGATGGTGATCATCCACGCTATACGCCAAGTTTCTCCTAACAGACTTTCTGCGTTAACACTACTTGACAAGCAAGTTTCAAGAGCAAACGCTTTTCCAACTATAGATCCTGTTCCTCCCACTCGTTGAAGGATCGGCTATTTCTTTCTAGACAAACACTTAGATATGTGTGCCATAACTTAGTAAACTGGATCAACGAAAACACAGCTGATGCTATGGGCTTGTAGGCTTCTACTGGTCTTGGAAAAGAAAAAAGTGAGGTTTAATTCAACCGTTTGATATTTAATCAATATTTGACTACTTGGAATTAGTTTTTAAAAAATCACCCACCGAGCGCCGTGTGAGACAGCTATTATAGCTAAATAGTGTATCACAACTTTTGAATCTATAAACAGTCATCCGAAACTCATAGAACTCCAAAATTGATACTGTTTTTTTTCTATAAACACTAAATCAGCAAAATTGACCCACCGAGTGCCGTGTGAGGCAGCATGGCTGCCGAAGTGGCCCCGCAGGCGACGATCGCGTCCAGATAGAAACGAGGAACGCGCGACTCCTCCAGAAGTATGGGGGGCACGATGCCACCACCACCACCCATCATACCTGAAGAGACCAAATATTGAATATTGTCCTATTTTGCGAAACTAGGGCACATTTGCTCTTTTCGACCCGAAATCACATAGGACCGATGATGCGTTTTTCTCCCAAAATGGACAGAATGCTCTTGTTAACGGGGCATGTATAAACATTTCAAGTTGAAAAATCGAGATGAACATCACGATAGTGATAAAAGGATATGAACACCTAATCATACCAGTTCAACCACTCATGGCTAACAAAACGAACATGCGAATTTCTAGTCTGATGTCGAAAAGAAGAAATAAAACTGTAAACTTTGCATATGAAGCTTCCGTTTCAAGCTATCAACAAAAGTACATCAACGGCAACTGAATGACAAATCATGAAATCATGTGACACACAAGCACTTCGTATGCGAGATAAATGCACACTTTTTGCCCCAATCGACTAGCTTATGTGTCAATCAAAGGACAACATTAGTCATAATGTTCCTTATTGATTGGATATCTCGCAACAAACACAATAGAATCAGTACAGTGTGCATCACGTGAATCCTACAAATAAAATGATTCACGTGCTTGATTTCGAAAACTACCAAGAGATCACTACAAAACAGCAAGTTTTCCTCTATCAGCTACGGATAAACAAGTAAACACGATTATTGATTTTTGAAAAGGGTTTTGAACCCACGTTGGTTGACCGCTTATGTCGCTGTATTCAACAATGTCGCGGGAAGCTAAAAAGATTGCCACACCTCCTGGACCCTTCTCAACAGCACAATATTTTGTGATCTACCATCCCGTGGGAACGTATTTTAGTGTCCCGCAACATTGGTGAATACTACCACTGCATGGGGTACAACTTGGTTTCAGAATTGAAATTACCTGTGCGACCGGGTCCGGCCACCGGCACATTGCCCATTACTTCGTGAACGATATTCTGGGGATTCCCCGTTTGCCTACTCATCGTCCGCGTCTAGAAAATGAGCAAATTCAACAAAGATCGTGTTTAAACGTGACCTAAGCATTTACCTCACGTACAACGCACGTGACCTGAGAAAGCAATAGCAATGAATGCACTTCTACTGAGCATGACTATGTATTTCTTTCGAAAACTCGCTCTAATATTCAGTTAAAGCTCCAACATGAATTGAATTTTTTTTTCAAATTTTTAGCGCCACCCTACCAAATCCACCTATAGATATTGACAGACTGACAACACAGACAAACAAAAAACCGACAACAGCTGAGATAAAACTGGTTTATTCACAGCGGAATAAAACTATCGAACATGTGAGAATATATATAATATGGTATGATATATTATAGAATTTTGAAGTACAACCTTGAAAACGGGGAGAGCATTATCACGGATCGAGACACAACTAGAGAGACAAGCATCACAGCCGAGTGTGGAATGAATGAACAAAATATACAATACTCTAACATAAGACTCTTATGAGGTTCCGAGGATCAGAGCCACAATCATACCGTAAAGTCCGAGCACCTGCAATTTTCCAAATTAATATAATATCTTTCCGAGATTACTAGAAATTCTCGTCTACCAATATAAAACTTAGTTTGTAAACTCACGATCATTTCTCATCTGCTAAATTTATCAGAATGAGACATTGTGTACACAGAAAAAGGGGCACCGTTTTACGATACGGTGATAGGTATCTCTCTCTCTCTCTCTCGATCATTGTTCATTACGCCGCGCAGAATCACCCAATCAATCAAATGTAAAAGCAAACCGTAGCGGCGTAATTCATCTTTCATCTCACTCATTATCAATTCAATTGAGTACCTAACGGCAAAAACGTTAGTAAGACAGGAAAGTACAACGTTCGCAAACATTTATGAATGAAGACTAATCAATCAAAGATGTCCCTAGAGAATCTCGCGTTGCTTGGAAACTCGTTGAAATAATTATCAATACGTATCTCTACATTTGATGGCTGCATCAATGAAATTGGGCTTTTGTACTTAAATATAACACGTTGCATAGACTTTAACCATTCACTAATGAGTGCTCCCTAGTGATGAACATGCGAATCGATTAACTAAACCAAACACCAGTGAGGTTACTATCCTAAAAGAAGAAAAAAGAGCTAGTTTTTCATTTGAAACTTGTAAAAATCTACCATTTTTCATCAAAAACCAACCTCAGAGAAGATAAGGATGAGGATCATTCCTACGAAGAGACGAGGCTGTTGGGCGGTTCCTCTGACTCCGGCATCACCGACAATTCCAATGGCGTAACCGGCACCAAGACCGCACAGACCACAAGTGAGACCGGCGGCAAGATGGGCGAATCCCTTATTCAACGTGTATCCCTCGGAGGCGGAGGTGACCTGAAAAACACATTAAGTTACTAATCAACAACATAATTTGAATAATCACTTTATACCTTATATTTTGTGTTTCCCTTCATTAAAACGGTTGAAAGAGATCGAAAAGTGGCTCATGTCACGACTAAAAATCTGCCTACAGATACAGCAGCAGCAACTGAAGGCGCCAAAAACATTACTTTGGACTTTAAAGAAGGACGATTATGTGGTCCAATCGCAACGCTTCAGTCCTTTAAACCGCAATATATTTTTCAATTGCAGTTTAAAGGACCGATGTAACGGGATTGGTCCACATAATCGTCCTTCTTTAAAGCATATAAAATCATTAAAACATTCACATTTGATTCTGAGACTGAGTGCAGGAACATTGGGTATATGCTCTTATAGACAGCAACCAAGGTTGTCTGTTCGATTCATAGTTTTTAGTTTATAAATTTTTGATCTATTCGAAAATTGATAAACCAGGATTATAAATTATCGATACGGACCGCTAACCAATATATTAAACGTAGACACGGGCCCAAAATATTGAAGATGTGGAAATCAAAGTGGAATGTTTCTAACCCTCCATTCGACTTTTTTTACCTTCCCGTTTCCCGTAAAAAGCGAAACTATTATAAAAAAATATGAACAACCAGTGGTCGTGTTCACAAATCGAGAACATTCCCATTACCCGTTATTATCACATCACAAATGTGTTGATTATCGGAAAACTTCGTTCAAACTTGTACATATAAAACCATAACGCACCTTTCCTTTCAAGACCATAGCGACGACAAGACCGTAGATACCGATGATACCAGCCATAATGACTGGGATGACGGATTTCATGATGAGTTCCGGTCGCATGACTCCCATTGAGCAGATACCGACGGCCGACTTGGCGGTTCCGTAGGCGGCCCCCAGGACGGTGAAGATCTGCGCGGACGCGGCTCCCATGTAGCCGAAGAAGGGCGCGTAGGCGGCTCTTTCAGCGGTGGCCAGATCGTAAGACATATCTGATTCTGGAAGTAGACGGTCGAAAACAGCACCACAAAGAAAAACACAACGAAATGAGAACGAAAATCATCAGATATAAGACGGAGCGAACCGTATGGATGGAGAACACGAACAGTTGGTAGGGTGAGTGAATTTATTCACATGGAATGATAGGGAATAGCCTCGTAAATCTATATCTCAACTTATACAATACAAAATATAATACAATATCGATTTGGTCTTATGTGGCCCCGAGGATCAGCGCTACGATCATACCGTAAAGACCCAAAACTTCGGCGAAAATCAGCATGAGAATCATTCCTACGAAAATACGCGGTTGCTGTGAGAGGGCTCTCACTCCTGCGTCGCCGGCGATTCCGATGGCGTATCCGGCTCCGAGACCGCAGAATCCGCAGACCAGGCCGGCAGCGAACTGCGAGAAGCCGGCGTTGATCGTGTAGTCCTTGCCGCCGGGAGCGATCTTTCCGGAGACAATAACGGCAACGACAAGTCCGTAGATGGCAACGATACCAGCCATGACCACGGGGATAATGGCCTTCATGACGAGTTCGGGTCGGGCGACGGCCATCGAGGCAATTCCGGTACCGGACTTGGCCGTTCCGTACGCGGAGCCGGCGGCGGTGAACATCATGGCTGAGGTGACACCGAGGGTGCCGAAGAACGGACCGTACATGGCCTGTTCGCCGCGGACAATCTCCGCCATCTCAACTGGCGTCGTCATCTGAAAACACGCACTTGTGCCAAACGCTCACGCTTCCTAGAGACTTAGTGTACACAGCGGGAATCGGAAATAGAAGAAGCCTGGAAACCGAAGCGAGTCCCGCCACAAGCAATCAACCTCAGGGGAACGGGACCAAACTAAGCAACCCAAGAGCTTTAAAAAGTTTGAAGCCGTGAAGAAACGTACAATAATTGAGAAACAAAAAAATTAGAGAAGGAAAGAGGGATGGTTCAAATATGCAAAGTACAATTATAAGTGATGTGACTATTTCCACGTGAAAGTTTGATAAAAACTGGTACAGCTATCGAGAAATATTGGAAACTAACTTATGTGAACCTCCACTATCATCTTTTATCAAGTTTGAAATGCGCCAATATGAGGAAAACGCTGTATATAAGTAATAATGACATAGAACGGGCGAGCATTGAGCATAAGTAGCGCGGCTTCGATTGACCGAAAACCGAAGAGCATTACGGTATTGCGGTCAAAGAAGGGAATGGCTTGCCAGAAAACCGCAACGCGTTTCGTTTTCTTGACTGAATGTTGGGCGCGTAGCGGCTGCTGGAAGTTTGCCAGATTCAGCTGGAGCGCGATAAATTATGTATGTCCAACGTTGTAATTTAATTATTTTTTTCAAAGAATTCCGTTTATTTGATTTGAACGAATTTTCTGATTTTCCAACCATATTTTAAGCTTCATAATTGTTTGTCAGTGTTGAATTGGTATCGCTGTATCGCTATGTCGCAATCAAGATCTTACGTATGAATAATATATTTGGAAGGTTCTCTCGCTCTCAATTTTTTTCATCATCCTCACTCTTTCTTATTTTCAGATTTTCACCATATGTGAGAGGGCGGATGAAGTTTCGTTCATGTTCTCTGTGCAGACTCCTTGTTCTCATAGCTGTGCTCAATGGATTGTTTTTTCTCTACATTCTCGTCGGCGTTGAGAACCCCATATTCTCTTTTTGGGAAGATGAGTACGTTTGAGAATATTTGTTTTCTTGGAAAACGAGATTTGCTAACTTTTTGGAGTTTTCTCCGCTCACTATACGTAGATATTAGCTGTTAACATGGATTGATTAGGTACAAAAGTCCGAAACAAGGTAACATATCCATTTCTGCCAGTTTTCAGATACGACACTTCAGAAAATTTCTTGGGACGAATAGCTCGTGAACACGAACTATGTATCGTGATACCTTTTCGCGACAGGAGAGAAGAGCTCACCGAGTTCACACCATTTCTCAGCAAATTTCTCACCAAGCAAGTAAGTTTAATACATTACCATATGTGGGCTACTGTTGGTACGAGGGTTTGCAGAACTGAACATTCTCTTATTAGGTGATTCTTTAGATGATTCTCCAAAAACTGCAGCCATTCTGAAATAGTTGGCGGTCCCCTTAGCCTTCTTAGGACAAGCTAAGAGTCCTGTTAACAAACCGGAGTATCGCAACTAACTACGTTGAATACGGTGGAATTTAACTCATTTCCTGTATTGTTATCACAATGCGTTAACATAATTCAATTTATTACAGAAGGTTCGGCATCATTTTCTAGTCATGAACCAAACGGACGCCTATCGCTTCAACAGAGCCTCTCTCATAAATGTGAGTAATTTACGATTCAGTTTGTAACTTTCTTGTACAACTTAGATAGTCTCATACTCGTTGTCTCTCTGATCTTATTCAAAACCATTTCATTTTTCCACTTACTTGACTGTTACTTTTGCGCCGGCTGTCAGCATTATTGAATTTCATTAAAAAGAGGAACTTTGTATATCAAATTAATCCATTTTGTTTTTCTGAACTGGGCGCTGCCTTAATACCTTCCGTTATTTTAATGCTTCGCCGTACTCTAGCAAACTTAATTATCCTAAATATCCTAGAAATTTCACAGAAATGGCTTTCGCCTAAATATGAGAGCATTGAACATTTGGGTATTCCTCATTGCAAACCCAGAAACGTTAAATTATTTGCTTTGGTTGATCATTTAATCATAATCTTATGACAGATGTAGCTGTCAATAAATTCAGGTTTCATAGTCGCTAAGTATAGCTCTCGCCATTCACACTGAGACTCTGACAGCGTGCCAATAAAACTTCGAATGAACATATTCCTTAGAAATAACGGATCTTATAGAACAAATGTTCACCCAGGTACTGTAACAAATGTCAACTGCCGCTCAGAAAAACCTTTAGAGTTTTGGAAAACATTAACATGGTGAAAACCGCGAACCGCCTGAGAATTTTGTTGGCGGGTTGCCGAGGTCTCAGTGGGATAGATTGGAACTACACTTGCGATCCCCACTTGAAGCAGAGGGGAACCAAAGACCAAACTACAAATTCTCCCATATTCAGTTTCATTGGTATTAAAAATAAGATTTGTCTTTTAACAGGTCGGCTGGTATGAGTCGGATAGAATCGGCTGTGACTACATGGTCATGCACGATGTCGACCTTCTCCCATTGAACCCAGATATCGATTATCGATTTCCCGGAGTGGGAACTCTGCGTCACATATCTGCACCGGAGTATCATCCAAAGTTAGTTTTTTTGTTGTATTTCCGAATTTTAGCTATTCAAGTGGTTTAATCAAATCGAATCCAATATTTATTACATAGTTTGAAATAGCGGAACGAAAGTTTGAAACGAGAAAGATCGACAAAAGGGAAAATGGTGAAAAAGCTGATCAACATGGAAAGAAATACAAGAATATTGTATAGATATAATACTAAAGCGAGTATTCTGTCTTGGCTAACGTATAGAGTTTATTGTGGAAGGGCAAGTGATTCTTTTTTCCATTTGAATTGGGACTGTTCTGCGTGTTTCAAGTTTCGCTCCTGACTATCTTTGTTGATCGATTCGATTCATCTACTTTACTAGCAAAAGCTACATGTTCATCACGCTACTTGTCTATTTGTCACCTAACGTAAAGAAATTTGAACTGTGGTTTACAACTGCGGCCACTTTCAAATATTTTCATAATTTCTATTTCATGAAATGATCCTGGTTATTGTCTAGATATCACTACGAGAAGTTCATCGGCGGTGTTTTGATGTTGACTATGCTCGACTACAAGATGTTGGACGGAATGTCGAACAAGTACTGGGGATGGGGGCTCGAGGACGACGAGTTCTTCCTCAGGATACGGTATGTTTCTAGATTCTCATTTTCACTTTTTTTAAATCATTCAGTCTGTAAAGAATAGGGATGAAATTCAGTTTTTTACCGCCAAGTATTTCTCATACAAAGTAGCACCAAGGACGATACGGTGTGTTTTCTCACCTCTGTGTCAAAACGGTTTGTCACTTCTTTTTCCACTTTTCGATATAAATAGTATAATCTTTGAGAATGTGAGAGAGAAATAAGTTCATACTGAATATTTCCCGGCAGTTTTCCTGCGGTTTTACATTTGAATTTGTGAATTGTGCTGCTGACTCGGCAATTCGGCTCAGGTATGGTAATATATCGCATGTCATAACAACATTGTGGGATCACATACACAGTGTAAACAGGTATATTTACGTATATTTCATCATAATTGACCAGAAATTGTCAGACTTTAAGTGATTGTCCATATTTGGCAAACTATTTCAAATCAGTACGATATGTGAACCAATCCAGGCGCATCGATCCTTTAAACTGAAAAATATATTGCAGTTCAAAGGACTGAAGCTGAAGCGTTGAAATTGGATCACATAATCGTCCTTCTTTGACGTTTTCTAGAAATTACTATTCGAAATATGAGCTTTTGTGTTTCCAGAGAAAGTGGCCTCAATCTGACACGTGTCTCCGGTCTCTCCACCGATGAGACCAACTCGTTCCGCCATATCCACGGGCCCAAGAGGAAAAGGGACTACGCCGTTGTCACCAAGGACCAAAGGGCCATGAAAAGGAAACGGGATAGGGTTCGTTGTTTTTTTTATTTACCGGTGAATTAATTTCAGAGCTAGGTGTTTTGCTCAAGGTAAATTCCATACTTTTATTAGGGTTTGATTCGATTGTTGGTTTGAATACTCAAGCGGTACGATTTCCTACCGAATCAACTGACTCGGAGAGAATCGATTGGATTTTGGTTCGGGAAGAAATTGTACCTTCAATCTGTTCAAGGGGGCCGTGCTCACTGCTAATAAAGAGTGACGTTTCACTTTGAAACGAGTTTGAAATAGAGACATGTTGTTCTATTTGAAAGATGATAATTGTTCCAGATCTCTGGCCTCTCGAATGTGAGATACAATATCAGCGACCGTCGCACACTTCTATTTGATTCGATCGCGGTTCGAGTGGTGGATGTTGACCTGGACTGTGATCTGAAATGGACCCCCTACTGTATTCAACCGAAACCAACGAAGAAGAAGAAAATGTGATCTAGACGTATGAGATTCAGGTTAATTGAGGTGGTTTGTGGGTTACAATACTGCTTCTCGGAGGGAAAAGACTTCTGAATCCTAATAATTGAATTCATATGAAAAAGCAGATTGTCGCCCTCAGCCTGTGATTTTGATAATTTTCGCTTTTTGGGTGACTAAAATAGTGGGCGGGCCCTGCACTCGCGATAGTTTGCCCTGGGGGTAAGAATTTTTTGATGGAGTTTTATTAGGTTGGCATTCGATGCCACATTTGTTATTTGCAGCTATTAGTGAATAGTGGGGATAGAAATATGAAGAAAATTTTCAATTCAGGCAAATATTTTGCAATAAAACTTTTCAAGGGATTTCATCCATTCATAATATTTTTTTTCGTGTTCAGAAATAATTATTAGGAATCTCTGAGGAAATTTTTCTGTAGAAGGGACCTATCCTTCAGTTGTCCAGGACTTTGTTTTATCCTTTTTTGGATATGATTTAAGTGCAAGTTTGTTCATTGTTTTAAAGTTTTTTTCATAGCGTATGGAATTAGTTATGCGGGTTACTTGTTGCTTGTTTTTTTTTCAGCTCTTTAATATTTCCGGTAATTTCAGTTTTCTGTGATTTTCACGTGTTACTTTACTTGCCTTAACTGTGATTTGCTATCAGATATGCTATAGAATGAACATTTTATTCATCTATATGTAAAGCACCAAATATTATATGTATCGAATAAATTATCTATACAATAGAAAATAATATAAGGCATTGACTAGCACCGGGAGAGATCATTTACAACTTTTATGGTACAAAATGGACTAGAATGCAAGGTACCGGTCAATATTAATTGGACAGAAATACCAGTTTTGAATAGAATCTAAATCATAAAGTCTGATCTACTTGCAATAATCACTCAAAAACCTAGTTTGGGTGGTCATAGCACATGAAGGGATCATGTTTGACGTATATTCACCATATTTCACGTGAAAGTATAGTCTCGATCAAACAACAGTGCTGAGCTACAGTATCCTTTCTAATTATTAGCGAAGAGCTTGAGCTACAGTACATGGGAACGGTAGTCTGCCTCAATCAAAGGTCCTGCGCTACAGTACCCTCTGCTCGATGCCCATGTGCTCGAATCGGCGCACGTTGCGAGGCCGTGCGGCCGGCGCCGCAGCCGCCGGTTGCGCCTCGGTGGCGGTAGCGGAACGGAACCGGAAGTAGTGACCCTCTGGAACGGGAAATGGTTAGAAATAAAAGTTAGAAAAGTTGTAGATTGATCCCAGTACACGTCATAATGTACTAATTCTCAACGACTGGTGCTATTTTCTTCGGATGTCGGAATAGAAGAAAGATGGCATGTTGATGTAGCTGTAAAGTCATGACTCGCAATGGGTACGTTTCAATCAGTTTTCACGAGGTTGCCTGCTCTACAAACCGTGTACAAAACCTATTTTTCATTTGGTCACAGTTCATTTAGATAGGTCAAAACTTTAGCTCCCGAATAGATCAGAACTGCGACAAAAATTTGGCAAATTCCACAAGGAACCGCGAATTTCGTTAACCCTGCCAGTTAACCGTTAACCATTTAACCATTTTTTACAGTTAACCATTTAACCATTTTTCTGTTAACCCTTTGGTAACCCTTTTTCTAACGTCTTTTGGGCGAAATTCGCGGTTACCAAGTGGTTAACAAAAGTGTTAACCATTTTTTTGGTTAACGGTTAACTGGCGCGGTTAACAAAGAACGCGGTTAAATAAAGAGTTCGCCCAAAAATTTAGAGTGTTACCTCCACTGATGACTGATATCGGCGTCACATTCATGGCCGCACATTTTCGAAGGAAGTCGCCCGCGGCCTCGGTCGATCTGAGACTAAACCGTGTTAAAGGTCAACGAAATGGTTATAATATTAACAACAATAATTGTTACTATTGTTGTAATATTTTTATTATTTTCATCATTATTAATAAGGTGAGGGAAAACGTAATTTGGCCGATTTTCTTTGCGAACAGATTCTCACGTGATTCTTTCGAGGTCTCGAAGTCTATATTCGAATCCACAATTTTTGACAAAATCAATTAGACCAATTGGTCGGAATCGACAACTTTGGTTCCGTTTCTTCCCGGCCTGGGGAGTGGTTACTTTTCTCACCGAATCACTTGGTTCGGGAAGATTCGGTTCGAGTTTTATTGGTTTCAGAGAAGTTTCGCGAAGAAATCGGCAAACCAAATGTGAGAGATAATGGATGTGGTGTTTTCCGTCTCGCCAAGAATGGAACGAACCGTAACGAGAGATGTGGCTGTAGGTCCGGCATTGAAGTACAACACCACTCGTTCCACATTTCTTTGAACCTAGAATAATAATAATAATAAGGAGAAGAATATTTATTACACAAAAGTGTAACAACGGATTATAAACTAAGCTCAACAAAGAATAATGGAGTTCATTGAATTTCAATCTGTTTGTTCTCGGAAAGGCCTTAGATAGAAGTGGCTAATCGTTAGCTTCCCGATCAGTAGTACGCACAAACAAAAAGAGAAAAACGGGGGCAATTACCGACTTCCCACATTGTATCAAGTATAGAGTGGCAAAGGCTGGTCAAGTTTCTAGTATCAATATTTGAACCTAGTGTGATCCTCAGCATGTCCCTGAGGCTCTCACAGTAGTAGTGTATGGAAGATCCATACACTACTCACAGTGCTGTAAGAAAGATCAAACTACAATTATCGATCACCCGGTGTCGAGTATTAGATTGACGATAGGGTCGAGTATTATTCTCAGGTGGCTAAAATGTTACTAAGCTCACGTAATACCTAGTTTTTCAGATAAGATCAAATTACACTTATCGATCTTCCATCTGGTGGCGTAAAGATCAAACTAAAACTATCGATTACCTGGTATCAAGTATTAGATTGGCAATAGGGTCGAGTATCATCCTCAGCTGCCATCCCGTCATGGCTGCAGTGGTCCATTGGGCCATACTGTAGCCCAGTTTATACGTGTCCACCACTGTTTGACAGGGAGAGGCCTGCAAAATTATTGACATCTTATGGTTGTTGTTTGATCCGTATAAGCATCGCACTTCCAGAAAACCAGTCGAAGATCAAATTTTCACGTGAATACGTGTCCACTACGGTTTGGCAAGATGAGGCCTAACACAAAAACATACTTGTTTGTGGGATCATCAATCGCTATTTCCTACGGTGGTTCCTAATCGTGTTCTCGAAATTGTTGTTTTTTTGGAAAAAAAGTTGTGTTTACACTACTGAAAAAATGGGCCTCTCAGCAAAAGGGGGTGTGGTTCGCAAAAGGGGCGTGGCCTAAATTGAAATTACCACTACGAACGTCTACCATTTCCATGTTCTAACTATTCAATGAATTTGACCTCCCACACAAAAGGGGGCGTGGCCTAAATGTGAATTACCAGTACGAACGTCTACCATTTCCATGTTCAAATCGTCAATACGGCTCTTGAGAAAGAGGGGAATGGCCACGAATCCGGCCATGACGATGCACGAGAGAATGAAGGCGAACACGTTGAGGCCGATGCGCACGATCGACAGAAGGTGGAGCGTCGCGTCGCCTGCAGAAATCAATCGATAATCAATCGATAATTTCCGGATTTCCAGTTTAATTAATTCACGTCAATGTATCTTCCCTTCGAACATAACAGGGGAGAATGAAACACTTTCTGACCATACAGAAACATTCAAAAACAAATTCAACCTCTGCGTCTCGTCTAATAGACGGTGTTTCTCCTGCTACTGCCAATCTCAAATACAAAAATAACCATAGAGAAACTTTTGCAAAACATTGAAAAGGCACGCAATGTTGCAGTATGCTGGTTGCTGCCACAGGCCGCTTTCATACTTTTTACGTCGACGTTCAACGCCGGCGTTAATGGTATGGAAAGTATGCGTATCGATTCATGCCGGCGTTTGCCAACTAAATCAATACGCATGTTTTCTTCAGCATTAACGCCGGCGTTATACGTCAACGTAAAAAGTATGAAAGCGGCCTCAGAGCTGGTGCCCGTTACGGCCTAAGGTTCACTCTTTCCACAGCAAGAGGTGTACACGGCGTAGATTGCCCTATTTCGCTGCGTTTGTATACTATAACTCGATTGAATAGTCACGTAAAGTTAGCATTGTTAAGTTTGTCAAGTTCCTAAACTACATCTGTTCTTTAATTTCTCATGACGCAATGTTACAATGTAATATGGAATTCCTTTCAGGCGCGTCCGTATATAAGCCCGCACCGCGAAGCCCCTAGATCTCAGCCGGACGCGGCTTTTCCCATTTGTACCCATCTCCCATATTTCTTGATATGTGTTTATCATGTTTCTCATATGAATCTGTTATTCCGTTTGTGTTTTGTTTCTTTCTGTAGCTTATCAAACTAGTTGATTGAGTTACTTTTCTGCATTGTAATGAGGCATCTTGCACTTTGTCATTGCACTTTTCTGGGTTCTACTGTGTTTACCATGTTAAACGTGGCTGTGCAATGGACGAACCACGGCGTTCTCGTCTGCAGTAATTTTTGCGATCAAAGTTGTATTGAGCTCCGTCCACAAAGTTTTCGTGGCGGGACACTGTATCCCACTGCAATTTGGAATGAACGCAGCACTAATTCGCTGCGTATCGCGCTTATTTTCACGCGAATCTTTTGCGGGACGTCTAAAATCGAGGACGCGAGCTCCTTATTTATTAAAGCTGTTGTTGAGAACGCCGTGGAACCAGTATAGTGTGATCCCGTAGGATTTCTGTCCGAATTCGTGAATTCAGCAGTGTATCGAGATGAACTACAACCCACCCTGTTTCTTGCTGGCCTTCCACAGATAGAGAATAATGGCCGCGTAAGACGTACAGACAATAGTTAGTGCCAGAAGCACTATGAATAAATTAGAAATGGAGAGGGCAAAGTCCGAGGTGCTGACGGTCCACTGAAAGTCATGAGAATGAGAGACGTTTGAAAATGAAATTTTACATGAAATTTTTTTACGTGTAAAAAAATGAATTTCATGAGAAAGTTTTGGAACCATTCCTAGTTCCTAGAGCAAAAACATGACTCATTCTAGTTTATTTACGTGTATTGATTAAAAGATCGACAATAACTTTGCATAGATGTACATGCCCATCACCTCATCACTCTTTTGCTTTCTCTCTCTCTCTTTTCTGCTCTTATCATATCTTTATCTCTCTCTCTCTCTCTCTCTCTCTCTCTCTCTCTCTCTCTCTCTCTCTCTCTTTTACTCTGTCTATGTCTCTCTATCTCACTCTCTTCTTCTCTCGTTTTATTTATAGCTTTATCTTCAACCTTTCTCTCTATCTGTCTTTGATTTCTTGTACAGTTTTTTTTTCACTGGAATGCTATACAGACAGTTGATAAGTACTAAAAATAGAAACAAGATCAGCACCATCCGGGTTGAACTGTCTCTTACTTCCATCTCTTTCTTTCTCTCTCTCTCTCTCTCTCTCTCTCTCTCTCTCTGTTTCTCTCTCTCTCTCTCACTCTATCTCTTTTTTCTTTCTTCTCTTCCTTTCTTTTCTCTCCCTCCCGCTCTCCCTCCCTCTCTGGTTCACTCTCCCTCTGCGTCTCTCATTCTTTTTTTCTGTTTCTTTCCCCTCTCTTCCATTTCAATTGTCACGTTTGTTTCTACAGAAAAAAGTCAAAAGAAGAGAAGAAGAAAGAAACGAACCTGTATCAAGTCGGCATCATCAGAATTGAATACATTGAATGCATTATTGGATGAAATGGAGACCACTACTATGGCATAGACGAGGCCCACCACCCACACTATCACGCCCACGTACACTGAAACACAATGGGAAATTGTTTTACTAGAAGTAAATTAAATAGTCACGTGAAGTTAGCATTCTAATGTGGCATCGAGCACTTTGTAATTGCACGTTTCGGATTTCTGCTGTGTTGAACATGTTGCACATGACTGTGCAGTTGACTAACAGTATACATAGGAGATGAACATTGTGACTCGTACTTTACACGTCATAATTCACGTATTGCGACTGAGAAGAAACGGAATCAAACTACAAATACTGCGGGATAGGGCAGCGTACACCGTGTTCAATGGTTGTTGTGCTGTTGTTTGTGGTAAATAGGAAGTTATTGCAAATGAAGTTACGGTGGTCGGACTTTCTGCTGTGTTAGCAACGCTTGACATGCACGGAGAGGTACACGAAAACGTACAACGCCGTGTAGGAATCGCTCTTAACGTTGTATGTCGCCCTCTACCAGTGTGTTTGTAGTTTTATCATGTTGCTTCTCTATGGAAGTTCAGTTAGTTGTCGCGTATACTCCTCTGTGCCGAGATAAACTACAATTCTAGGTTGATCACGTGAAGCACGTAAAGTACGTGAATGTTTCTACCAATTTATCCCTTTGCGAGACTGTTCTCTGTAGGTATTACGTGTTTTACAACCGACCAAAAGAAACATAAATCTAACGGGAACAGATAAGAATGGACAAACAGGATAGAAATCACATTACGACATCCAACTGATGCCAAGACTATTTTCACTTTCAATTTACCGTAATCGAGTAATTTTGTAAACTCTCTTCGGTAGTCTTATCGAATGGCTCCATAGGTAGTTGGACTTCCCTGACAGAACAGAGAGAAAATTTTCACTGAAATTTCTGAGAGAAAGTAGGGGGAAAATCGGGGTAGATCAGGGATAATTCAGGGTGATTTCCCGGTAATTTCCCAGCACTTACTTTGACATTTTTAGTAGGGAAATACCGGAGGTATTTCAGGGATATCTACGGGATATTATAGAGCAATCATTAGCAGGGATGTGGCGGGGAGAAAACAGCGATTTCGCGCGCGGCGCACCAGAGTAGCTGGCTCGATCAGCTGTTCTGCACACATTAGAGCCAACCCGTACTAGATACGGCGCTCCGCCAGACGTGGCTGGCCGCCGTTTGTCGTTTCACTCTGAGTTTGAAATCGTATCATATATGAGTTATAATGGAAGAGTACTTAGTTATTAACTGCAGGGTTAATAAATTAAAGTAAAAATTTAGAAAATGTTTTGATATTGTCTTTTAGATAATGAAAAAAATGTTTATTTTCTAAAATATTCGTTTATATTATGTTCTGAAGCAACCCGTAATTTCTCTCTTTTATCACTGAGATTTCTCTGATTTCCCCCAGAAATTCCTCTGTTTTCTCCCTGTCTTAGCAGGGGCCATACCGCGGTTTGGCCCCTGCTAAAATAGGGGTGGTTTCGGGGTGAAACAGAGAAATGTCAGGGGTGAACAGAATCCAGTGTCTATAGTCGTCGCCAACAGAAAGGCAGGAGGGTACTGTACATCTCACTTTCCGCTGTGTACGCACACGTTCCTTCGATTACAAAGCTTACTGGTAACTATATTAGCGCAGTGGTTAGCGCCCTGCTGCGAATCTTTTGCTTGCAGGTTCGATTCCGGCAAGAGGGAGAGATTTATAAATTTGGCACTCACTATACTATTAGTTGGGACAGAATCTCACATTTAGTTTGACCGGTCAAACACAGCAGAAAGAACAGCGAACCGGATCAAAGTGCAAACATCTAGACTGTTTTCTCTACATTACCTATGATTCGCGCTAATACTGGGTGAATTCACAACATAGAAGCTATACAGCAGTTTCGCCCTGACGCTCAAAAGTTTGTAAGGCATCTGAGTACGTATGTTAGAAGATCCCGGCACCTTCATCCCATCCTGCGTCTCTCGCTCTGCCCTACTATTTCGCGCCACTCGTATCCCGGCAGGATGTAAGAGCAGAGAAATAGCGTATGTTTGAGGAGACGCCGGATGGGATGAATATGCCGGGATCTTCTAGCATACGTACTCTGCACTAAACACTTTGCCAATCTAGTGTTGACAGACCAAAATCGAGATTTTCAGCACGGCGAGAAGAGAAATACAGTATGAAACATGGAAAATTTTGTTACAAAACATTAAAAAAGTCTCACCAGTCCGTCTATCGGTCATTTTGACCATATAAATCATCGGATGTTTCACGGCGAAGTACATGAACAGTGCCAAAACGGCGTAACATCCAGCCGCGGCCCAAAAGTCGAGGGTCAAAAGAAGAGTGAAAACCGTTCGACCGTGGGGTATCAAGTAGTCCAGGTCGACCAGCGTCTTGTTCTGGTATTCCTGCAAATAGAAGTGAATGAATGTTTTTTGCTTCAATTTCTTTTGTTTCTATTTTTTTAATGTTCCTATTTTCAGATTTTTACACTTCCGTAAGCGCAATGAATCAATCACTGGGCGACAATGGAACGACATGTATGTTTCATGTTAGTTTTGCGACCTGGAGTTAGTGGAAATATATAACTCTGTAGTTTTTGATCGAGCATTTCTAACATTCAAACTTCAAACTATACAGAACGCAACAATATCGAAATTTTGATTGTTGTGTTCCTAGTTCACGGGCAGTTTAGAAAGCTAGGTAAAATTTACAAATGCGCCTTTTCTATAATTGTCTTACGGTAGCAGTGTTTTGCGCTGTGACGATTGGTTTCACGAACAGGACTATACACGTGCGATAAAGCGATAAAATACGATGAAACTATTGTCAGTGCGTCATTCAACCAAATAACTTGGCACAAAACAGATATTAATGTTTTATTGGAATACAGTTTTTGTTTTCTGGTGGGAATTAATGGTCTAATGTGTTCAATGAGACATAAAACATGGGCAGTATGGAAATTAAAGGTGAAACAGGTCGCTCGGAGAAAATTAGAAGGACACGTCTATTTAGTTCTGCTGTGTCTATAGTTTCAGTGGAAAACTAAATGTTTTAGACCCACGAACGATTCCACAACAAAGAATTCCGAAAAATTTTGCCCGCTGTGATTTGTTTGTAGGACCAATCTACAACTGCGATCTTGTCACCTTGTGCTTTCGGTGAGAGTAATATTTTTTATAATATTCTCCTTAAAATTAAGTAATCCAACAAACCTTCCATCCCCACAGCTTAAAATCTGAGTACGTATGCTAGAAGATCCCGGCACCTTCATCCCATCCTGCGTCTCTCGCTCTGCCTCACTATTTCTCGTCTCTTACATCCAGGCGGCATGTGAGAGCAGAGAAATAGCGTATGTATGAGGAGACGCAGGATGGGATGAAGATGCCGGGATCTTCTAGCATACGTACTCGGAATGATATAAGACACAATTTTTTTTTGAAAAGTCTTTGGATTTCACGTTTTTTCAACTTGAGGTGTACATCATAAATATAAACCTACTTTATATTCGCAAAGGTAACAATAAGCAGATGTGCAAACATAGATAAGAGACATCAAAGGTATACCAGCAAATTATTTATTATACAATGTTTACTTATTTTGTTGTTTATAATTGTTATGATGTCAAAACTGAGGTCAGTGTGATAAAAGCCCGAAAGAAGGTGAGTACGAATAAACAGTACACTAACCAGAACGGAAATTTTTATAGCTGAGAAATTTTAAAAAAAAACTTATCTAGAAAGAATAAGAATAAGCCATAAAAATTCAACATAGCAACCCAGGTAGAAGGACACATAACAAAAAGAACCATTTTCTGATGAACCATAACGAGATAAAAAAATGAACAGAGAGAGAGAAATAGAAAAAGAGAAGTGGAGATAGAAAGGGAGAAAGAAAGAAAGAAAGAAAGAGAGAGTGAAAAATAATGAAAGAAAGAAAATAAACTGACCGTGGGATATTCATTCGGATCGGGCACTTGATCGAACCGATGTAAGGAAACGAATATTAAAGTAATAATAGAAGTAATGACATCAGTGAAGGAACGATTCAATAATAGAGAATAGCCCTGAAAATGTATAAGGTATAAAATTTCCGTTTAAAACAACAATTATCAAAAAAATAAGGACTAAGGTTAAATGGCAACTTTACAGAAATAAGAATAAACTACTAAAAACTGACCTTAAAGGGTAACTTCTTCTCTCTAATTCCTCGTATCGTAAGATAAATAAAAATTCCATTGACAATTAATCCAAATACAGAGAAAACTATGGTCATTATGGGTATAACTGTGTCCACCAGCTGAAAAGTGTTCATAATTATAATACAAAACCAAAACAGCTTCATGCTTGAAAAATAATTTTCTCTACCTCCAACTTTCTCTGCCTTTTGACCTTCCGGAACGTTAAATTCCCATAATATTTGTGCTTCTGTTCTGTTGCATGTTTTGTGTTTTAAAAGTTCATCAAACTATGTAAACTAAAGTTCATCAGTTATCAACTAAATTTTCTATCTAGACTTTTTTTGTGATCTTTTTAGATTTTCTCCTCAGATTTTTCTATTACCTAGGATTTTGAATGATCTTTCGATCGAGGCCAAATCAATAAATTGACTAATTAGATCTTTCTCAATTCATGTTTATCAGTCTAATAACCCCCCAGGCTATCTATGACTGTTCCATTATCGATTTTTCAGCTATGTGTTGAAAGCGGCTTACGAACAGTAAAGGATTAGCGAGAGATAACGATCACGGCTTCTTAAACTTCTACGAATTCTAGGAAAACAGTAGCGAACGGAAGCAGATCTCCGGGAAATTTCTCATACATGTCGTTTTAAACTCCAAGTGTCATTCTGAACTAGTTACATTCACAAAACTCGGAAATATTCGCCTTCACATTTTTGTCTAATACTTTTCCCTATAATTGGATCACGATTCAATAAAAATTCTTATTTTTATAAGCATAGTGTTCAACCCGCACACTGACTCAAAACTAGTTTCAATCGAAAATACCAACAAACTTCCATAATTTCACATGAAACAATGGTATTACAACCTAGAAACCAACTGAAACCTGTCGAAAGTCCGGAAGCTACGTGATTAGCACGTGTAAAAACATAATTTTCACGTGAGAACGTGAAATAAACTGACGTAGTATTTGCTGCTGTTGAAGTCAAGTATGGAGATTCGTTCTTCTTCAGAGCAGTTGAGGTGGTGGGTGAGGTTGGTTATGTCGGGGGACCGGTCCCGCATCTTATTCAAGTAGTACACTCTACTAGGGGCTTATCAGGGGCAGAGATAGCGGGGCGACACTGAAGTAGGCAGAATTGGCACGGATATGTACGTACACTATTGTACACAATCAAATACACACAATACGATAGTTCACCAAAACATTCAATCCAACGAATCTGCTACTTTTTTCATTAAGTTCACTTGAAACACCGCGTTCTGCGGTGTTGAGGTCAACGATTGGTTGAGTAGTGATGAAGTGAAAAAAAAACCCAGTTAAGAACGCAGTCTTCATCATATAGTTCCCGCCATTCCCACTGAGACCTTGGCAGCGTGCCAATGAAACCTCGAATGCATGTATTGCATAGAAATAGCAGATTTTACAAAAATAATTTTCATCCACGCATTGTAAGAAAGCGTAACTGTCGCTAAGAAAAACTTTCAGTGTTTTGGAAATCATTAACATGATAAAATGCCATCTGGAAATTTTGTTGGCACGTTGCCGAGGTCTCAGTGGGAATGATTGGGACTATATCATAACCTACATTGTGATATAGATGAACAGAAAATCTATTAAATGAAGAATAGTGGAAGAAATTGTGATCAACTGATCATGGCAGAACCAAAATGTGAGATCAAAGTGCAACAGCTCGGGCAAAACAGTAAAGCTGCAAATGGGGCCGAAGTTGTAGTTTTAGCTTCTCAAACGCACAAATCAAAAGTGCAAACGTCTCCATACGTGCAACTTTTTTTTCGAATTCCGCTATGAGCAATTACAGAAATTCTCTCACGCTCAAGCATGTGTACTGCTAATCAGACACGTAGTCGCGTCATTTATGGGAGCACTCATCCGAAGTCGTGAACGTGCACATTTTCTGTTGTTTCTCAACGTTTTTCAGACTATACAATTCACTTTTAACAAATTTATACTGGAGAATTTTCTACACACTTGAAAGTGAGAGTGACAGTCAGCTATCAGTAGCAGTTAACATGATGCAACAATGACAAATGATATAACAGAACAACTATACGTTAAACGATAATGACCTATGTGCATTTTATAGTTTCGGTGAAACATTTGAGCGTTCAGTGGTGAAATTGGTACTCTAAATGTACTGATTGCACCAGAATCTCCATTTCTTTCAATGATATTTCAGAATTTTGATTCAATTTCGGTCGTATTTCGATAATACTGCCGTGTGCGCAGATCGAACTATAGGTATGCTGTGATAATAAGATTCTTCAATTGGTTAATAAAGCGGGTTCGAGTGAGTCAGAAAACAAGCAATATACTAGAAGTAAATGTGATAGTCAAGTAAAGTTAAAATTCTAATGAGTATTTATTATCATTGCCCGTTTCTCAGTTCTGCTGTGTTAAACATGTTTCCCGTGACTGTGTAATTGACTAGCAGTGTACAACGTGTAATAGTTATAATTCGAGCGTAAGAAGAGATAGAAATGATTAAAACATAGAAAAAGCGTTCAAAAATCTAAGAGGGAAATGAAAGATCTAATCTCGCAACTTATGATGAACAGCATTCACGAGTTAGCACAGAGAAACAAACCTAATGAAAAAATTCTAAGCAAATATAGCAGATTTTTATGACCTTTGTACAAATAGGATGGCTTTTGTGTAGACAACAACACAAGTTGATCGATTCGAGTTGATCAACTCGTACTTGGAAAGTCATGAAAGTTGCGAGATTCGATTGAATGGTTACCTATACTAGAAGTCAATTGAATAGTCACGTAAAGTTCTGATGGGGAATCGTGCACTTTGTCATTGCACGTTTCTGAGTTCCGCTGTGGTCAACATGTTTAACGTAACTGTGCAATTGACTAACAGTATAGTCTGTTTCACGGAACAATAGCCCTCTACAGTAAGATTCTGAATTTTTCAAGTACATTATTCATATCTTGTAGGTATTATAAATAGTTTAAACTCTGTGATTTTGTTTATTACATTGGTTACTACAAGCATAGAAAACTGTGAAGCTAAAAGTCTGTTTAGGGGTTAGATAAATTTCCTCGAATATTCGAAAGATTACTGTAGAAAGTCACCGATTGATGAAACGTAGTATATACAAACTCTAAGAAATCCACAGACCATGCATTCCGAGAAAAAGGATCACAGCAAATATGGAATTAAAGAACAAATGTATTAATGATGTAAAACAGGATGGAATTTCACATTCACTTTCAATGGGTAAGGGAAGTTGTGTGTGAATGTCCATAAGTGATCGATTACACTTTTATAGTCGGTTAATGTCTTCTGAAATGTGCTGATAGGGCCGTCCACTGGGGGCTACAACAACTTTTATTGGGAGACACGTATTCGAGGACGTGAGGTCGCGTGTACTCAGAATGCGAAGATCGAAAGTGAGGTCACATGTACCTAGGTCACCTGTACGAACTTTAACGTGAAGACACGTGTACTTTAAATATCAATACGTTGAAACGTGAGGGCTCGTGTACTCAGAATACGAACACATTGAGAACGTGAGGTCACGTGTATTCATGTTAGGCCGCGTATACCTAGGTCACGTGTATGAATGTGGAAACGTGCGTACACGTGTACTCAGTATACGAAAACGGTGAAGCGTGAGGTCATGTGTACTCATAACATGAGTAATATTGGACGTTTGTTTTGAATGGGTACGTGTACCTGGGTCACGTGTACGCACACAAAAACGTGAGAACACGGGTTTGCGAAATTCTAACATGTTGAAGACTGGATCACCCATGATCTACACAATGCTTAAACATAAGAAGTTGGCAACGCTGTGGCCAGATTTTCAGTTTCTCGATCCGCTTGAGATCACAACTTGAATGTCTTTGCCACTGTTCTCTGAACAGTAAATATCAATAACAGAAACGACCATAACAACAAACGCCTTCATTTATCATCTCACAAGCAAATCATTAAGAACTTCACAGATTCCGCAACACTCCTGGCACGGTAGCAAAGTCATGAAAGTGGTGAGCTCAACCTGATTGAGGACCTCACCTCATGAGCTATTCGCATGAGCTTCTCATGAGATTCTATTGATTGCCATGCTACAACATGGAGAGTTTACGAGCAGCTCATGAGGCATTTCATGAGAAACTCATATGAACTTCTTGTGAGATTGGAGGGATTGCTACGCCGCCTGATCACAGTCTGGCCACATTGTTGCCCACTTTCCGTGTTTAAGCATAGTGGGGGTGATCCAAATCTGGATCAGGTGGTGTCCAGATAGTTCAGCTCTGAGCTGACCTTTTCAGGAGACTTTGCTACGGTGCCTGCAGTCAGACCCGCAAGGGGTGTGGGCCGAATGCCACAGTCCGTATGCTAGAAGATCCCGGCACCTTCCTCCCTTCCTGCGTCTCCTCAAACATGTGCTGTTTCTGTACGCCGGGATGTGAGAGATTAGAAATAGTGAGGCACAGCGAGAGACGCAGGATGGGATAAAGGTGCCGGTTCTAGCATACGTACTCAGATGGGTTGCAGCCATCTTGGGCGCAGCAACTTTTGATGTCAATAAGAGAATAAAAACAACAAAAACAATAACAATAACAATAACAAAAGTCTTTATTCATTCTGCTGAAACCGAGGCACTAAATTCTCCACAGATTCCATACAATGCAGGCAGCTAGTGCCGCGAGAAGTGCCGGGAGGCTGCCGGCAGGGTTGCAGCCATCTTGGGCGCAGCAACTGCGGGTCAGGCAGCCGGTACCCGCGAACTGAATCCCGTCTGCCTCGCACGTGGAGGTGTCCGTCGAGGCCATACAACCTGAGAAAAATTGAGAGTAGCCATATTTTTGTTCTAGTTCGATCGCTACCAGCTATAAATTATGAGTTCCCCCAAAAAGCAACGGGATGAAACTACGAAAATAGCGGGTTAGAGCAACATACTCCGTGTAGGCTTGCTTTCGAGAGAGCAAACACTATGTTTTATAAAAAAATGATATAGTCTTCATTTCGCCATCAAAGACAGCAAACGAGCAATCCATTTGATTCGTCAATTCTGAGATGAGCGATAGTTATTTTTCGGCGGAAGATGAGAGCACTAGTCGGTGGTATGATCTCCGCCACACAAATGAATGTTGACTATAATATATCTCGTAAAATCCGCGGGTAAAATGAGGACACAAGTTTTCGGTTTCAGAGCATGTCGGCTCTAGACTCCCGCAGCGCATCGGTTAGCGCCTTACTTCGAATCTTTTGCTCGCAGGTTCGATTCCGGTGAAAGACAAAAATTTATAAATTTGTCACCCCTATAACATTTCTGACGGACATACCAGTCTCATAGGAACAGCTCCTCACGGTGTTCGACTTCAATGTTTCATTCAGAGTATTACTGTAGAGCTCGAAGCTACTTTTCTGGAAAATGTACACGGTTGAGGGAAATAAAAAACATTCGGACTATCCTGGCATAAATCATGGCGAATCGTTTGACGGCTTCTTGTTAGCCACGTCAGTATTAACCGGGTGTACTGGTTTAGAACTCTTTTGTTAAGTAACTTACAGAAATGTATAGTGTGCCTCATGCACCCGTGCACAAATACAGTATGAAGTCATATAGAACCATTTCGGGACATTTTCAGCAAGTTATTTTGATATTGGAAAAGTGTTGATTCCGTGATCTACCTGACAGTAGCTGCCCTCGGGACAGGCTTCTAGTTCCCACGATGGACCACCCACGACGTCGCAATCTTTTCCCACGCACACCCAGCATTTCAGAGCCACCGTAGTACCTGAAACGTTCGTCGAGTGGGTTGTGTTCCACGACGACTACGTAAAGTAAAAGTAGTTTTCACATGGATTGCATGAATGATAAATCAATCAACAGTGTGAATGAAGTGTATTTGCTCACCGTTTTGTTCTAACAGCGTGATTTATCGCATAACCCCCTATAGTTTTGGAAGGAAAGTCTTGCTCGGATGCTGCTCGTTCGAACTTCTGTCTTGCTTCCAACAACGCCTAACAGTTTCAAATACAAACCTCGTATATTTCTGTCTTTTTCAAAACGAGAGAAACCTCGTTCCAGCGAGCGATCTACAGTTGTTATGTTTACGTTCCATTTTTCAACCAAAACTATGCTTACCCGATAGACATAGCAGTGTGAGCAGTGAGAGAAATACAAGCATAACTGGAAATTGCTCATTTCCTTTTCTCGTCATATTGATTAGAACTCATTGCCGGCTAAAATGTATATTTGAAAAAGTTGAAAAGGGAGAGAACTATTCATTTTCCAGAGTAACAAGAAATGGGACAGAATTTTATATAATACTTCCTAGAGCGTCAAACCGTCTTATAAAAGGGTTGAATTGAGTTTGACAGTCATTCAATGCTCTCCATTTGCTCTTACTTCATGGTATTTATACGATAGATGAGACACTTTCCAATAACTTTTATGATCATTATGTTCTACTCTTTATCATAAATCGTAGATAATTCGTTTTTTAAGAAGGCAATATACGATCATTGACCTTCGTTCCTTTTCGCGCTCCATGGTAAATAGGAAAGACCGCGAACGCGGGTGATTCAAATATTATGCGCGGGAAACCGAAGTGCGCGAAAATTTTGCTGATGATTTGTTTGAAAAATAGAGCGTTTTTTTGTATTTTAACTCGTTCTTCATTTCATTTGGTAAGGTGTTTTCATGTCTATAAGCTTTTCATACGTTCTCGGCTTATTCCATGAACAATTGGCTGTTTTTATCACATGTAAAAGTGGTTTATACCTATAATGCTTTTAAAATTGTTTGATTGAATAGTTTTTTCCCAAATTTTTTGATTTCAGGATGGAGACTTTGTCCGGTGGCCAAGTTCAACAGTGTGAGGATGTGGAGGGAGTCAGAATTCAGGCTGAATTCCGTCGTTTCCTCGAAGAGTTAGTTTTGGATCTGGTTGGATTTGACTTAATTCGAATGTTTTCTGTCTTCTTATTCCCAGGGGCTCTCAGACAAACATGGGTTAGAGCATCGAAGTCAGGAAAACTCGCAAAAGAGCAGTGAAGTTAGGACGAAAGATACTGTTTAGGAAGTTTGTGGTTTCTAGTAAACGACATACAAACTCAACTCAACGACTCAAATGTTGACAGAAAGTGGTCTTTTTCATTTTTGTACATTGTGAAACAAGTTTATGATCCTTTTTTCTAGTTTCAAAACCGACGCTGGCGATTTGATGTACATGAAGGCCTTGGGAGATCTGATTCAACCGGAAAGAAACACTCTTTACGTAGACTTGGATCACGTGGCTCAGCACAGTAACACACTGGCCAATGCCATTCAACTACAGTTTTACAGGTTAGTTCAGATGATTTTTAGTTTCACAGAACTCTATCAGGGTAACATTAAATTGGACTTTTTGTACTGCAGAAGCCAGACTTACCAAAAGAGTAAAGATTGCAATTGCAGTTTTCTCAGTTATTTGTGATTTGATGATGTGAGATGAGGATGAAGCTATTCAACCAATGCATAGGGTCATATTCCGGTAAAGTTGTCCAAATAGTCAGAAAAAATGGAGAAACGGACTATTTTTTTTCGCCGAAAACGTTAGTGTTTCTCCATTTTTGATACAAAATCGTTAAGTTTCGCGTGTTTGAAGCAAAACGGTCGGATAATCAGTCCGTGCCGCATCGCAGTCGCAGGTTTTCGGAAGTTTTGGTGAAAACTAGGTTTTTTCAATGGAGAGTTCAATTTTTTCAGACTGTACCCGTACGTGTGCAACGCCCTTCAAATGGCCACAATTGATACCTGTGCTGAAGACGCGGACAGACAAAGAATGCACAAGAAGGAGTTGTACGTCTCGTTCCACAATCATGCCAACAAGGAAAAAGTACGTATTTTTTATTCGAAATTTGGGCGTCGATGATCAGTTTCCAGTTATTGCCGCTTCCCAAATTGCTAGTATTAACTTTATATGGCGCTGTATCATACCCTAAATGCTCAGCGTTTTGAGAACCCCCCCCCCTGTTTTTGGTCGGAAGATTTGGGCAAAACCCCCCCTCAAAAATTGTCTGATTTAGCGATTTTCGAAATTAAGGGCAAAACCCCCTTATAATGGCTGAGGGGGAGGGCAAAACCCCCCTGTTTGAAAAAATCACAACTCTGAGGCATTTAGGGTATGCGCTGTATAAATCTTCACCATCAATCTCGGCAAATCATAGGTGGAACTTGGAGGTTGCAAATATCTCTGTAATTTTCGTTCGATAACATAATGTTTGTGTAATTCCCCTGTTTCAGATCCGCGAGTTGACCGCGGACAAGATCGGTGCTCTCGTGGCCATTTCCGGCCAGATCGTGCGTACGCATCCCGTGCATCCCGAGTTGTGTCGTGCCACTTTCATCTGCCCCGATTGCGGAGTGACTACGAAGAACGTGCAACAACAGTTCAGATACACTCAGGTAGATATAATAGTAATTTGTAATTCATCAAGCTTCACGCTGTAATTTGAGAAATTGTTTGTGGGATTACCGGGTTATCACGAAGAACTTGCAACAACAGTTTAGATACACTAAGGTGGGTATACTGGTAATTTGTTCATCTAGTTGTAATTTGGGAAATAGTGGAAGTTTTCTCTCGGGTGATCTCCAAAAATAAACAACATTTTAGATTCACTCAGGTGTGTGTCAACATTCAAATAAGGAAATGAAAAATAAAAGTATAAAAGATACTGGCTCATGTAGGCATGTATACTCGATGTAGGGAAGGTGTAGTGTAGTTACAGACGAAAAACGAAATCTAGACATTTTCCGTTTTGGACTATTTTTGAGATTAGAAACTCTAAAAGTCAATAAAGGACTTATTTGTAAGTTGAATTTCATTTGACTGTGGGCAATTTCTTCATTATTCGTTTTCAGCCGTCTCGCTGCACGAATCCGCAGTGCATGAACAGAACTCGTTTCGATTTGGATGTTGACGACTCGTCTTTTGTCGATTTCCAGAAAGTTCGAATTCAGGTTTGTGACTTTTGTTTCGGAAATTTTCAGCTGTCATTCACTTCAAGCTGTTTTATTCTACGAAAAGGGCTAAATGAACTTGTAGCAATTCGCAACATTTGTAATAAAAAAAATTAGACAAGTAGCATTCCAAGTTTAGCTGAAGACTTCCTTTGGTTCTAGTCGCATATTAAGAACAATTCGATACGCAAAAAAACTGAACTGACCATACTTAAGTTACTATGGAACTTATTCGTGAAACTACTTTGCCGGTTTCAAAAATCCTGCTAATCGTGTTCAGTCTCGATCATACCCCAGTAAAGTTGTCCGGATAGTCAGAAAAATTTGAAAAACGGACTACTTTATCGCCGAAAAGAAGAAAATCGGTCTACTTTTGATAAAAAATCATAAATTTTCATGTGTTGACATCAGAAAACGGACTACTTTTCGTCGCTCAATCAGACCTTACTGGTATATGGTCTCGATGTTTGTTCTAGGAAACGCAGGCCGAGCTGCCGCGCGGTTCCGTCCCCCGTACCGTGGATGTGATTGTTCGCGGTGAGATGGTGGAATCCGTGCAGCCGGGAGATAGATGCACTCTCGTCGGGTCGCTCATTGTCGTACCCGATATCGCCCAGATGAGCACCCCTGGTTAGTTTTGGGTCTATTTCGGTTAGGTTAGCGTTTGCAATCGATTGTTCAACTTTTTGGTTTGAAGACCGTTTCAGAGTTGTTTTCATCTGCCGTTTTTTTCTGTGTTTTTTCTTCGTGAATATATGAAGGTAACAATATGAAATAGGCAAATTTTGCTGACCATTTAGACAATTTCTTTGCGGTATTATATTGAGAGAATGTGTTCTAGGTCTCCGCGCCGAGGCGGCCAACGGAAACCGCGGTCGCGGAGCGGAAAAAGACAACGGAGTGACCGGTCTGAAGGCGCTCGGAGTACGTGATCTCACCTACAAAATGGCCTTCCTCGCCTGCCATATTGAGTCGAACAACACCAAGGTTTGTCGTTATATTTCTAGAGTTGTGCGGAAAAATTGTTTTTCTTCCACGTATCTTTTGAATAAAGCTCTTTTTAAATGTAAAAGTTGGTGGGATTATAACTCCTCTCGACTGTTGGCTTGTTGTTAGAGTTTTGGGGAGTGATTTGAGGTATGGTGCAAAAACTAGTTTGAGCAAATGCTGATTTCAGTTTGGCGGAAAGGACTACAGCCACGAGAATGTAGATCAAATGGACCTGTGGAAGCAGATGACGTCAGAGGAGCAGAATCAGCTGAAGGTACGGTATTCTGAGCAGACGAGCTAGGTGGACAGTTGAAAAGATCACCTTGTTGTTTTTCTTTACAATTCCAGCTTTATTTTTCTCCCGTATTGTGTGAAGGCGTTGTCGGCGTCAAAAGAGCGCTGGTAGTTGCAGGAAAAGAAAAAGTAAGGTCCGACTAAGACACAATAAGTAGTCCGTTTTCAGATGTTATCACGTGAAATTTTATGATTTTTCATCAGCAGTAGACCTATTTTCTTCTTTTCGGCAAAAATTAGTCCGTTTGCCGAATTTTCCTGACTATTCGGACAACTTTGGGGGGTGTATGCTTCTAGAAAGGCAACGGAGATCCTCTAAGAGGCTGTATGTTACATTCAGGTTGCACAACTGAAGTACAACCGTGTAGTCTTCAGCAAGATTTTATGATTCTATTCTTTTCAGAAAATGAGTGAGGACAAGAAGATTCAGGAGCACTTGGTGGAGAGTCTGTTCCCCAATATCTACGGAAACGATGAGGTAGGAGCTATTCCGATAGGATGTGCATTTTCTTTGCTATTATAAATTATAAGCCTCAAGGAATATCAATTTGATTATTTGATCTCCGAAATGTTCGAAAAATTGTCGATTTAGATTAGACCTTATTTGATTTTACAGTGGGATAAGTGGTTGAGTTCAAAATTTCGACATTTCGAGTTTGACTCGACTCGAAAATTTTCGTTTTTTCGAGTCGAGTTCGACTTTAACAACCCTGATGTCTTGTGTTAAATCACCGTACTTACGCTCTTTTAGAACTGTCTAGCGGAGTTTCGTTATTACGACCTTAGTTTCTCTATTTCAGGTCAAACTGGGTGTGATGCTGATGTTGTTCGGGGGCGTGGGAAAGAAGAGCAAGAGCGAGGGAACCACTCTGAGAGGAGATATCAACGTCTGTCTGGTGGGAGATCCGTCGACCGCCAAGAGTCAAGTACTCAAGTTAGTAGAATTTTTATTTATACATAAGAAATATGCAGCCATACTTCAGCAGTAGACTTCATATACATAGATTTTTTGGCGACAGTTTTTCTGTCGCAATAAAATCTATGTTTTTCTGTCGATTTAGTTCGACTCGACTCGAAAATTTTCGAGTAGAGTCGAACTCGAAAACTCGAAGTTTCCCAAAACTCGAAATTTTGAATTCGATTAACAACCCTACTAACTATGCTCCAAAAAAGAGCCCAGTTCTCGAATGATTCATGTCAATTTTATGGTTCGCATCAAAACATGTGAATAAATAACCCGTTCCGGGGAAAAGTGGCCAAAAGGGTTTTTTTGGATTGTTGGCGGTTTAGTATTCTAGAATTCTATTGTAAATACTGTATTTTGCAGGACGGTGGAAGAGTTCTGTCCCCGTGCCATCTACACCTCTGGAAAGGCGTCTTCCGCTGCCGGTTTGACGGCCGCCGTAGTCAAGGTTCGTGTTTTCTGGGAATTTCAGGATTAGGTCAGAAGTGACTAAGAATATGTAGCGAAGTGCATTGATTGGTTTATATACATGCAATCATGTGAGATACATAGAGAAACAGAATATAAATAAAAACCAGCTGAATTTGAGCAAAATGAAAACAATAATCGAAACCATGATGAACAGAAAAGTGAACATTGAACGAGCGTTTTTCATGAATGAATACTGTTCACGGGAGAAGATTAAGCGCTTAAAAGAACTGTCACGTGTTCGGTTCGCGTGTTTTCACGTATGTTCACATATCTCTTTTTTTGTTCGTAATCGAGATGAATTTACATGTTGAAAATTTCGACATTCACGTAACAATCTCACGTTTTTTCACTTGTAATAACGTAGTTTTCACGTACCATGTTCACGTTTCAGGACGAGGAATCGTTCGAGTTCGTAATCGAGGCCGGAGCCCTGATGTTGGCAGATAACGGCGTCTGTTGCATTGACGAATTCGACAAGATGGACCCCAAGGATCAGGTTGCCATCCACGAGGCCATGGAACAACAAACTATCTCGATTACCAAGGTACTGTAGTTAGGGGCGGGGCCTAATTTGTATTACTGTCGGAAAGGTATGGTAGGGGGTTGGGTTTACTTTGGAGAGCGTAATAGTGGACCTTAATGACCAGGTTGCGATTAACGAGGCCATAGAACAACAGACCATCTCTATATCACGAATGTAGGGGAGCGGGTAGGGCTTAGTGTTGATTTTGGTTCCAATGAGTAGCTTAGAAGGGGGCTTGGCTACGATTTTTCGTGTGTAGAAGTTTTTTTTTGAAACTTTTTTCGAGTTGTGAAAAGTTAAGTATGGCCCAAATGTAATGTGTGATTTTAGTGAAACAAACGTCTACATTGTTATGTTTTCAGGCCGGAGTGAAGGCTACTCTGAATGCTCGTGCCTCTATTCTGGCGGCCGCCAACCCAGTTGGCGGAAGATACGACAGGTTGGACTGCATTTCACTCATTCATCAGTAAACTTGTCCAAATAGTCAGAATAAATCGAAAGCGGATCATTTTTTGCCGAAAACGAGAACATTTCAATATTTTTATCGTCTATTTTTGATGCGAAATCATCAATTCCTACGTGTTTAAAGCTGAAAACGGACCGTTTACCGTCGGATAGCCACTTAGTCAGACCTTACTGGTATACTGGTTTATGATTTCACTTTACATTCTGCTTATCAAGTGTACACTTATTCTAATTTTCGTAGTTGTAATGGCAGGCTAATTGAAATCACAGTTTACCCGATCAGACTACAAACTACAAGATACAAATTACAGTTGTTCAATCAATATATGGGGCTTGCTTGTTTCAGATTTCTAAGATATGGTTGAATGTCAATTAATAATACAGTAATTTTGTCGGTCAGACTACAGGCTACAACTCTCTCCTCTGATTTGGTCAATCAATTGGGCCCGCTTGTTTCAGATCCCGCCCCCTGAAGCACAATGTGCAGATGTCCGCCCCCATCATGAGCAGATTTGATCTCTTCTTTGTGTTGGTTGATGAATGTAATGAGGTCAGTTTTGTTTTGATAGTTTAGTTTAGTTTGAGAGGTTAGTTGGACCATGATGTTAAAGTGTAGAAGTACAGATTGTTTGTTGTGTATGTACATATTTATGAATGAACCAAAATATCAGGTTTTCATGGAAGCAAATCGAGTTGGATTCCAGTGTACCCTTAATTGTAAATTATGAGAGTTCATTACCCAGCTATACTAAACCGGACCCGATTTCCAGCATATGCTTGTATTGATTTTTTCATTTTCGTTCTCTTCCAGGTAGTTGACTTTGCCATCGCCCGTCGTATTCTGGACAACCATCGCTTCATCAGTGAACACACGACTCGCCCCACCGAGTACACGCCGGAAATGATTCAGAAGTACATCACGTTTGCCAAGTGCTTCAAGCCGATGGTTCGTGGTCACTGTTTCCACGTGAAATACTGCTTGTTTTAATACTGACCGATACTCACTTTTGCCCGACGCGTGGTCAATTTTGGGGTCACCAACTGAGAAATAAAGCGGTGACAAAAATATTGCTCACTTTTCTCGATCGGGTGTGAAACCTTTTTTTGTCTGACTCAAATAACAGTTTTTATACTAACCGGGCTGCCCACTAGATGTGTAAAACGTGGAGTGAATTGAAAATTGTAGAATTGTAGTTTGATTTTCATTTCCAAACTATAATACCATGGTAGTCCTTAAAAAAGGACGATTATGTGGTCCAATCGCAATGGTTCAGTCCTTTAAGCTGCAATACATTTTTCAATTGCAGTTTAAAGGACCGTTGACACGGGATTGGTTCACATAATCGTCCTTCTTTAATCTTTTTTATTGGAATAATTCTATTTTCTCTCTTCCAGATCAGCCCCGAGGCGGCCGCTGCCCTTGTGACGTCATACAAGCGTCTTCGGATGACGGATTCGAACAATTCTGCCACCTCTTCGTGGCGAATCACCGTTCGTCAACTGGAGTCGTTGGTTCGATTATCGGAGGCATTGGCTCGTCTTCATTGCTCGGCTAATGTGGGTAGAGAATACGAACATTTATTGCCTCAGCGGATGTTTAAAGTACGGCGAAAGAATCCACGATACCGCCAAACACGTCAACAATGTTCACTTTAAAGTGGAGGGGAATGTGATGTCTATTGGTTTTTGTGTTTCTTGGTAGTTCGAAGTCAGGCACTTTGAATGACTATTTTTCAAAAAAGGGGTTTCATTATCAGCCATTCGACGCCTGGCATCGGCAGAGTTTCAAAGCTTGATTTCTGCTTCGGGTTTCATTTTATTGCTCTTTAGGTGACCATCGATCATGTGAACCAGGCGACCAAGTTGTTGAACAAGTCCATCATCAGGTTGGTTTTCTACCTGTTCAAGTTCCGGCAAATTCTTTATTTAACCCGGTATTTTGTTAACCCTTACCGTTAACCAGGTTACCGGGTTAACCCTTTTGTTAACCCCAAATTCCCCCCAAAAGACATTGTAATAGAGGGTTACAAAAGGGTTAACCAGGTAACACGGTTAAGGTTGACTGATAGGGTTAACGAAATACCAGTTACTTGTGGAACTGGCCTCAAATTCCTGCATCCAAATCCAATAGTAGTGAACCTGATGAGTTGCACAAGATATAAGTACAAGTGTTTTTGGGATTCTCAAGTCTTGGTACGCTGTGTTAATTACAGTCACGAGCTTCAGTGACTCTGTTCGACGATTGATCACAGAAGTATTGATTGATTTTATCGTGCGGTATACTGTATCTATTGCAGACTGGACCAGCCGGACATCCAACTGGACGACGATTTCGACGCGGATCCATTCACAACTTCGGAGGAGGTGGAAGACAAGGAGAATGATGACGTCATGGAAACGGATACGGCTGACAAGACACAGAAGGTACGGGGGGGATAGTATCATATACTAATGTGCAGACAACTTAGTAAGGGGGGGGAATAGTATGGAACGGAGGTGGGAGGGGGTTAACAAACATAGTAAGGAGGGGAGCTTTATAGTATCAGTGTTATAGATGTAAGGATATTTTCCTTTCCGCGGAAATTTTCGGACAATGATTTGTCTTGTCTCCTGATGTGTCTTTTTCCGAAATTCGTGATTATTATAGAAATTGATAGGCCTTTGAAGTTGGTTTTTTTTCTGGTTCACAAACCTAATGTGTAATTGTGTTCAGGTGGATCCATCGAAGCTGAAGATCACGTTCGAGAAGTACAAGAAGTTGGCGGACATGCTGGTGATGCACATGAGACACGACGAGGACAGCGGGGATTCAGATGAGGACTACGGCGGCGTCAAGGAGGACAGTCTCGTCGACTGGTGCGTGGAGGATTGATCTCGTTCTCTCTCTCTTTCTCTCCCTCATTCTCTGTCCTCTCGCTCTCTCTATCTCTGTCTGTATGTCTATCCTCTCTTCTGCTTGTGGATCTCTCCTGGCATTGGAATTGGTCCGGTAAAACCGTTTCCCGGCTGGAGCTATCCTAGAACATGTAATGGCTTTCTTACAGGTGCTTGTATCGGAAATGTTAATGACGCAGGCGTTAGTGGAAGCTACATCTCCCCCCCCCCCACCCCCTCTCTCCATTTCTCTCTCTCTCTCTCTCTCCTTCTCTTCTCTCTGTCTCCCCCCTCTCTCTATCTATCTATCTCTCTCTCTATCTATCTCTCTCTCTCTTTCTCTAATTCCTCCCTCCTTCCAGGTATCTGGAGTACATTGAGGGTGAGCTGGAATCCGAAGAGGACCTTCTGGTCCAGCGTACCATCTGCAAGCGAATCATCCGTCGTCTCGTCGTGGAGGACCGAATTCTCGTCGAAATCGAACCGGGAACCAACCCGACTCTCGTCGTTCACCCCAATTATGTTGTCGCCGAACAGTAGATCTTTGGTTTGGTCTTATGACGTCATATTTTATATAATCGTCATTACTTGATTTGATGACGTCATAGTTTATTCTCGCGACTTCATTTTTCTATTAGTGACGTCATCTTTTTAATAATGACGTCATAGTTGAAGCTGGTGACGTCATTTTTCAGTAATGATGTCATTTTATCATTGTAGTACCTCATCCAAATAACTTATTTATCTTTGATAAGTTTTTATTATCGATTACTCTTGTTTGTCAACAATCAATATGCTTTATGCTTGTATCCATGCCATTTTATCCCCATTTTTCTATCTTTCTAACCGCCGCCCTCTCGTTGTACTTTGTAGTTTGGACTCATTATGGTCCTCGTACTTTGTACTTCACCCCCCCCCCCTCTTTTGTGTCTCGCAACGCGAAACTCGTTACGGTATTCGATCTCTGGCGGTTATTCACTTTTCCGGTTTCACCTATGTTACATGCAGTTTCCCACGTTGCTATATGAAGACTTTTCCACGTAGTTGTTTCGAGTCATTCACCGAAATGGTCTTATTATCGTTGTGAATCAAGTTCAAATTTCGAGTTTGGACAAAATACGAGTTAGACTTGAATCGAAATGGAATGGTCAGAAGTTGTATTGAGTTATGGGACAATTATGACTTTTGAGCCTGAACTTACGTTTCTGTGGCTAAAAAACTTACAAAAATCATGGAATGAGAATGTCACGAGAAATTTCATCAAACGTTGAATGGAATTCCAAATGTGGGGACAGCAACTGTCGATCAACTATTACGTGACATTTTTGTCTCTCTCTCTCTCTGTCTCTCTCACTCTGTCAGTAACTCTCTATTTCCCCCAGTTTTCTCTCCTCTTCCCTCCCTTTTTCTCTTCCTCTTTCTCTCTGTCTGTCTCTCTTTCTCTTGCTCTCTCTACTGCCGATCTCTCGCTTCCTGTCCCTTTCTCTCTGGCTGGAACTCGTTCCCTTTATCGCTTATCTTTGTTTCAAGTCTTTCGAAAGCCATCGTCACGGTTATTGCCATTTCACCCTCTTTGTCTCTCTCTATCTCACTCTCTCTCTACCCCTCCCTCTTTCTCTCTCTCTCTCTCTCTCTCTCTCTCTCTCTCTCTCTCACTCTCTCTCTCTCTCTCTTTCTCTCTTTCTCTCTTTCGCTCCATCCATCTTACTCTCTCAAACTCTCTCTCTTTTTGTACCGTAACCCGGTAGTTTGCAAACTGTTATACGCTCCTCTTAAAAGATGTTAATTTGTCACTAAAATTAGTTCTCGCTGATACAAATTCACTTAAGAATGCCAAATTTGTCCGATTCTTTTATTGTTCCGTGTCTTGTACTACCAACGACAATTTGTTTGTAAGTGGAATTCCATGTTCATGGTTAGGAACTAGTGATGTAAGGTTTATTTTATTTTTTACATTTTCCGTGATTCATCCATTGTCTACTAGTACAATGAATAGATCTATGATAAACTATTGCCGCATAACAACAATTCGTCCGTTACGTGTCTCATTCTTCCGAAGATTATTCCAAATGGGGCTTAGCTTTTTAGGTTGGTTCGGGACCAGGGGCTATAGTTTGATGCACACGAATCATGGTAGAAACGGCGAGTTTCGTACTAAACCGTGTGTTGATAAAGTTCACGTTTCTCACGTTATCCGTGCTTCTCCTATTTTCGGTTAGTACAATAGATCTGCGATAACCGATTTTCGACACACGCCATTCTTTACGTGTCCAATTCTCATTCTTCAGAAGACAGAAGTTAGAATCTTCAACTAAAACGCAGGGGATCAAACTACAAAAAGTAAACAATGAATGTTGTGTTTGTAGTTCAAACTACAAATCCAAACTGAGATCTATGATAGGCGATTGTCTCAGTATCACGCCATTCCTTACGTGTTGAACTGTACACTTCTAGTAGAATACATGATCACGTGTTTGGTTCACGTTCGCTCACGTGTCTTCACGTGACTTCCATTTGCCGTTAGTACAAGAGATCTATGATATCCAATTGTCTCCGTATCACGCCATTCTTCACGTGTAGTGTCGCATTCTCATTCTTTTGAAGAACGTGTTATTTCCAACAGATTTTAGCTATTTCAAGGTGGGTTGGAACCAAGGGTTGTAGTTTGATCCACACAAATCATATAACTTTTCACTAAAGCTCAAAGAATCAAACTACAAAACACCAAACATTTATGTTGTGTATGCAGTTCAAACTACAAATCCAAACTGACACGTGCAATGTATGGATAAAGTTCACGTATGCTCACGTTTTTTCACGTGACTCGCATTTTCTGTTTGTACAATAGATATATGATAGCCGATTGTCTCAGTTTCACGCCATTCCTCACGTGTTGAACTGTACACTTCTAGTAGAATACATGATCACGTGTTTGGTTCACGTTCGCTCACGTGTCTTCACGTGACTTACATTTGCCGTTAGTACAAGAGATCTATGATATCCAATTGTCTCCGTATCACGCCATTCGTTACGTGGTAGTGTCTCAAATTCTCATTCTTTCTCATTCTCTGGAAGAACGTGTTATTCCCAACAGGTCTCCGCGCGAAATACCGTTAGCCGCTAATGTACATTAATTGCGCAACAACCGGGATTTAGTGAAAAGTTGGAACGATTTAGGGCATCATATCATTTTTACGTTTTCTTTCTTGCAGGATCGCGGTTGTTATTTCGTTCCCAAATAGATTTTTTATTTCAGTTTTCGTGTTTTTTAGTATTTTTCTTCACACTTATGTACATCAAATAATCATCAGTTATCATGTTTTTCAAACAAAGTTTGCGGAAACGATTATCCTGGAATAGTTCCCTTACAATCCACATTCTGAATTGCTTCACCTATTTTGTAGAATACAAGTAGAAAGAAGCACATTGAAAGATCACGTGAAACGCGTGTTCTTTTGACCTACACACTATAACTCATGGTTACCGTACTCGTGACATACTCGGGCCCAAAGTTTGTGGCTGCTCGATCGCTGAGTTGTGGTTTGAACTCGATACATTCCATGATCTAATGCTGGTATCAAACTACAAACACAGCGGGCTGAAGCAACACACCGTATCAACTTGCTTTGGAGCGAACCTTGCTTTAGCTTTGCTTTGGAACACACAATAATGAAGAGTTACAGTACTCTTACGATCTCAACTGGGCCCAGACTATAGTTTGTGTTTCCTCGAACACAGACATCGCCGGATGTAGTTCGAACTCGATACATGGAATTGAGAATGCACTCATGTATCAAACTACACAACAGCGACATATTGCAGCACACACCGTATTAAAGGAGACCGGAACACAACTTGAGCAGAGGTTTTCTTTCGGGCTGCTTTTAACTGTATCGAGATCAGATACCACAAATAACTCGTATATTAGTTTGTTGATCAGTCCACATGACATTCACATGACAATGCCGCGCGACACGCAACGCGTCCCACCGAAAGTAGGATACAGCAGCTTTACGAGAAACCATGTTGGTCTCCGGTCTCCTTTAACTGGCTTTAGAAAGAGGGCCAACCCTATAGTACGCGTATTCTTTCTATACTCTCCCAACACACCATAATTCAGAGTTACAGTACTTTCGAGACATCGCCCAGGTCCAGACTATAGTTTGTGGTTTTCTGGACACGCGAGATATCATATCGGCACAACCAGATTTTGGGGGGGGGGCGAATTGCAACTGAAGCGCAGCCAAGTAGATGCAAAACACACGTAAGAAAGAAGAGAAAGATAGAGAGAGAAAAGGATAGAGTGAGAGGGAAGAGAGAAAAAAGAAAGAGGGAGGGAGGGAGAGAGAGCAAGAGAGAGAGAGAGAGATTTCACAAAACCCAGAAGAAAACAGTGTAAATTGTAGTCTGATCCAGACACATCATGTTTGTCGAACACCACCTCCAACCCGGATCGAACCAGAATCAGACTACAAACACAGCGAAATGAAACAAACTGACCGATTTTTCCTGCATTTGTCTTGTACAGCAGTTGAAACTAGTAAAACAGTTTCATCAAACTTTTCGTGATTTCGAGAAAATTCTATATAGGTTGAACAAAAAGTCACGGGGGAATGATCACATTCATGGTTGGTTGATGAATGGGGAAAACGTGATTTTCGTCAATTCAAAATTCTTTCGCGTAGATATAAACAGAAACTGTTTCGTCATTTCGAGTTGTCTTTCTTTTTCTTCACTCCTTTATGTTTCTCTTTCTATCCCTCTCTATTATTTATGTCTCTCTTGTTTCTCTTGTCTCTCCTTATTCTTTCTTCCCCTCTCTCGTATCTTTCCCTCCCTCCCTCTATCTCTCTCTCTTTCTCCCTCTCTCTCTCTCTCTTCTCTCTCTCTCTCTCTCTCTCTCTCTCTCTGCCAATCCCGCTCCTCCCTCCCTCCTAACCTGTCTCTTTGTTCTTCTTTCTTTTCTGACCTTCCTTTTCTTAATACATAATTGTATGTGTACAGTCACCCCGTCAGCTTCCATGTCTAAGTGAGACCGTTTTGTGTCAGACTCTCATTTGGGTGCAAACCTAAATAAACGCCCTAGCCTTTATACTTTGTTTCACCGATCGATGTCCATCTACAGTAATCCTTAAAGTACTCTGGACGTCTTTTCTAACGAGTAATTCATTATTCTGGTTTCAAACGTTCAAAGTTTGTAGTGTAGTCAGTTCCACGCACTTATAACCCTCTACAGTAATCTTCGCAAACTTCTAGATCAACGTTTCGTAGTTTGGTGTTTTCGGAATGACTTCAATTTTTGCTATTGTGTTTTCTATCTATGCTACTGCGAACTATGAAAGTTTGAAACAAAAATTATGATTTATTCATTAGAAAAAGCCTTCTAAATATGCGACGGATTACTGTAGAAGGACATCGATTGATGAAACGAACTATAGCAAGGGTGCAAAAGACACTACCAAAATTTCGAGTCAATCGAAAACGCCATTATACCGAACTTTGATCATAAGTTTCACTCTAAGGTGTCTGTAACGTATCTCGTATGGCTGCCTAATATTCCTAATATATTTTTTGAATAACTCGTTCGATTTTCGTTTTGATGTATTTTTGCAGTCCAAACGTCGAATAAGGGATGTTTTGGTTAGACACATGTAATGTTGAAGTTTTTAATAGTCTTACTACGTGGTAAAGAAATTCAACAATAGCAAAGTCAATCGAATCTTCCTATTGCAACTTTTACTGCATTAAAACGATTACTGGAAATCTTTTGTAATAATATGAGCATTTTATAAAATGCTATCAAACATAATTTCGCAATCATCTAATTTTTTTCAATGTTTGACATCTTGATAACCAACATTTACAATTAGTAGGCCACCCAGAGTAGCAAAAAGTAGCTGCTATCTGATTTCGTTTTTGGCTGTAAAGTCAGGCCAAAACAGTACATGTCGGCCTCAACTGCAGTGTTTGTAGTTTGCTCAACTATTGCGTTTTTAGTCGCTATGCTCAAGCTATGTTGTGACAATGTAGATCAAACTACAAAAAAGATATGGTTGGCCCTTTATAACGATTTACTGTGTCCTACTTTTGCACCAGATGCCATATGCATGACCATTCCGGCTTTTTTGTCGCAACCTGCGTCTCTTCAAATATACGCTATTTCGTTTCTCTCGCATATCGCAGGGATACGACGGAATAGTGCGCAAAACAGAGAGACGCAGGATGAGATGAAGTGGCCGGGGTGTTCTCGCATACGTACTCATTATTCAAAGTATGCTGCAAAGTTTTATTTGAAGTTTCTGCAAAGTTTATCTATTTTTGTTTACATAGCCGATCGAAACTGTCGCATCATGAAGTATTATTCATTCTGTAAACATTTGAATTGATAACGCATAGCGAAACTGTTTAATCTCTACGATTGAGTACACAAATCGTTCTCAGCTCAGATAGGTGGACTTTGCCCAGTATTTCACAATTTGTTCTTCATCTATTTAATCTGCAAATTAGCCCATTCAAACTTAATGTAATAATATGAACTCAATCTATAGTTAGCTTATGGTATGAAGAAAATAATAAAATCTACTAATGCACTAATCGGGTTTGCTCATTCTACAATGAAGTCACTCTATAAGTACACTTTGCTATGTGTATCAGTATTTGCCTACGTTAAATTGTTTAGTACTTTCTATAAATTTAAAGTAAATACTCTTCATAATAAATGATAAACAGTGCATTGTTGCACCTCTGCCAATAAAACAAGTGTCCCATACCCTTTTCCCAGTGAATCAAGCTTCAAACCATGATGTAACTGCAGATTTGGTGTATGAATTGGCAAATTCGTGTATTACACGTGTATTAAAATTCGTGTATCGTGTATGATACACGGATTTGCCAATTCATACACCAAATCTGCAGTTACATCATGGTTTGAACTATTCTTCGCTTTCGCACAGTTTCCTTTTTCGACATTCTTGTTGACAAACTTTCTTATCTTCACCCCACTCGAAAACCTTTGCTGCCATTGGGTCAAGTGTTGTTCCAATAATGTCTAACAAGCACACGTGATAGTCTTCGTCTCCTCTATTTACCTAGCTACAGTAATCCTGCCTGTTTCACAGTTCACAAGTTCACAGCTCGTTACTTCGCAGTTTGTGTCCCGGAAATTTTCCAGCCAATCCTTCACGAGAGAGTGGGCAGGTCAGAGAGACGCAGACTGTCTGCTGCTGTCTACTGTCTGCGTCTCTTCGACCTCCATACTCTCTCGCTTCTGTAGCGCAAATGTTTCCGAGACCAATGTACTACAAGTTCAGAACAGACGAGAACTAGCGGCTGTGTCAACACTGCTCTCGTCGTCTGCGTCTTGTTTGTTTGTACTCTCTCGCCCTCTCTTAAGGTTGTAGTTTCTAGAGCAAATGCGCCACTCAACCCTTCACTTCATTCACCCAGACTCTGTAGGTCAAAAATGGTTTTTGATTGAAAAAAGGAATGCAACTAGTAGTTGAGTGAAACACGTGACTTTTACGTGATGAAAACGTGAACTTCGAGTATCTACAAAATTGTAAGCAAAATCTCGTCTGCGTCTCCTTTGTTTGAACTCTCTCGCCCTCTCTTAATGTTATAGTTTCTAGAACGAATGCGCCACTCATCCTAGCTTCTTTTCACCCAAACGTCTATGTAGGTCAAAAGTTATTTAAAAAAAAGTGTATTTAAAACTGTTTCCTGACATAATTTTGCTATTAGCTGGTAGCAATTTGAAAAAAAAACCAAGACACGCAATTTTCACTTGTTAAAAACATAAACATTGAGCTGGTACGAAAATTGAGCAACCACGATTTCAGAACTACTTTTTTTGCATATCGTTCTTTTAGAAAGTTATAGTACTATACAAAGATATTGTCCCCTTCAAGCGTTCAACTTGGGTACATGCGTACTCTATCTAGGTCACGAGCATAGTAACAGCATTGAAACCACATGACTTGGGTCATGAAAACAAATATGATTGCAAATGTTTTATGAGCAATTCTATTTTCGCTACAAGTTGAGCAAAGATTACGTTATTTTCATTGATTCCACGATTATTGTTTCGATACAATCCTGCGTCTCGTCTAAACATACGCTGTTTCTCTGCTCTCATCCGACCGGATACAAGTTACGCGAAATAGTGCGTAAAGTGAGAGACGCAGAATGGGATGTCGGGATATTCTGACATACGTACATAAAAGTGAGTTTTACTCAAGTGGAGTGTTCTTTTTCAAACTGCTTATACGGTGTATGTTTTTTCGCTGTGTTTGTAGTTTGATTCCGTTGCTTTTCGGGTCGCATCATGAGTAACGTACTCAGTTGTGTTTCCTCTCGTATTTCAACGCAATACCACGCATCGCCGCACTACGCGCATGCCGTTTACAACAAGTTTTGCGGGCGCGCAACACTTTCAAAGACGCAATTCATTCGCAATTCTGCAATAAACGCACCAATATATATGTTGTTGCCAACAATCACACATCTTTACTTCATTCTTTACTACAAACTACAAAACCAAAAGTTATGTTAAATTATAGGCCAAAACGCTTCATGAGTAGCCCAGAACGGTAAATGTCGCTTATAGTCTATTTTCGGGAAGACTCTCACATATTTCGTTCATTCTATACTACAAACTACGAAAACCGGAAACTAGGTTAAAGTTTCGTAGGTCAAAACGGTGTTCTGCGGTGACTGTAGTTTTATTGATGTGTAGGTTGACCAAACTACAAGTCTACAAGTCAGCGGTGGTCACGTGTTGTTTTAAAGAAGGACGATTATGTGGTCCAATTCCAACGCTTCAGTCCTTCAAACTGCAATACACTTTTCAATTGCAGTTTAAAGGACCGTTGACACGGGATTGGTCCACATAATCGTCCTGCTTTAACAAAAATTTCAACCCTTTGTCACCTGATGACACTGATTACGTCTCACCAGTTTTCTGCGAATTTGACCAACAAACCGTAAACACCAAAGGAATTTGGCGAATCTAGACAATTTCTCCAATTCTGCTGTGTTTTGGCTACAAAAGATGTATTTACATGTCCTTCTATCACTTTTTGTTCCAAATTTCTGTTGTGCTCTTTTTGTTCCAAATTTCTGTTGTGCTCTTTTTGTTTCAAATTTCAAATTTTTGTTCCAAACCTCCGTTGTTCTCTTTTTCCAATTAATGTTGTCATCTTGTCTTTTCTTCTTTTTCTCTCTAATTTTTGATTTTATGATTTGCGTGTGAGGTTTCATGTGCATCAGTGATTATTTGGTTTATGGGAATTTTAATTTGGTCACGCAAAACCTTTGATGATTCTTTCAAAAGCATGTTTTCTATTGTTAACAAAGTTAACGTTTACGAATGTATTCATAGTCTAATCTCACGATAGTCTAAGGTTACTTTCCTAGAGTAGGTGCCTTAAATTGTACTTTGTAGTCTGATCTCACGATTATAAGGTCATTTATAGAGTAGGTGCTTCAAATTCTTTTTTGTAGTTCGATCCAACGAGCATCGAAGGCTACATTCATAAGAAAGGTGCTTCAGAGAAAACCTAAGCTTTCGAGCAAAAAGTCCGAAGAGCGCTGACAAGTACAACACAAACACAAAACTCCTCAAATTTCCTGCTTCACGTACTTTCAAAGGTTGCACAGCTCAAATTGAGATATACAGTACCGCTGAAGTTTCCTGAGGGTGATGGGTACAAATTTATTCGATCTTCAGAAAAAATAAAATATTAGAAACGAAGTGAACTGGATTATGAACATGGAAAAAAATTATAAAATCTCAGGATCGTAAACGACTTCTCTAGCTTACCTACCTTTTTTCACCTAGAATAAGCACAATTCACTACGAGTTCCAGAATTTAACGGTGAACTTTGTACTGTTCTGCTGTCTCTGGCGGGGTAGCAATCCCCACAAAAGTTCATGAGATCACCTCATGAGCTGTTCGCATGAGCTTCTCATGAGATTCTATTGACTGCTATGCTACAACATTGAGAGTTCACAAGTAGCTCATGAGATCACCTCATGAGAAACTCATATGAACTTCTCGTGAGATTGGAGGGTTCGCTACGGTGCCTGTTCTTTGGTCTCGCTGTCTCAGTCCTACTCGGCTACTTTGATTTCTATGCGGCGCAGATTGAAATACATTTAACTTAATCCACACTAGTGCTTGTCTCTGCAAACGAGAGAGCATGTACTTCAGAGAGACGCAGACGAGCAGATACTTGGAACGATATAGAGAGCATGTAGATCAGAGATACGCAGACAATCAATCATTCGTGGCATTCTCCCATTTCCCAGTTATTTCTGTCACGAGTTGTCAGGATTGACCACAGTTCACCGGAGAAAAGAGTGTAGTCTCGAGAGAAGATTGGCAAACAGTGCGCACGCACACACAAAGTCAGCACATGCAGTTCACACATGTATCTGTCTGTATGATATCGCTCTCTTTCTCTCTTTTCTCTCTCTCTCTCTTTCTCTTTCTCTTTCTCTCTTTCTTTCTCTCTCTCTCTCTCTCTCTCTCTCTCTCTGTCTCATCTCTTCCTTTCTATCTGTCTCTTTCTGTCTGATCTCTCTTTTTCTGCCTTTCTATTTCTCTCTACTTTTCCTTTGCTCTCTTATCTACCCCCTTCTCTCTCTCTCTCCTGTCTCTTTCACTCTCTGTCACATCTCTGTCTTCTTTCTCTTTCTGTCTCTCCCCCTCTCTCTCTTCTCTCTCTTTCTCTCTCTTCTCTCTCTCTCTCGCCCTCTCTCTCTCCCTCTCTCTCTCTCTCTCTCTCTCTCTCTCTCTCTCTCTCTCTCTCTCTCCTCTCTCATCTGACCCTGTTCATTTTTCCTCTCCGCCTACTTTTTATGACTCTATCACCGGACCACTGGATATTACCAGTTTCCATTCATCCTCATACCAGTCGAGCTTTACAATACTACACAGTTTTAACAGTTTTACACAACGACACTGTACGTGAATTGAATAGTCACGTAAATTTAGCCTTCTAATAAGGCATCGTGCACTTTGTCATTGCACGTTTCTGAGTTCTGCTGTGTTCAACATGTTTCACGTGATTGTGCAACAGTATACACAGTTTTTAGGGTATAGGGTTCGCTATCTCCAAAGCAACTAAGAATCAACGCTTTAGTTTAAAATAATGGTTAAGAGAAAGAAAAATAAAAGTGGTACGTGACAAAGTTTGAGTCGTAGTTTGTAGTGTAATGTGTGAGCCTATCACAATTCCTAATTACCCCCGCGTTGCCTGGTAACAACTAGAAACACAGCAGAACCTTCGTGTAACATCGTAAATACTCCGGGACCAAACGACAAACACCAAAACCAAGATTGTTCCATTCTGCCTATTCTTAGAACTCACTCTCATTCATATTATTCTTCAGAAACATTATTATTGACTGGCTCAGGATAACATAACTTTTGATCTCCTTCATTTTGATCTTTCTCTCAGTATTTTGTCTGCTTTCTTTTTTTCTGCTCCTTTTCCTATTTTCTATGAAATCTAGGAACGTTAGTTTGGACCTCTTTCAATATGCTGACCTTTGACCTTTGAACTTTGCTTCCAGCTATGACCAACTGGTTCGAATACGAGAGTGGTCATGCGTGGTGCGAGAGCGCGTACAAGTACCAGACTCATCCCCTCGTAGCCGAATTCGCCAACAGTGTGAGTTAATAACAATAATAATAACAATAGTAACAATAATAATAATAATAGTAACAATAATAATAACAATAGTAACAATAATAATAACAATAGTAACAATAATCATATTGATAAGGAAGTCGCGCCAGAGGCCATATGTAAATTTATTTCGGATTTCTGATCCAAATCTGCGTCTCTTGCTTTGCGCACTATCTCGCGACACTTGTATCCCGACGGGATGTTTGCCTTATTATTCAGAGGAGATTCAGGTTTAGATGAATGGGCCGGGATGAGAATGAATACGGCCTCAGAGGGTGTGCAGGAATATCCTAATTGTCTGATACCATCCTGCGTCTCCACAAACATACGCTATTTCTTTGCTCTTACATTCCGCCGGGATTTTGAGAAATAGTGCGCAAAGCGAGAGACGCAGGATGCGGTCAGGGTGCCTTAGTTTTTCGTGGCAATTTAATGGAGGAAAATCATAGGTTTTCATAGTTACCTTTCATTGCTGTGCGAAAGCAAAATAGCTGTTCTTGAAAGTTCTAAAGATTGATTGAGCGAAATTCAATGTACAAACTGGAAATAAGAACTTGATCGAGGAATGATTTCGTTTTAGTAATTATGAATGGTGAATAAATGAAAACATATTTTTTCAGGCCACCAATCTGCCAATCATCGTCCTCCCCCTTCTAAACGCCATGTTGATACGCAAATATTTGAAAGAGGTAATCGATAAATCGATAGAATAGATCAACAATACTTTTTCCAAGTGAATTTTTCATATTTAGTAATTCTGAATAATACTGACGAATGCCTCGAATCATGTGAATAATAGAACAGTGAACGTTTTTCAAACAGATAATCCCATGCTGTTCCCAGGCAGCGCAGAAGGATAAAGATTTTCGTTTGCCTGAAAAAAGAAATGAAACATCACAAATATGATGTCATGAGAGGGGGAGGGAGGCATACAAAAAAATTAATTGACATACCTAGTCTGCCTACACATCAGCTATATCGATTAACGGTTGAAACGGGGACCTAACTACAAACACAGCAGAAAAGAGGAACACTGTTCGAGTTCAGGTCTGAGCGAATCCAATAGCCAACCATGTTTAGCCACGCGTTTTATTGGTTATTTTGATTTTAATAAGTGGAAAGTCGATATTTGCAGGTGAATATGGGTCTTCTGTACCCTCAACTGCTGCTCACTTTCAATGGTCTCGCCTCCACCTATTATCACGCGACTACTAATCTCTTCGGTAAGTTTCCGATGACGTCATACTTAAATACGTATTATGTTGAATGAGTACCGGGCAAAGTTATAGTCTGAACAAATCATTTTTATAGTTTGTAATCCACTCCATAGACGCCTTAAAGGAGACCGGAGAGCAACATGGTTTCTCGCAAAGCTGATGTATCCTACTTTTGACTGAACGCGTTGCGTGTCGCGTGGTATTGTCATGTGAATGTCACGCGAACTGATCAAACTAATGTACGAGTTATTTGTTCTCTCTGATCTCAATACAGTTGAAAGCAGCCCGAAACAAAACCTCTGCTCAAGTTGTGTTCCGGTCTCCTTTAAAGCAGGACGATTATGTGGACCACTCTCGTGTCAACGGTCCTTTAAACTGCAATTGAGAAATGTATTGCAGTTTAAAGGACTGAAACATTGCGATTGAACCACATAATCGTCCTTCTTCAATACCCAAATTTTAGTAATGGAATCGAACTATCAAACTACAAGCTCAGAGGGATGGTATATACGCCGTATAGGCTTGCTCTGGAAAGCGTGTACCGTATACACTGGAAAACAATTAGATTATCAGAAAAACCCCCTATCTTTAGTTTGGCTCTGACCGTATTTTTCTATGAAATTGTCTACAGGTCAACTGGTGGACGAGCTCTCGTTGGTGTGGATAATCATGGTGTTTCTGGTGGTCTACGTTCCCGTCATGAAATGGTTCCCCAAGAAGTTCAGCCAGAAATTGTTAGTTTTTGGAATTTTTTTCTTTAAGTTTACGCCGACTGAAACCAGAAACTGTTTGTTTTCCCTGAAATCGTTTGCAGTTATTTCAATGAGAATGCGATTTCCGATATCTACAATAAGATACATGAAATCAGAAGCATAACCTATGTTCGGAACTATTAACCATTTCGCTGCAAAAACAAAACTTCACATAAGTTTGCCTCAAGAGTTTCGAAAAAAGTATACTGAACTGTTATTTATTGAAAACAATATTTTTCGATTATCGATTGATATCTTCCTAGTTATCGATTGATTTTCTAGGACCGTATTCCGTTGGGCCCTCGTTCTATTGACGGCGGCCTTCTCGGCCGTCTGTTTCCTGGAGCCGAATCTGAATGCAATCGCCCTCATGATGTTCTCCATTCCCGCCGCGGCTGTCATACACTACGAGGGAACACAGTAAGTAGGATCAAACTATAAACTACAAGTCATATAATAGGTGAAGGGCTTCTTTGAGGACAGTGGGTTGTGTTTGTACTTTGATCACGATATGTCTCAATCTCAAAGATCAAACTTTAACTCAATTCCTGGCGGCGTAGCAATTCCTCCAATCTCACGAGAAGTTCATATGAGTTTCTCATGAGATACCTCATGAGCTACTCGTGAACCATCAATGTTGTAGCATAGCAATCAATAGAATCTCATGAGAAGCTCATGCGAATATCTCATGAGGTATCTCATGAGATTTTTGAGGGATGGCTACGCCGCCTGTGGCGGCTGTTATCCATTACGAGGGCGGGCACACAGTTGGCTTATGATGTATTCATCAAACTACAAATTACAACTGTTCTCCGCTGCGGCTGTTGTGGACAGACTTCTAAACGGAATACTCACGGCTGATTTTCAGTTTGAACTCTATACTGTATAAACGCTTTAATTCACAAATTTTCACGGAAAAGCAACGGGATAATTCAGTATGAGACGTATGAGTATGAGACTAGTGGTGTGTAGACCTCAAATTACAACAACGATTCATTTGTTCATCTCCTATAAGCATACTTCAATCCTTCCAACTCTTTTATACTTCAACTTTTCGATGCATTGTGCATGAAAATGCATGAAAATTGATCAAGTCAATCGATATTTGAACTGATGTATTGATTTTCGCAGTTCCGGTCTGCCTGACATCGAGTCGTTCCCGAAGCGAATTCTGGCCCTCTGGTTCACCGCCTTTTCCTTCTGGGTGGCCGACCGGGTGTTCTGTGATGTATGGCTGTGGCTGGGTTCGTATTTGATCTTTTTGATCTATTCGGTTATCGATCGCAGTGATATTTGATCTTTCTTCTGTTATAGAACAGAATTTCATGGTTACCTAACCGGTTTAGTAACCTGAAAGAAACTGACGATAACGAGACCAGATTTCGCGATAGGTTGAAGCGTAACCGGATTTTCATCTCAGGTTACCAACCGGTTAATACTCAGGTAACCTGATAAAGGTTACCAAAACCGGTTGGATGTAGAGCTCACCCCCACTGTTGCAGGCACCCCGTACCTCCACGCGCTGTTCCATTTGTTGGCCGGAATGGCCGGATACACCATATTCATCATGTTTTCCGTCATCGACATCGACACGCGCTCCAAACAACACAAGTCAGTTGGTAGATCAAATTAAAGTTTAATGCACATAGATTGTTGAACAAAATAGAAATTATTGTAACTGGCAAAACGAATTCGAATGAATTGTGTGTTGTTGATAGTCTTCGCAGTACCGAGATCTTATAGTATGAAACTTACAGCCGGTTATGATTTACTCGCACGTCATACATAATTGCATTTTGTTCTAATTTTTCTCCACTATCATTCTGCACTGTAACTATACTCTCCTTCGATGTCACGAATGAACAGATTATCGATATTATCTAAGATTATCAACGATCGTAGCGTGCTTGACACATCAAATGTATACAGCTACAGTATTCCTCGGACAAACCGAATGCTTTCAGTTACTCGGTGGCAGTCCGGTATTTCCCGGACAAGGGAGGATCCATATTCTCGTTTCCCTATCTTTCGGTCAGAGAAAGATCTTCGTAGACAGCATATTATTGTCTCGCAAGGTGATTATAATGAAAATATATTACATTTAGTATGCGTAAACTTAGCCAAATCTATATTTTAATAGTTTTTTTGTATCGAAACTGATTTTGGCCGTTTTTCGTTCGATTGCGCCCGTAAAATACAACAGAATCTATCATTGTGTGACAAGTACTACTTACTACTTTACACTCGTTCCTTTTCAAGTTTTAGTAATTTAATTTCAGAAGACAAACGGTGCCTGCATCTCTAGCTACTCGACCACAGCTTTAACAAGAACATCAAACTACAAATTTTTTCAGACATATCACTCGATAGTAACCTAATTACCTTTTATTCTAACCTGGTACGTTAATCGCCCAAATTTTCTCTTTTCTTGGACAAATTGTTTTTCCTTGGTTCAAACTAACTCACAGAGTCATATCAGTTCATGAAATGGGTATATAGTAGAATATTGGATGTTTTCATTGCCTAGATTCTAGATCAAATTCCGTTTTTGTTAGTTTTCAGAAAAATATTTGTTACAAAGTCGATATTTTCCCGAATTTTTATAGTCATAGTCATCATCACACTAACGTGTGCCTCATAAGTTACAAAACATTGGTAGCAATAGCTTCAATTTCTTCCACTTATGAGGTTCAGGTGGTAAAATTTTGATGAAACATCTCACAGTTTTCATCTATTTCGGTAGTCTAAAGAAGGACGATTATGTGGTCCAATCGCAACGCTTCAGTCCTTTAAATTGCAATACATTTTTCAATTGCAGTTTAAAGGACCGTTGACACGGGATTGGTCCACATAATCGTCCTACCTTAATTAGAAAGTTTCTTCTCAGTCAAACAAGGTGCTTATATCAACTATTTGTTAGATGGAAATAAAAATGTTTATTATAAACCACGTATGAATTCACAATCCTGGTAAAACAAGAACAATTGCCACTCCTCTGGAAACAAACAGAAATAATAAATAGAAGTTTCACACGAAATTCTTAAAAAAAAGAACCATCCCTAAGCAGAAATGCCTAGAAAACAGAAAATTATAGCTGGCAGCAGCTATCAACAGGCACAGATTATCTAAGCAACCAGTTTCCCAAATTAGCTCGCTTACGGAAAACATGATTATTGATTTATAGATACTAAACAAGTTGCCACTAAGATACATGGCAAACATAGATCGTGATTTAGAACAATCAATTTAAAACCACCAACTAACTTCGTAACGGTTAAAAAAGTGTCACAACTCGAAAACCAACTAAACTTCCTAGCATTTGTCAGCGTAGGGGGTGAACAGATTCTCGCTAAACTTCCGAATATTTTCGGGGCCTCGAACTTCCGTTTCGAGCAACGGCAGCTTCGTCACATTGAAATCCTCGTACAAATCAGCTATCTGAAAGGGAAATAATAAAATAATCAGATTCAGATCTGATGATGACCAATTGCACTCGTACACGAAAACTGGAATGTTTCTGTCACTTTCGACTGTTTGTTCAGTTGTTGTGCGTTTTCGGGACATATTCAATTTTCATAGATAGGCGGACCGGAGAGATTGTCGTTGCTTTTGTAGTTTTACTGTCAATTTCTTATTTTCTTACAGATGAATTTCTTCTTTATACAATCAATATGATTATTATCACATCCATGAGAGATCGCTACCGAAAACCGCACCGACCTTTTAAAGACTCTTTTACTTATTTCCCCGCTGTCATCTGGTGAGAGTGTATTCATTTTTCGGCGACTACACTACAAACTACCACTCTCCACCAGCCAGTTGCAAACACTACAGACGCCATTTGGAAGCTTTAATTGTGAATAGGTATACCTGTTCCAAGTACTTCTTCTGAATGTTGTTCCTCGAGTTGCACTTCTTGCACTGGACGCAGCCCTTCTCGTCCTTATCCGGGAACAGCAGCTGGTTCACAATGATGTTGTGCGTGTCCATACCCTGCAAAACACGGATTAGAACTGAGAGGAGATTATTTCTACTTGGTTTTCGATATACCTCAGAGGTGGGGCAATTTCGTTGGATGATCCATTCAATCACCCGTTTATGACGGATTTTGAACCACCCTAATTCCAGGAATAGTCGCAATTTATTGGTTCCCCAGACCAAAAACATGATTTTCAATAAATTTCTGTGTGCAAAAAAGTCGCCTGACGAGTGATGTAATTCCCCTCTTCACCTATGAAATTCATACTAGGTTTCTGGAATCTACTGTATTCTTTGACGTTCTTCGCGAAAAAACACGAGAAGCTTTTCTACGCTAAAACACAACGCAAACAGAATGGTATGAATGCTGTGAACGGTGTTATAACCGTAAAAATAAAACAATCCAATTAAATTTTCGAAATTCTGTACAGCAACACATACCTGTTTCGTGAGTTCTTGAATCAATCTCTCTGTCTCGTATAACGACAGGAACTCGGCGATACACACACAAACAAAGGTGGTCATTTCCTGAATAAAATCGATAAGTTTGATTGACACCATGCATAGTAAATATCACAAGCGACGCTCTGACCAAATTACGGTAAATGGTGCGGAAAACTTGAGAAGTTTTGAGAAAACAGACTCAGTCGTTCTTAAAATTATAGTATAGTATTACGGATGACACCGCTGAGAGTCAGACGACGGCAGTGAAAACTCGCAAACCGTTCTCCTTCTGTGTGCCCCATTCCAAAACTGCGATTTTCACTCATTTCTCAACAAACTACCGACTATTTTGTATGGAAACAGTTGATCATTGACTTGTGAACCTCCTTCAAATTAGAGAGCCCTTGGCGCTGTATGAATGTGAAATACTCCGGAAAACTTTAATAGAGAGAATATCTACGCCACAAAACGCTCTAACCAAACTACAGAAAATGGTGCAATAAACTAAAACTTCAACTGAAAAAGTTAAATTCAGAATTAGCATAAATATACAAGTGAGAACAACGGAAAACTGACCGGATCCTTGAACTGAACATTGATTTTGCGGACCAATTCGAGAGTCTCGTTCAGCTTTTTCACCGTGTCATCGATGCTCATCTCGCCCATTCCAAGCATGCCGGAGAGCTGAAATATACTATTTTCATCTCACATTCACTCTCATAATTTTATTTATTAACTTCATATAGTATATTATACCTATTGTATATTATACATCTACATAGTTTATTATCATCCACATACTTTAGACTTTACTGTATTTGATCTCGCAATCACCCACTAGACCTAGAATAAAAACTAACCAATTCAATAACTTGGAATACAATTGATAATGGTCAGGTCAGCTATGCTACAATTAACACATACTAAGTAGGTTGAACAATATCAGTAGGAAACCTGGTGAAAAACCGGGTACTTCACAGTTCGTTCGCAACAAACGTAGGGCCACTTTGTTAGATGCTCTATCGAATCACCCGCTTTTCTTACAATCCAAATTTTGAACCACCCCAATTCAACAAAAGTCGCATTCTTCTTGTGAATACCGAATCTCCCACCCTGTTTTGTAGTTAGGTTACGCAAGTAAAACACCTAATTTTCAATCAATTCTTATGTACAACAAAGTCGCCCCACGTATGGTTCGCAATGACAAATTCGTCAAAAACTAAGCCCCGCCCACCTGTCCGAGCATGGGTGCAAACGAGGACTGGAGGGACATGATCTTCGTGAACGCAGTCTCAATGATGGTGGGGAACTGCAATAGCCGCAGGGTATGTCCGGTGGGCGCCGTATCGAACACAACCACATCAAAGTCCATGCTGTTGATCAATCTGCAAACGATGATTAAACTTCTTCGAGTTTCTTTACATAGAACCGAAATTTTAAAAAAACCTTTTGAGGTACGGTACACTCGCAAAAGCCGAAACACTTACTCTGTTACTGTTGAACTCTGACTCGCTTATGATCAATGATACTCAAAAAATCAAAAAAAAAAGAACTGCTCGCCTCATATCTCTCGAGTTTCGAAAGATGATTTTACAGATACGATGTGACATCCAAACAAGTTGAAAACTATCCTGGAGGGGGGCAACAATATAATGTGAATGTCCATAAAATCGATAATCATAGAACTGACTTGATCATCTCTGAGAAGCTCATGGCCTCATCGATTCCCGGCAGACCTCCCATCATGTTCTGCAGCATCTCGCGACCCATTCCACCGAGACCTATAATCAAAGAAAGATCAAACTACAAAGTGCAAACTAGCTAACGATACTACAAACTCGATCACGACATTTCAAAGAGTATAGGTATAGGAGTGTAAATGGATTAGTTGCAATTTGTAGTCGGGTCGGTCATAAACAGCGAATTGTATAGTTGTAGTATGATCGGTCACACACAGCAGAATTCTCGATTTCTCTCCGACGTGCTCAAACATGAAACTTCAAATTACGAACACGCTCAGAGACCCTTTTTGAAAGCAGGACATGACTTAACCATTCACAAGCACTGTTCCACAGATCTTGACGATATATGACTCACCTCCGTTTTCCGGCAGGAAGTTCATTCCGGGTATGACGGGACCCTCTGTGTTCAGGGAGGAATCGATTTCCTGAATAAATACCTCGATTTTCAATAAAGAATACAATAGAATGTTTATTCGCGTATAAACATTCTATTATATTCTTCTATTCTTTTACAATATATTCTAAACGAACTTCCAGTGAATACGAATAGCAACAAATAAGGGCATACGAGGGAACTCATATTTACGAACAGCAAGCTGATGATAATACTGTACAAGTCTGTAGAGCAACTTATGGAGCCAAACCCCTTGGATCCGAACTTAAGGAACCAAACCCCAAAAACTTCCAAACAGCATACTGGTCAGCAAAGATAGCAAGCCAGTAAAACTTGTTAAACAAATACAACCTATGAAATCAGACCCCTTGTGAAAACTGACCAGCGCGAAAAGGTTGTCAAAACCGTTGACTTTCTCGGGGTTCTTGCTGAACTTCTGATTGAAAGCATCCGAGATATTGTGGGCGGGGTCAGTGGAGATCAAAAGAACATTTCGACGGACTTTGGCCAGCTGAACTGCGAGGGAGCAACTGGAAGACACACTGGTAAGGAGAAATAGTAGCTACAAATATCATCGAACAAATGAAAACCACGATAGTTCAACTGAATCCGGTGAGAATATCAACATTTGTGCCGTGTTTCTACTTTGATCATGTCCCTTTCAGTTGTAATTCTTGAAACTGTCTCGCATATGCAGACCACACTACACATCAGATAATATCGTCCCCCATATACATATATTTATAATAAACAACTACAACTTCTCACCTGCATGTGGTCTTTCCCACCCCGCCCTTTCCCCCGACGAAGATCCATTTGAGGGTCGACTGCTCGATGACATTTCGAAGGGAAGACTCCATCTCCTCGTCACCAGATGATGTCATCACCACTACAAATCAAACTACAGAGTACAAATTAGTTGAAAACAAGGTACATGAACGAGAACTAACTCCTACAACTAGCGCGAAACCTTTGCAACGAGCGCCAGCTACTGAGCCAAAGAGTTTGGACATCAATGAAGGCAGACAGTCTCCCTCTCTCTGATCTACATGCTCTCTCGTCCGGGATTGGCAGAGTGGTTGTCGATTATACTTAAACAATTTCCAGCCACTTTTGTAGCGGCCTCGACGAGACAGTGTGGAGGTCACAGAGACGCAGTTTGGGTGGCCTGCCTGGGTCCTCATTGACCTCCATGCTGTCTCACTTCTGTAGCTGTATAAATACTAAGCCAAATAACAGAAACAAATAATTATAGGGAAATGAAACCCTGATGATTCAAACTATAACGTGCAAGGTACAAATCTATCTTCATTCGTCGTTCACCTGGTTACAGAAAAATCACAAATTATGCACTCGAATGAACATTTGTGGGGCGGATAGGTAGAAAGATTACCCAAATAGCACGACAATAGCAATTGAGAACATATCTTAATCGAACGGGGAAATGAAAAAGAGAGAAAACACTAGGATAAGCATCGATAGTTATATCACAGTTAAACAGACATGTTGTGCAAAGGGAGAACTATATGCATGGTGTATGGTACAATAAGTTAGAGAAGAATACATTTGATAAGTACGGATAAAGCCCAAAGTACAATAATATATCATACAGTAACCCGAACAAAAGAAGCTACTGTACAAAGTGCCGAACTCTAGTGGTTTTGCGACGAAAATGCGCACAATTCTCGAATTTGGGACAAAACAAAGATTAAGTGAAAAGTGAATGCGTGTATCTATTACAACCCTCCCCTAGTTGTCCATTCAACTATGATTCGTTGCGTAGGGAAAACCGTCATTTTGGGAAAGCAGAAAACACTGAAAACATATATTTTTACCAATTGCATAAACTGCAACTTGTGTGACTTTACAACCTTTTCCATGTTCGTCTACAACGAATAGTGAAATGAAAAACCGAACTAGAATCTGATTACAGATTTTTTTAATTATGTTGGAAGAATCAAGAAAACCTTCATTCCACCTACTATATCATCATTGAAATCACCTACTATACCTACAGTACCCCCATCCCTGATCATCCACGTGACTTAATCACCATACCTCAGTAAAATTGTCCGAATAGTCAGAAAAACCCCAATCCGGGTTTCCTTATTGCCACCGGGAAAATTAGCATATGTTTGATGTAAAATTATAAATGTTCACGAATCTATAATCCAAAACGGAACCCTCTCGTCAATAGAACCTTCATTCCACCTATTACATCATCATTGAACCTACCTAGATAGTAGATACACAGTATGACCATCCACGTGACGTCATCACATCACATGGCGTCGAAATGGAATCTGTGCGACTGTTGTTGTCGTTCCACCCTGTCTTCCTTCTTCTCCCGATAGTGCAACACCGCGACCACCAAAAGGAGCATCACACACACGGAGGCTATCACGAACAGACTCTGCAATTGAACAGATTATTTTCGAATTTCGTTCAAGAATGAACACATACTCGGCATGGGTGAGACGTTTAGAGGGTAAAGAATTGAAACAGAAGCGCCCGAGACAAAAACAACTTCTTAGAAGTAAAAGAAACTTTCACCCACATCACCATGAAAATGTACACAATTGTTTTATCCCATCTTGTTTTCGACCTATAAGGCCACAAAACTAGTTAATGATAATTTCGTTATCTACAACCAACGTACGTCGATGATTTTGATTAGACTCTAAACACAAACAACCTACCTGTAAAATGAGTTGCGACGGGGTGACGTATAGTCTGTTCTGCCAATGCGTTCCCTCGTTATCCGGGGGAATCATAATCAGCCGGGAGTTGGGGACTATCTGCTTCAACGTGTGCTGGCGGGAGGGGGCCGAGGGACGGGAGGCGTACCGGGGGACACCGACCACCAGCTGGAATGGGGTAACCAATTGGTTATGGCGAGAACACTTAACTAACGAACTTTATTAAATGGCTTTGCTGTAGTTTGATCCGCACAAACACATAACAGCAATGGAGCGTTCCATTTGAGTTATTTGGCAAATTTTGACGAAAAGCAGAGAAACGACTTCGACAAACCTCGTCCACGAAGTTTGGACTTCTTCCCAATCCGAACAGCACGTATGGCGCCATCAATGATCTGAATAGCAAAACCGATTGAAAAACGAACCACGGTAAAACGGAACAGAGAACCTTCACTTCATAGGTCTAGTAGTCAGCTAATACCGCGCGGAAAACTTCGAACCTTACTCCAATAATATCGACTACCACACACCAGTAAGGTGTGACCACTACCCATCCGAGAATAGGGAGCGCATTTCTCATTATATACTCGCGAATACAAGCTTTTCTACGCAAATAGTCAATCATCCTCAATTTCGATATAAAGGGTGCCTGTTTTTCGTGGTTTTGTGACTTTACACTCAGACAATTGCCAGCCAATTGGCCAGCCACTTTTTTATTGGCTGAGCGAGAGAGTGTGCAGGTCAGAGAGACCCAGATGTCTGCGGCCTCATTGACCTGCACACTCTCTCGCTTTTGTAGCTGGCCAATCGAAGAAAATTGGCGTCAATCGTTCTGAGTTTACAACCCACCTGTGCGTGAGTGCGGGTAGTTGGCAGGCTGCCGACTGCAGACTCCCTCCCCATCCATCCGACATGGAGAATGTCATGCAACTGCCTCCCCAGCTGATTCCCGATCCGGGTTCCGTCGACGACGGATTACACTGTTTGTCGCAGACAGAAGTGAACACCTGCACCTTCAGGAAGGTCGTGTCGAACTTCTCCTCGTTCAGAATGAAACTAAAAAAAAGAATCTTAGAATGTAGATGCATACGGAAATGAATAGAAGCAATTTTTCAGGCCTGAGAATGAAGATGGTTTGTTGGAAGTTGATAATTGAAACTCAAAGTGAGTAGTAGCCCAATTTCAATCTTCCCAGGTCGAAATGAAATGATATCTGAGCTGCCGTAAACTTAAATGCATTCTACATTTTCACGTGACTATAAACTATCTTATATATCGTAATGTTTGGAAGTGAACTGAATGAAATTTGAAATGTTGAATCTTGATTTGACTATACCTGAACTTGGTCTCGCCGCCGAACTTGTACTCTACTAGAAGATCCAGAGTCCCGTCCTCCTGCAATCAATAACTGTTATTGTTATATTGTTGTGCATTAATACAATTAATAAATGTAGGCTGTGGTGAAAAATATTTTCAAATAAACACAGAATGAGTTCCAAACGTTTTATTCATTGTATGATTATTAAGGTAGTAATATGTGTATAAAAGATAAAGATTGAATATTACCTTCAAATCGAAGAAGGAGGTCATGGTGACTATTCCCAGTGCCATCTCGCGATTTTGAATGAAGGCCACTCGTCTCAGCTCGAACTTTCTGCAAATACAACATTATCTCGGTCATTTTTTTAGTTCTCCAATCACTTACAATAATATGGCTTTATCGAGATCAAACATCAAACTACAAGCTACAAGAAAAATTTGGTCACCTGGTCCCATTTGCATCACAGGTGGTACATTCCTTGTTGTCGACTATCTTCGAGTACCTGTAGAATAGAAAAGTATATACCCGATTGAACACGTGTCTTTCCACTGAATGATTATATTAGTTACCCCACGCCTACTGTTAGTCAATTGAACAGTCACGTGAAACATGCTAAACACAGCACAACTCAGAAACATACACCAGCAAGGTTGTCCGAATAGTCACAAAATTTCAAAAAACGGACTACTTTTCAGCCGAGAACATGAAAATCGGTCTACTTTTGATAACAAATTCAAAATTTTCACGTGTTCACATCTGGAAACGGCTTACTTTTTGTTGCTTAGTCAGACCTTACTGGTGTATGCTCAGAAACATGCAATGACAACGTGCAGGATGCCTCCTTACAATGCTAATTTTACGTGACTATTCCATTCAATTCTAGTATAGATCAATAGAAAGAAAATGAGAGAAAAGGGATATTTGTTACCTGGCCCCCTTTTCGACAATTGTCACCAGAAGGTCCGGATATCCGTCCATCGAGTAGTCGCCCACTCGGAAAATGACCCGCGAATCCAAGTCAGATTCCACCGGCATATCCTGAAGTAGAGAATGAAAACAGATGACGTCTGTGAGAAAAGTAAAGAGACAACGCAGTCGGTATTCTTGACAGATAGATATAAGACGACCAATTTCAAACTTTTCACAAAATCTGGCTTTTTCACAGATTTACAGCTTTTTCTGTGAAGTAAATAGAAAAATCGGGTTTCTCATGATTTACGCGATTTTCTGTGAAATTGTACCCCATTCTAACAATATTGGCAGATTTCACGCAATCAGGCCAAATCTGGAAATACATAGAGAATTTCAATATGAAATATTAATTGTTCGAACCGTTGAAATTTTCAATTGAATTTTTTATTATAGATATTTTCAATAGGAAATATCCATAATAGAGAATTCCAATTGAAATTTTCTATGGTAATCAGTGGATAGCAGCAAAACTTGTAACCACCGGAATCGAACCTGCGACCTTGTGGTTGTTAAGTGAGCACTCTACCACTGCGCCACGGGAGCACAGATCAGGGTAGACAACTGCGCATAGTTATACCGGAGAATTGATGCCACATTGACCGGTATATGAAGCTTCCTATCTCTCCAAAGAAATGTGTCTCAATAGCGCAGCGGCTAGTGAGTCGGACTACAAAACTGAGGTCGCAGTTTCGAATCCTTTCACGGAATATTTTGTTCACATACTTCGCTAATATAAACTATGAATATTCCGTATTGAAATTATTCATAGTTAAAGGTGAAACTACATTTGTGAATAATTATTCTGGTTATGAAATATTTCAATTGAAATTATTCATAATGGAAAATTTCAATTGAAATTATTCATAATGGAAAATTTCAATACGAATTTTCCATATGAGTGTATCTTATTGATAATTTCAATTGCTATTCTCTATGAGTACCAAACACGCTGTCCTCATAGAAAATCTGAAGAAATGCCTCGAATCGGGTTTTCCTCTTAAATTGTAGCCTCTATATTTGTTTCACAGAAAGTGTTGTAAATCTGTGAAAAAGCCGAATTTTGTGAAAAGTTTGAAATTCGTCGTCTTATATGTTGAACGTCAACAGGTTCGTAAAACATAGTTGAACATATTCGTTACGTTGTGAGACGTGTTATTCGTATTCGTCGATATGATACATGCTGTGGTTATCTTTGATGCACGCTCCCTCTTCCAACTCATACAAAAGTCGTCGCTCGAAAACTACTTTACAATTACTGATAACTGTGTGATTTGACTGAATGAACCCTCGACCCGTGACTATTGTAAACTTTACAAAACTTTCAAATTCTCAACTAACCCCCAGATCGATGGAGTGATGTTTCCATCCCCAGTTATTCTGCCAGATGAGCAACGACTTGACCCGCGTGCATTCCGAGTCGTCGCAAACGGGAACCAACAACTCGAGCAGACTGTCCGCGTTGAAGTCGCCCACCACCGCGGCACCAACGTACTGAAACACAAAATGGTAGAAAGATGAACAAAATGGTTCACTCTGAAAATTTAAAATTGGAAAAACATGTTTCAGGGAAATCAATGCTTGGTTCGAAATTTAGATAAGTTGAATGGAGAGAAAATCAATAATAAGTAACGTAGTGTAGTGTAACAGACAGCTTTTTGGAGGATAGCCGAATAAAGCTTGTATCAAGTATTGCAAATCCGTTACCTTAGCTTTAATCAATCATCATAGCACATTTATTAGACCTTTTCGGATAGGGCGACAGAAAATCAATAATTCAATATCAAAATACAACAAATCGGATACCTTAGCCTCGAGGGCGGGTATCTGAGACCCCGTCTTCTTCCATCCGTGTTTATATCTTCCCCACACCTGCATGGCCAGGAATCCGTTCTCAGTTCCCATGAGAACAAACTCAGATAGGAGATCATTTCCTGAACAATGCAGAAGTTGAGAACTCGAAAGTTAAGAACTACTGACTTCTACAGTAATCCCAATCTGAAAACTCTACCAACCAACTTTGTTCGCATAGGAATATGATTAAATTTTTTATATGTCGAAACAAGATGTGGGATGAGCCAAAAAGTCATTTTATTAATGCTTGGAATGAAAATGAAAACAGAAACACGGCCAATTCTACAACTAACCGGGTTTTCAGGTAACCTAACCTTTTTTTCAGGTTACCTAGGTAGGTAACCTGGAAGTAACCCGAAACATAAATCCGGTTACCAATCAAACTAACGGTAAAAACCACATTTTGCGTTGGAAAAACAGGTAACCGGTTTTTCATTTTAGGTTACTTACCGGTTACCTACCAAGGTAACCTGAAAAAGAGGTTACCAAAAAAGGGTTAGGTTACCTAAAAACCCGGTTAGATATAGAATTCACCCAGAAACACTCACCCACGACATCGACGTACAAATGCGGAACTCCGGGGTAGGGTTTGAAGCCTCCGAAATTACTGCAATACACAATTTGAAGGTAGGTATTAGCGAAAACAATCAAACTAGAACTACTGATCGAAACTAGATCAAATCTTCCCAAAACATACCTATTGTGCTTATATACAACCGGCTGTCTAGAATATTCTCCGTTTCGGAAAGTAAAAATACGTGAAACTACACGATTTCGATGAATTTTGGCTACTCAATGATAATTTACAAGTTCAAAGTGGAACAACACCGCAAACACCAAATGCGCCAACCTGAACAGCTTGGCGCAATCCTTGTCCTCCTTGCCGTTGGTGTCGAATGTCTGGCAGAACATGGAACCGTTCTCGAAGAAGCCAAACACGTCATGCACACCGTCCCCGTCCACATCTACTGCCTGCAAAGGGGCAAATGCACGTTATCAGACAAAAACTTATGTAAAATACCCCCCTCGTTGCATAAACCTGAGTCCGACCAAGCCATGGTCCCTTTTTCAAGTAATGTTAAAGATTCCAGGCTAAATTGAAAATTTAAACATTTTGTGTTAAATCACTCATGCGTTTTGACCCCTCTTTGGGAACATTTCACGTAGAGTAGCGTGAACCCACCATGGCCTGTCCTGACAGAACCCCCAGTGCCTTTTCCGAGTATCGATCGTCTCCACTCGATCCAATGGCGAACCAGACTGAATGGTGGTAGCCATCCTTTTTCTTCGTCGACACCTGAAGATTCATTAAAATCATGTTGCTCGTCATTCTACAAAAGTATATTTACAACTATACTACTGCTATTTTTGATCTAAGAACTTGAATAATTTCCTTTAAAAGGCGTTGATAAATAACAGAATAACTTCCTTCAAAAAAAAGCGTTGATAAAACAATTGATAGATGAAGCATAGATGCAACACCAAAAAGGTTGGTAAGAAAAATAGTTTTGGAAATTTTTCTGACAACTCACTAGTACATCCAGCCGAGAATCTCCGTTGAAGTCACCCACGGAACATTCGACAATATCCGGTCCCACATGGAACGTTGAACTGTTCTTGAAGACTCCATCTTCGAGCTGAAACAACAAAGGTTGATTACAAGATGATATCCCGAACCAATCTCATTCCACAATGACGAGCAAAATATTACCGCGAAGAAAAAAGTGTTTTTTTCTCAAACAGTAGAAGTCTAAAACTGATTGGGTGTTACTTCTAGAATTGAAACCTCTTTCTGATTGAATAGGCCGGTGGCAACCAGAATAAGTCATTCAGAATTAAAAGTCATTAAAGTAAAAGTCATATGAAAGTGAAAGTCATTTTTCTCACAGAAACACTTAAGAATCAGAAATAAGGTTTCCAAATTTTTTATTTTTTTCAAATCCTGACTAAAAGTGAATCAATGACTTTTACTTTCAAATGACTTTCAATTTTGAATGACTTATTCCTGGTACCTAGGCGGGTAGGCGTTTGGAACACTCGACCTTTCTCGAAATACATTTGAACCTATCCCAAATTCGAGTCAAACAACATTATTCTCATTACAATATAACATTCTTACCACATTGAGTAGTTTGTCGTCCTGCAGCAGTACTGTCAGGTTCTCTCCCCGATGCACCACAATGTCCGTGTTCCTGTCGTTGTTGAAGTCACCGTACGCGCACACTCGGCCCGGATAGGCCGGAATCACCTTTAATAATAATAATGATACAATACAAAGTCAAACTCGCATTTGTATAGAATTGTAGGAAACAGGGTTGTTACAAATAACTTGAAACTAACTGGAAAAACGCTAAACTTCGATTTCTGGCAAATACGAATCCCTAGATGTTGCGTGTTTAAGATGCAATCACCTTAAGAGGGAGCGGTAAAAAATGAAAAACTCTACTACGACTCAGAACGATTAGATAGCGCCAATTTTCTGCGATTCGCCAGCTGCAACCTACAAAAGTCAGAGAGCATGTAGGTCACGAGACCGTGCGAGACTCTGCGTCTCTATGACCTGCACACTCTGTCGTCTAAGCCGCTACGAAAGTGGCTGGAAGTTGTCTGAGGAGTACAACTCACCTTCTTAGCCCATGCGCCAGGAGAGGCAGCCAGTAGTAGAAAGGACACAATCAACAGCATTTCATTACAAAGGCGAATCTGAAATAATAGAAAAACTACATAAAAAATACTATGCTACTTACTAAACTATACTATTTGGCGATTGCACTGCTACATGTCATTCCATGTATATTACAGGGTATGAACCAAATGCGCGAAAACATTCAATAGAAATATACAAACTGCGAAACGAACGCAATGAAAAATAATAACCAACATACACAAATGAAAAAAATAGTGTATTTGAGTGTTGAGCGGGCAGAAACACGATAAGCCTAACAAATTGAATTTGAAGAAGAAAAATAACAACAACAATTAATCACTAAAATATGAATTGAAAAATAACTATCTAATATATTCACGGAAAACGGGGAAAGACAAGACATCGAGGTATGGTCTGACTAGAGATTTCGTGCAAATCTATCCTTGATCTTGGGAATCAGTTTGATATGGTCATCTGCACATTGGCCCACGCATCGGTCCAGTTTATCATTGAATGACATCATCTGCAACATTGTTCATGAAGATTAATGTGGGGCCTCTTTATACTTTTATGTCGGCGCCAGATACATAGAGCAAAGTATGACCGTTGCTTGTGTGCGATACGTGAAGTAAACATGATCGATCAACATAGTTTGCTCGATGTATCTGTCGCAGACTGAAAAGATATGAAGGCGCCATATGCCCTAAGCCGCCCCTAAGACAGGTTGGTGTGCAAAAAATACAAAGAAAACTACCCACGAAATAACTCAATCCATTAACGACAGTGATACATTGAAACAGTATTGAACTGATTCTACCTAGTCCGTCGCACATGAGCTATTCTGCCCTTAACTGCCTCCCTAACTCTTTAGGGGAGCCATTTTCTTCTCAACTTTTGCATACCACTCTCTACTCAACTTTTCTCTTCATCTACCCTTTTGCAAATCGAGGGCCACATAGAAAGTCATGTGTTCAATCACGAAAAAATATGTTCTATTCTAACCCATAAATATCGAGTGACAACCAGTTTCCGTACTATTTCCTATTTGAAAATATGAAAAGTACAAAGATATATACATACCTGATCCTCAGTGTAGTTATTGACATTCGGTCCGAAGCTTTGTACTAGTTTGTCATAGCAAGTCATGGCGCAGCGAGATAATTGGTCCTGAACAAACATTATTCATTAATTAAGTTCGTTAGTTAATTCAATTGAATAATGCTCCATCATGATCTAATTCAGTGAACTCAGCACCTAGTTATGCAAACTAAAATGGATTTTTAGCTCTAGGACAGTAAAAAGTTGTGAAACTCGAAAATCGACATAGCATACAACTCATGTATAATTATTTGTAGCAATAAAGTAATAGCAAATCATAGGACCAGCTGACCAGCAGAACTCTCGAAGTCTCAATTGATTATCACCATTTGTCTTTATGTTTTATTTTGATAGTTTATGAACGTACCTGCAGTCCACCCAGTTCACTCTCGAGTGTGCGTTGGGCATTCTTCATTCCACTGTTGCACTTTTCCACACAGTTCTCCACGACTTCTCGGCTGCTACTCTTGTTGTCACAACATCTGAAATGTTTCAAACATTCAACATACGAAATGAAGAATGAAGTTATAAAATTTCCATAATGGGAACGCGTTCGTTGAGAACTAAGAAATTCATACTTTTTCGAAACATTGCCTTGAGGTCTTTATTTCAATAAATCAATATATATTGAATTGACATTTAGGATGATTTACAGCCTCATACTCCTATCAGTTTTATCATAGAACTGATTGAACAAAGCTCCTTCCCGCAGGAAGGTGGAGCACAAAAATAGTGTTCTCCAAAATAGGACAACAATACCAGCTTGGCTGAGCAGAGAAAGATTTGCTTCTACATTACAAATATGAGTTTTACCAGATAACTGATTAAATTATTCAATATGACTTTGAAAAAGTATTAACTTATTGTAAGTTTTAATGTGTGAACAAAACACGAGGCGGTAAGGTTTTTTGTGTTCGGTTTTCAAAACAACAAAGGAGAATACAAACTTGGCTGAGCAGAGGAACATTTGCTTCTGCATATCTCTCAGGTGTTTCTTGTCCATGTCATCGATCATCTCATCCACTGCCTTCTTCACCTTCGCCTGTGTGGCCTCCATAGTCGAAGAAGACATTATTTACCTCAAAGAAAATGATGAAACAACAAAGTTAGGCAAACTCGCGGTCTTTTGGCGATATTGTATTGCTTTGGAGCTGTGCGGAACTGCCGCAAGTTTTCCTGGTGCTGACAGCTCACGATCGAATGTCTATGAGGATAACCGAGAATGAAAGCATGACTTATGATCACCACAATAGAGAAAGAAAGAGAAGCCTCATCACAACCACAATACCAACAAGAGAGAAGCAGGGCATGTACTTACGAAGAAAAAAGACTCGCGAGTTCAATCGTGAACCCAATGATGGTCAAACTGATAAATTCATGGATTTACATAATGGGAAGAAGTAATGAAACTGTGTTTGCGACGGAATGTTAATTTTTTGTTGAATTTGATGCCCTGAATGAGTATTGAAAAGATTCAGAGCAAGAAGGATAACTGCCAAGTAGCCGACGAACTTAAGAAAACATAAAATAAGAAGATGGAAATTAAATATAAACTTGAAAATTGAAATTCGATTTGTTGGATAATGTGACTCGACTTGCCGAAACCGCGCACTTTTAAGGGTGTGACCAAGTTGCAATCAGCGCACGGTTTCAGTCAGCTGGAGCGCGATTCCTAGCGGAATTCTAACAAAAAGTTTTGAACCAGGAAATTTTCCGCGCATTCTCCTTTAATAAGTAGTTCCATACAATTTTATCTCTTGTAATTTGTGTAAGACTTTTTCACAAAAGGGCCGACGTTCATTGCACCATCTGTTAGCTATTTATAATAACGAGCGAATTTGAATGGCACCCTTTTTTAGTAAGTTTCTGGACTGGATTACGTGTCTTTCTAGAAAATTCTCACCACTCACTCAATTTGTATGTCTCTTACCGTATTTTATGGCAATGTTTCACAAGTTATACTTCCGTCAGAGTGTCCTTATACCTGTTTTAGAGATGAGCCTGGCCTCTAGAGGTGACCCCTCGCTTGTGCAAACAATCATACTCACGCTATACCACTGCCTCGCGTCAGTTGCCTAACTTGCAATGAGTTTTTAGTCGCGTACTCTTTTCATCCTCCGTTTCTTTGGATGTTTATCATGGCTATCGCGTTTGAACATGTGGACATTTGTAGCTAATGGCTGGCAACAACTGGTTGTAGTTTGATCTTCTGATCTTCATATTGCCAATAGCATACAATATATTGAATATTTGGCCTCAAAATGTTAGCTGATTGACTATTGTACCTGTTCAAATAATGTATCGAAATGGTAACTTTTTTATTTCCAGATGACTTCTCTATGGGTTCCCGCGGCTTTGCTGCTCATTTCATCGCTGGTTGATGCTGCTCCATCTTCGTCCTATGAATGTGGAGGTACTTCAGATAATCTATAGGTTCTAAATAGAACAATTCGAATAGTAAAAAACCCCATTATCTAGTTGTGGTTTCAAGAATGTGCTTAATAACTAAAGACGTACTCAAACTGAGGTTTTCGGGTTTCGACTTTGCGATTCTCAGTATCACACTGGACAGAAAGATTCACTAACTCTCTTTCAACAAAAGTAAATGATCGCGTTCACCATCACTTCTTAGATTTTTCAGCTTCAGCCTAAGTATGTTGGAAATTGTTAGTTTTACCCCATCCTAACACTTTTCTTCATCATCGAAATTGATTTCAGGTTGCGTGCTGTTAATCACTGAATTGGAAAATGAGATCCAGAAGGTGGATCCGAAGAAAATGATCGAAACTGGCAGCTATCGTGTGAATGGAAAGGGAGAACAACAGGGACTGCAACAGGTATAGTCCACCTCATTTCCACTGAGACTCATACAGTAGGCACTCAAAATTTCCAATGACAGTTTTATAATTCAAACGTTAACGTTGTTTCGAATATGGAGAACAACAGGAACTTCACCTGGTGTTTGCCTAATTTAAAAAGTATATAGAGTATGTTCGAATCAGTGTTGTAGATGGAAATAGAATTAAACTACGAACAGTACGAACACGGCGGTAATGGTGATACGTATGACTACATTGGTCCAGGGGTGACCAAAAGTTGACCGACCCTAACCCCGTTACGACCCCTCCCCCTTGAAAAATAGAAATTCACCGAAAAATATTAAATTATTCTTTAAAATTGCGTGAATTTCACGAAAATCGGCAAAAATCACCATTATTTCAAAAAAAAAATCTGCCCTCTCGGGGCCTTTACGACCCCCCTCCCCTTTAAAATCTTGCACGCGTGCAACTTGTGGTCACCCCTGCATTGGTCCTATGATCTAGTTTAGCCATTTTCGAACATTCTGGGGTGTTGTGATGCTCCTTGAGAAAAGAGTAACTATTCGAATATTGGAATAATGTGAAAACTTTGTTAGTTGAACGATAATTACATTATGGAAATATGTGCTCAGTGAAAAGTGCCACTCAAAATCGTTTCGACCCTGATTCAAGACGATTTTGGTATTGTTCTCAGAGGGTTGGGTTACATTATTCGTTTTGTAGATCGCATTTGCCCGTTCTCAAACGCACATCAGTGATATACTCGAAGGTGCCTGCGAGAAATCTAAGCAATACAAACTCTCGGTCAGTTTCACACTTTTAGTATTTTATAATTCTTTTTTTGCTAAAAGTCAGTTATATACTATTATATTGAGAAACGCATCAAAGTGTCGCAGTAGGGTTGGATCTTTCTCCAGTGCCCGTATTTTGTAAGCTCAAGTAGCCACGTAAGTTACATGAGCAATTTTTCAATAGGTAACATCTGCCTCAGTTTTCAATAATTCTTCTGTATTTCGTTTGTTTTCAATGGTACCGTTCAGTTCTTCAAGCACGGGCAAAGAAACTGTCGAACCAAGAGTAGCAGAGATAATTTTCCATTCAAAATTTGTCCATGTAACTTACATGGCTACTTGAGCTTACAAAATACGGCCACAGACCTTTTTCATTCTTCCTATCTCTAATGTCGTTGCTTTTCAGTTTTACAGAAAATTAAAGAAAACAGTTTGGCCCAGGAGTACGGTATTCATGATTTTGTGATGTGTTTTCCCTCCATTTTCCATCATCGCCTTATCTACAGGTGAATCCTCTGACGGGAAAGGCAGTTTTCGTTCACAAGGATTCGACGTATTTGAAGGGAGACGAGAACGCAAGCATGCAATCAAAACTACATGGAGCGGTAAGCATAGACTTTTAGTCGTCTTGTTTTTTCCTGCAATTTCCCACTCACTACATTGCTGTGTAGTCGCTGCTTTTATTTCTATCTTGACTAGATTTTTATACTCTTATTTTACACCTTTACAAAGTTTCACTATGAATAATTTGATGTATATGAGTATACGGGACCAAACTACAAACTTCGCTGAACAGAGCAAGGCAACAAGCAACATTTACAATTTGAGACCACCTTAAAGTAGGACGATTATGTGCTCCAATCTCGGCGCGTCAGTCCTTTAAACTGCATTAAAAAAATGTATTGCAGTTTAAAGGACTGAACCGTTGAGATTGGAGCACATAATTGTCCTTCTTTAAACTGAGTGTGACAAACGGGAAAATATGCTGTAAACGTTGATTCGGTGTAATTTCAGTGTAACGATCTGGTCGATTCGCACGAGGATGAGGTTATTGCCTTCTTGGGAACAGAAAGGGCGGAACCGGTTCGGGAATTCTGCCAGACGAAACTAGGTATGTAACCGTATTCACTTGAGAGAGTTCGTAGTTTGTGGGTATAGTCGGTTTCACGCAGCTCTGACCCGCTACAGTATGATTTCGAAACTGCGAAGGGGTTTTGAAATATCTTAAAAGCCTAAAGGTTCTAGAGGTTTGTTCAGGTTTCGTTCGCTGTCTCCAGTACTACAAATAAGCGGAAATATCGGGAAAATTGTACAATTGACCCGCCCCCCTCACCTTAAGTCCCCCCCCCCCCCCCGTAGTACTATCACCCCCCTCCCAATACGATTTCCTATAGAGAGGGGGGTGATTGTAAATGGGGGGTAATTGTACAATGTCGACGTTTAACAATCACCCCCCACAAAACAAAATGGGGGGTAATAGTACAACCCCGGACCTGTTTAACAATCGCCCCCCACTCAATCCAAACCTGCAGTAAAGAAGGACGTTGTACAATCACCCCCCCCCCCTGGGCGATTGTACTACGGGTCGGATTCCAACCTATTTCGGCTCAAGGGGGGGACGATTGTACAATAAACCCGAAATATCATTCAAGAATACTTTCGTTCGTTGAAAATAGTGCTGTGATTGAGAGTTGAGAGATCAAACTACAATCTGGATATTATCATCTCCTGTAGTTATGTAATATTTCTAGGTGTATGCAGTGCAGTAGACATGTCTGCCCTGCCCCCCGATGAGCCTGAAGATGAACCAGAAGAGAAGTCTGAGTTTGACGATGAATTGTAGTTTGTAGTATGGTTTCGTTAAAGATTTTCAATCGATAAGTGTGATTTACATGCGCAGCCAAAGCCACCAGTGATGGTAGAGGTTATCGTAAATCGTGAGAATCTATTTTCGATTATGAATTGTAGTTTGTAGTATTGACTCGTTTAAAAATGTTCGATCAATAAGTATGATTCACATGCGCAAGCGAAGTCAGCAGTTTCGTTGAGTTGTAAGCGTAAATCGTGATGATATCTGACTAGTTTTCCTTTCTGTGAGGAGAAGTAGTATTTTCTCTAGTTATCGATTTCAGACCTATATTTTGTTTCATTTTATACGCACTTTAATATCTGAGACTTCACGGTGGTTTGCAGCTAATTGATCATATCAAAATCGATGGGTTATTTCATAAAATTTGTTGTTAAGTTATTATTTATCTATTTGAAATGTGATACTTTTTCAGCGTGTAATAAATTATTTGTGCCATTTTCTTTCCTGGTTCTCCAATACTGATGTTGTTGACATTTTTACTTTAATCGAATGGTTTATTACAAGATTCTGGAATAGTTTTAAAATGACATTTTCAACAACCTTGTTTGGTGCACATCTGCCACCAAGATTGTTCCAGCTTTTTGAATAGCTTGTGATCTGGTTGAGATTACGCTTAAGAGTTTGAATGTGCAATTTTGCGAAAAGTATTGGTATTGAATGAGAAATGTTCTAATCTAGAGCAGGGTCATACTTTGCCTAACAACAGTTGACGGTGCCATATATTACATGTGGTATAAGTTTCATACCTTCAGTTCAAGTCTTTCCCTTGCAGTTTCGTACAAATAAGGAGATAGTCATGGCAGTCGCCCCTATTGACAGTCTGGATGATCTCTGGTCTTTCAACCGAACCGAACCTCATGCCAGCCGACCACTAAGGAACTACAAGTGGGTGATGACTATTATAATTACCCCCCCCCCCCCCCCCCCCCCGCCAGAATATACGAATATGGGGCTATTTACAATTAATCTGAAGATAGGCAGCTATATTTCATGTTCTCCTTCTCAGTCTCTCTCTAACTCCCTCCTTCTCTCTCTCTCTATCTCTCTCCCTCTATCCCTCTCCCTATGTTTCTTCGAATTGAGTTTTCTGCTTACAATTCAATTTTCGCAGCTTACCGAGATATCTCTGTAGCTTGGTTCTATTTTTGTCCATTTTCCAGAAAAGACAAACTGGCAGCCGGGGAGCGGGAATTAATGATCTGTCACGACATGAAAGGCGGCTATCTGGAGGAAGAAAGGTATCCTATGTTTCATACTGAAATACTTTCAGTTATACATGTGTCTTATTGACCACAGAAGCATCTCACCTTTGCGTACCACTATGACTAACAAACGAATACAGACACAATTTTATACTTTCGGACCTTCCAAATATGGTGCGAGTCAGCTGCACCTGGTTTTGTGGAATAGATCATGGAAGACTGTGCGGATATCTCGAAGCTTGTTTATGTCAATTAATGTTATCATGTTACAATGTTTTTTTGGTAACCTATTTTTCAGGTTACTTAGTAGGTAACCTGAAAGTAACCTAAAACTGAAATCCGGTTACCGTTCAAAGTAACGGTAAAAACCACATTTTGCGTTAGAAAAACAGGTAACCGGTTTTTCAGTTTAGGTTACCACCCGGTTACCTACTGAGGTAACCTGAAAAAAGGTTACCAAAAAAGGGTTAGGTTACCTAAAAACCCGGTTAGATTTAGAATTCACCAATGAAATTTTAACAGAACAGTTTCACCACACTATTTGCTTGCAGTCCCGCCGGCGCACCCATCTCTAGCCAGTGCCAGCCGTACACATTTCTCAACTGGTGGAATATCGACATCTTCTGCTACTTCAGCCACCATTTGGTTACGGTACCTCCATCTGGGTACACCGATGTGGCACATGATCACGGTGGGTTGCTCTTTTTTGGCGCATTTCAAACTATTCGAGTTTAAACGGATGTTTCATGGGCTGAGAAAAGTTGGAGAGAGTGTGAATTGCTGTTTGAAAGGGTCATGTAGTTCTTTATTTGATGAGGTTTTCATACTCATTCTCTTATTCCGTCATCACAAAAAATTTTTATTGGTGTTTGGATTGCTCTTTGTGACGTTGCATTAGTTCTATATATGACAAAGTTTACATATGTTTTCCAACAGAAAGTCATTCCATTGATCCGAGTAGAGTAGAATAGAGGATGTTATGGAAAGAGTTGAGTTACAATCCCCTCCCCCCTCTTCTTTGGAATAATATATCGGAAGGGATCAGCTCGCTTTCGGAAGAGCGAACCCTATAGAGTTGAGATCATTCCAGGCTGTCTGGTGATGGGTACGTTCATAACGGAATGGCACCAGGGAAAGGCCATTTGTGACCGTATCCTCTCCTCCCCTGAATCGGTTCGATTAACCGTTGAGAAACTGGTGCAAGTAGCTGTTCACTACGGGTTTGAAGGCTGGCTGATCAATATCGAAAACGAGATACAGGTAGGGAAGACACCTGGAGTTTTCGCCATGTATTGTAGGTATACCTCAGTTAATGAAACTGCGTATAGTTTCTGTCAAAGTAGGTTGTAATAGCTTTTTATCAATCAGTTATGCGCGGGTGAACACATAGTTTGACCCGAAACACGCCGTAATTCACGAATTTTAACCGAAATATGTCCACCATATTGTTGCTGCTGTTGCCAGCCCCTGTACCCAGCTGCATACTTTGGCCATACATCCAAATTAAACTTTTCGCTCTTTTAGAAGCACGACTATATTGTGTATGCCCTGAACCGTTGTGTTTGTAGTTGGATCTCATTGGTTTTCGGTCGAATAGTTCCGAGATCAAACTACAATGATGATTTGGCCACTTTCTATAGACTGTTTTTCAGAAGGATCAAATTCCCAATCTTCTGCTGTTCATTTCTCTCCTGACCAGTGAAATGAGAGCAAAGGTGTCTCATTCGCGTGTTATCTGGTACGATTCGGTGACAGAAAAAGGAACTCTGCGATGGCAGAACCAGCTGAATCGAATGAACAAGTAGGCTTCTCTCCTCTCTCTCTTCCTCTCTCTGTCTCTCTTTCTCTCTTTTCCTTCCTTTTTTTATTTCTCTTCTACTCCCTTTCCCTATATCTCTCTGTTTTTTTTTCTTTGTAGTCCCTTTTCGGCACTCACCTGGTAAACTATAAACTAGGAACTAGGAACTCAATATTTGACTTGTTTCATCGATTATGTGGCTCATGGCTCCTCAAAGATTTTACTACCTAATTGATTGCCTGTATTCAGATGTTTCTACGATGCCTGTGACGGAATCTACCTGAACTACAACTGGACCGACCAAATGCTACTCGACAGCGCCGATTTCGGTCAAATCAATCGCATTTTCGTGGGAATCGACGTGTTTGCCAGAGGTTGTGTGGGTGAGTTCGAGAAATATGAGGGAAAATATGCCGAGAATTTTGATAAATATAATGGCTATCCGGGAACCTAACGGAGTTTCGGGCTCACTCAACGGTTTTAGAGAATAGTCGCTTAGAAGATAATTAACTTGTAAACATTGGCGAGTTGGAGCTTTAAGCCCTCTTGCTGACAGCTCGGCTTGAACTAGCTAGTTGCCAGTCCGACTACCGACTCTCTTACGGGTGGCAGCAGGAAGTTGTCTTTTTTTCCCAAACCGACTCTAACAAACCAAAAACTAACTGATGCTGCCCAAACCAAATAGTTCGGTGAGAAATAGAACCACCAGTCCTGAAACGAACTCCATGGTACCGAAAATATTCGATTCGCTTTTGGTTCGAAAAAAGCGTCCACTATGTATCTTTAGGTGTGTTCGCGCCGCTTTTCCGAATTTTCCCCTTACATCTTCTATTTCGACTGAAACAGCGGCCCGTGCGAAAATATGGTACGCTCACGCTAGTATATGTGCAAAACAACTTGTAGCGTAGTTTTGTTGTGGACGATTGGTAGGGCTTTTTTAACTCGAAACTCGAACTTTAATATGAAAAATTGAATGAAAATGCTGTTAAAAGGTTCAAATATGTGTGTGACAGCTGTTCGGAGATCGTGCATTTCGATTAGGAAATTCTATTGGGTACTGCTTTAGAGAAGCTCCGTACCAGCCATCCGACCAGCTATATTCGTAGCAGGGTGGTGCATCCTCGACGACAGCGGTAGGTCAAAGAGACGCTCAATGTCTGAGTACGTATGCTAGAAGATCTCGCCACCTTCATCCCATCCTGCGTCTCCTCGAACATGGTTATTTCCATGCTCTTACATCCCGCCGGAATGTAAGAGACGAGCAATAGTGAGGCAGAGCGAGAGACGCAGGACGGGATGAAGTGCTGGAATCTTCTAGCATACGTACTCTGATTCCCTACGTCTCATCGACCTGCACACACCCTCGTCGAGGCCGCTGCAAAAATGGCTGAAAATTGTCTGATTATGTCATTCTAGGTGAATGGCAGTGTGCCAAGTCGTTAGCGTGTGCCAAGCTACTCCGGATGTCGGTCGCCCTATTCGCACCCGGCTGGGTTGCAGAGACCTACCCCGACAAGGATCAGATTGAATACGGACTGAAGTAGGTAAATTTCTGAAGTTTGAGAAAACCCAAACATCAGGTAGTTCGTTCCAGGACCGAACCAACTTAGAACCCAAAATTGTTAGACGGAGCCATTTGAAGGGACTAATACTACAGTTAGTCGACCACACAACTTCGATCTGGTTCCACGCCAGTTCGTGTACGGAACTGGTTCGGTTTTCTAACGAACCGCTTGGGTAGGGAAGAATCGGTCCTCTGAAATTTCTCATATTAAAGTCAGTTTTGGTGGAAACACGATGATTATCGTTTGAGCTCTCAGTTTGAGACTTTTCAGCGACGGTATTGCGCACAGATTAGCTGATGGAGAACTGTAAAAAGTTGAATAGTAAAATTGTTGGCATATTTATTGGAGCACAGCTCTTTTATCTCTGAATTTGAGGTTCTGGAACAAGTTATCCGGTCTGACTCCGTGCCGACCGGTCACCGAACTTCCGTTCAACACCGATTTCTGTCCCGGCATCGACAGCAAGAAGCAGGTACTGAACGATGTATTCTGTTTCACAGGCTCAGGGATAACTGCGCCATAAGTCAAATTCGATCTGTGTCATGATGAACTTTGCGTGAACCCTAATAGGTTGTTAACCGAGTTGAAACTTTCGAGTTTTTCAAGTTTTCATAAATTCGAGTTTCCGAAATTTCGAGTTTTTCGAGTTCTGAAATTTTCGAGTTTCGAGTTGAACTCAAAACTCGAATTTTTCGAGTTTTTTAACAACCCTACCTAATAGGTTTACAACGGTGTTCTCTTCTGTTTTGTTCATCCAAAAATAAAGATGTTTTATGTGTGCATGTATGAAATTGGCCTATAGGTCCCAAGGTTTATACGGTACATGTTGCTCTATTCCGCTGTGTTTGTAGTTTGATTCCGTCAGAATTTATGACTTATGACGTGTATGGAGTTCTAACTACAACTGATCACTCCCTTACAGTGGTTCTGCCTGGGAACGATGTCGCTCCAGCCGTGCTACTCCGATCCCGCCCTCGCCAGACCGATGCCGGGTGGTGGGCTGGTTCTAACTACACAACACACTTACAGGTCTGTTATGAAAGAAAGGTCTATTTGAATTTTAGTTAGTTGTTAGACATCCCTATGGGTAATTCAAAGATCTCGCTCTGTCCAAACAGCCTATGCGGTATATGTTGGCCAATAGGAAAGGGGACGAGGGGGTATGGCAAAGGGGACGAGGGCTGAGGCAAAGGGGACGAGGGATGAGGCAAGAAAACACTCTTAGGTATCGTAGAAAGGGGAAAAGATGAATCAATAATAAAGATACAGAACAAGGAAAGTATTATGGAGTAATCGGAAACTAAATTTGACTAGATTGCTCTCTAATTATCAATCCACCCCTTGTCCCCTTTACCTCAGCCCTCGTCCCCTTTGTCATACCCCCCGTCCCCTTTCCTATTCACCGTATATGTTACCCCTATGTGTTTGTAGTTTGATGCCGTTACTTTTCTGTCCAAATTCGTGAATTCTAGTATCTATTGAGACCAAACTGCAACAATATACCGTCACTCCCTAGATGGAATAAAAGGGTATTTAGTGTTAATTGAATGTAGCATGAACGACATGAACTGTCGGCAACAGGTGCAAGTGACAGCCGCGCCAAGCGACCAGCTTATGCTCCCTACTCGGCGGCGCAGAACCGCTATGGGTATGGCCTAGTCACGTATCTCGTGCACCATTCATTGAAAGTGTACAGTTAATTTACTCTTGGGATGAAATGAGACGCTCAGACTGTTCAGTCAAACGCATTCTATCCAGACTGCTCAACTGTGACCTCACCCCGAAAGATTGTGTCCTGGATATTCGTTCGTCCGGCCCTATCACTGTGCTCGTCAACGGGAAAGTCGCTTCTTCCGAAACACAATCAGATGCTAATTCGCTTTTGTACCGAGTTAGGTACAGTAGTGGCCGTATACTCACAATTGACATTGTTCCACTACAGAAGGATACCGTACTCCACAGTATTAATATATATGAATAAATATTTATGTTACAGATGTATAGTACATGGAATATAGATAGACTATCTAGACGAGATTAGACTAGTACCGGATTTGATAAGTGAACGATTCATTCTTCAATTAGAATCCTGGGCAAAGAAGGGCTTCGAATCTCTGAAACACAGATACGGTTCACGAATATATTGCTCGTCATTATTGCAAATTATGAGTTACAGATTAATACAACAAAGTTGTAGATGTAATTCGTCAATATTGTCCAAACAGTCAGACAATCAATAAAACGGGCTTTTTTCCCGGAAAATTCGTCTATTTCTATTTTCGATGGAAATCCACAACTTGTCACGAACTTGGTCGTGAGTTTGAACTTACCTTACATCGTATGGCACACTGACAAAACGAGCTCCTTTTCTGCCAAACACGGGAAAAATTTAACGAGTTTTCATGCAAAACTATAGCGTTCACCGTATTTTGTTCCAGAAACGGCAACTGTTTATGTAAAATAGTCACACATAACTTAATGGTGTGTAATAATTAGTGAACTAACCTGTTCAACAACGTATGACATACTTGACAGACGGGTGCTGGCCTCCGATTTGGACCACTTGGCACGGTATTCTTGACACACGGCGCACAAAACAGCTTACCACAGTGCAGGCATCTGACAACGAACGGGTGAAATATATTGAACTGACATGGATTTCGAGGAACGGTGTGAAAGTTTTTAGGAAAAAATATTGACGGGTACAATGCACTTGGTTCAGCTCAGCTGAAAAAAAGTGATCTAAATAAAGCTACCGCACCGCTTGAGATCTATAGGAATCAGTCTGAAATAGACAGGCTGAAACGGTACATGTTTCGCTGTGTTGTGTTGTGTTCAATGTGGTTTGATACAGCTTTGTTTCACACTTTGCGCGGATCACTCTACAAGCTACAGCCCAGCCATAGTCTGAATGAGCACCTACCTCGGTTTCGGCTTCACCTTGACAATGGGCGTCTCACAGCCGGAGCAGGACTGAACCTCGTCCTCCCACTGCCATCGAACTTCCTGCAAAAAAACAGTTGACATTCGAGAGAAAACGAGTCTGAACGCTCTACACAACCAGAAAATTCCACCAAACACGCACACATAAGTAATGTGTGACTATTCCACGAAATAGATTTTGTATCAAAAATAGGCAAAGGTCCTTAGTGAACAGGGAGCCCGTTTATTGAACATCTCAGACTATTCGGACACAGTTATCGGGATATGCAAACTGGTTATTTTAGTCTGAAGTTCACCAAGAAACGCAGCAAACGGAATCGATTCTGAACTACCATTGACTTCGTGCCAACCAATGCAAGACACTCATACACTCTCGCCTACAGTAATTTTTGCGATTAAACTTGTATTGAGCTCCGCCCACCAAGTTTTCGTGGCGGGACACTGTACCCCACTGCAATTCGTTTTGAGCACAGCACTATTGCGCTGCGTATCGCGCTCCTATTTACGCGAATCATTTGCGGGGCGTTTAAAACCGAGGTCGCGATTTCCTTGTTTGTTAAAGCTATCGTTGAGAACGCCGTGCACTGTACAAAATGGTAATCGTAGTGACAAAGTACAAATTACAAACTACAAATTAGAACTGAATTATTACTACTAGTAAAAGATAAGTACCTGTTCCGACTGCCTAATCTTCTCCAGCTGAATCTGTAGACTCTGTGAGAGCTTCACGAAGTCCTTCTGAACTGCCTCAGAGGTATCTAATTCGTTTTGGAGAGCAGAACACCGCGCCTTGTAGTTCTGCGCAGTTTTCTCCACGGCCGCTCGCTCGTGTTGCACCTAAAGACTTGATTTGTACAAATATCACAATTATGTCACATTAGGCAGGATTCATGAAAAAAAAAACAGCTCCAGCGGCTGCAAAATGTGATTATCGAATCGATCGTGCTGTCGACAACACATAACTTTCGAGGCAGCAGAATTACGGAAAAGCCATCGATGATCTACTGCATCCTAGACGCCTAGCTAGCACAATTACCTCTCCTTTTTTGTGAAAAATGCTCATCTCATTCACATTTTGCAAACACTGACCATTTCCCACGGTCAACAAAAGCTTTCCTGAACGTATTCCTCGTTCACGTATTGTGAGAAAAGTAAAGAAACGCCAACAAAATTTTACGGTGATTTGAAAAAGTGCAACATGGTGAAAAAGACCCCGGAAAATCTTCATCAAGGTGCCAAACTCTCAGCAGGAGTGCTCAGACAATTCTCAGCCAACTAGTCAGCCACTTTTACAACGGCCTCGACGAGGGAGTGTGCAGATCAGAGAGACGCAGACTGTCTCCGCCTATCTGCAGCCTCACTGATCTGCGTACTCTCTCGCCTTTGTAGCTTGCTGATCGCAAAAAAAAAACTGGTGCAAATGTTTTTGAGTGAGAACTATACCTGTGCCACCTGTGCCTCTAATTCTGCCACCGTGTGCTGTAGATCTCGAATCTGGCGGAGTTGGCCCTCGCCCACTGCAACTGCATTTCCGGCTGTCGATAACTGCAACCGCATAATATAGTCCTTGTCAAACGAACGACACTGGTAGTACATTCCAGTTCCCGATGATATTGCGCATGTCTGTGCCGGTAATGATTTTGAGAGATAAAATTCGATGAATTCATCCTTTTTCTTAAATTCCACACCTGACTATTGGCGATTCCTAACTGAGTGTGGAGATCATTAACTTGTCCTAATAGGTCTCGTTCCATACCCTCGCGTATTCGCTGCTCTTCGGTTAACTGCATTCTGGAAAACACGTTAATCATAACTATAAACTCTAATAAAAGAATCGCGAATTAGAAATGTAACCAGACAACAACATTTTTAAAACTTTGTGTGCACGATGTCGGCATATCACAGAAAACCTTCGTCTCTACACCCTCATGCAACTAACTTGGCCTCGCATTTGAGCAGGCGAGAACGCCGTGTACTGAGGATTCGGTCCTCGTTATGTAGACATTTGTTGAACAAAAATAAATAATAAAAATACAACCGTACCTAGCCATAGCAACATCATCCCTGAGTTCCTGTTCTATGTGCTGGCGAGCAGATTTGGATTCGATCAACTCTTCCCTGAAAAAACAGAAAATAAATAAAGAAGGTGTTATAGGTATGCGTCACTGAAGTGCGATATACAATAAAGGAACACTAAATTAAACTGTTCACTTTTTCTAACTGAAACCCTACTATGTACCTACACCAGTAAGGTCTGACTAGTCGACAAAGTCAGTTTTCAGATTTAAACACGTAAAATAAAAAGTAGCCCGTTCTTCGATTTGTTTTGGCTACTTGGACAACGTTGCTGGGGTATGACTACGTAATGCAGAACCTCGTTTTATGACTATCTAGAATCTAGAAATTCTCACAAATTTATAGAACGCAACAATACTCGTACAAAAACCTCATTTGACCTACCTCATTTGAAGACATTTGAACTGTAATTGATCGATATCGGTGGGTAGATCAATTGGCTCGGAGCGCAATTCGGTGGCAGTCGCCCGATTTAGACCCAATAACCTCTAGAAACACAGACAAGTTTATAATTTACCCGCACAACCGTAAGGTCTAACTGTACTTCTTGAATGGAGTTATTAAAAATCTGAAAGCGAGTTGTTCCGCATGAAAATATGTTACACTTTGAAACGAAAACGTTCGCTCAATTTTGTTTGTTTTGGGCGTTTTGGCAAAGAAAGAGGTAGCCCGTTTCGGGGTACATCGTACATAATCAACTGTTTCTACTTGTGAAACAATATTAAAACCAACCTTGTACTTGTCATTCGTAGTTTTGAGCTCAATCTCGAGCTGCTCGCAGAGCAACCTCATCTGGCTCAGTTTCCCATCCGCCTCTTCTTTTGATTCACGTTGCTTCGTCTCCAATTCCTCTAATTTTCGTTCCAACGACAGATTCAGGTGAACAGCGTCTTTCAATTGGTCCTCCATTTCAGTGGCCAGCTGAAAATATTTCACTCTAGGCGGGGAAAATGCGTGAATTCTATATTTAACCTGTTTTTTGGTAAACAGACCTTTTATTTGACCGCTGTAGGATACCTGAGTAGGTAACCGGAAAAAACAACCGGTTACACTCCATTTAGCCAAAAACTTACAAGGTATGAGCGAAGAGCGATGATGCCCATATGGTAAACCTCTAACGTTCTCCGTTAATAGATAACTAAATGACATGAAAAGATAGTTCGAGGAAGTAACAAAGGACAGAGGTATGGTTTACCATATGGGCATTATGATGTGAAGTGAGAGTGCATACCTCTGTGATTTTCTTCTCCAAATCAGATCGATATCCTCGTTCGTTGGCCAATTCTGAATCGTGTCGAGCAGAGACTTCCTTCGCGGCCTTCAACTCTTCTTTAAGACTACGTTCGTTGTCCTGCAAACCAATTTCTTTTTTCACATAGGAATTTAAGAATACGGTTAATAAACTCCTTTGTAAGCACACACCCGTAAGGTTCGAGTATTGTTGGAAGAGAAATCCGTGTTTTGCTTGGAAAACGCCCAATTTTCTGATTTCGCGACAAAATATCTAAACTATCCTTTTACGGCGGTCTCCTAAGAGCGATTGATTCGTGTACTATGTATTCTACAATGGATCACATTTCATTTGAGGAACAGTCGAGATTCAAATTGGTCACGTGAATACCACGTTACTGTTATAAAATACTAGTACACGTAGGTGTGATTGAAATTATTCATTGCTCACCTGCATGATGGTCAAATTGATTTCGTAGTTCTGACACATTTCGCACGACAACGCGGGAGAAGGTGAGACATGATTCGAGCCGGCATCCTGGAAGAAAAGGGGCGAATTCTTTTTTTAACCCGGTATTTCGTTAACCCTAACAGTTCACTTTAACCGGGCTACCTGGTTAACCCTTTTGTTAACCACTTGGTAACCCCAAATTTCCCCCAAAAGACATTATAAAAAAGGGTTACGAAGGGGCTAACAGAATGGTTAACCAGGTAACCCGGTTAGGGTTAACGAAATACCGGATTGGCCCAGGGAGGGTGTTATATTCAAACGTGGAACGGCGAGCGTAAGGTTAATTAGCGCAAATGTAATTCAACAGAACATACGGAGAATGAAACAGTGTCACGTGCCAGTGAAATGTCCACGTATCGTTCCATTAACTGCCACATTAAACACGTGACTACTGACTACTCAAAGCTCACTTTATGCTTCAATCACTTTCACATATGATTGAAGGAGCCAATTAAAGTGTTAAATCAACAAAAATTTTCCAATTCAGCGAAGCGTAAAGTAGTAGTAAAACCAACAGAAAAAATTGAAAGACTCACCTTGGCAACATCTGCAGTATCTGTTGGAGACTCTTGCGCACCAGGATCTTCCACAGCACTGCTCATGAGAACTATAAGTAACAGAATTGATGTATGAATGATTGAAAACAGATAGCACAAAACGTCCGTGAGTTGATCCAACACAAGTCGGTTTCTGCGAAGTTCACAGCATTTCGCAGCAGTTTATCATACATATATGGCTTCAACAAACATTCTAGCATTCAAAATAAGTAGCGAAAGACTAGGGACGGTATTACAACACTAAAAAGAGAATAAAACTCCGCAGACATGTTTTACACCAGTAAACTCCAAATGTATCAACGTTTCACTAAAATAATGACATGTAAGTTACTAAAATCTGTAGCAGTAACAATATAACACAACCTAAGAAGGGTTGAACATGAATAAAGTAATAGATATATAATAAATAATAATAAAAATTGATAAATTGCGGAGGGGGCAACCCGGATTTTCATCGAAAACGCGCAAAGTGTCTCGCCGCGATCGAGGCTGTGACGTCATTACCGTTTCCGCTCGCAAAAACAGCCGGATTCTGGATGCGAAATTGACGTCGATTTCATTTTTTTAGGACATTGATTGTCTTTTTTCTGTCGCAAATGTGTGCACAAGACCTTCCATAAACAATTCTAACACTTTTTCACACCTAAACTTTCACGTAGATCGTTCCACGTTGCAGACATAATACGGTCACGTGTGACGACGTACGTGTTATGAATCCACTGTAATCTCAAGGTTATTTGCTTTGCTCCTGATTGTTTTGGCTTATTTACTACTATTCTGGAACGGAAACTAAGAAAACAGTCTGAGCTTCGTGCGTTTTCTTCCTACTCCGCTCGTTTGTGTTATTTTGTTGGTCCCCAGAAGGAGACAGTTTTGCGACAGCGGTCTGTACCTTCATTTGACCTCTGAAAGATACGTTTAGCATTGTATCGGCTCTCGAATTATTGCTATTTGTTCGGCTGTCAGTTTGTTTTGATCGGATTTCCTTCCTTGACCAAACCTGTTTCTTTCAGCCCGGTCTTGTTCTATGGGTATTGATCAGTCATAGTATATTGGAACCAAAAGCAAGTAGTATGAGTTGGTTCCAAAACATTCAGGGCCAGCTCAGCGAGTTGGCCAATGAAGTTCTCAGTGAGGCCACTGAGGAAGTAGCTGATCCCGAATCGGAGTTACAGGTATGCTTTTCGGTTCCGACATGCCTCAAAATTTGGTTACTTGAGCCCGTGAAAAAGCATACCTCCTGAGAACCTACTCGGCATTTTTTGATGGAGAAGGATTAATGTTGATGCTATTTGGTCGAGAAACAAGTCACTTCAGTATAGTACTAACAACTAACCTTTGTACTGATCTGAGGATTGTGGTGCTACAATCCTATTCCGATCATCCCAAACTGTTTTGTCACTATTTTGCATTTCTGCCATGGTGAATTGAGAGAACCTCTCCCTCAGCAAGTGATGGATTGTAGTTTTCTGAACATTCGCAACAATCACTACTGCATGTTCGCTTACTAGCAGCTGTACGTTTTACAGTACTACATACATTCGAAGAAATTCTGGGAAGATATTTTAAATCGCACTCTGTTCAGGTAGCGAATAAGAAATGTGCGGAAGCGGAGCGACTTTTGCTGGTCGAACAGACGAAAAGCAGCTCTCTCGAGAATAAGGTATCATTATTATTTTAGCTTGAAAGTTCATTACGCTCTTACGCAATCTGTAAATGTTCGTGCTTGTTTAAGGTTATACATAAGTGTTCATCACGTTGTTCTGTGTACTACTTTCACTACTTTGCAATAAACTTTCAATTGTTAAGGTGAAAGAATTGGAGGAACAACTGTACAGTACCCACGTAGAGATGGATGCTATTGGAACGAAGTACGGTACCATGATTCAGTCGAGGGATGATGATATTAAACGTCTCAAGGTGAATCGCTAAACCACGCTTCCGCATAGCCAGAAAAAAAATCCACGAAAAAGGCTCCGTTCACCAACGTCAGTAAAATATACCTATTTTGGTGCGAAATCATGAACTTTTCTCTGAAGAATACCTCACTGGTGTGTGGCAACTTCAATAAGTTTGTGTTTGTTTTCATGAATACATTGTCAGATACAGATTGTCACCCGTGTCCATCGAATTCAGTTGGCACGACTATTACAAATCGATTTATAGTTGCACCACTCTCGCCAAATTTCGAAACGTGGTGGATATTGATCTTTGCCGCTTCAATGGAAAAAGTCGCCGCGAGTATTGTATTAGCCATAGCCAAGATGTGTACATAGTTTTTGTCCTTTTAAAGTATATGTCCTGTCTACGCTACCCGATGGAAATGAAGTGTTTGATTAAGCTGGAATATATGACTTGATCTCTTGAAGCTTGAAGTTGAAAGGGTAACTTCAAGTAGAGCTATAGGGTTTGCTTTTTCCGAAGTGGGCCTCTACGGTATATCGTGTCTGTTGCTCTATCCCGTTACTTTCATTGTTTGTTTCCTATGCATTCTGATCGAAACTCGCGAATAACAATGTAAATCGTGATCAAACTACAACACAAAAACAATAATAAAATAAGTTTTTTTTTCAGATAGAGCTGGAGCAGTCGAGATCTAGTAGCTGGGAGGATGATTTTGATGATTCTGCTCAATGCATTGCTGACTTGCGCAAGGAAGTAGCTCATTGGAAACAACTAGCCAAACAGTCGTCCGACAACAAGGTAGCCATATTTGCCACGATTGGCCTGAACATAAAAATAATGAAATTAGGAACTTCAGTACGTGTAAGAAAATACTACCAACAACCTACTACTATATGCAGTGTAAAGAACTTGTATTTTTCATCTAGCAAATTATTTTTGTGAAATAATTTAAAGTTTAAGTTTTTGTTCAAATTTAAAATCAAGATTATAGAATATATTACTGTTTTTCAGGATACTGTTGCGTCTTCGGAGTTGGTTTCGAAACTGGAGGAGCTGAGACGACAAAAGGATGAGGAAATGGCCGCGCTGGTGGAGCAGAACTCACACATGTTGAACGAGATGAGAGACACTTATGAGGAGAAGATATGCGCTCTCCAGGTAACAGCTGACCGGATTTGACTCCAAATACAAGTATGCTTTTGTGTTATTCGGATACGTGTTGAATGAGAATTACGTAAAAATGATGATAATTACGAACATCAATGACTTGGGAATGAAGCGATTATTATTATTATTGCCAGTCGGCTGTATCTCACTCTCGGCCGAAAAAAGGGTAATGCCTCATTCTTACTGATTGCTGTGAGGTTTCTGAAGTATCCGAGTATGTTTGAAAACCACCATTCTGTTCATTTAGTTCAATACGTCTTCTTTTGCAGGCCGCTACATCTTCATCGACGAGCAATGTCGATTTGTTGGACGCAGTTCTGCTCGAAAAAGACGAACTGGTTGAAGCAAAGAGGAAGCTGGAGGATATGGTTTGTCGTTTATTCATCTAATTTGTTCAACACTATCAGAGTGAAGTGTACACGCATAATATGGATTTCTGTATGTTCTTGAAGGTTGCTGCGGCCAGAAACCAGTATTTACTTTCATCACGCATTGTTTTAGGGAATCGGTTTCGCATTTCCAAAAGCAAACCTATGTGTTGCTCTTTCACGCTGTGTTTGTAGTTTGATCGCGGTGGTTCTCGCTCGAAGTTAGTGCATTTTGGTGCGCCTAGATATCAATATAACAACTATGTGCCCATTCCTTATAAGGGTAGATGATAATCTATCGGGACCTTCATGTTACATTTGTCTGTTTAGGTGAATCGCAAGATCAGCGAGGATCCGGTGGTGGTGGATTACGTAGAAGACCGGCAGGCCGACTCATCGCGTGACGTCATCACTTCATTGGAGGAGAAAGTGAGAAGGGCCCATGAAGAGGCGGAGCAGATGCAACAGAAGGTGGAGGTAAGTACATACACCACTAAAGTTGGCAGAATAGCCACATAAGTTATAAAAACGGGCCATTTTTTTTAAACCAAAATTCGGGATGATATCTATTTTTGATGAAACTCATGAATTCTTGTGAAATAGTCCCACCTTACCGGAATGTATGGCGAGTGGAGACCGGAAAAAGTCTCAATGGAAATTAGAGGAAAGTTCGAGTTTTATAGTCTCCACTCCAAGTAGTTTAAAAAACATAAAATCTTACTTATGTACATCTTTGGACGCCCAATAATCCAAAGGAATTTAATCGGTTCCAGAGGGCTGTCAAAAGCCTAGTAGAGACGGCAAACTTTAGTTTGATTTGTGAGAGATAATTCTTGTAATAATGTTTTGTTAATAATGCTAATTTCAGACGATGGCTGCTGAGAGGCAACAACATGCCGCAGAAATGGAGTCACTTCGCGGAGAACTGAAGACAGTTGAGGACTTGAAGTAGGATATTTTACATTTTCCCAACTATGTATCGTATTTTTCGTACATTTTTGTTTATATTATATTTCTATTACAGAGTACAAAATGAAGAGTTGACCTTGGCCTATACTGAATTGAACGAAGAATACGAACAGTTCAAAGAGCAAAGCGGCACCGTAACCACAAGGAATCACGATCTTTCTCAAAGAATAGGTTTGTATTTTGGTTTTTGGTGAATCCCCTCCTGTTTACTTCTTCTTAGGTGATTTTCTAATATTTCCGTCGGAAAATCACATTCCGTTTGAAATCTATCAATTTGTTGGGCCTCTTCAGGCGCAAACAAGTCTCTGATAACTTGTCTGGTTTGTTCGATGTTTCCACCAAAGTACCTCGGCAAACTTGGGACTTGGATGAATAGTAAATATAACTAGAACTGACAAATTGGATCGGAAAGTGTGTTTGTTTCGTGAGGAAATCAACATTTCTTTCACGACGCAAAGTGACGCTGTGTGTGTTTGCAGACTACCTGAAGGCGAATCTGATCGAGTACGAGGAGCGCTACGAGATGTGCAAGAAGGAGAACGCGGAAACGGTGCAGCAGCTGGAGAAGCTGAGCGGCGACTTTGAGAGACTTCGTGCCGGTTTCGCGGACTCGCGCGAGAAGAACAGCCAGTGCGATGCCAGTGTATCGGTACGTTGTCGGCATGTTGTCAACTTTTAGGGTGGATTATCAATAAGACCATTTTTTGTGAAGAAAGCAGGGGTTTGGCTAGAATAGAAACCAATCAAGCAAAATGCGTGGAGAGTGAACATGGCCCAGTTTTCGAAGTTTAGGTAGTCTAAATGTTTCTCGTTGAATTTTTCGAGGTTTGAAGTTCTAGCACCTGGGGAGTCTAGCTATATTTTGGTTCGGCTAGTTTTTCTTCTTCTTCATTTGTCCATTTTAGGAGGAGGTTGAGCGTCTCCGCGCGGCTCTCGAGGAATCTCGCGAAGAGCGAACCCAGTTGAGGGGAGACGTGGACAGATTCCGAGCGGCTGTCGAATCAATCGATACTGAGCTGGACCAGCTGAGGGATCTGAACAAGCGACTTTCGGAGGAGAACCAAAGGATGGGCAACACGATGGCCAGGTACCGTTTCGGTCTTTTGAAAAACGAACTCCTATTTGTCTAATAGTCGTAATTGGCTAGTAAGTGTACGAACGGTTACTTGATGGTTTAGTGCGAGCTTGTCCGATTAGCCAGACAAAATCGAAATTTCGGAAAACCGGCTCCCCTTTGCCCGATATGGGAAAAGAGGTTTTGGTTGTGGACAGCGTCTTTCGCAAGTGGCAATAACTAGAAAAATGTAGTATGTGATTTTTAATTTCACGCAGAAAGCAGTCTTGTCGCGCGAAAGTATTTTTCTCCGATTGCACCAGTAAAATTTGTTATTTAATCGGAGGTTTTTTCATTATCCTCATTTCAGTTACGATGACCAGTTGAAGGAGCTGCTGTCCCGCGGTGAGCAGGAGCTCTCCGATGCTCGCGGCAAGGTGGGCAGCATGCAGGAAAAGGAGGCCCGGATGATGAACAAACTGGTAGAGGACCTCAAGGCTCAGGTGGCCGCACTCCAGAACAAGAATAGGTGAGAGGGACGGCTACTTGGTCTTTGGAAAAACAAGCTCCTATTTGTCTAATATTTGTAATTTGCTAGTCAGTGTACGAGCGGTTACTTGGTGGTTTAGTGTAAGCTTGTCCGATTAGCCAGACAAATTCGAAAAACCGGCTCTCCTTTGCCTGATGTGGGAAAAGTGGTGCATTTTTTCGATGTGAAATATCAAGACGTATATCAAAACTTGCTTTTGTGGAATAGCTTCTTACTTGTATGTGTGAGGACGAGGGTTACTCTTTCGTTCAGAGTTGGCATCACATATTCTGTTTTACGTCGTGCTTGTTATATGTGAGTTTCAGTGTTCTCGAGGATCAGGTTCGTCTGTTGAATGAGATGCACGAGCTGATGCAAAAGGGAGATGCTGGTGAGGCGGCTCGCGTTGCCCTGATGGAGGAGAAAATACGGTAAGAGCTCCAGTATCCATTTTCCAAACAACCGGAAAATTTCATGAAAGGTGGTCCTTTTCTGCAAAACCAGCCGAAGTTTGGTAGTTTTTGATGCGAAATAAAGATGGTTTTACGCCTGAGAAAAGCCACGTTTTGAAAATTATGTTATTCTTTGAATTTGGTCTCAGTTGTATGGTTGTATTCATTCCAGCCTTCTGGAGGTTGTAAAGGAAGAACTGACGTCGAAGTTGAAGCAGGCGGAGGCCGTCGTGGATCCTGCTCTTCTGGCCCCGTCGGACCCTTCTGATCCGGTGACGTCATTGACGAATCAGCTGCGAGAAGCCCTCGCGGCCACATCGGAGAAGACGGAGGAATGCGAGAAGTTGCGGGCGGAGGTGGTCGACGTTGGAAAGGAGGTCACGGTGGGTACTGTAGAGAAAGCGGCGCATTTCCGCAACACGGACAGATATTGAACAAATATGCACAGCGGGAGTAGTTTCTTTTTCGACGAATTGCAATGAAATCTTAATGATTTTAGTTTTTTTCGATCTCTAAAGGGAAGAAATAGGATAAATCTTCATATTTTGTGTGAAATATTTCAAATTTTGCGTATTTCAGGTTCGTCAGGGTTGCGTGGATGACCTGATAGTGCAGAACAATCAACTTCAAGTTCAGTATCAACAGGAAGCGGAGGCCAAACAAGATATCATTAAAGCGGTACGGGACTTAATTAAGCAACCATGAAGAATTTGGCACTATTATTAATAGTTTCGGAGCTTATTCATTCTACTTTGCGAAATTCTATGATATATATATACTTCTCACGTGGGACATTGCGTCTATATTACGTGCTACTAGTACAGTGTCTCAGAATAAAATGTGTAGTTCGTACATGGGATTACATTCTCGTTTCAGTTGGCCGAAAAGGAGCGTGCTTTCCTGGCAATGGAACTGGAGTTGATGCATCTGAAGGAGGAGCATGAGACGACGTTGCAACAACAGGGAGGAGAACAAGATACACACGCCGCTAAGGTGTGAATATGATTTATAAAAAGTAACCGGTTTTCGACTTAATCACGTGAAATTTCAATTTTTGCTTCAGGAAGAAGAAAAATAGCTTCTTTTTCAGAATGCTTATGGCTGTTCGAACAGCTTTACTTTCATAGTGCAGAAAAGTGGTCAACAAATTTCGAAAAACAAACTTTTTTCGCCAAAACTAGAAAATTTCTATTTTTTGTTACAAATCATTAATTTTCACGTGTTCAAATCGAAAAATGGCCTTGTATGTTCCTGTCGACTAGTCGGACTTTACTGGAGTATTGCAGGTGGAAGAAGACGGTGCTGGCACCTCGACTGCCGATGACACCTGCATCAGGAATGCCGTGCAGACGGTTGGTCTATTCCTTTTGATCTTACTCTGGTGAACGAAGGAATTTAGTCATGAATCTATCTAAATAGGAAAAATTCATGCTTATTTTGACCCTCATTCTTCTTACTTAGGTCTTGATTTTCAGGTCGAATCGGTCGTCGTTGACAGTACAGTAGTCGACGCACAGGCTCATGAAGTATGTCTTTGACTTTTGTTGTTCTTTATTTGTCGTAGTTGCTTCTAGGTCGTAAAGGAGAAATTCCCATGTTTGTATTACTCTCATACACCAGTAAATACAATACAATACAAGCTTTATTTTTCTCCCGTATCACTGTGTGTTGTGTGAAGGTGTTGTTGGCGTCAAAAGGGCGCTGGGAGTTGGAGGAAAAGAGTCTTCTAGGAAGACAACGGCTATCCTCCAAGAGGCTGTCTGTTACATTCAGGTTGCAAGTCTAAAGTAGATAATTTACGTTTAAAATACAATTACACACTACTATCAAAACAAGGCAAGAGGGATAAACAGGTTCTTTACTTTACAAAAGGTTGTCAGAACCATTAAGGAATAAACCATCGATTATTGTTTAAGATATGTTCGTGGGGTCAAGTGATCCAAGAAACACATTTTCTGATAAAAACCATTTTTCCAAACGACATTTAAATTCACTGGGACAGTGAAGCAGAGCTATTTCTGCAGGTAATCTATTCCAAAGATTCCAAAGAGAGTAAGGTTCGACTATTTCTCAAAAAGAAGTCAAATTTAATGATTTTCACTTTTTGACCAAAAGTAGCTTTTTGCGATTTTTGTTGGCTACTTTTGACAACAATATATTGGTTGCAGATCAAAACCCTGCGCTCTCAAATCGTTTCGCTGGAGTCGGAAATCTCTGCCCTGATGGGACAACTCGCCACCCTGACCGATACTTGTAAACAGCAGGTATGTAATTTGACCATTTCGAGTTTCTGAGCTTGTCTTTCATTTGTATGATTGGCGCCCAGCAATATAGTTCGACTTCCAATATTGCAACGGTTTTCATACCATAGAGGGGGGCGATTCTACATTTTTCCCCAGAATCCCTCAAGTTTGATCATTTTCAGTGTTACCCCATAACAACAAGCATAGGAGCCAGTTTTCCAAGTTTCTGGCTATTTAAAAGTTTGCATATTTCTGCTAGTTGATCTAGTTGGGTCCCATGTAGCAAGACTGGTCGGTACGGGGCTTGAACACCTGGGGGGCGGACTGGCCACCGCTGGAAGCTCCGGTGTTGCTGGCTCCGCTCTGTGCGTACTCCTCTCTGGCGTATCCGGCTCCGGTCGAAGTTCCGGCTCCCATATATCCACTTCCGTAGCCACCAGCTCCCATGTAGCACGATTTGTCACCCATCTTCGACGCTTAGACGATTGTGATTGCATAGTGCATTGATGCTTTTTACGTAGTGTGTTTTCTTTCCAGGACGCGATATGTTCCCAGATGTCGTCTCAGTTGAGTTCGACGGTGGATTCGTTGTCGGAGAAGCACGCGGAACACGTGAAGGTGGGTAGAATTAATAATTATATGTGGGTCTAGAATAGGGTTGTTAATCGAGTTCGAAATTTCGAGTTTTCGAGTTTTGGGAAATTTCGAGTTTTCGAGTTCGACTCGACTCGAAAATTTTCGAGTTTTGAGTATATTTTGGACCCAAAAGATACATTTTTCGAGTCCGAAATTTTGATTTTCGAGTTTTCGCGTTCAAAATTTCGAGTTTTCGGGTTTGGCGAAAAATCGAGTTTTCGAGTTGTCCGAGTTTTGGAAAATTTCGAGTTTTCGAGTTTTGAGAAATTTCGAGTTTCGAGTTCGACTAAACTCGAAAAATTTTTTTCGAGTTCGACTTTAACAACCCTAGTCTAGAAGTCGAGAACTCTGTTTAAGTCTTCAAACTACCTTTTTCGAGCGAAATGGTTATTGCTCGAGGATGTTTCTTTTCTATTTATCACCTAATTCACCTTGGAATGGGAGAAAATGAAAAGCGAAAAGAAGAGTCTTATGTAGTACTATGTGTTTCAGGCTCTGACGGCCAACTTCGAGTCTTCTGTATCTGGTCTGAAGGCTCAGAATGACGCCCTGATGGCTGCGGTTTCCTCGCTTGAGAACATGAACGAACACCAGTCATCGGCAATGGAGGTTCGTTGATAGTTTGGCTTTCTAGTTTCAGTTGAGTAGTTGAGTTGAAAGTGTTTACACTCAGACATGATCTTTTGTGCTTGCAATGTCATTTTTGTGTCGGACTGTCGCCAATAAAAGGTGACTGAACTGATTAGTTTGCAACGATCTCTATTTGTTGTGGAAGCAATGTAGGAATGTTCTGGCTTTGGACGAGGAGGGTATCGACATACGCCAGTACTGTTGCACGTGTAGCCAGTACAGTTTGAATAAAGGAAACATGCCTATTTTAATGGGAAATCAAGTGTACTGTCTTTAATCCAAAACGGACACTTTTTCAAAGATGTTAATATCGATTTTTGTTCTTCAGGCCTTGAAAGAGTCGGCGCAGGCGGCGGACACGACCGTAGATCGGCTTTCGGCCGAATTGGCATCCTGCCAGGAGCAATTGGCAGCTAGCCTGGAACGAGACAACGCAGAACGAACTGACGAATTGGCCGGTCTTCAACAGTCTATCACGGCTCTGGAGCAGGCCAACGAACAGTTGCGACAGGTACGTTCGAGAGCTGCTTGTGACTAAGTAGGACTAGTTTAATTTTCAGATGTAGAATGGGCTGTTGGATGGAAGTTGTTCTTTTTCTTTGGAAAATCCGGTATTCGAGTTCAGAGTTCGACCTTATCAACCCGTCTGTCAGCTCTGTAGAACTGGGGGAACACAAAATGTTACATAGCGGTATAGAAGTTTCATGTAGTAATGTGCTTCCAGGTTGCCACGGCTAAACACGCGGAAAGTGTGGACTACTATACTCGCCTGGAGACCGCATGTGCTAGGATCTCAGAGTTGGAGGAGGCTCAGAAGACTGTCCATACATCTGTTGGAGAGGCGGAGAGATTACAGCAGTTGCTCGATGCGTAAGTCGTCAATTTCGAAAGTTTGGTGTTTTACAGCTTTCCGGAAAGGGGCCAGTTTTGCTGATCAAACATGCAAAACTAACGTTTATTTTACGGAAACATGAAAGTTCTTGCATACATTGTGGTTTACGATTTTCCGTTTTTGTTTCATAATTTATAGATTTATTGGTTTCCCTCTAAACTTCAGCTTCAGCTGCGAATACCGAGACGTGCGTAGTGCATGCCGTCTGATGTGCAACATCCATTCCTCATAATCTGTTCATTCTATTGTTTTGCAGCGAACAGACATTGAACGAGAAGCGCGGCCGGGAACTGCAACGGTTAAAGGACCATCTTCTTTTGATGGAGGAGACATCGACTAGGGAGGCGGTGGAGGCGGAGCGAAGGGAGACGGATCTCCGCCAGCAAATCAGCCAACTTCAGAGGACCACCCACGACGCCACCGAGGGCGCCAGCGAGAGCACGCAACACTATCAGGTATAGCGGTTTTGCTTAATTTTTCACTTTTACTTCAAACATCTCATTCTGAATGTATGCATCTAAAATGCCTGGTTTCCGGTTGTTTATACATTGATTTTGACCAGCGAGTCAGGCATACTTTTCGCTTTTTTTTTTCGCGAATCGTTAAAAAAATTCCATTCTCACTGTATGAATTTGAAGTCTGATTTTGTGTCTTTTGTTTTGTAGACTGCTTTTGTTGCTCCAACAAGGAAGGTTATTACTGTTGATTTATCATCACTATGTGGTGTGGACTGTTCCTTTCGATTGTTTCAATTGTTAAACAAGTAATCATATGTAGTAACTAAGTAAACAAGTGCTTGCAGCAACTGGTGACCTCGTTGACGGCGCGTACGGAATCGGCAGAACAGTCTGCGGGCGAGTGGCGAAGTCGGTTCAACTCGGAGCAGCAGACGAGACAACAGACGGCCGACGCACTCGCCAGTCTACAGGTTTGTAGTTCCACGTTTCGGGCAAAAGGGGCTCTATCATCTGTAGTCTGTACTATACAGAATATACAATAACTCGGCCTGACGGAGGGATTGCTGTAAACAATTTGAGACTAGATGGGTGCATTTTCAATATGATCAACTCAAAATATTAGGTTTTCATTCAATGAAACGCAGGGGATCGCGGGTACTATTTCTTTGTGGGGTACAGATCTCGAAAATTTGACACGTGAGTGTATGTCTGTACTTGCCATATAATAATGTCTACTTCCTAGCACACAAAACCACTTTCATTAGAAGTTGCACCCCCCCCCCCCCCTTCTCGCTTGTTTTGTGTGGAAATTGTACTGTCTTATCAGTTAGCTGTAGTGAATTGATAGAGGGTCGTTGTAGATTGCGAAAAGTGTTTTTTAATCTCGATTTGAATCCATATAAAAAATCAATTTTCAGTTTCTTGCTTGTTTTCAGGTGATTGTCCGCGAATTGTCTACCGATCATGAGAAGGAATCCGCATCAGCTTCCCATAGAAACATGCAACTACAAACGGAGATTCAGGTGAGACAATACTTTATCGGTAGAGTGAATAATTGGTAAAATATTGCTACCTATTACCGTGAAAGATGCTAAAAGATAGCGAATAGAAGATAGAAATGACTAATCAAAAGATAGCTCGTCTCTCGATTTTTTCTGACGATTAGGACAGCTTTACTGGTTAAGTATATGTGTTACCTAGTATCGTGAAACGTGTGCAACATTGTTCAGGCCATCATGGAGAAGGTGAACCAGTTGACAGTCGAGTTGGAGCGAGTCGGACTGGACAAAATGGCTGCCGAAGAACGAGCTGAAGCGGCCCGCAGCGGACTGGAGGATCGACAGCGAATCATAGGTTACCTTCTACTATACTCCACAAAAATGCTGCAACATAGCTGCATACGATGTCAACCTATTTCATCTTAAAGCGCAGGGTAACTAAATATAAGTGTTTTTTTCTTGTTCGTAGTTCCCTCTTTGCATATGACTCTAACTTGACATAGCCACTGATCGAGTTGTTCTTCAACCATAACTATTCAACGTCCAGATAATTTATACAACATTGTGACCTTATAACTTTTATTTCATCTCTCTTCTCTCTCTTTGTATCTCTCTTCTCTTCTTTAGTCTCCCTCTCTCCCTCCCCGAAAACCATCTCTCGCTCCCCAACAACTCTCTTTACTCCAGAGGATCTGGAGGTTCAACTGGAAGACGCCCGCACCTCGTCCGCCTCCTCGAAAGACAGTTACCGTGTGGACGACGCTACCCTCCGTCAGCTGTTCCTCAGCTATTTCACCGCCGCTCCGGACAAGAAGGCCGACATCGCCGTCCTCTTGGCCAGCATACTAGAGTACCCGCAGGAGGATGTTGAAAAGGTCAGTAAATTTTGATGCCCTTCAACGAAAACGTGGCGAATTCGCTCTGAAATGTGGTAATTTTGATGTCTTTCATCGGGAAGGCGGCAGTTTGCTGCGAAATTGGGGAACATTGACTTTGGTTTTTTTCAGGTTTTAGCTTGGGTGGGGGGTTGAAGTGCTACGGGGGGGACCCAACTAAAGTGGGGGGGGGGGGGGGCGATACTTCAATTTTCCCCGAAATCCAATGAACAGAAGAACTATTAGTGATTTTTTTAGAAGGAAAGGCTACCACTAGATGTTCAGTTATATCGAAACGGTGGGGTATCATTCGTGATTTTGTACTGGGAATAATGCCTAGCGCAAGATTCACTACCCGTTGTCATCACAGTTACTGGGCACGTAGGATATTTAGTTCTATCCAAATTTAAGGCTAGGGTTGGTGAGCATACAGCCTGCTTTTCAGATCCGGCTGTCCGTGCGTCCTGGTGCAGCTCGAACGGGAGCCGGCCCGGCCACCGGTGGTTCGTCTCTGACGGAACAGTTCATTCGTTTCCTTGAGAATGAGTCCGAGTCGGGTCGGACTGCTCCTCACCTACCCGTATCTCAGCAGCGAACTGCCATGCAGCACGAATCCCCCCTAGCTGCGCCGTCTGCTAGTCAGGCGGCCGCTCTAGATGACATTTTACATTGAGTAGTGCGAGCAGACTCACTACCTGCTGTCATCACACACAAATTTCTACTACTACTCGTTCGTATATAATACTGTGATATAGCCGCATTATAAGTGCCCTTATGTACAGACCGTCCCCCATCAGATGCATCAAAGAACAAATTTATTAATTTTTATTTATTTTTTTTATAGTTTTATCACAGCGGTTACAGGAAATAAAATCGATAGAACAAATCTAGGTTCCAACAACACGAAAACACGGTACCAGTGACGTAGTAGAGCGGTAATACGAAATCTTATCTTAAACGGATTAAAACGGTTTTGATGCATATATAAATGAATCAACAGAATACACAAAGAAAAACAGAGACCTCGTAAAACACTGAATGAGGGAAATGGGAAGATCATTATAAGACTGAGAAATTTTCTGCCCGGGCAGAGCGGTCTAGCTGCCCACAGAGGGCGGTGCCAGAATGTAGGGAGTTGGACACTTCAATACGGTATTTCCAACACCCATCATCGACCTGAAGGTTCGGAGTATTATATGTACAATGCTGTTTGTTTAAAACTTTCTTGGGCATGGTTTTCTTGGGAAACAATCTTTATATCGAACACAACATTATCATTTGAAGTAACGAACTCTTTTTTGACTGCTGGTTGGATCGCAATAGGGTGATCACCGGTTCGCGCCTCCTCCTCGCTGGACAGCAGGGCGAACGCAGCGATTCGTGCACCCAAGGAAGGCGGAGTCCATTCAGTGGAGGAATTCGACTCCGACGGCGAACCGCTACCCTCTCGCCATTCATCTGCTGCTGTTGTTGCTACCTCCGCACCAGCCTGAAAACGTGATATTGCAACCCAAAACCTGATACCATGAAAACAGCTTAGGCTGTGTATATCTATATATGAGTATTGCTGGAATGAAATACGTTGGTCCGAATACTGAATATGTCGTAGGAATCCCACTAGGTAAAATTGAAATCTCAGAAAAGAATGAATTAGCTAAATAAAGTGACTCCTCGGTAAATCGAAAATTATCGCTACAATCTAGGACTCTCCAATTGAATAATCAATGTTTCAAAAATAGGCATTTGAAAACTCACTTTCTTACGAGCTGGTGGCGGTTGGTCCACTCTGCCCGCCGGTCCGTTTCCCGAGTTCGGTTGAACTGGTGGGGGAGGAGGGGCAGTTGGTGTTGGCTCCTCGTCCGGATCTCTCCCACTGGCTAGCCACCGCTCCTCTCGTTCACTGTCATCAACCGTATCCCATCTTTTCATTGGCGGTCGGTCTTCTTCGGGAGGATAGCGGAAACGTGGGCGGAATGTCCTGAAAACGTTAAACAATAAAAATATAAATCTAGCGTATCTGTAATGCAGCACACATTGTTTAAAAACATGCAGATTAACAGTGGAACTGGGAGACCTCACAGCTACGAACACAAAAGACAGGTATATTGAAAACTCACACTGACGAGTCTTCGATGAATTCTTCATCAAATGGATCGTAGACTTTGGGAACGCGAGGCTGCTCCGGCTTGACAACACGATCATAAATGACGCGGCCACCTCTGCCCATCCGTTGTCTGACCATGATGGGTGGACGAGCCGTTCCATTAGGTCTAGGCAACGCCACACGGTACAAATGACGATGAGCAGGAACCTGTAACAATTCAATTTCTGACCGCAACAAGTACTTGAATTCTTAATATATTTCCGCGTGGGTTTCCTGATTTCAATGACACAGCTGCACCACTAAACTTTGAGTGCGCGAATTTGAAAGTAAACGTTGCCCATACAACACTATCGGGCTTGAGGTTCCGGCGTTAGTGCGGACGTGTAGCACAATATCAAATAATGTCTACCACTAACAGTATTGAAAAAATATGAACCTTGGAAGAAGTTGCCGGTTGATTTCCGAGAATCGGTGCCTTGTAAAAACATCCTCTTCTACGCTTGAAAGTGTAGCGGCCATCGAGATTGGCATCGCTAGCAGCTTGTGCGCATCTTTCCACCTCCACCACAGGAGAGACGCCTATAGGACTGAACACTGATGGCGGTCGATTCCAAACTTCGGCATTCTTTTTCAGCCAAGCCTGTAAAATGATAGTTCACTGAAACGAAGCATCTCCCTAAAGACAAAGATGTGTAACTTTCGAACATAAAACATATTTTCACAAACCCCGATTAAATTCTTCAACATAAACCAGCAAGTGTTCTGGTACCGTTATTTAATATCTCATTAGAAAAGCGTGACAATCGTTTGACATGTACTAACCTTATTTGGTACCTCCCTATCCACACTAGACATCATCGGATGAACCTTAGAACGATTGAACTTCTTGGCCTTCTTCTTAGGAGCGATATCCTCCTGCAAAATTTAAATGAAGTCGAAACCTGGCAGTAATACATCGGTGGAAACAAGTTTGCGCATAAACGGGCGATGAATAGCTGCTATAGGTATGAAATGGTTGTCGTCAAGATATAAATGAATACATTCCGTAAATTCTGTTCAACTTGAAAAAAAACTCACATGTTCGATCTTTGGTAGACCATTCGATGTGCTGGGCTTCGGTTCCGGACGCAACTTGGACATGAACTGGTTGAATATTGACGATCCGAAGTCAGCCAAGCCCATGCGATGGTCCAGAATGTCCGAGTCAAGATCTATGAGAGCCAGCTTCGTCTTTTCTCTGCGTTTCACCATGTCAAACAATGTGACCGTCTTGCGCAGATCGTGACTGAGCTTGAGCACCTGAAATTAAACTATTGTAATGAGGCCGAAAACAGTCAAGAGTGAATAGGATGAGGTGGACACTTCAATTAGAACACAACTTTGAACATATAATTATTTTGGATGTTTCAAAGCCATCACAAATCCATTATCTGTAGGTAAGATTACCGATCAGAACTGAGCAAGAAAACAAGTGAGACGGTTGTTACTATTAAAAGCCATTAGTACACCGTGACCGGTAAAAGCACTCACCTTTTCATATGAATCTTCGTCATTTTTACGATTCTTTCTTGTCTGCATCTTCTCCGCTCTTCTTCGGAAAGCCACGTACGGATTGACAGCTCCATGGGCATCCTATAAAGAGAGAATATAGCTAAATTCGGTAGGGGACCCCATCCTATATTCGGGTAGGTTGCCACAACAGCTTTAACAAATAAGGAACTCGCGTCCTCGATTTTAGACGCTCCACAAATGATTCGCGTGAAAATCGGCGCGATACGCAGCGAAATAGTGCTCTGACCGTGCCAAATTGCAGTGAGATACAGTGTCCCGCCACGAAAACTTTGTGGACGGAGCTGAATACAAGTTTAATCGCAAAAAATACTGTAGGCGAGAACGCCGTGGTCATTCTCAATTTATAATAATTTACCAAAATCCAAACAAAAGTATAACATTATAGAAACTGTGCGAAAAGGTGTAATCCTCTCTGGTACTATATGATTAAAAGATAAAAACTATGATTGCGTTCATATTCTGTTTCGTTCACTGAATGAAATTAATAAATAAATATCAATAACCAAACACACCTTGCGGCACTCAGTTCTAACTCGAGGAATGAGTCCTCCGACACCAAGTTGAAAAGATCGTGAAGTTGTCGCTTTTTCACGTTTTGCAAGCCAGTAGTCGTAAACATCATCCACAACTCCTTCATCGAATGCTTAAACAGCAAACATTGAACACTATGTAATAACTTGTATGAACAGATGCTACTTGGTAAACCCATACAAAAACCAGAGTAACCGGATGTCTGAATATTGCACCAGCTTACATATGCCAGATACCATACTGAAGTTTTTATTGGAAAGAAATCCCTTGTTTGAACCACACACAACAAAAACTCCCAGAAGGGTTGAAATTTTTTAGATAGTTCAGTTTATTCTTAATCGAACAATCCAATTCCAGTTTGAATTGAGCAAATAAATATACGATTATCTTATGGAGTACAAACAATATAAGGAACTTCTAGTGTTATAACATACGCAAAAAACGTGGTAATACAGAAAGTCGATGTGCTGACCTGTCAGGATAGATCTTGCTGTTGTAGGTAGGCAGATATGATTTCCAGATGACTGAGACTCGAGAGCATCAAAAATTCTCTCAAGAGTACGTGGTTCGATATGCCGCTTATCAGATAACCACAGTTCATCATCAGAATCAAGGTCATAGTCCGGTTCCTCTTTATCAAGAGAGAGCCAAGCTTAAATAAACAATGTTACAAACTAACTATATTACCAACTCAGACTGTAATGACATACAGACAGACAGAGGGGTTTAACTGAAGGAAGCCGGATTTGGAAAAACAAACAGTTTTGCTTCAGATATGTTACTTTGAATGTGAGTAAATAGATAGTCGTGAAAGCCATAGTATGGCGGTTAAGCTTTACAATGAACACTTCATACGAGAACGTTTCTTCTCGAAAATCGACTACACAGTTCAATTATTACAATTACTCATCTAAACAATTTTCCGCAGACATGGTATTTATTATTTAAAGAGAAACACATGCTAAGATGAGCAGGTCCCCCTCTGACCAAGGTTAGACCTAATATCACAAAATATTACCAGAAACGTTGCTCAGTTGACAGAAAAAATGCCTTCAATACTGAGACACTACAGCGTTTCTACATTTGAATGTTGACTGATTGGTAGATGGTATTAGTGTTACATACTGCGAACCAACCTTGAACTTTGATGTACTGGTTCTTAGGAGGTGGAGGTTGAACGGGATAGATCTGATTATAGCGTTCAGAATCTACAGGGAATACTTTTGGGGTTGGGATAACATGATTGTCAACCTGAACGCCCGAAGTACTCGCTTGTTGAGCAAGAATAGCATCTTGGAGATGAGATTCCTGAATGCAAATAATGAAAAAATCGATTACTCCGGCTCGAAAAGTGTACCAATAACCACAACGTGCATTTACATTCTGCCCTTAACCACACCGTGCATTTACATTCCATCTACGTTTTCATATTATGTATTCAGTATTGTGTAGTTTATTATGTGTTCGAAGTCACTTGGGTAACTACATGATTTATACTTTCAAACATTCCGATCTATACGTGAATGCACTTAATGTTTACAAACCGTTTAACAACTAGGCTAATCATAAGCTACGCGTAGTGTACACTCAATACGCGGGGCCGGGGCCCGTAGGCCGCCCGATCGTTACTGCGTGACGTCATCACTCAAAATAGAAAAAGGCGCAAAGTGAATCGTAACCAAAATGAATACGAAATATGATTGACATGTGTTAGCTTGTGTGTTGTATCAAAGACAACGTGATAAATCTGTAGTGCAATCATCAATCTATCGATGAATAGAGAATCAATACGGGCGGCAGCCATGCTGCAACTTACCATCTCTTCCTCCTTCTCCATGCCGGTCGGCATGGGTGCGACTGCACGAGCGATGGGAGTACATTCTGATACGTCCGGTAACTCGCTTGCATAATATACACGCATTGCCTTGTTGGAGTCGAGGGCCCTGGCGCGAAACGACAACTTCGTGGCGGTAGCCATTTTGCTGTACTTCCGACTTGTAACTGCACAAAAGAGATGCGGCAGCGACGCCGTTGGGCCTATAGTGATTAAACAGGTAGTAGGAATTCATCCACCGCGTTCGGTGCCCATGAGTTATGTAGAACAGCACAGAACACTAGGAAGACGTACAGAGAAAGTAGGGGATGGAGGGCGCCTAGCCAACTATCGACTGGTCGCGCGAGCAACGCACGAGACACGTAGCAGACAAACAGAGAGATGCGGGGCGGCGCGAGCGGCTCAAAAGGTGCGCGAGCGGTCGCGGGGCGGTCCCGTCAAAGTGCAACCTCGTTCGGCTAAAAGATTGAAAGAAGATTATTTTTCAATTTCGTTCTACTTTCTAATAATAATGTTATTATGTTGTTTACTTTGTATGTGAGTGTTAGTTCGGAAAAAATGGGGTTAGAATGCAAATTGGCTGGTTTAGATCAAACGGTTGTGCGAACAAACTGTGAATGTTTCTGAATATTCATGAATAATATTCGTTCGTTCGCACAATCGTGCAACAAAAAGTAAAGTGATACGAGGGTTGAATAATATGGTTAGCCTGAACAATAAGCGTGGGGGTGGGGCGGAGAAAATAGCTCTGTACATCTGGGAAAGGTCGGTTGTGTCTGTAATAATTAGTGATTGTGGCCAAATGGCGAACCAGAGGTTATCCCATTGGCAAGTCTATAGGCTACGAGAACCAATCGTTATTGTCTTTTGGGATTTCCGGGTCAATTGAAAAAGTATAACTTATAGCAATTCTCTGGAAATTTCCCAGGACATTGTATTTCGTCCTTTCCCCGCTATCTTTTATCCTGCGAACAATTAGTTTCTCCGTGTATGAACTATCATTTTTCTCAGAACCATGGATCACGAAGATGCTGATTCGTTTACCAACTGTGAAGAAGAAGCGGAACGAATAAACGAGGAAGATATTGATCAGGTTAGTATTCATTCAATCTGAATTAGGAATATTAAAATTACTCTTTTTCTTTATCGTGCCTGTTTCGTACCTGTGATTTGTATTTTCACTGGAAAGTTTCTTTTTGGATTATTTGTTACTCGAAATCTTTTTTTGGAATTGAAGTGATGGAATTCAACATTGTTAAGATGATCTCTTCCATCATATATATTATGAAAAAAGTCTACTTGTTTCTTGTACTTTTAGTTTGTTGCATAGAAAAACGTATCAGTCTTATAATATTGAATATTGATTTTCCTTATGATACTTTTTCAGATTATCGAGTTGGACGATGCTGGTGCACCGGACCATTTTGCTAGTGACGACGAAGACCAACAAAGTACTTCGAAGTGAGTGTTATCGTTCTACACTTGTAACTAGTGACAATATGTACTTTATCTAATCATAAACCTTGACCGCATAGTCAAGTAGAAAAATTAGCTACAGCTAAGGTTTCGATGCTGCCTGTTCACCGCTACACCTCGACCTGTGGTATTTCTGTTGATAAGATTATAAGCGTAGCAGGAACGCGAAAATGTATCAGTTCACATGAGAAAACACTCATTAATGCCCATACTCAATTAAGTTTGATTGATTCGTAAGGTCCGACTATTCGACAAACAGTTGTCGGTGTTTTGATTCAAACACGTGAAAATGAATGATTTTGTATTAAAAATAGACAAGTTTTTAGGTTTTTGGCGAAAATACAGTTTATTTTTCAATTTGTTCTGATTATTAGGACAACTTTGCTGGAGTATATCGACAACGTTGTTCTTTTCAGTATGTCCGGGATTGACGAGAGAGAAGAGTGGGACGATTCAGTGTGCGCGTTGCAAGCCCACGAGAAGGACTGTTTCACCCTAGCGTTGGCTGGTTCCAGATGGCTGGCCTCCGGAGGAGAGGACGATGTCGCCTATTTGTGGGACCAGACCGTGTCAGGTAGTTACAATGTTACATATTTATTCGTTCACGTCTCTTCGTTACGTACGAGGCAGTGATCATCATACAAGTCACAGATCTTTGTAGTAGCAGCAAGCAGCTTCTTCTGAGTGAATATTCGTCCCTTCTATTCCTTTGTCCAGATATACTAGAAGAAAATTGAATAGTCACGTGAAATTCGCATTTCAATTTTTGATGAGGCAGCGTGCAGTTTGTCTCTGCACGTTTCTGAGTTCGGCTGTGTTTAACATGATTCACGTGACTGTTCTGACTAACCGACTGAATTGACTAACAGTGTACATTGATTGTAGTCGGTTGGTGACTTCACCTTGGAAAAGGGAAAAATTCGCAGTAATCTAATTGAATTGAACATTAATTTTTTTAATTAGTTTTTTGCAGTCTCATAAGGCGTAAACAGTAACATTCGTTTTCTTGTCAACATGTATGGTGTATACACGTTACACGAAACATGAATAATTCGAAACATGAATAATTTGATTTCGATACTGATTTATTTCCAGAGTCTGATGCTGTTTTGAAAGTCACGCATACTGATTCGGTGACCGCCGTAGCTTTCAATTCCGCCGAAACCCTGTTGGCAACTGGTGATATGAAAGGAAAGATCATCGTCACGCAACTGAGTGACCTCAAAACCAGAGTTGAGGTAGGAAAACTGGAAAACAATCATTAGCATATAGTATTGCTTATTTCCCAGCCAATTGTTCATATTAAGTGAAGTAGCAAGTAGATGTATTTACTCGACAAACGATGAAACACAGTCGTTGCTGCAGAAATATCGTTTCTTTCGGTCATCGGTCAATGATGAACATTTTTTTAAAAGGTATTTTTTTCCGTTTTGGTCTTTTCTGAGTAGCTGAGGTCAACGCCACAGTCTGTGAATTTATAAAACTGGCGGTCATTATAAGTTATACCATCAAGTGTTTGTTTGGTGACACAACATATATAAATGGTGCATGGCGACCACTTCTGAAAGCTATGCTGGTTTCTGCTTCAAATTTACATATTCAAATTGATTGTTGCTTTTTGTGACAGACGGTCGTTTCTAGATCAGTGACTGTAATGACCTGGAATGGATGCATTGGCATACTTCGAGTGATATTCTGTTCGCCGGGGACAGTGACGGAATCATTTGGATGTGGCTGATCGGAGCCAAGGGAATTGTTCAGTCGAAGGTAATATAATGGGCGAAAAGAAAGTATTTGCTAGAACGTTTTGTAGTGAACTAAACTTTAAATAGTGAGCTATACAATAATGAAGAAGAAAATCTAGTTTGTTCAATTTGTTCAAGTTCAAACAGTACAGTACTACAGCTGTTTATATCGTTCACCGCACCGAGTATTAAAAGAGAGACTGATTCACCCGACATTGAAAGAATAACCGAAAAACGTCGTTGAAGATGACACACCAGTAAGGTGTGACTATTCTGCGAAGCAAAATGGAACCCGTTTCACGACCGAAATACGTGATTTTGGATCGAAAACGGAAATGTTTTTCATCTGTTGGCGAAGAGGGAGTCTGATATTGGGATTTTTCTGCCTATTGGGACAACTTTACTGGGGTATGTTGAAGGTGTTCGCGGCTGGCGGTGCCCCCTGTACGGTTGGTCAACTATTGGCAGACGGAAAACGACTGCTGGCTGGCTATAACGATGGATCTATCCGTTAGTTTGACAAGTTTTGTTGTTTAGGTACTAGCTGTGTTTATATATCACACACTATATTGAGTATACTATCTATTTATATAGAAATAGTTCGAATTCATTCTTTGTGTTTTGATCTCACTAGGACTTGCACTCGATCTCTCTCCCTCAAGTCGATTACATTCAAGATTCCAAGTGAGGTTGATTACCCTTTCCCAATCCAAAAATGGCAATGATCACAGACGATATTACAAACACTATCTTCGTGTTTCCTGTTCAAAGTACAATTGGTGGCATACACCGCTAAGACCTCTTATTAGATGGGGGGTCGCTAACTAATTTTTATGGAAAGTAGGGGTCGCAAGTTGAAAACCAGCTAGTTTCATACAAAACTAGTGAAAATTGAACCGAAAAATGATGAAAATCGCTCTTTGCAACTATTTAGGAGGGGTCGCGAGATTTCAAAATCAATATGAGACCCTTGGCGGTGTATGATTGGTGGCTATCCCTCTGAGCATCAAGTATATGGAGTTTAATCAATATAATCATTAAATCAATCGAGGGATTGCGTTTGGAGGTCATTTTTCGAAACCTTTCTTCAGGGCTCTGGTCGTTGAAAGACCAAACCTCGCTTCAACTGAACTTCCGCTCCCCGATCACTGCCATTCATCATCACATCACGCAGCCAGTGGCTGTCATTGGAACACAAAGTGGTGAGTAGATGTTATATATTTTAATTATGATCTGTTTATGTAGGATTAACTTAGTTGGCTATTTGCTCTCTATTTGCTCTCTGCTCTCACTTCTTAAACCACTATCATCACCAACAGCACCCTTCTCAGGGCGCACCCCTGGCGCTAACTTCAAAGCTATAATTTCTCTTTTTCGAAAGTTAATGCTGGATCCACAATTTATCATTGTATGTGATGTTTATGATCAAAAATTTCAGGAACACTGAGTATAGTGAATACTGGACAAGAGGACAAGATGCGAAAAGTGGCCCTGTTCCCGGGACTATCTGAGCCTAAACATGTTGAAGAGGTGAGTGGTAAATATTTTCGTAGGGATTGGGATATGCTTGTGCTTTAAAATTGAATCAACAAATGAAACATTGTGATATTAGTTTAGGTATAATCATAATACATACTATATTTTTTCTATATTCAGTTCACACGTTCACAGTTTACTGATAAGTGAGGATTTATACGTTTCTCAAGAGAGTTTTCGCGATAGAAGTTGGATATAGGTTGCCCTATCCCGCTGTGTTTGTAGTTTGATCCCGCTGCCTGTCGCGACCAAACTACAACGTAGATTTGATCACTTTCTATAAATGGTTTTGAGGGCGAGGAAGAAGACTTGAACCAGTGTGTGGAGTGTGTTGCCCTGGCCCCTTCCCATCCCTGGGTGGCCGTGGGCCGAAACGATGGATCCCTCTGTGTCTACGAGATCGACTCCTCCTTCCCCCGCAGCATTTATCGATCGCCTCAGGCTCAAGTACGTTCTTATCTTACGTTTTTCTAATGTTTTGAGAGTGGGAAGTGATTATAGCTCCATTATTCTGCGCTTATTAGTTTATTTGCGAGAAGTTATATTCTGTTTCTGTATTACGACATTAATTCAATCAACGACTAATGGAATGTAATGGAGTATTGTGCCTAATGGCAGTGGTGGTATATACCAGTAAAGTTGTCCGAATAGTGACCACAAAACGGTACAATATCTATCTTCATGCAAAATTATCAGCTTTCACGTGTTTGAATTGAAAAAAAAACGGACCTCCTTTTGTCGATTAGTCGAACCTTACTGGTGTATGGTGGTATTTCTTTTCTGACCCTATCAACTAGTTATCTTACAGGCAATGGTGCGTGCCGTGTGGTCTATGGAGGGCATAACCCCCCTGTTGTCGGTCGCTTCGGTTGACGGCACCATTCGAATCTTTGATGCACGCGATGGAAGTGTCTACAAGGTTGGCTAATTGATGATAGGGTTTTAGCGTGTTACAGAAAATGAGTTGTAGATCGTTGTATTGTAGATCGGTCTTGAATGAGTTAGGGATTTGTCTTTTCTGGTTCAAACACCTCGTGCAGAGGAGAGATGCTCATAAGGATAGCTGGTAATACATGAAGTGAAAAATTGAAAAGCACGTGTGAAGCCAGACTTTGTGACCATTCCCAATGAAAGCGTTGATAATTTGTTGGAAAACCGCGAGAGGTTTGAGGTCTCGGTCTGAGCTGGTGATTTGAGTATTGCTAGTATCACGACTGTACTTTGGACGGAAAAGAGACTTTGTGAACTTCCATAACAGTCTGGGGTCGAACACTATTAACATAGAAAGTATATGTATGATTATAAACCTATGTGTTCAGGAGCTGCGTAGTGCGGGGGATGAGATTCTGGACATGGCAGTGGTGGACACGAACCCCCTCCGCCTGATGACAGCCTGTGGCGGCGGAGTCATTCGGATGTTCGACCTCTCGAAGGATACCAGTCCCACCAATGTCTAGAAGAAGAGTTGTCGATCAATTCGAATGATCCCGCTATTCATGAAGCAGAACGGTAGATAGTATATTATTTAACACTTGCCGACTTCCGGGTTGTTGCTAGCTTTTCAGTGGCGGGATTAGCACGCTTTGAATATCCTGTTGGGCGAATTTTTTCAAGCTATTTATAAAAGAAACTATCAAATATCTCAATTTCACCTTCTTATTTGCGGTTTGCTGAAATGGTACTACTTTACTAGTTGAGCGTGTTGAATCCGGTCGCTATGCTTGCCGCAACTCGGTCATGCTGTGTTGTGATTTCCTCGTTGTTTTGTTTGTTGTTCTGGAGCACCTTATTGTTGTGTTGTAGTTGTTTTTTCTTGTTATGAACTTTTTCTTCTTGTTGCTCACCACGCACTTGTATGGTTGGTTTTTGCCACGTGATTATTTGTAGTAATGTTTTTCAATTGGTTTTACTAGCGAGATATATGAACTGCATTAGTTTCGTCTCGTTTACAGATGACGACGTATTTGATGTATAGAAACACCACGTTGGGAGAGGCCCTTCAAACTACCCTAGACGACATGATTCGCGATCGTGAGTTTTATTTAAAGGTGAAATTGTGTAAATGAAGTTTATTTAATTAATACCCTCCCACCCACTGTCAATGTGAGAACAGTGGCCGTATTCACCAAGATCCCGGGAAGGTAAAAAAGCTTCCCGCCCCTCTGGACCCTCCTCACCAGCACACTATTTTCGTGCTCTATCTTCCCGCGGGGAGGTATTTTAGCTTACCGAGGATTGGTGAATACGGCCACAGGACATATGGCATCTCATCATTCAGCGAAGTGGGAGCGGGATTTATGCGGTTTCTCACGTTTGGGTGAATAATTGTATGTACAACAAAATCAGTCTCAAAACGAAGTAATTAGAATGAGTTCCCGTAAAGAAATTGTACCCTGCGCGTAGTTTCAGGTGATTATAACTGATTATCGATCTTTTTGAGAAAACATAGACTTGAGAGTTGCGAAAAGTTCAATGTCAATAGTTTTAGACGAAATCGTTATTTGTTGATCGGTGTGTGTCTGACTTCTTTCACTTAGACATGTATTCAGAGCTGATCCCCGAGCCATTAGCTTTGAAGGTCATGGCAATCTACGATAAATCCATCAACAAGGCTCTCTCACAACGCGCCAAGAACAAAATGTCTTTCAAGGTAAGTATTCGGATTAGCTTATGAAAGGAATGGAATTTATTCGCGATTGAACACGTTACTTTCCATTCAATATGGTGCCATTCTACTTGAGTAAATGGAGAGACAACATACAAATTGAGGGAAAAGTATGGTTACTTTTCTGGTTATCTGTATGGTATGAACAACATTATGGCCTTGTAAGATAGTAATGCCGAGAGTTGATTATCAAGATCGAGAAATTGTACAAGAGAAAATGTTGTTTTCGTCACATAGCAATTGAAAACATTGTGTTTCATTTATATCAAAAAAGGCTTAATTCGCCGAGCCCATGTCTAACAGAAAAGAAGTTCGAGTGTTGCCGGCTATGGGCTATCTGGTTTGGCGGAGTAAGGAGTGGCAGTCCAACTATGGAAAAGGAACCTTTGTTTTTAGGCGGAGAAGCTGCGTGCCTACCGCTACTGCGACAACGTGTGGACCTTCCTAATGAATCGCGTGGATTTCCGCGACGGAGTGGAGGGGACAATAGAGCGTGTGAAGTTCGTCGCCTGCGATGGATCGGCCAAGCCGGCCACGTAACCACGCAACGTGGCACTATTCTCTTTTCTCTATTACAGCGAGTGTAGTACACATCATTTCACTATACTATGGTCATAACACAGCACTGTGCCTTGCTATGCTTATTGCTAGCGATTTCTGCCTTTGTTGGTAATTTATGATAGCAGCTAATACAGTCCACGTCAATTCGCCTTGTTATACCGAATACTTTAGTCCCTGTCCCGAGATAGTTGTGTGCCTTCAGGGCTGATCAGAACGTTTTGTTTTTTGTATCGTCCATATGTCTATATGTTTTTTTGCGAGATAGTTATGAGTCTAGCATTGTTGCATGCGATTTCTGCGTTTGCACCCACTTTATTCGCTTGATCTATTTATTTGCCTTGCACTGATTTTGGTAATCTCTGGAAGCCGCTCATAAGTCGTTTCAAGATTATCTCCGCCTGCTTTTGCTGTTGCTAGAGATTTGTGCTTTTTCATTCACTTCTATAGCTGGATATAGTATGGTGCCTTGCATTATTTTTGGTCATTGCCTAATTCTGTGGCTTATCGCTAAGATTCTGAGATCTGCCTTATTTATGTTTTATCCTGAGAAGTGACTTTTGCGCATAACTGCACTTTCAGAAATTTGTTTTGATTCTATCCTGATTTCGATTGCATGATTCTCCTCTAATATATAATAATCCGCCAAGCTGTTGTTTTATCCTGCTAGTCTTATATACCATAATCATATTCGTACATAGTACAATTTCCATAGTACATACAATGTTAGAACACCCCTACAAATATATACTGCTATGTGATATCAAACATTGTGATCGGTTTGTTGTGATACAAAAAAAGTGTTCAATAAAGTATACTGCTTGTAGTAACCTTTTTTTCGTTGGTTATCTACGATATGTCGGTATGATATTCCGTTTACATATTTTGGCTTTTTGCCGATCAACGAAGGTTAAGTTGGGAGTTAGTTTAGCAGCAGATGGTACTTTTTGATTTTGACGAAATCAATGCCCTGATCACTATGTTCAAGTGTGGCACTTAATTCTCTTCAGTTTTGAGCTTCAATACTAGTCTTATCTGAGAATAACTCCTGTTCCATCTTATTTCCTGTACAGTATTCTTGTAACGTGATTAAATGTAACTGTACTTTGTAACGTGTGTCTTGCCCTAAACCGCTGTGTTTGTAGTTTGATTCTGTTGATTTCAGTCGGAATTCGTAAATTGTGGTGTGTTCCGAGATATCAAATTACAACAATGATAAAGTCACCCCCTACTCATAATAGCATTTTTCCTACGGAATAAACTATTTGCAAATTGTATAACTGCGGTATTTCAGATGTCGGCGTACATGTTATACCGTGAGACGACGTTGGGTACGGCTCTGAGTCGTACGTTGGACGAATTCGTAGAAGAGGGGCTAATCACACGCCAATTGGCGCTGAAGGTGCTCAACACCTACGACAAGAACATCAACAAGGCACTCGCACACAAGGCTAGGAACAAGGTGGGTTATCAAACACTTGGGGCGCGGTCATTCATCGAGCTCCCAGATTGGGAGGCAGTGGCCCGACTGTGCAAACCATGCATATTGATCGAGCATCCAGGTGCTCGAGAGGCCAGCAGATACAAGAAAAATGAAGATAGGTGTAAACTAGATGATTCAAATTTCGATGTTAAAGAGTGGCTTATGGATCTGGTTATATGATATTTTATTGCAATATCTGTACTATGCTCGTTATTGCATTGAACTGCATAGAATAGGAAGATGTGTCACAAATCGGCATATACTGCGAAAAGCAGCACATGATTCATCTTCAGTGAAGATAGCAGAACTGTCCTTTTAAGCTGGCGGCTGGTGCTCTCTGTTACCAGCTATGGTTACTGGCAGATGTACTTACCACCAGTCATGAAATGATACTTCTCGATACATGCCGTCGATAATAAATTGTATTTTGAGTACCAGTTAGATTCTGTGAAATATTGTTGCCAGCACAGCACTTCGTTCCAATATTGTGCGCACGTCTTGATGTTCGCTTAAAGAAGGACGATTATGTGGTCCAACCACAAAGGTTCAGTCCTTTAAACTGCAATACATTTTTCAATTGCAGTTTGAAGGACGGTTGAGGGTTGACACGCGATTGGTCCACATAATCATCCTTCTTTAAAACTTAGAGATTTACCTACTTCTGAATGCTTCGTTTTTCATGGACCACTCACGATTTTAGTTTGTTTCATCAAACCGTTGTGGACAGCGTACGGTTAATTTGGTAGGGGGCTTCGGTTTGGCGAGCCGCCAACTCATCTGTGTATCTTTGATCTACACAGCTTCTCATCGGCTGAAAGACAGCCCTTTGCTGTCTGTATTGGGGAAATGGAGACAATGGTTGTTCCGCCTGTTTCTCATGAACCGAGAATGTATTCGTTTTCAGATTCAATTCAAAGCCGAGAAACTGGTCACCTATCGCTATTGTGACAATGTGTGGACCTTTGTCATGGACGGGGTAGAGTTCCGCGATGTTCATCGATCGATTGACGGAATGATCGATAAGTAGGTTGATTGTGATAGGAATACTATATTAAATAAGTAGGTTACTGATGATAATATTGTATCAAATATGATATAAGTAGGTTAGTAATAATTTCTTGAATATAAGTAGGCTGCTAATAATAAAATGCTCAATATTTAAGCGAATATGTCAGTTTGAAGTTACGAACAAATGCAATGATCTTCATGAACTGGTGACAGAGACATTGCAATACCAAAGTATAGGGTTCCAATCATTAAATTGGACCTACTATTGCTTCTAGCCATATCGGCAGTCTTGCTTATTATTTACAGCTTTACAATTGTATTATTATTTACAACTTTACAAATAATTAATATTTTCAGAGTGAAATTCGTCGCCTGTGACGGACGTGCTCCCGGAATGCCCGCAGGCCCCTAGATGACTCGCGGTGTACAGTACTCTTGGATGTGTTGCTTTATTGATTGATTGGTTACCCTTAACCCCTACTTGCAAGTCTGTCCAGTTTCATTCATATTGGTCTCATTTGTCGGGTTGGCAGACACACATAGCTTTCTTTCTATACACTTGTTACGTTGAAATACTTTGTTTACATAAATATCTACATCTTTGGTCCGCGTTGACATTTTGAACACAACGAAGTGCGACGAACGTCCGGAGAAATTCTGGAAGAAATAAGAAACTGATTGACATTTGGATCATATTATATTTACACCGAGCAAACTAGTCAGCAAACGGTTGACTATAAGGAATTTCTTCCCACACGGTTGTTCCTCGTACAAAAACGGGTTTCGATCTTATCTCACAGTCGCTCGAAAAGACTTGGAGCAACTTGCACTCATCATACAGGTGTTCTATGCATGCACAAAAACCGGTTTTGATCTAATCTTGAAAGCGTGGAGTGCAGTTATTCAGAGACATAAACCAGTGTGGTCCTCTTTTTCGACAAAAAGGAGTCCAAGTAAACAAACTTTCTCGTTTTTCTGGCTATTCGGACTCGATACGAGAAGCGCTCACCTGTCCGGACATTGAAGACAACTGGGTGCCCTGTCCATGTGAATCTGAAGATGTTGAATGAGTTGAGCGGTGGAGGGCAGAACCAGGAAACACAGATGACACTTCGGAATGGACCGGCTGGGCGATTTCTGGAAAACGGGAGAATAAAAACCGCATATCGACCAGTTATACCGTAATCCGATTGCTATGAACATTGTGAACTCAGAACAAGCGTCGTTGCAAAACAGTAAATTACTGTTTATACAGCGTGGCTGTCATATATATTGATTTTCCCTCTCTTCCTCTGACGTCTCTTCGAGGCACACTATATCTCTAGATTTGTTGCAATACAGTTTCGACCAAACGCGAATTTGTAATTAACAGAGCGCGTTCCGAGAAGCTAATCAGCACTTGAGAACGGAAACGATGAAATGCAGTTGATGTCTTCACGTTTATGTGATAAGTTCATGTACTTTCTGGATGTCGCGCGGATATAAATCACTCCGTACTCCAAAGAAACTATCGAAACACCCTCGCACAACTCCCTAATTTCTGTTTTCAGACGGAACATAGTTTAGTCGAACAAAGGTTTGCTTCTTCTGGACTAGTCACACTCTACTGGTTTGTGATTTCAACTGAGACAATATTAATACCAATCCACTTGACAATACACTGTGCACTGTGGTACTGTCTACTAGTGAAAGGTAATCAAATGCACATGAACGGTAAAATGTACAAAGCCGACGATTTTCACGTTATATGTGAAAATTTCATGTACACTACTGAGGTCAAAGGTCGAATACTCAAACAGATTTGAATGGCCTACCCGAGATTTCCTTCCCCTCTTCGTTTTTCGAATGGGCGGTGTCAATAAGCCCTGTTCCACCGTAACAACGTCTGACGATAATGGCTATAAACATACAACTATTTCTGTAATTGACAGCAATATGGATATAATACTCAGTGAACAATTCATAGTAACTGAACAGAATTCATGAAGATTTTACATTTTACACTACAACGAAATGTTCTAAATTCTAAGACAAAAACTGCTGTCAGTTGTGTGCCAGTGAACGTCTGCTTCCTAGTATTCATTCATCTCTCTAAACAACGTAGCAGAATTGCCCAAAACCAAATGTCATATTATATATGTAAACCTGTTGTAAACTCATAGAAAGAACCCATAATTTCCCCCCTAAAACTGCCCATCTTCATCATACTCTTACAAAGATTCACCTTGATGTCAGGCTCAGTCATAGGTCCTTCTCCATAAAACGGCACGTGCTCAATATTCATAAGACCATCCGAATCTGGAACATTGCTTCCATTCAAACGTGAGGCGACTCTGTTCGATGCCATCACCCATTTTTCTAACAATAGTGACTTTTAATAACACTAATTTTAATAATAGTCGCACTCTACTGAAGAAAATACAACCTCCCACCCTGTTTTGTAGTTCAGTTAACCAGATAAAACACCTGATTTTCAATAAAGTACAACAAAGTCGCCTCACGTATGCTTTCATTTCATTCCAATTGGTCGTACGAGAAATTAGGTCGATCCCATTATGGATCGCGTTCACGCTGTTAGGTACATACGTGAAATAGTTCAGAACCGGGGCGAAAAAAGTGAGCATGAGCAGCCCCGAAAACACAAAACAATAGTAATTTTACCTAGAATCTTCATCATTTACCCCAGAAAGTGATCATGGCACAATCGTAATCGGGCAAAAGTGAGCATCAGCCAATATCAGAATAAGGGAGTATTTCACGTATGGTTAGGTACATTGTTTGGCTCCATACAAAAAGCGACAGTAGTTTCATCGAGTTGAAACAATGTTCTCTCTGAACCGATAGCTGAGAGGGAGCAGAAGAAAGGCTCATATAAACAATTTCTTGCGATGATCACTTTAATGATCTGGCCGAATTATGAATCATATGAAACGTACTATTTCAGTAACGTAACATTGTGTTTAGAACATTGGTTTGAAAATTGCTAATTGCTACCATCCTCCAGTAAAGTTACCCGTTACCCGAAAACAGGCTACTTTTATTTGCTGAGAATGAGAAAATTCGTGTCTCTATTCCATGCAAAACCATAAATTTTCACTTGTTTTTAGAAATAGACTCCTTTCTGTCGAATATTCATATTCAGACCTTACTGGCGTTTAGAACGTCAGTTTGAGAATGCTACGAGCTCCTAGCTGAATTAGCTCTCCATTCTTCCACATTTCACATTGAATGAGTCGTTTATAATGCGAGCAACATCGCAATCAGCGTACCCATACACCAGCAGAAAGGGTCGTCAATTTTTCAACAAAAACTCCGTTTTACGCTCAAAATACAATTATGCTGGCCAATTCTACAACTAACCGGGTTTTTAGGTAACCTAACCTTTTTTTGGTAACCTATTTTTCAGGTTACTTGGTAGGTAACCTGAAAGTAACCTAAAACTGAAACCCGGTTACCGTTCAAAGTAACGGTAAAAACCACATTTTGCGTTAGAAAAACAGGTAACCGGTTTTTCATTTTAGGTTACCATCCGGTTACCTACTGAGGTAACCTGAAAAATAGGTTACCAAAAAAGGGTTAGGTTACCTGAAAACCCGGTTAGATATAGAATTCACCAATTATGCTTCATGGTTTCACATGATAAAAAGACCAACAAATTCAGAATACAAGGTCAGTGCCACACAACAGTAAGGTCCGACTAGAAAAGTCTCCAGTTGATAATTTTCACGTGGGGTGTAAATTTTCGAGTTTTCTTCAAAAAACTATGCCGAAATATCGTTAAGCAGATCTACTATCGAACTCCAGTGAAGTTGTCCGAAAAGCTAGGAAATAAACCAGTAACGGGCTTCCTATTCACATTTCACTTCACTAATATCGGGAAAATTGGCCTAATTTGAAGCAAAATTATGAATTTTACGTATCGAAGTAGTGCTTCCTTTTCGTACATTAGTCACAGTGTATATTTTCTGACAGTCTCCGTTCCCTCACAACTAAAACAATGATCACAATATTATTATGTTACTATTATATTATGCTATACCTGTGGCCCAGACGGTCTCCGTCTGATTTCCATCCTCATCCACGTAGATCAATTCATCCGATGGGCCATACAGTACACTCATACCCATGTGCATTGGCTGTGGGACCGAGGGACGGTAGGATCTGGGAGAGAGAGAGAGAATGAGAGGGGGGGGGGAGAGAGGGAGGGTGAGAGAACGAGAGAAACTGTAATGTGAGAAAGAAAAAGAGGAAGAGAGAGAATGAACAAGATAGAAAGAGAGAGAGGGAGACTGAGAGACAGAAAGAAAAGAGAGAGAGAGAAGAGAGAGAGAGAGAGAGAGTTAGTAAATAAGAGAGACACTGTGAGAGAGGACGATATTCGATATGTAGCTTCCACTAACGCCTGCATCATTGACATTTCCGATACAAGCACCTGTAAGAAAGCCATTACATGTTCTAGGATGGCTCCAGCCGGGAAATGGTTATACTGTACCAATTCCAATGCCAGGAGAGATCCACAAGTAGAAGAGAGGATAGACATACATACAAAGATAGAGAGAGCGAGAGGACAGAGAATGAGGGAGAGAAAGAGAGAGACGTGTCATATCATACAAAAAACATCTGTCGTAACGTAAGTACAGGGTTTCTGCAGCCACCGGCTGTTTGTTGATGACAATGACAACTTGACAACGTTCCCAAAAACCCAAACATACTTCAGTGAAGCTCCTCGCTAATTTTGAGAAAATTTGCCTAATCTGCTGCAAAATCGTCCAATTTGACGTTTCTGAATAAAAAAAAAAGAATTTCCTTTTGTAGTTTAGTGGTTTAGTCACACCTTATGGGGGTGTGCTGACAACCTACTTGAGATCCGGTTCATTTGTGTACGGTAGACATGCGTAATGATGTCCGTAGAAGGGATCCGCCTTGCTTAGAATCACCGTCCCATCAATATGGATTGTTCGCACCACGTCCTTCACGTGAGCTGTAAAAAAGGAGCATAATCTATTCAAAAAAGCTGACCGGAAAGTCAGAGAAAAAAATCAATCCTCGCCAATATCGGATTTGCCTACAGGAGTGACCACAGGTTGCACACCGTGCAACTTTTCTAGGGGGAGGGGGTCGTAAAAGTCCCGCGAAAAGTCGAAATTGGGGTAATTTTTGCTTTTTTTGGTCGAGTTTCAGACATATTTACAAGTTTTCGGCAAATTTATCAGTTTTAGAGGGGAGGGGTCGTACCGGCTGCAAGGCCGGTCAACTTTCTGGTCACCCTTGTTTGCCTATTCTTTGATGCAAAATCATGAATTTTCACATATTTAAATCAAAAACGGGTCCTTTTTAGAAAACAGTCGTACCTTACTGGTGTATGCGAAGATACAACCGCCGACCTTCGACTACCAGGATAGGGTTGTATATTATACAGCTACAAAAAATAGCTAGACCGCTAAACTCCCTCTATTCTTTTTATTCAGTTTCTCTGCGGCTCTGCTCTCTCTCTCTCTTCGGTTCTCTCGAGAAATCAGTTGTGGTCATATATGGCCGGTACTTCATTTGCAGTCTATTCATGAAACGTCAAACTCAAAATCCCAAATTCTGCACCGTGCCAACAACCGTACTCAGAACGATTGGCGCCAATTTTTCGCGACTGGCCAGCTACAAATGCGAGAGAGCATTGAGGTCAATGAGGGCACAGACATGTGCGTCTCTCTGATCTGCACTCTCTCGTCGAGAGCACTACAAAAGTGGCTGGCCATTAGCTAGAAATTTTCTTAGTGTGCTACATCTGAGCAGGTGTAACCGGGAACTCGATTGAGGAGGAAAGGTTAGAGCTGAACAACGGAAAACATTCAAAAAAAATGGGCTGCTTTCACGTCGAATCGAAAACAAGAGAAACTGAACTGTCGATTTTCATGCAAAGTCAATAATTTTCCCGATTTTGAATCTGAAAACGGACTAATTTTGTCGAATAGAGACCTTAAACCATACTGGTGTATGATTAGGAGTTAGATCACAAACTGACTTTCGGTCTTTGCCTTCCTACACCCAAGACACGTGTAGTACTTGGTGCCGTCCACGTGCGAAGTTCGATTGTACGAGAACTCGTGGTAGATATTCGCGTCCAATTTGTTCACAATTGCCACCGCGTGCGCCTTTCGGCCCTGAAAAAGGCAGTAAGTAACTTTTTTGAAAAAACTCGAAAAGTTCGAGTTTCGAGTTTGGCCTCGTTCTAAGTCAGAAATTAAAGACGAATGAGCGTTTTCAATACTTTTTCTGCTATTTCAAACATATAATGCTTCTATTTTCACGATTTTCGCGTAATCATGAGAAAAAATTTGAATTTCTCGAAAAAAAATTTCTGTCTCGATAAAATCTTGAAACTTAACGAAACTCGAAAATCTAGTTTTTCGGGTTCAACTCGAAACGGAACTCGATTTTTTTTTGAAACGCTAAAAACTCGAACTCGAAAAACTCAAAGAAATTTCCAAAACGCGAATAACACGAAACTCGTTTTTTCTCAAAACTCGAAATTTTCCACTCGATTTACCGTACATTTTTCATTTCACAAAGGGTATCTGATGTGCATTTAATAAATGCTCAACCCTTTGAATAGGGTCAGAAGAAAATACTTGAACTTGAGAAACAAATTTTCCGATGATTAATTTCAATGTTATCAGGTTTCACCAGTTTTCGGAGCACCTCGATTTACACGCTGCGTTCGCGTATAATTTTTTGCACGTTTTTGCCGACACGCTTAGAATATCAGCGAGCAGCTGGTATATTAGTTTTTGGCTGAAACATTAGTAGCGCACCGGATCCAATGAATGCACAAAAACTGCATGAAAAACGTGCAATTGATATCACAACAAACCTTATTCTTATAAAACGATCTTCTATAACTAATTGAATAGTTTCGGTGATCTGGCACTGGTTTGTGATGTTGGCGGACAGCGATTGGCTCCGGTGGTTGCTGCTGCTGAAAAAGTGTGTGCGAGAAACTATAGAAATTCGACCAAAACACCAAAAGACTGCTTAGCCGTTAACCGCAAACTACAACTATGAGTTGGAACAGTCACATAGGTCGTGGTCAAAACTGTCTGTTGGTTGTTTTCTGGGACTGGAAACGTAACTTAATAAAGTCTAGTTTACATTTCCATCAGCGGAAAAATCTTAAGTTGTGATACGTCCATTGAGTGCAAAACAAAACGCCACAGCCGGAATTGACCATAAAACACTCCACCAACCTGAGCATTTATCTTATACTTGGAGGCATTTCTCGTATTTTCCCACGGGAAGGGTGGTTCGTCGGCCGGGCGCTGGCTCGTGTACCTGCAGAGTGCTAAAGTATAGGGCTAGACATCTTCAGAACAGGTCTATGCGCTGTATATTACGATCTATTTGTAGTTTTATCCCGCTGTTTTTCGGTCCAAACTCGTGAGTCAGGACATATTTCGAGATCAAACCATCAAACTACAACGATACAAATCGCTGAGCTTTACGTATTCGAAAATCACAGATTGTTTCTGTTCTAGAACCGAAACAAATGCCACCACTTTTACAATTCTGATGAACAACTCTTATGGGTGTTGTGGTACCTGGGAAATGCCGTCTTTTCCCAGTAGACGCGTCCATCAACGAACGAGAAATGGGAGGATGGAAAGTGGAAGGCGCAGATGAGAGCATCCTCGCCCAGGGTAGACTCCATTATATCCAATGCCACCGCCCTGTAAACAGTGTATTTTACTTTGACACGAGATCATAGATAACTCAACCAAGTCCAGAACTTTGTGTGTTCCAGTTTATAAAAACAAAAAAATTGGAGTTCTGGAGTTGCAAGTCCAACTCAATTTCTCACTTTAGGACACAACACACAAAATTTGTGTTTTTCGTCGAATTTTTGAGTTTGGCTCACCGAATAGATACTCGGCTATTGGATCACGGGATAAGAACCAGCTTTTGTGACAAATAATGAGCAATATTATACGGTTTTATGCACAATCACAACATAAACCTGCCACTGCGGTATATTTTCGTGTAGGGTGGTTGACCAGCACAGCTGTCAAGAAACTTTCCACCCATGTGTTTGAAAATTTCAAAGATCATCACAAACGGCAATTTTTCTGTTCAAATTTGAAAATTATGTTGTATGAACCGTGAAGTAATCCACCTTGAATGTCTGAACATCTATCCCGTACAGAATCAGAATCAGATGACTATGACGCCTCTACAGTTTGAGAAACAAATAGAGTCAGGACTTCAGGACTGACCAGGAAAGTCTCGTCTTCTTATCGGAGGGCCACTTGAACAATATGAATTTCTCGGAATGTCCCCTTTTACAGATGGCACAGCATAATTTCATCGAAGAAGAGGTACTCGGCTTGGGATCTGAAAAAATCTGGGCTCATCACACATTGATTTTCCGCTATTTTCTCCCATCAAGGTTTATTTCATCCAGGAATCAACATTGTGTGTGTTTTCACTACCACTACCGGAAATCAACGAGAAACTATCAGGGGGTGGTAGAACCGTATACCGTACAACTCGGAAAACAAAGTTTCATGCTCGACAGGCTCGACTAGCTCGACCAACATTGGATCTCAAAGGAGAATACTCAAATAGGAAGCAGTTACAAACCAAACTCCAGTTCCAGTATAGTTGGTGGAAAACCGGCTATTTTTTGTCGAAAACGAGCAAAGGCGTCCATTCTTAATCGAAAAACATCAATTTTCATGTGTTTGAATCTGAAAAAGGTACCATATTCAGATGAATTTCTACCGATTATGTCTTCACTTTGCTGAGAAGTCTGTTGTTGCGAAAACTCTTCTATTTCTTCGTTCTCTCCGTCCAACTCATCTTCGTCCATCGATTCATACGCATCCTCCTCATCTTCATCGTCGCACGGAGGCATATTATCGATCAACTGCGAAGTATTCTTTTAAAATTATGAACACTTCACACTTATGAGTAAGGCGTGACAATTCTTTGAAAAGGACATTGTTTCCATATAAATAGATAAAGTTCCATAGCTTTTGAGTCAAAAACACCAAATTGAACCAGTTTTCCCACCGGAATAGTTATTTTGCGGCCATTTAGTCAAGTTTGTCAAAGCAGAGCAGAGAATTGAAGAATGAGACTACCGTTCGACCCAGTATGATTTCCCCTGGTGAACAAACACCACACATTCAGATGTGCTGCTCTGAGTTATAATATATTCAGAAGAAGCACAGTGCAAAGCTATTAGGTGCTCTGGCTGGGAGCCGTTCAAACTGACCATGATTGGTCGTTGTGTGCTGTTTCGTTTCCGAGTGTTCATTGTAGAATCCAACAGGAGAATGGGTGGCCCAAGAGTGATAGTCCTTGGGACCTAGAAGAGACAAATAGGCTTATAATAGTCAGAATTATTGATAAAAACATAAAAACAATGTCGAATTCATCAGTTTTCGATTATTCTATAATGCTGAACTATGGGAACTTCGTTGAATATGAAGTTTATGCACAAAACATAGTTTCAAACGTACTAAATATTTAGTTGCAAAAACTTTAATCGATAAATGTAGTAAAACCATGGTTTAAATGAAGAGAAAACGTGTTTTTCAGTGAAAACTTTTCGAATTAAAAAAAAGATTGCGACCAATTGTTCGCTACGATGCTCCACAAATTAAGCAGTAAATCACAGGCGACGACCCATCGTAATTCTAAAAGATCGGAGTGTGAAATCCAACTTTCCCAATTTGGACAATTCGCTCGCTCCTCTTATTTCTTTTTTTTTCTTTTCTAGTTGTATTTGATTCTGATGTTCTTTGTTCTCTGTTTTTTCTTCACTTTTCTGCAAAGGGTTCATATAATTCATACTATTATTTTAGAGAATGTCGGCCTCCAGGTCCTCATAGCTGAATTGTCACAAGGTTTGATTGGAATATGACTTCATTCATCAACAAGTTTCGAGGTTTGTCTTCAACATACAAATATTTTAAATGTTTTTTTGAAATCCTGAACACGATACTATTTGGTTTATTCCATAAAATGACTAGTGTTATCTGATCAACTATCACGGAAATGACCTAGAATCTCGAGAAACGGGGTTTTATAGTAGGACGATTATGTGGATCAATCCCGTGTCAACGGGGCGAATTCACTGGAGAACCGGGTCCTTCCCGAACCGAACCGCGAACCGGTCACTGGAGAACCGAACCAACTGAACCGAACCGACTTTTGAACCGACCGGTTCTCCAGTGAATGCTTAGAACCGAACCGACATTGATCATGAATTAAACAAGCAAGTCGTGACAAGGTAAAATGAGTCTATCCCGGTTCGGTTCGAAGCATTCACTGGAGAACCGGTCGGTTCAAAAGTCGGTTCGGTTCAGTTGGTTCGGTTCTCCAGTGACCGGTTCGCGGTTCGGTTCGGGAAGGACCTGGTTCTCCAGTGAATTGGCCTGTCAACGGTCCTCTAAACTGCAATTGAAAAAATGTATTGCAGTTTAAAGGACTGAAGCGTTCGGATTGGACCACATAATCGTCCTTCTTTAATGTTTTAAATAACACTACCACTACCGTCTTCGCTTCGGAGAGCAGTGGTCTCTCCGAAGGAGGTCCTCGTAAAGGAGGTGATTTTCGCGCGCTTTCAAGGAGGCAATAAGGATATAAGACTAAAACATCGAAAACTTCTCTAATTTATTGATAGTTCTGTGTTCAGAAAAGCGAAATTCCAACAAGTGTCACAGTGAAGATGGTGGCTCGCATAAATCGGATTCCAGCAGAGCTTCTTCTTCTGATCTGGGTACGTTCTTCAATGTCGATTGTGGTTATTTGACTAGGATTGTCTGAAAATCTTTCTAAAGACCAAAACTGAAAAGCGCGTACATTTTCTTTGCCTTTCATTGAGTTTTTCTTCTTCAATCGATAATAAGGGTCACATTCTTCACTCAGTCGGGGCTCTTGTGAGAACAGAAACAGGAATATTCTTTCACTGGTTGTTTGAATATCCAATTGAGAAGAATGTGTTTGGTGATTCATCTCTTTGAAACTTAGAAAAAAAAAGTGTACACCGTAGCTTCTCTTATTTCTTCTCATTTAATGTCTTTCATTAGGTCAAGCTTTATCATCAAACTGGGTTTCATTTGTTGCCTATTTTAGTTGTTGATATAGTTTTTTCAGGCTCGATGGTCGATTTCCCAAATCGTCTAGAGAAGCGCATTTCTCTCGCCTACAACATTGATCTACTGATAAATGACTCCTCTGCTCTCTCCTTCTTCATTCATTTTCTGGAATCGTGTGGTAAGTAATCTTTAATTACATCCTTCACGTTTTTCACGATGTAATCGAACTCTACTATTGGTCAATAGGAAAATATACCTATATCTATAAGAACGACATGTTTAGTGTTTTCCATTGGTTCGTTTGTTGGGTAGGAAGGATGATAAAAAATCTCTGATGATAAACTCAGGGGGAATTAAGCTACAAAGCTTTGGTGTTCTCTACGGAAAGCACAATCGTCCAAAGCCGATCTAAACTTCGTTTGGCGTATAGATTCTGGTTCATTGTTGATATGAACTCAGTTGCTGTATATTTTCAGATAAAATGAACTTGATCAAGTTTTGGATGCATGTCGAAGGTTTTCGCGCGTCTTTTGTGGGAGAAGGCAGGGCAGTGGAAACAGCTGACTCATGTGAGTTTGTTCTTTTGTTCATCGTGCTCTTGAATACACATATAGAATATCGTCGAAATGGAAATTTTACCCATGGATTTCAATGTTTTTCGGTTGGCAAAAGCTACTAGTTATTTTTATGTTTTTAGGGAAAGGGTTTAGCCTTTTTCAGCCAATCTTTGTAGTTTAAATTTTTGATTGTTGTGATATAAGTCTCAGTCTAGTTAGTACTCGCTCTAGCTCATAGGTTAATCGTGTTTCTTTTTTCAATCCCATTTGTTTCAGTAGCTCGTATCGATGCTTCGAACATCCATGATACGTATATTGTGGAGAGTGCGGCCGCTTCTATTTCCCTTCCAACTCGGTTGCGAGAGGCTGTGGAAGGTGGGTACAAACTATAAAATCTAGTCCTCAGCTCGGTATCATACACCGTCAAGGGTCTTTCATTTTTGCCTGGGACCCCCCCCCCCCTTTTTTTTGAGTCGCGACCCTCCAAACTTGTTCAAAACTGCAATTTTCATCATAGTTTGGTTTTATTTTCACTAGTTTTGTTTGAAATTTGTTGGTTTTCCACTCGCGACTCCTACTTTTCATGAAAATTAGTTCGCAAACGCAACCCCCACCTCACAGGCACAGGTGGGATGCCGGTCCCCTGGCCGGGAGACCCTTAACTATTCAACAGACTGGAGGAGAGGGGACCTATAACTATTTAACAAATTACCCATTTTTGTGATTTCGTGCCGCTGAATTGGAGAGGGACCTGTAACTTTTCGTATTTTTCAGCGGGAGGGATCATTAACTCTTTAGACCCCTAACCAGGACTATCCCACATATGCTCACAGGAGGCCTTGGCGGTGTCCGGTGTATACTCAGTATTATGGTTTTGAAGCCACGATTGTTATTAATGTAGAGAAACATGCCTTCGTTTTGCGCACAAAAGGATAACCGTTTCTCCCAACGGGTAGCTACACCTACATTCATGTTTAGAGAAAATAAAACAGTTTGACATATTAGTTATCTGTTATCTCGTTTCCTGTATCAGTTCATTGATTAAAGGTATTCTGGGCGAGAGAGTTAAGAGGCTTATGACTAATTGAGAATTGTGTTCAAATTAAAATAAATGTCAATAATTGGTGTTAATAAAGGAACCTTGCGTATAATTGAATCACATTTCACATCAGGCGTTTATCTGTTAAGTTTGGGAGATACTTTAACTGTATTAATTTTTAGAGAATGTGTCCAAGATTCCTCTACAGTGCGATTGTTTCGACGAAGCTCAATTGTTTGTACGGCGACTTTTCGAGTTGAGGTACGCATTCTGAATATCATCCTTCGGAAACTTATTGATTTGTTACAGTGTATTATTTGTTATCGCTTTCGAAGAGCATGTTGAAAGGTACTGTGACAAGTCACCAACTATGTGCAACTATGTTAGCTAGACTATGTTTTTTGGACGATTATGTGGGCCAATCCCATGTCAACGGTCCTTTAAACTGCAATTAAAAAATGTATTGCAGTTTACAGGACCGAAGCGCTGAGATTGGACCACGTAATCGTCCTTCTTTAATAAGATTTTTGTGATAAATTTGTAAATCCTGAGTTTTCGTGACCAATCGGGACATTGCAGGTACTTTGAAGAGTTCCAATCCAGCGTCTACTACAAAAAACACGAGCTGGAGGTCTTGCAGAGCGGCTGTAGTTTGAACGATATTCTACATGTACAAACGCTGCTACAGTCGTTTATGGAGGTATTTTCTAGTTTCGTTTTTTAATATTAGGCATATGCCAGGGATATTGTGCAAATCTGAAAAGGCGTTCATTGCGGTAGTTTGTAGTTTTCGTTTCTGGAAGAAATTTGGCGAAACAAGTGTTACCACAAGCGTAGAAAGTTTTAGTACCTGTTTGGAGTTTGGAGCATGGTTGATAGTTTAAATGGTTCGGTAGTTCGGTTTATCTAGCCTAGAGTTATGTTTTCTGTTCTAACGAAGAGTTTGTCTCATAGAATAGGGTAGTTTATTAGTTTATCTACATGCGAGCACGTGACTTCCCACATTGCTGATTATATATGGCACTCCAGTTGGGTAAACGTAGACACATTCGGTAAACATAATGTTTTTTTTTTTCAGATTCTTGAAACGGACGAGGACCGGTCCCGTGTGCAGTTGTTGATTGCGTGTGATTCGTTCGAGAAGGAGTACTACATGTTGTCTCCGGAGGAACTGATGAGCGACGCGATGGCCATCTACGAAAAGTTGGTTTTTCATATGTTGAAATGTTAATTTAATAATTATAATTTTATTGTGGTGGTCGGAAAGTTGAAATGTGGTTTATACTGGTGGTCGGGATTTGACTTCGACTGTATCAAATGAACTGTAGTTTACTTATGTGAAAGTGAAAGACACAATGAGGTTGTTTGGAAAATGTGAGAAATTATGTTTTCAACAGAAACAGTGCAAGAGATGTGAAAAGAAAAGTGAATTCCTGTTGTACAACAGAACAACAAAGGTCTTTTATGTAAGAGGAAAAGAGATGTGAAGAAGAGAGATAAAGAAAAAGAGAGAAAAGCTCCAGAAAAAAAAATAAAAGTTTTCAGTCGTTCACGTTTCCAGGTACTTCTCGATGCAATCCCGATATGAGTTGATCATCAATGACGTCATGCGAGTATCGATTGAATCGGCCATTTGTACGGAATCCGGCAGACCCCATATCCAGTCTTTCCGGGCGGCTGCGCAAGAAGTCACACGATATCTGCATAAGGTAGACATTTATGAATAGTGTGGTCTGGTTAGCCAGAAAACCCTGAAAACGAACTAATTTTTGGCATACTTGGCGAGAAATTGCTTTATTTTCAATTAAAAAGCGTTGAGTTTTGAGTATTTGGTTGGAAAAACAGGCTCCTCTTCCTATTATAGTCACACCTCACTGGCGTTCGAAGGTAGACGGGTGGCAATAATAAAATGTTTGCTCATAGCACTTCTTTCCGGATTGTTAGTAAGACATTTCGGTCCTAAATGTGATATATTATAAACTTGAATCAGCTGTTTTATGAAGGTACGAGTGACGATGTTCCTTGTGTAATCGGTCGGATCTAGGAACCCAAGAAGTCTGAAGAAGTTTCTTGAGAAAACTTTTTTATAATTTAAAAATTCAGTTTCTTCGTCATGGTCAAATTTTATTAGCATGCCAATCGCCAATATTCCAAAGAGAGTTTTCTTCGCAAATGTTAGCGTGGTGGTAAGGATAAGGACGCATACTGATATCTGGCAGTATTAAATTTCACTAATTTCCTGTTTTCAGAATAGGGTTGTTAATCGAGTTGAAAGTTTCGAGTTTTTCGAGTTTCCGAAAATTCGAGTTTCTCGAGTTCCGAGTTCTGAAAGTTTCGAGTTTCAGAAAATTCGAGTTTCGAGTTTCCGAAATTTTCGAGTTTTTCGAGTTCGAGTTTTTTTAACAACCCTATTTTAGAAATACATGTCGAGTTTCCTGTCTTCGCCCGCCTTCAGAAGCTATGTGGATGATTTGGCTTCGCAAATTGATTCAACCGTGAGTGCTTAATCGGAGATAGTATTCCAACTTTTATTTGAAGATCTGGTCTCTAACTGGTGTGGTTGAGATTAGATTCTCAGAGAACTAGTCAAAAGTGTTTCTGGTACACTTTGTATTGAAAAAATAAGACTTTTAGATGTTCTCTGTTTGAGCCTAGAATTCCCACGATAAGGATGAGATAAGCTGCGTTCTGTTAGAGAGGGTGTCAGTATGGGGGGGGGGGGGGGAGGATGTCTCGTATTCAAGCGAATGAGCTCCTTATCTGCTACCTAGCGGCTAGCGGCAAACCGATAAATTGAATTCTGAGTAGGCGATGGGTAGGGCAATTACGCATTCATCCCAATTATTGAATGAACGTTGGGTTGTAAATAGCGACTAAAATCGAATTTCTAACAATAATCTCCGTATTTAGTTGTTGTTAATGCACAGACTACTTGTTTTCTTGTGAATTCGGGCATAACTTTCATGTTTTTTGTAGTTTGGTCCCAACTGAGCCGTTTTTGCAGATCGAGTTGCCCCGCCCCTCGGGTATGCGACAGCGACACGGTTCCACCTCTTCTGGATCTTCATCGATTTTCAACAAATTCAAAAAGTTGGAACGATGCCAGGCCACGCCCCTTCTGAGAACGCCCCGCCCATCGCTGGATTCTCCCCAGCAGTCGCCGATCAGAGTCGAGTGAGTTATTGATTGGTGTGACGGTAAAAATTGCGGGGTCAAAGCAGAAACACAGCGAAACTATACGAAATCATCGTTTCGATCTGCGCTGATTCATCATTTCAGATAACGTATTGAGATAACGGGTTGGCTGTTGTGAGTGCAAACATCTGTCAACAAGGGTAGTTTATAGATAATATGGATAATACCAGATTGAATAGTTTATAGATAATACCAGGTTACTAGGTTGAGTAATGATGTTTAACGGAAAATATTATCCGCCGTGTTATCCCATGACTGAATTAGTTCGATTACAGTAGTCTGGCCGAAATCGATAGCATGGGAAGATACCGTACACTCTACGACGATTCGCTTGCGCAGGATGAAGCTACAACACCATCCAAGTATGTTGATCCACCAACTTCTTGATTTACATTTTGTATCAACTGGCTCAACTACATATTCTATGTCTTTCAGTCGAGAGTGCACACAACTATTCGTAACTTGTGTAACATCAAACATAATCACTCACTAGAGAAATCTTCAAATTTAGAGTTCATTGTTTCAGACTAGGTGACTAGGGCTTGAAGACTAGGGTACATCTTTTGAAGTGCGTCCAATCTCGAAATTTTTCCTCAAAATAGAGTAAACCATTTTCAGTTCATTTTTTTAGATCGATTGTTTCAATTTTTGTTCTGTTTCAGACTGAAGCTGAAGTTACGAAAGTATTTGGACAAAAGTACGTTGCGAGAAGAAGAAATAGCAGAGGAAGTGGCACGAACCATCATTTCCGATATACAGAATATGGTTCAGGTCGGAAAACGAGGTTGAGGTTACGGTAGCTCTATATTTCTGCTGTGTACGGTATCATTTTGTTTTCTTGTATACTTCGTTAGTGTTTTGTCTGTCATTGTAAGAGTTGAGAGAACCTTCCACAAGTTAAGTGAAAACGGCTGGCTGAGAATTGCAGCTGCCTTTAAATACAACTAGAAATGAAAGATGTGATGTAGGTTACTGATTATGTTTTTCTGTAAAGCTGATATCGTGCTGTATTTCTCGCTTTGTGCTGTCTTTTCCAAAAATGCTGTCTCCATCTCCCCTACTTTGTTTTTACGTTATTTTTTGTATAATTTCTGCATGGTTCGGTTTTCACATAGTATATGTACATAATTGCACTGTTTTACTGTTACTTTGTACTTTGTTAGACTTAGACCTCTTTCGCATTCACAATATGAGCATTATGCACCTTCTAGATCTGTCGATATTGCATAATTTATTGTTTTCAATCTGTTTTAGTCTAAAAATTTGTTTTTGTGACATTTTTCAGCCGGGCTCATTCTATGTTTTCTTGCTTTTCGAATAGATATATCTATTACAGTTGTTGTGATGCCAGTGACATTTCATGACTTTTATTTGTATAATTTCATAATTAATGCAGCCAAGAAATAATTGCATCTATGGGTAGGTGAAGAGCGTAATAACATAAGAAATATTGAACATGTTGTCATTTTTTCCATGGAAAGTAAATGTTTTTTTTGTATGTTGATGTTTTTGAAGAAAAAAAAAGAGTTTAGGGATTCTTTCTGAAATAATCAGTATGGCTTATTAAGACTTCATTTCACGATGCGAGAAAAACAAGCAAACAAATCACTTTATTTTGTGGTGTCGAAATTGAGAGAATGTATTTTGGTCGGTCACGGTCGCAACATAAGTGGCTATAAATGGGAAAAAGGGTGATTTTAAGAACACTAAAAACTCTCGGCATTCCAGAAACTTTTTCTCATTTCAGTTTAATATCTATAAGGTGTGACAAAATCTTCGCGGTAGTTTGATCTCGATGTATCAAACCCTGTAGTTGGCTGAGAATCATTTCTTTATTGTAGAGTTTTGAAATTGTTCTCGAAAACGTGATAGAAATGAGCTCAATTTTTCGGGATTAACCGGGCTATTGATTAACCATTTTTGGCTCCTGGTCGACCGTTTTGAAGCCGGTTCATGATGTGGTTAAAACGAGATACTCATGTCCTTGTGGAATTAAAGAAGGACGATTATGTGGTCCCACCGCAACACATCAGTCCTTTAAACTGCAATAATCGCAGTTTAAAGGACCGTTGACACGAGATCGGTCCACATAATCGTCCTACTTTAACCCCAAAAACGCAAACTTTTAACTTTAATTAGCCGAAATATATTCCTAACTCGTGTTTATGTTTTATTTCCCTGATTGTTGTTCTAGAAGTCGGTTACGGTTTCGTGACTTGTTACTGCTAACAGCTTCTCCCCCCGCTATATAACCAGTATCATCAGGGGAAAACAAAAGGCCCATCGGCTATATAAAGCGAGCGGGTGGGCGAAAAACCACAATCAGGCGGCTTCCAGCAACAGTTTATCTTTTCTCTCCCCTATTCCCCCCCCCCCCCTTCTCTTTCTTTTCCCCCTCTCTCTCTGCACACTCTCTTTCGTGTCCTTTTTTCGATTCAACACATATTTATGGGGTTTTCACACTCACATGTGGCTCTTCCACTTTTCAACAACTTTTCTATTCCAAAACAGTCAAAATAAAATACGCTCACTAGGGTTGTTAATCGAGTTCAAAATTTCGAGTTTTCGAGTTTTGGAAAATTTCGAGTTTGGCGAAAAATCGAGTTTTCGAGTTTTCGAGTTTTCGAGTTTTGGAAAATTTCGAGTTTTCGAGTTTTCGAGTTTTGGGAAATTTCGAGTTCGACTCTACTCGAAAATTTTCGAGTTTTTCGAGTCGAGTCGAGTTTCGAGTTCGACTTTAACAACCCTAACGATCACCTTACACTTCATTTCACAACTAGACTACTATAAGGTAATACCACCCATTCATACTACCTCACAACTTATTTGCTTGTTCGACTACCGTATTCCTTCTACCACATCATTACAATATGGAGACTTCCGTTTACTGCACGCTCCCTCTGCTTAATATACAGTTAATCTCCCAATCTATTATGCTGTTTTACTACCGTATACCTCGCCCATTCCTCTACATCTCCTCCCTTTAAGGTAATGGAGTTGGATGCGCGTATCAAGGCGTACCGCCTGGTGGCCTACTCGGCGGTTACCTTCTCGGTTGTGGCGGTTGTCTCAGTGTTCATCACCCTCCCAATGGTCTACAACTACATCCACAACGTCAAGAGACAAGTCAACACCGAAGTCTCTCTCTGCAAGGTACTGCTCTAAACAGAAACTATAGCATGTACTTCTATAATGATCCATGAAGGTAACTAGGCATGTTTGCACGCCACTATTACATGAGCTGATATTGAGCATACGCTTCACGAGTAAATTGTATCCTTAGTCTAACAGAATGGTCATTTTAGGGATCGGCCAAAGATATCTGGACTGAGGTTCACACTCTGAAGGACATGCCGGCCAACAGAACAGCCCGTGGAGCATACAGCCAAGGTCAGGGTGTCTCCGGATTTTCCGGAGGCGGCGGTGGCGGCGGCGGTGGATGTTCCGGCTGCTGCAACCCCGGACCTCCCGGACCCGGTGGTACACCAGGAAGACCCGGAAGACCCGGAAAGCCCGGATCTCCCGGTATGCCCGGAAACCCAGGCAGAGGCGGTGTCGGAGCTTGCGAACCCACCACCCCTCCCCCATGCACACCCTGCCCAATGGGACCACCCGGACAGGCTGGACCACCCGGACAGCCCGGAACCCCCGGTCAGGACGGAGCACCCGGAAACCCTGGAGGACCCGCCAACCCCGGACCTCCCGGACCAGCTGGACCTCCCGGAAACCCCGGAAACGACGGAGCCCCAGGAAACCCAGGAGGTTGGTTTGGTTTTGAAATATGAAAACAATGAAAACTAGTATTGTTTTCAAGTACTTCATACGTTGAACATAACATTTTCCTACTATTTTTATGAAAATTTAAAAAACTCGATCGATTTCAGCACCCGGCATGCCCGGACAGTCCGAGGAAACTCCCGGATCCCCAGGACCCATGGGACCTCCCGGCCCAGCTGGACCAGCCGGATCTCCCGGAAACCCAGGATCCGGCGGACAGGGTGGTCCCGGACCCAAGGGACCTCCCGGACCTCCCGGAGGACCCGGCCAGCCCGGAAACCCCGGACCTCCCGGTGGTCCCGGACAGTCCGGAGGTGGTGGCGAGAAGGGAATCTGCCCCAAGTACTGCGCCATCGACGGTGGAGTCTTTTTCGAAGACGGAACCAGAAGACGTTAAACGAACAACTCGAAATACATATAGTTGGTGTCGAAATAAACACATTTTCCGCCAATCTGCTGTTTGTCTTGTATAGGGTTGTTAATCGAGTTCAAAATTTCGAGTTTTCGAGTTTTCGAGTTTTGGGAAATTTAGTTTTCGAGTTTTCGAGTTTTGGGAAATTTCGAGTTTTCGAGTTATCGAGTTTTCGAGTTTTGAAAAATTTCGAGTTTTCGAGTTTTCGAGTTTTTGAGTTTTGGGAAATTTCGAGTTTTCGAGTTTCGAGTTTTTGAGTTTTGGGAAATTTCGAGTTTTCGAGTTTCGAGTTCGACTCAACTCGAAAATTTTCGAGTTTTTTCGAGTCGAGTCGAGTTTTGAGTGTTTTTGGACCCAAAAAAGATATTTTTCGAGTGCGAAATTTTGTATTTTTGATTGTTCGAGTTTTCGAGTTTTGGAAAATTTCGAGTTTTCGAGTTGTTGCGTTTTTGGAAAATTTCGAGTTTTCGAGTTTTCGAGTTTTCGAGTTTTGAGAAATTTCGAGTTTTCGAGTTTCGAGTTCGACTCAACTCGAAAATTTTCGAGTTTTTTCGAGTCGAGTCGAGTTTCGAGTTCGACTTTAACAACCCTAGTCTTGTACTATATTTCTACAAAAGCACATTCAGACGAAACCTTTGAAATGTTTTAAAACTCGAGAACATGAAATGCAAAATACACATGTTATGAACAATCGTCATGTTTCAGAAAACGTTTAATTCCGTTTACTCAAAGTGTATTTGAAGTGAACTCGAGCATTCCGATCGTTAAACAGAACGCAGCTTTGAGAACATCTGGAATAAACACAGTGAAACTAAACAGAATGACTGCTTTGCTATTTTGGCTGATCAAGCAGAATTTTAACATGGACTGAACGAACTTGAACTCAAAAGTATCACACCTAGACCAAAGCATCGACTGGAAAATGAGAAGTTTATACGTTCTTGAAACTAAAAAAGGTGATCTGCCCGCTTTTGAGAGGAATTCAACTTGGTACTCAAACATTCTCAAACCAAGTTGTTACTACACCATAATATCTGAGTTCATTTACGGGACCAGTCTGTTTTCAGTACTGTTTTCGGAAAGGTTACGGGTTTTAGCTTGCGATTCTGATTCCCTATTGCCAATTGTTGAGAATAATGTCGACCGATTCGCAGTTTGCATTAGATAACAGTCATTGAAAAATTCGCGTGTGTTCTGTAGAAGGATCAGTGGGAGTAATTTGAACTAAATCTAACGATGGAGGGCAATCTTGGTTGAGTGGGTGACGATTAAGCTTAAATGCATTAAGCTACAACCTATAAAACAAGTTTAAACATCAACAGAAAGTTCAGAGTATCCCGATGGATAGTTTACAAGAATACACTATGTTTGTTAGAATTTGAAGCAAAACCATTCATACAGTTTTCAATAAAAGACATCCGCTCAATGTGTTTAAGCTTAATCGTCACCCACTCCTTGGTTGGGCCATCATTTCTGGAAAATAGTGAACACTAATAGCCTTAGAACGACTGACACAATAACAAAACTAAAATGAGGTAGTTTCTCCCAAAGAAACGCAGAGATCTTAGCGCGCTAGTGAAATAACGTCATGAGGTATCACGTGCAAGGCACGTATAGTCACGAAAAGTTAGTAATATAATGGAGAATCGTGCACTTTTGAATTCTGCTGTGTTCAACATGTTTTACGTTATTGTGCAATTGACGTTAACAGTATATTATGGTTTCCACCCACTCATAACCCTCCGCAGTAATAAGCTCAAACTTCTAGATCAATGATTCAATGTTGACGTTTTGGAATTTCTCCAGGTTTTGGTAGTGGCTTCTTCACTACTACAAACTGGGAATTATTCATTAGTACAAGACCTCTTCATGAAATTTGGCGGATTACTGTAGATTGATTGGTGAAACAGAGTATAGTGGATCCTGCTAGGTTTTTGGAAAAGTGATCACAATTCACAAACCATCCCTTCATCACTTCCACGGTCAGAGCACAATCCTTTTTCCAGAAAAGCAGGTGAAAGAAAAACACGAAAAAGAATTCAGTTATATGTCGGTGTGGCTAACATGGTTTGTAAATGTTTAGGTACCAATTTAAATTGGATACTCAAAAACATGAACATTCGATGTAGTGTTCCGAGTTTTCATAACTTAAATAACGTCTCTGTTTTAGGTCGTGCCCATTCGCTGAGTGGTATACCTTTGGTACAATTTCAGTTACCGTTCAACGCCAGAATCGACCACAGAAAACAAGAAAAACAGTCCTTTTGTTCAGTTTTACTGTCATTTCAGCTCTTCACGACTTGTGCATTTTAGTCTAGTACCATCTCAATTATGATGTATCAAATTTTTGCTGAGCTTACTTCTGTTTACGGAAAATAGTAGTACAAGACCAACAGTAGATTGGCGGAAAATGTGTTTATTTCGACACCAACTATATGTATTTCGAGTTGTTCGTTTAACGTCTTCTGGTTCCGTCTTCGAAAAAGACTCCACCGTCGATGGCACAGTACTTGGGGCAGATTCCCTTTTCGCCACCACCTCCGGACTGTCCGGGACCACCGGGAGGTCCGGGGTTTCCGGGCTGGCCGGGTCCTCCGGGAGGTCCGGGAGGTCCCTTGGGTCCGGGACCACCCTGTCCGCCGGATCCTGGGTTTCCGGGAGATCCGGCTGGTCCAGCTGGGCCGGGAGGTCCCATGGGTCCTGGAGATCCGGGAGTTTCCTCGGACTGTCCGGGCATGCCGGGTGCTGAAATCGATCGAGTTTTTTAAATTTTCATAAAAATAGTAGGAAAATGTTATGTTCAACGTATGAAGTACTTGAAAACAATACTAGTTTTCATTGTTTTCATATTTCAAAACCGAACCAACCTCCTGGGTTTCCTGGGGCTCCGTCGTTTCCGGGGTTTCCGGGAGGTCCAGCTGGTCCGGGAGGTCCGGGGTTGGCGGGTCCTCCAGGGTTTCCGGGTGCTCCGTCCTGACCGGGGGTTCCGGGCTGTCCGGGTGGTCCAGCCTGTCCGGGTGGTCCCATTGGGCAGGGTGTGCATGGGGGAGGGGTGGTGGGTTCGCAAGCTCCGACACCGCCTCTGCCTGGGTTTCCGGGCATACCGGGAGATCCGGGCTTTCCGGGTCTTCCGGGTCTTCCTGGTGTACCACCGGGTCCGGGAGGTCCGGGGTTGCAGCAGCCGGAACATCCACCGCCGCCGCCACCGCCGCCTCCGGAAAATCCGGAGACACCCTGACCTTGGCTGTATGCTCCACGGGCTGTTCTGTTGGCCGGCATGTCCTTCAGAGTGTGAACCTCAGTCCAGATATCTTTGGCCGATCCCTAAAATGACCATTCTGTTAGACTAAGGATACAATTTACTCGTGAAGCGTATGCTCAATATCAGCTCATGTAATAGTGGCGTGCAAACATGCCTAGTTACCTTCATGGATCATTATAGAAGTACATGCTATAGTTTCTGTTTAGAGCAGTACCTTGCAGAGAGAGACTTCGGTGTTGACTTGTCTCTTGACGTTGTGGATGTAGTTGTAGACCATTGGCAGGGTGATGAACACCGAAACAACCGCCACAACCGAGAAGGTAACCGCCGAGTAGGCCACCATCCGGTACGCCTTGATACGCGCATCCAACTCCATTACCTTGAAGGAAAGGTGTGACTGGATTGAGAGGTATACGGTAAGAACAACATCGGGAAAGGGTGGAAGGTATACTGTAGACCATAGAGGATCGGTTATGAGGTTCACGCAAGTTACAAAATTACAAAAGTTACGATTGAAAATAAATTTGTGTTTCTCCCTATTTTCTATATTAATAATAGCGGTAGCACGACTAAAATGGGGCGAGGGAGGAAGTTGGAGATGGTTATAGAGAAGGAGACAGAGAGATTGAGAGAGAGAGAGGGAGAAAAAGAGAGGGAAACAGAAGGGGAAGGAAGTGGAAAAATGAAAAAAAAAAGAAGTAATTGTTAGTACAAGCCCTGCTGTTCTGGGCTGATTGTGGTTTTTGCCCATCTGCTGGTCTTTTATACCAGATGAAGCTTTTGTTTTCTAGTGATAATACTGGTTTATGTGCCGCTATTAGTACCAAATCACTGAACCGAAACCGAATCAACAACAACACACAAAGAAATCCAAACAAGAGGTTAGAAACTGTATAATTGTTTACCTGAAACGCTAAATTCCCAAAGTTTTCTCACTGCACTCTGTGAACGATTTCAACCGAAATGCAACGGTATCGAACTTTAAATACAGCTAGAAGAACATGGACTGTATGCGCTTGCGAACTCTACATGGAACACCGTGTATTTGGTTTCATTACATAGGCTTCAAATGTTGAAAAAATCAATTTTTTACAAATTCAAGTACTTGTCCACGTCAGCTGGGATAATTTACTACACGACTTTTATCTATGATGGCAGTCCATTTCCGTTCAACATCTCCCCATGCTATCGGATTTGTCGGAGTATTCATGGTGGCTTTTTAATTCCCCGCTCTGACATGCCGCCGGCATACGAGAATACGAGTGTCACTGCACAGAGCGAGAGACGCAGGATGGGATGAAACTACCGAGATGTTCTAGCATACTTACTCAGACTACTCCAATCACCCATGTGTAGTCTTTGAAAAACAGTGCGGTGCCACTTGGGGTAGTTCAAATGTAACCGAAACTCTACTCCACTTGAAACATTCACACTTTTCGAGTCGAGTTGAAAACTGGAATACCGGAAATCACAGACTTTTCCGCTTGATTAACCACCTCAGTTCCACTTATGTCATACTTTGTTATTGTGTACAGTTTAAGGACCGAGGGGTTCTCAACTGGTTTGGCATAGTATCTTATATAAGGCGGAGGCAGCTAACAGACAGCAGCTATTCGGTGATCAGTTGAATTACTTCTAGTCCATTTCCGATTGATTCAACTAAAGTGCTACATTTCTGAGATATTTGAATTAACAAGATCTAGATCAATTTTCTATATTGCAGTTACTCATGATGTTTTCTGGAAATTTATCTATTCGTTAGCGTAACCTCTTTCGTTGTAGTGTAATATTTCACTGGTTCTATAAGTACTGTAATGTAGTGAAGTATCATGAAGTGGTCAACGTAGATTATGTAAAATATAGTAATACTGTGATTTTCTTTCTCATTCTAACTTTGCTAAAGTGATTGTTTGAACTATTCCACCAATTTTACCTAATTTTGTCGTTTTTTTTCAGGGTACAATCATGGAAGACAAGGCAAAACTTCAACAGGCGGCCAGCCTCAAGAAACTAGCCTTCTTTGGCATCTCCATCTCCACGGTCCGTATTGATTCGACTATAACCATAATTTTGTAGGCAAACACCATTTGTCCATCGTAGTTTAATCTGAAAACACAAAACCTGAAACGTAAAAAAGCGTCAGTAACTATGTGCTCAAGGAGTACATTCTATGAGATTACCATTCAAAAATTTTCAAACGAAACCATTTATAATCATAATATAAGCATTTTACTAACTCCAAAAGTCTACTACAGTAATATCTCCGGGCGAACTTAACTAACCAAAAGAACACAATGTTTTGGATAATCACTGTTTTGACAGTAGTCTGAGAAAAAATGAAGAGTTTCTTGGAAAAACGAAACAATATTCCAGGTGGCCACTTTGACTGCCATCATTGCCGTTCCAATGCTGTACAACTACATGCAGTACGTACAGTCCGGTCTACAGAACGAGGTTCGTGCACGATTGAAAACCACTTAAAAACTGAAAAAAAAAACTATATTTTGACAGCAACTCAACTAGTGAAAAAGTTCGATTCACACTCCGTTTCTAACTCCAACTGTTCACTATTTCTCTAATATCCCAAGTTGAAAAACTACACCATGGCGATAAATGAAAATGAAATGATGAATAACTTGTTGAACCTATTGAAATAACCTTGAAATAGTTAAGTACAGTTGTATTCGTTACAACGAACAAGTGTTTCAGGTTGACTTCTGCAAACACCGAACCGACGGTCTTTTCGACGAGTTCCAACGGGTAGGTCAAATATTTTGGTGACCAAATCGTAGCCCCAGTTAGACTAAACACTTTTTACGAAGTTGAGAAAAACTCGTGTCAAGCGAGTTTCACTCTAGTAATGTGCTCGTGTCAAGCGAGTTTCACTCTAGTAATATGTCAGCAAGCCTCACTATCTGGCAAATTGGTATATCGTGGGACAGTCTCTAAATTGTGGAGATAACGTTGTAAGAGGACACATTTGTCTCCAAAAAGTCACCTTTTCATAAATAACCACACTTTCTTCTTGTTTCAGTTCGAGAGTGCGAAGGGAGTTGATTCCCGTTCAAAGAGACACACTGGCTGGCAGCAACACTCGGCCAGAGCTAGACAGGCATACAGTCAAGGTGGGAAAGGGATAAGGAATGGGAACAACGTTATATAAGCAATAATATAAGGTGTTCTCGGAATACTCTTAGGAATATTCCTTGCAATATTACACACGAGTACACGTTCGGTACAACAACTCTCGGGTTGAAGGTGAAAAACAGTAATATTCAATGTATCTGTCTTGTTCTCAGCGCATTGAAGCGTTAACACTGTCTCAAAAGCGCGGTAATAACCATATGACGATTCAGGTCCTTCCTACTCGGCTCCAGTGGAGGGAGGCGGCGGCGGCGGTGGCTGTTGTTCATGTGGAATCGGACCAGCCGGTCCCCCCGGAGCCCCCGGAGAGGACGGTTCACCCGGTCAGGACGGAGGCGCCGGAAACCCCGGATCCCCCGGACCGGATGCTTCCAACGGACCCTCGAGTGCTCCAGAAGTGTGCATGAACTGCCCCGCCGGACCACCCGGAACTCCCGGTAACGCCGGACCTCCCGGACCACCTGGACAGCCCGGAGGACGCGGTCAAGACGCACCACCATCGCAGCCAGGACCTCCCGGACCACCCGGACCTGCCGGAAACCCCGGAAATCCAGGACAACCCGGAGGTGACGGACAACCAGGAGGACCAGGACAGGTCATTGACGGTCCCGGCAGCCCAGGACCCGCAGGTTGGTGACTTTTCAAGAATGCTATTTTCTGTTTTCACCCAAGTAAGGGATACAGATCTATCAGGAACAAACACTCTTAGATAACGTCGAATTCCAAAAAGCTTTGATCTCTTCGAGGATTCTGGTAATTCCTACCCCGAAAATTGAATTGTTTTTCAACCTTTGTTGAAAAATAAACACAATATTACTTTTAGGACCTCCCGGACCAGCAGGACCTCCCGGCCCACCCGGAGGGCCCGGAAGCCCAGGAAGTGCCATGCCCGGACCTCCCGGTCCCCCCGGAGATGCCGGTCAGGATGGAGGTCCCGGAAACCCGGGAGCTCCCGGTTCTCCCGGACAGCCCGGCGAGTCGGGATCAGGGGGTGGTTGCGACCACTGCCCACCACCAAGAACCGCCCCCGGCTACTAAAACGAGGGTAGAAAACACGAAAATAAAGAGCTTTCTTTCAATTTCTTGAAATGTTGTAGAGTTTCTGTGTACGCAGAAAATTCAATACACAAAGCAATCATTACCAGTATGATAAGGCGGAAAACTACCACGAACATTGAAATTTGTAAAATCAAAAATTCATTTGATATGACAAGCACTTGAAGGTAGAAACCACAAAAAACAAAAAGTTTGTTTCACTTTCACTCTCCAAATGCTCTACAGTTACTGTGTTTGCAGACAATAATAATGAAAATACTTAATGCAAGTGAGATACCACAAAAAAACATAAACTATCGGTTGGAAAGTCAAAAACGTTCCACAAATTGATCGAAGCCAACCATCGACACTGATAAAACATTTAAAGAACTTGTAAGGGAACAATTGGGTACCATTTGAACCAGTGAACCGTGAAAATCCTCACACTCACGGAGTTGTGAGCTTCAAAAGTAGTCGAGGGCAAATTTAAAGCGTCAACCACTTTGTTTTGTACCCAAACAATGCCGTTGTACTTTATTTCCTAACTCAGGTTGAAACCTGGAAATCTAGAAAATTTGATCAACGGAACACTGAAATTTGCGGTAATCAAAACGGATATTACGAGTATATTATTGGACGAAATTTGCATTGAAACGCGTTTGTGGTTGGAACCCGCGCATATCGAACTACAATCCAAGTTTGTTTACACTCTAGATGTTGCGGTAGCCCGCGAACTGCATCACTGTAGTTTTTTTCCAGTCATCATAACGTTTCAGAGAGACTGGTTTGAACGCCAATTTTGGCTTACAACGTTAGCCAGAAAGGCACGTGAGTCAGAGAAGCGCGCGCAATCAAAATCCACTCACTCCACATCATTAACTGCGTCTCTGCCAGTGAGCAAAAATTAGTAAAATGTTGAAAACAAAGCTTTGAATTGAACACTATAGTGAGGAAAGGACATATACTGATTTGTCTCAGTTTTGTCTTTTGTTTGCAAAATCAATTCAGCCCTTTAAACATAGAATGTGCGAGGAAGGTTGTAAACTTCCCGCGTGTGTTGGTTCGCGAAGTATTTGAAAATTGCCTCAACTTCCCACTCTACCAATCACATGTGAACATGTTATAGAAACCGTTTTCAAAATGGTCCCTAGAAAAATAGTTAAAGTAGGACGATTATGTGGACCAATCCCGTGTCAACGGTCCTTTGAACTGCAATTGAAAAATGTATTGCAGTTTAAAGGAATGAAGCGTTGCGATTGGACCACATAATCGTCCTTCTTTAACTGGTTTGTTGAAACTAGGGTTGTTAAGATCAAAATCGAAAATCGATTAAAGTCGAAATAAAATCGAACTTCGATTTTCTCGAAATTTCGCCAAAATCGAAAAGTCGAAACTCGAAAAACAGAGATCATACAAAATGTGTTCAAAATCGAAATTCGAAAAAGTTGGATTCACATATTCTGTGTTTTTCTAGTAATCTGAGTGAACAATATTATCACTTTTCAGTGTAAGCAGAATAAAAGGTTTTTATTTTTTATCCTCAACTGTATGCCATATTTCTTCTCAACCAATCGTTTCAATGAAATTTATGTTCTGTGTTGACAATTGCTATGTGTATTTGGTTTTCTGTGTACCGACAAAGTCGAGAACATCGACAAAATTGAAAGAAAGCTCTTTATTTTCGTGTTTTCTACCCTCGTTTTAGTAGCCGGGGGCGGTTCTTGGTGGTGGGCAGTGGTCGCAACCACCCCCTGATCCCGTCTCGCCGGGCTGTCCGGGAGAACCGGGAGCTCCCGGGTTTCCGGGACCTCCATCCTGACCGGCATCTCCGGGGGGACCGGGAGGTCCGGGCATGGCACTTCCTGGGCTTCCGGGCCCTCCGGGTGGGCCGGGAGGTCCTGCTGGTCCGGGAGGTCCTAAAAGTAAGATTGTGTTTATTTTTCAACAAAGGTTGAAAAACAATTCAATTTTCGGGGTAGGAATAACCAGAATCCTCAAAAAGATCAATGCTTTTTGGAATACGACGTTATCTAAGAGTGTTTTTCCTGATAGATCTGTATCCCTTACTTGGGTGAAAACAGAAAATAGCATTCTCGAAAAGTCACCAACCTGCGGGTCCTGGGCTGCCGGGACCGTCAATGACCTGTCCTGGTCCTCCTGGCTGTCCGTCACCTCCGGGTTGTCCTGGATTTCCGGGGTTTCCGGCTGGTCCGGGTGGCCCGGGAGGTCCTGGCTGCGATGGTGGTGCGTCTTGTCCACGTCCTCCGGGCTGTCCGGGTGGTCCGGGAGGTCCGGCGTTACCGGGGGTACCGGGAGGTCCAGCGGGGCAGTTCATGCACACCTCCGGAGCACTTGAGGGTCCGTTGGAAGCATCGGGTCCGGGGGATCCAGGGTTTCCGGCTCCTCCGTCCTGACCGGGTGAACCGTCCTCTCCGGGGGCTCCGGGGGGACCGGCTGGTCCGATTCCACATGAACAGCAGCCACCGCCGCCGCCGCCTCCCTCCACTGGAGCCGAGTAGGAAGGACCTGAATCGTCATCTGGTTATTACCGCGCTTTTGAGACAGAGTGAACGCTTCAATGCGCTGAGAACAAGACAGATACATTGAATATTACTGTTTTTCACCTTCAACCCGAGAGTTGTTGTACCGAACGTGTACTCGTGTGTAATATTTCAAGGAATATTCTTAAAAGTATTCTGAGAACACCTTATATAGTGAGTGCCAAATTTATAAATTTCTGTCTCTCGCCGGAATCGAACCTGTGGGCAAAAGATTCGTAGCAGGGCGCTAACCACTGCGCTATTAGAGGACATAACCAAAATCTTTGATACCAAAGATGTGGGTGCGTACACAGCGAAAAGTGAGATATACAGTAGCCTCCCGCCTTTCCATTGGCGACGACTATATTATTACTACAATAACTTCGTTTTTCATTCTTCCTCTCTTTCCCACCTTGACTGTATGCCTGTCTAGCTCTGGCCGAGTGTTGCTGCCAGCCAGTGTGTCTCTTTGAACGAGAATCAACTCCCTTCGCACTCTCGAACTGAAACAAGATTGAACTGTGGTTATCTCTGTAAAGGTGACTTTTTGGAGACAAATGTGTCCTCTTACAACGTAATCTCCACAATTTAGGTTTTGTCCTACATTCTACCAATTGGCAAGATAGTGAGGTTTGCTGACATAATACTAGAGTGAAACTCGCTTGACACAAGCGCTGAGTTTTTCTCAACTTTGTAAGAAGTGTTGAGTCTAACTGGGGCTACGATTTGGTCACAAAAATATTTGACCTACCCGTTGGAACTCGTCGAAAAGACCGTCGGTTCGGTGTTTGCAGAAGTCAACCTGAAACACTCGTTCGTTGTGAAGAATACAACTGTACTTAACTATTTCAAGGTTATTTCAATAGGTTCAACAAGTTATTCATCATTTCATTTTCATTTATCGCCATGGTGTAGTTTTTCAACTTGGGATATTGGAAAAATAGTGAACAGTTGGAGTTAGAAACGGAGTGTGAATCGAACTTTTTCACTAGTTGAGTTGCTGTCAAAATATAGTTTTTTTTTTAGTTTTTAGGTGGTTTTCAATCCTGCACAAACCTCGTTCTGTAGACCTGACTGTACGTGCTGCATGTAGTTGTACAGCATTGGAACGGCAATGATGGCAGTCAAAGTGGCCACCTGGAATATTGTTTCGTTTTTCCGAGAAACTCTCAATTTTTTCTCAGACTACTGTCAAAACAGTGATTATCCACCAAAACATTGTGTTCTTTCGGTAAGTTAAGTTCGCCGGAGATATTACTGTAGTAGACTGTTGGAGTTAGTAAATGACTTAGATTATGGTTAGAAATGGTTTCGTTCGAAAAAGTTAGAACGGTAATCACATAGAATGCACTAGTTGAGCACATAGTTATTGACGCTTCTTCACGTTTCAAGTTTCTTGTTTTTAGATCAAACTACAAAAGAAACAGGGTCATCATAGAATGTTGTGGTTATTTCTGAATCAAACACTACTGACCGTGGAGATGGAGATGCCAAAGAAGGCTAGTTTCTTGAGGCTGGCCGCCTGTTGAAGTTTTGCCTTGTCTTCCATGATTTTACCCTGCAAAGGACAAAAAAGAAGTAGGTAGAAAGGCTGAAAAAACATCTTGACCGGGTTCGAACTTATACTTAAATGGTTTTCATATCTATAGCAACCGTGGAACAGTTCACCACCTGATGAATAGCAAGAATGTGATAGATGCTGGAATGTAAAAAACGGTAACACAAGGAGTGAACCATATCAAAATATCCTATTAAGTTTGAGATCACTAGTGGACAAAACCGGAAATGATGTACTAGTAGTGGTAATCTGATTGATCACTGAGTGGCTGATGTCTATTAGCTGCCTTTCGCCCCTTATAAGATACCGTGCACAACCGGTTGATAAGCCCCGCCCCTTAATCTGTGCACAAACATAGTATAAGGTAAGTGGAACCAAACTGATTAACTGGTTCACATAAAGAACTACATTAGCCACAATAAACAACAAATGATAACAACAACTGCAAACAACTAATTCTCAGTCACAACTCCAAAGTCAATAACTGTCCAGTTTCCGGAATAAAAAACCGTAGACTACGATGGCACAGTGCTATTGCCGCTTCCGTTCATGGTTTTTCGGAAGAAAGCCAACAAGGTGACATTCTGCTTTATCTCGCTGTGTTTGTGGTCCCATCCTGTCATTTTTCGGTGAAACTCGTGAACTATGGAGGTCATCGAGTTCAAAGTACAAGTCTGCCATAGCACTGTCTTAATACTGATTAAAACCTGAATGATCTTGGAACGGGAAACGAACTTTATTACTATCACTTTTTCTTTGAGCTTCAGTATGAGACGATAAAATTTTGTGCTGTGCTCCGATTCTCAATCATCCTTGAAACGGGTTGTATCTTAATTTTTCGCAAAAGTATCGACAGCGGAACTTGCAAATCATACAAACAGTTTATTGAATTCCACAGTGCGATAGAGAGGAAACCGCAAAGCTCAATAAGCTGGTTTTTTTGCACACGTAGTTCCTTATAACGTACGTGCAGTAGTTGGGTTGCCATCTGTTGTTCCAGTCTACAATGGTCGAAGAGCCACCTGTATACACCTGAAATGAGAAAATCATGCACAAGTCAGCTCTAAAACATCTATATAGTTGATATAAAAACCAGTGTGAAATGGTAGACGATTGGCTTATGAGATTGAACTGAATGGAGAATGGGAAAAATGAAGGAAATATTAGTTTCTTTTTATAGGTGCTAATGAACTCGCTCGAGTGCAATCGGCGTTGTTACCTCCATAAGAGGGCTCATCAGGACCCCATAGACGATAGTCTAACTGAAATGCACAAAACTATGCCTAATCGCACAAAATTAAATGCTGAATTAGAAGACGATCCAGCTATGCTCTAGTCAGTTCAATTGTATGCGAACACCCACTGAATCAATACGTATGAAATACATTGTTTTACGCCGACTTAAAACGTTCACGTTAAACTATGCTGATCATACCGCTTTCCTGTATAAAGAAGTGTTGAACTACCACTGTTCTTACTCGAACAACAATTTTATTCTATCGTCGGAGCTGCATTTAAATGAAATACAAAAGTGAAAACCAATCGGGTTGTACTGATTGTGTTTCGGTTGATATCCACCTGAAATGCTTTAACTCAGAGAAATGACCAACCGCTGTTCCATCAGTCTAAAGGCCGTATGCATGAAACATCCCGGGTCGGGTTGGGATGCTATCCCGGGCTATTTCCCGGCCAATTCAGTTCGGGATAGCATCCGACCCGGCCCGAGAAGTTTCATGCATACGGCCTCAGGTCCATTGTCCCGCCAAACGAGTCAACCCTATCCAAGTTGTGTCGTATTCGCCCACTGGATGACCACTCGTGGCAAGCACTGAGCGTAAATACAGAGATATAATTTTCACTACACAGTATGTGTCTATGAATTGATACAACAGAGTATAGGATACATGAGATATAGTAGCTGTGTTTTTGATATAAGACGGTTCCAACTAAATTTTTTTCAAAATTCAAAGTAATTCACGGAATTCTGTCAATCTGTGAACGGGAACATTTTCTTGCGCCTTGCGGTCGAAATGACACAATTTAAGGTTTCTTGTCAACGCGATGTTGGCATTTGACAATGAGATTCAGATTCTTTTGGCAAATGCTAAGTGAACGGAGTTCGCTTGTCACTTGTCATCCAAAGGGACCATCTTTACCATTTGCCATTCGCACTGATTCATTTTGACACGTGCCAAACCGTTGAGAGGATTCGAACCCTTAGCCGTTGGGCCAAAAGCAAGCGCACTACCACTACACTAAGGGAGCACCTGCATTTGAAAAGCATGGACCGCGCTATATGTAACCCCGCCGCAATTGTTCAGATTAACGTTGCCACACATGAGTGTATTAAAAGGGATTAGTTTATTTAAAAAAATTAATTTTCATAAATATAAAACGTGAATTTAAAAGTTGAACTCACCAAAAAAACATTTCCGCTAGTTAAAAGCCAGTAGCAACTTTTCGCCCAACATCGCAGGTTTAAGTGCTTACTGTATTCCCTTTTCCGCTTCTCGTTTTTTCTTTCAAAGATTCGCACCCATAATTCGATAATCTATTTTCATCCCGTTATGAATATGCCCGCCCCGGTGTGTGTACGAACTGTTCGCGCTCTGGAACGTAGCCCGCTTAGTGTAGTGGTAAGCGTCTCGCTTTTGGTGTGGCGGGGTCAGGTTCGATTCCCAAATGAGGCAAAACCTGGTTGGCACGTGTCAAGAAAGAGGATCGTTCCTGGTAATTGTCAGTGTTGAGCAGTGATAATATCACTTGCCAAGTGTTGAGCAGTGATAATATCACTTGCCAAGTGTTGAGCAGTGATAATATCACTTGCCAAGTGTTGAGCAGTGATAATATCACTTGCCAAGTGTTGAGCAGTGATAGTATCACTTGGCAGACATCAATATCCATGTTGGCGCTTGTCAATTGGGTTGGCTCTAATATTTCTCAGATACAACAGCAACTTTGACAAGATAATGGTTTACGTGTCACACCCCCTCCGTTGACAACATTTTGGTAGAAAAACGGAAATTTTGAAAAAATTTAGTTGGACCCGTCTTATATCTTGGCAGTAATTCTCTAACCGTCTCAGTCCAATGTCCAATTGTCCCATTCAAAAGTCTCAATATGCTAATGTCGTTTTTCACTCTCCCATTGTCTGCGTGTATTTGGACTATTCTACAACACGTTATAGACAGGGTGCCAGGCTCAAAGAATCTCAAAGAAGAAGTCTCGACAATAATCTTATATGTATGATGATCACCACCTCGAAACAACGCAGAGTGAAACAATAATTACGTAAATATGTGATATATGCCAACAGTTAAAGAATGCAAGACAACAGGGTGAGGGTAAATGATGTGGCGTGTAGACGTAGAATTGCTTTTCAATTTCGCTTCTCGGAAACGACTTACTGAGATGAAGTTGCTCTCCTCGTCAGTGTGAACTGAGGTTAAGTGAGCGGCGGACTCAATGCAAATGTCCTCCGCTGACCAGAAGTCTTGCGCGAATCCAACATGAACATGGCAAATTACACAAGAAACCCGGTATTTCGTTAACTTAATCAGGTAGCCCTAACCGGGTTACCTGGTTAACCATTCTGATAACCCCTTATTAACCCTTTTTCACAATGTCTTTTGGGAAAATTTTGAGGTTACCAAGTGGTCAACAAAAGGGTTAACCAGGTAACCCGGTTAATGGTTGACTTATAGGGTTAACGAAAACCGGGTTAATTAAAGAATTTGCCCATGTTGTCTAGACCACTCATGAACAAGGTTCTCACAGGCTGGATCTCTCACAGAAAAACACTAGATAAACGATGCTCACCCTGTAGAATGAGTTTGTGATAGCGTAGTATGTCCAAGTACTGTCGCAGTGAGCTGAAAAACTTGGCTTCAATGACAATTACTTTTATGTCCTACTAGAAATTCGGACATGCCTCAATGTATTAATCTTTCAATCATTTCAAAAACCGATCGAAAAACTGTTATTCCGCTATTGATGACTAAAATAAAGTTAATTAAGACCAGAGTTATTACACTAGGGTTGTTAAAGTCGAACTCTAAACTCGACTCGACTCGAAAAAACTCAAAAATTTTCGAGTTTTTTTCTGAAACTCGAAAACTCGATAACTCGGAATTTCCCAAAACTCGTAAACTCGAAAATTTACAAAACTCGAAAACTCGATAACTCGAAAACTCGAAATTTTCCAAAACTCAAAATTTTGATCTCGATTAACAACCCTATATTACACAAATGAATGAGTAAACTAAGATTAATAAATACTCTCTATGATATGTATGAAGAAACTAAGATCTCACGAATATGCGAGGGAGTCGGGCAGAAGCTGCGGTGGGACAATGGGTCTTTGTTGGCGGAGGAGTTGTGGGGACAGTACAGTGGGACAGATCTTTTCAGGGCACGTCACTGTGGGACAGGTAACTGGGGGACAAGTTACTGTCTTGCAGACGGGACAAATCGGCGATTTAGCAGCTGCCACGGGACTGTGTGGTACGGTACTAGTACGGTAACTCGCACACGTACGGCTTCCCGCCGTCAGGATCTGATGCGCTAAAAGAGTTCGTGCTCACATCCTTGGACTCCGAAATTCCGGTAGTTCCCGTACACAACCATGTCAACGTTCTTTTTCAGTACATTTGGATTTTTCAAAGTATATTCTCTAGCGCAAACTTCAATTTTGCATACTCTCAATACTCGTTCACTCGTTCTAATAGGGATGCGAGTCGGAGAGTCTTATCAATCACGAAAAGTTTTGAGCAAATCAAACAACCTGAAAGAGTTTTGTATTTATATTTGGGAGCCTGATTTTGCCAGTAGCGGGCAAAGTCGGCTGGTATTGTCGCCATTTTCCCCATAAAGACAGCAGAGAGTTCGATTGATTGAGCGATGCGGGGCGAGCGGTTGTTGATTACTTGCCAACAGGCGAGGAAGTGTGTAGATCAATGATACGCAGACTGGCTGGCTCCTCGCCAAATCCCGCCCCTCACAACATCGATGGTACGGTGTCCACAACGGTTTGACAAATCCTATATGCTTCATGAATGAGCTTTATGTACTATACTCCAATTTCGAAATAGGTAAGTGTTATGAGTTTGATTCTGGAGAAGTAGAGATGTCTATGTAAACTACAAATGAAACTTCAGATGGACTTCGAATTCAGTATATTCCCAAACTCACGTCCATTTGTCACCAGCACAGAACAGGCAATATTGCCCGATGGCTCTACTGGAAAGCAAACAATCGTTATAGTCGTTGCCAATGGAAAGGCGGGAGGGTACTGTATATCTCACTTGCCGCTGTGTACGCACACATGTTTTCGTTTCCAAAGCTTGCCGTTTCGATCTCTCATAGCGCAGTGGTTAGCTCTCTAAAACTGATCTTTACTTTCTTGACACTCGTTTTTATACTAGTGGTTAATGTCTCTGGAACATTCATGTTTGCTCTAAGAAATAGTCTTTCGAAAATCTTGGTACGATGCCAATGGGTCTCAGTGGGAATGAAACGAACTATAATTATGAGTGTGCTCGAAGTGAAAACAGACACGACACTTCATCGTCATTTACAGTGGATGTTAAACACAGAAAAAGGTTGAGAACTGCGGCATCAATGAGCCGGCTTCTTGCACACATAGTTTCTGATGGTACGGGAGCAGTAGTTAGTTTGCCATCTATTGTTCCAGCCTGTGCCACCATTCGATCCATCAGTATATATCTGGAAGTGAGAGGTGATTGAACTATTATCTGGTGATATTTTCCGAACAAGAGTGAAATAGCTGAACACTGATTGGTCTCAATAAGTCGGGTCCTTGATAAACTATGAGAATATGATATTCGTTTTGTAGATCTCACAATTTCGCATGAAATTTCTTTTTCGTCTTCATTCAACATGAAGGATGAATATTGTGCTCCTGCACAAATTACGGCACAGAAACTAGTTCATTCTAAGCCCAATAGAGACGGAGTGCGATTGTTGAGCACTATAAATAAAGAGGCTCCGACAGGAACCGAATCTCGTGCTTTGCGCTTCACGGTTAATTGCGTCGCTCCTATGCAAATGCGCAACAAAAACTGAGATTTTGATATTTTATGGAACATTTAATCACATTTCATTTGCGGAGATGCGAAAACTTCGTTTTTGGAGGCATTCGCGGTGGAGCGACTGGATTAACCGTGGAGAGCAAGGTATGAGATTTGGTTCCTGTCAGACCATCTTTATAGGTTCGTGTTGGTTGAATAAATCGTTGTGAGCAGCTCCGTTCCCAGAATGTTATCCAAACAGCTTTGGTAACGCATACAATACAGCAATCACAGTGTTTAAACTCACGCGGGTGCAATCGGCAGGGTAATCTATATTATATTCAGGCACAGGACCCCATAGACGGTAGTCTAACTGAAAAGAATTGTTTCGATTGACGAGTCCGTGACAAAAGCAACAAATTTATTTTTATGGTCGCTTATCGCAAAAATGCGGCGTTTGTAATGGACACGCGCCCTCGCTCACGTACGAAAACGCTAATAACATTGTTTACAAGTTCTATTTTCATTCAAACTAAGAAAAACGGACCTTTAGAATCTGTAACTATAAAAAGCGACTGTTAGAAAAATGGAATTCTCATCACCACATTAAGTTCTGGGTCAAATCAAGTGCATAGGAGCCATTCTCACGCATGGAGCGAGGTGTTAGATATTGCACACGTGTTCTGATAATGAACATTTCATGTAAATTTTCAATATCAAGAACGTTCGGGAAGTATTTTCAATTCAAATTTCATACCTTTTTATCCTCACTGTAACATAACGAAGACAATTTCCAAAAAGTCTGTACACGACTAAAGGCGCATTTTCATAACGAAGTTTTCAAGGGGGGGCATGATTCTCACCCACAGAATAGTAGATATATTTTATAACCAAACTGGGTGAGAATCCTGTCAAAATCAACCCTATCTACTAACCCAAACTAGGAAAAAGTGAAAAAGAAGCAAAACGTCCAACCGCTGTTCCATCAGTCCAGGTCCATTGTCCCGCCAAACGAGTCAGTCCTATCCAGGTGCAGTCGTAGTCACTCACTGGATGACCAGTAGAGGCGAGTACTGAGCAAATAGAAAAGTATCATGTACAGTGTGTAAGATTATGTCAAATCGTTGTATACCTACAATTTCGCGAGGGGCGCAATTCGGCGAGTGGACATCTCATCTGCTTATCTCTGTAAAATATGTGAAATACACACACTCTTCTAGCGTGGACAGACAATATACAACCGCTCTCTCGGCTTCGCACAATTGACTCGACCTTTCGCTATCCTTTTTGAAGAAATGAACTCCATGAATCAATAAAACGGTGGGTGGTTCACTTAAGATCTAGTGTGTTCTCAAATTGACTTCAGCACAATACGTTGACTAACGTGAAACAAAGTTGTTCTCCTCGTCACTATGAATTGAGGTCAAATGAGCGTCGGACTCGACGCAAATGCTCTCCGCTGACGAGAAGTCTTGCGCGAATCCAACCTAAAAACAACATTTCAACATCTGACCATAGATTTTCATACATAAACGCCAAATGGGTCACAACACACTACTTAGAGATTTTTTTCGACCGCCGACCCGAATTACGGCCGGTGGCACGGCGCAAACAGGCAGGCAGCGGCCTTCAGGCTATTCTGCGTCTCTCTGATCTGCCCACTCTCTCGTCGAGTCCGCTACGAAAGTGGCTGACCAAGTAGCTGAGAGTTATCTGAGCGTTAGCGACCGCTCAGAAACATTAGCGCCGATTTTCTGCGATTGGCCAGCTATGAAAAAGAGAGCATGGAGGCAGGCTGATACAGTCTGTGTCTCTCTGACCTGCACACTCTGTCGTTTAGGCCGCCACAAAAGTGGCTGGCCAATTGGGTGGAAATCGTTTCAGGAGCTAAGTAAAATTGGCACCAATTCTCTGCGGTTACCTGCAGACAGACGAAGACACTCTGGGTCTCTCTGACCTGCAAGTTCACTCGTTTTTGTAGCTGGCCAAGCGCAGAAAGTCAAGAAGTTGTTTCTTACCTTGTAACATGAGTTGGTGATGGCGTAATACGTCCAGGTACTGTCGCAATAAGCTGGAAAGCATCGTTTTTGATCGCCAATAGAAGCTTTGGATGACGCTGTAGCGAATTTGCTGGTAGTCAACTGAACATTCTTAACACACTCTTTGCACAGAGAAATAAGGTTTCCGCATGATTGATAAAGCTCAAGTTCATTGCGGAACGGACATGATTTCCACTAAACTAGCTAAAAAAAACGAAAAAGAAAATTTAATAAAACTCTTAATTCCGACAAAACTCAGAATTTAGAACAATGTATTTCTCATACCCAGAAACAAAAAAGCCTTTTGGCACAATGTATTAAGTTCCTACGAATATGGGCCGGGGCTGGACACGGGGCTGCAGTAGGTACACGAGTGGTAGGAACAGTGGGACAGGTCACTTTGGGACAAGTGTGCGATGGGGCAGCCTGTACCGTAGAACCGGCGGCAGAGTACGGTATCTCGCACACGTACGGCTTTTCCACGTCAGGGTCTGATGTTCTGGAAATGGTGAGTTTAGTCCACGTAGAGTACGACTTCATGAAACATCTACCTCTCTCATCTCGCACGTGTGGAAATTGTAAATCACGAGCACGCTACTGATCTACAGTCTGTACTGCGGTAGCGCTTCGAAGCTTTTCTATACCATTTTCATTGCATCAAGTTTTTGTGTGCACTTATCGAAATCTTGAATGTTTTCGATCTTCATTAGTGGGGAAATATTTCTGAATACTCACGTCCACTTGTGACTTTTCAGCAGAACAGAACAAGCAATATTATCAGACGGCTCTCCTGAAAGAAGAGAAATCGTGATTAATAAATGGATAAACTACGGAGTTAGATGATTGGTCGACATAAAGAAAAGTACAAAGTTCGGCGATGTCGTCAGGATTTTTCATCTTTGTCTAGTGCTTTGGTCAATGAAAACAAATATACTCAACCTGGGAACCAGTCGGTGTAACCCCAAGAAGATCCATCGGTCCAGGACCATCCGTTGTTGTCTCCTATGTTGGCACCAATCCAATAATCATTGTAACCCGCAAACATGGATTCGGCGGTTTCTGTGAAAACATCATTCAGCGATCAAAACTACGCAGAGGGTGTACAGTTTGAGAACAGGATTATTGGAAAAACAAAATGTAAATGTGATTGTGTTAATAGAGTTCAAGTTAATGGACTAATATGTGCAAAAACGTTATAATTAAGTTAACAGTTATCTTGATGTCTCAGACTACGCTACGACCGCTCGTTATTGGTTAATTATTCAGAAAGTTTTTTGAGAGGCGTTTTTCTCCACAATTTGCTGACTGAGAACCTAGTGAACACAGCGTGTAGAGTGAAATATGGGTTTTCTGCCAAAGTCTCAGTAGAGGTATACGGCGCTGATTTCCGTTTAAGTTTAGTATACGATAGACGGTCATTAAAGAAGGACGATTATGTGGTCCAATCGCAACGCTTCAGTCCTTTAAACCGCAATATATTTTTCAATTGCAGTTTAAAGGATGTAACGGGATTGGTCCACATAATCGTCCTTCTTTAAAACACTATACCTCCAATAACAGCATTCTCAAAGGAGTTGTGAATGGAGGCGAGATGACCATCAAAGTTCTGAATGCAATTCTCTTCTGCTGAGAAGTACGATTCAAACTGAGCCACGTACTTGTAGCATCTGGAAATCGAAGATTATTCAGATTCAAGAAAATCGAAAATTAATTTGTCCAATATCAGACGTTACACGTTGATGAAAGTGTCACGTGATCTCACGTGATCTCAAGTTTTACCTGTGTTCGCGACAAATGCCTTGCTTGAAAAAGACGCGATCACAACTACGGAGTGGAGGACTGCAGAACCCAGTAACAACTCGTGAACTATTTACTCTTGAGAATAGGTTCATTCACACGAGATGTTCCATGAGCGTCTCTTTATAGTTGGGCGCTCAATAGAATATCTCTATGGTGAATCATTCCATACCCTTTTAAAACTTTCATTCTGCAACGTGTTTGTCAGATATTGTTCCACTTACTTTTGGAATGTTTCGTCGCATTTTATGTCTGTTGGACAACTTGCCCAACAAAGTGGCAGAAGAACGAGAAAAAAGAGTCGCATGGTTGGGAATGAATTATCTTATCTCTGTGGCAAAACTAGGGAAAGAAAGAGATGTTGTGTGCACACTGATGATAAGAAGACCGTTAAAACAACAAATATAAGACAAATGGGTTTCAACAACCTTGGTTATTTTTCGAGATGAAAACTACTTGCATTTACGGTGGATCGGAATCTACAACAGTCATATCCATCTAATTTATATGGTTTAAAAAAATACTTTTTCGCAAATGCATGAAAAAATGACCAAACATTTGGACGGTTTCTTGTGACTGTTGCCCCTACACTTCAGTCATGCCGTAGAGAAGGAAAAAAGGTCATTGAAAAGATAAAAATGATTAGCGAAGAATAAGAATGAACGTTCATTGAAAAATCACACGTGATTCAATGCATTGCAAAAAGTGTTTGAACACAAACAAAGCCCAATAATGATAAACCGAAACCCAGAGACCCAGAAACAGTGATGACGAACGTTTCAACTGAGCATCTATTCATCAAGACGCCGGTTTCTTGCACACGTAATTTCTGAGGACATCGTAGCAATAGTCGTAGTCCCATTTCCTAGTCCAGCCTGGGCCACCCGACCAACCATTAGGGTAGATCTGAATGATGTGGGTTTCTCTATTTCAAAAGGTCTGGTTGGTAAGTTTTCTTCACCAAGCGGCTGTTCACATTTGTCCCAGCGAGTCGAGCAAGCTAGAAAGAATACCCGTGCTCTTCGAACACACCAATCCCCAGTAAACGGGTAGTGGTACCACGTCGCTCGGACTGACACACTATTTCGCCAGGGGCCGCTACAAAAGTAACTGGTTAATTGGCGTGAAGTTGCCCGAAACGATTGTTCTCGGTTCACGCTCATGAAACTCACCTTACCACAGTTATCGGTGGTTGGACGCGGTGTATCTTGACCCCATTGCTGATAGTCGACCTGAAATTAATCAATAACTCACTGTTGTCGCTACCACATTTGTAATTTTTTCTGTGAGTTTTTCTGTGTGATATTCAATAAGAGGGACTTCATATTTGAGACTTGACGCTACCGTTCGTGAGCTCTACACAAGCAAGCCAGGACTGACAGAAAACAATTGAAAAAGGCGTTTCTTTTTGAATTTAGTTTTTGAGATAACAGTGACCGTATGACAAATGAGAAATACATAATCAAAGGTATTAACTTTTTTGTCTATATCTCGCTTCGTTTTCTCAGAACAGCGATTAACGTAACAACACCGATAGGAGGATTGCCGCTGGTGATCACTGTTTCTTCGGTTCACACAAAAATGTTCGAATGACCACTTAGTTGTTGACGTTTTACCAATTTTCATAGACGAGTTTTGCTCTTAGCTTTTGTGAAAATTTTGATCGGGTCTGTGGATATTGGAACGTTTACAAAGTAATTGGATTTCCGAACTAGGACAGCTCGAGAACAATTGGTTATTCAGTTTTTTTTAGCGAATCGTTGAGAGAGAGTATAGGTCTCAGCAGCGTGCGCTTCCAGCCTAGTAAGTCGATTGACAGTCATTAGGGTTGTTAAAATAAAACTCGAACTCAGAAAACTCGAAATTTATAAAACTCGAAACTCGAAAAACTCGGAATTCGGAAAACTCGAAAAACTCAAAACTGGATGAACTCGAAAACTCGAAACTCGAACTGGACAATTTCGAGTTTTGCGACTTCGAGTTTCGAGTTTTCGAGTCAAAAACAGTGTTTATTTACACAAAGTTACTTTGGTTTTTATTACTTAATTTCTTCGTTCTTCTCAACATCTTGCATTCTTTCCATTTGTCACCCCGAAAGTGTTTAAATTTAAAAGTGCAAAAGGGAAAGGATCTTGCACAGCCATGATCTCGCTTTCGTAGCAGTAACAGCAAATTGGCACAAATATCTTTGAGAAAAGCCAGCCACTCCTTTCGACACGGTTCCAGAGTTTGATTGAGAGTGTCATGAGTCGACCATACACCAGAAATACACCTTTCACTTCAATGACTCACGTGAAATGAAATCGTTCTCCTCGTCAGAATGAATTGATGCCAAATGCCCGCCATCGTCAATACACATGCCCTCCGCGGACAAGAAGTCCTCCGTGAATCCAACCTGTAGCATCGACTGTTCTCATACTTAAAACTTCAAACAAAGTATATATGCATCTGTATATAAGACATCTGTCCAATTTAAAGAAGTGAAAACAAATTTGGCTCACCTTATAACAATGATTGGTGTCTCCGAAAAGAGTCCAACCGCTCTCACATCGGGCTGAATTAAAAAGTTATGATCAAAAGCTCTACAGAATGCGGTGTGCCAGTTACAAGTGTGCAAAGGGTACATTTGATATGACCTTCTGGATGTCTCATTCATTCGGAAATCGAGCGCACTTTTTTTAGAAATCAAGAGCACAAGTTGCACGACACGTAGTGAAGTCATGCAACAACTGATACTTTGCAAACAATACTTTCTTTCTCGTTCAAAAACCAAGCCACTAATGTTGAAGCATAGTGTATGTAATGGCAATCTGAACATCAACTCAATGACTGTTTCATGACGGTTTGCTCTCATATTGCATATGACAACAGCTCAAACGATCTACGTGAGAAGTTTACCATACTGACGTAAATGGGAGGCAGTGGGACAAGCGATTGTCGGGCAGGTAGCGGGCGGTGCCACAGACGGAGAGGTGACTGGTCCTTGATTCAGATACGGTAATTCGCAAACGTACGGCTTCGAGGTTTCCGGGTTGGCTGACCTGTATTATAAATCGAAATAGGAGAAGGAAAGGTCCACCTCACACAAAGCACAGTCTCAAACTACCGAATCCACATCCGAAAATGAACAACTTGCCTCTCTCATGATTGGTTTCTTTTGAAATTCTTCTATGAATGCAAAATTGTTGTTCGTAGTTTCCTTCTCCGTGATCAAACACGTTGTATTGGTTGATGTTGAATGTTTCCAGCAAAGTATTCCTCTTTTTTAAATCAGACGTTTTAGCATTCCAACATTATACTCCTTGTTTACCGCGAAAACAAATGAGAGGACAGGTATTAGATCATAACATGTCTTGTACATGACATATCCAACTATTGTTCGGGAACTTACGTCCATCCGTAACTCTCTAGCAACACCGAAGCGGCAGTTTCCGGACTTGGATATCCTGAAAAACCTTCCACGTAAGAAATTGTTGCCGTGAACGAGAAGTAACTTTCGACTACTACAATAGAACATGAGCAGTATTGTATAGTTTATCACCGGTGTATTCTCGAACGAGGTGACAGAATTCTCTCTAACTTTTACATTGTTGATATAAGGATCTTCTCTACATTTCACAATTGCATATCGACTGGAACAGAACCTTATCTCCTTTGTGGAATGAGAAAATACAGATTTATTCTGCACAGAAGGAAACATGGCGCGATGGCGCTAAAATTTTTATTTTCCGTTTGTCCCTAGATAAGTCACATATCATTCGTACCTGGAATCCAATTCCTAAAATGCCAAGTGGAACCATCGGTCCAGGACCAAGTGTCGTTGATTAAACAATTTGCGCCTATCCAATAATCGGTGTAGTCGACAAACATTGCATCAGCAGTTTCTGGAATCAAAAGACAGAATAAAACCACGTGGGTAGCTATGAACTTCGACACTCGAGCAGGGGCGAAAATTTTTGGGTCTTTCTTCTCCTCTCTCTCTTTTATTTTCTCTCTTTCTGTACTCTTTCTCCTTCTCTCTGTTTTTCATTTTTTTCTCCCTCTTTCTCTCTCTCTTTTACTCTCTCTCTCTCTTTCTCTCTCTCTTCTAAAACGAACCTCCGATAATAGCATTTTCGAACCCATTCTGAATTGAAGTAAGATGTCCTCCCAATGAAACACAATCCTCCTCGGCATCAAAATTTGACGCGTCTCTTGTCTCAAACTTGTAGCATCTGTAAGAAAAATAGTATATTTGTGGTTTCACGAATACATTAATGGAGGTGTTTTTTCGAAATTCGACCGCATTCAGCTTTAAAAGCCAGTTTCTCAATATTTTAACGGAGGTATAAGTTTTACTCACTTGTTGAATGATTTTTCACATTTTATGTCGGTTGGACAGCTTGCCCAGCAAAGTGGGAGAAGGAGAACCACAATGAATGGCATGGTTGGAAATGAATTGTCTTATCTCTATGTTGAATTCGTAGAAAGAAAGAATTAGCAAACACTGATAGAAGGGAAACGCCCAAAACAACACCCAGAGTCTATCTCAGTCCATCAGTTATCGCACTAATTGGCCTGTCATCTTATTCCATGAGATATAGAAGCAGAGAAACATCATAATATGATTCTCTCCTGAAACATATTATGTTTCAGGAGAGAATATGTTTCAGGTGGTGCTCTGATACTGTCTGTTCCCTTTTTTATGAGATGTTTGAAGGAAACTGGGTTCAAATATTTGCCTGCTTTACTTGGAAGTTTACAACAACACCTCAATTAGAGAATTCTCGACGATAGTTTGATAACTGCGAGAAGTGAATGCGTAATCACACAAACAGTTTCTTACATTGCTTCTATTCGGTTTCAGCACTAGTTTCATTTAATCCCTTATTGTAGAGAAGTTCCTTATCTGAACCATTTGAAAACGAACTACTCTGAACTCCCTGGGACTGGGACGTCATAGTAGTCGACCGTCCGGGACGCGATGTTCACGCGTCCCAGACGATTTGACTGCTACCGTCCCAGACGGTTAGTCAGGATCAGCCGGGTCAGCGCGGCCCCAGTCCATTCCGAAATTGAATCGCGCGCAGCGCGAAGCGCTGTGCGAGATTTGTCTTTGGTCCGGCTAATGCGCGCCTCCGTTTTTTTTATTTTCCCCATAAAAAGGCTCAAATTCGCAGAACAGAACCTTTACAAACTTGGGAAGTTTCTACAGCATATTTGTAAATTGTGTTCCAAATTTGAACAAAATCGGTCAAGTTTGAGCCAAGTTATGATGTTTTCGCTTCATCAAGAGCGCCAACTTCCGTTGTGTGTGTGTGCAGTTGTGCTGTGATGCTAACTCTGCCAGAACTGACCGGATTCGGCTCAAATTTGTAGTAATAATAGAAGTCGTATAAAAACGAAATGAGCGCAAATTTTTTTTTGAAAAAAAATATTTTTCACCAAGTTACGACCTTTCGAAATAAATGTCTCTGCGTCTCTTTATTTTGTGCACTCTCTCGCTCTCTCTGTCAGGTCGGTTATGCAAACTGTCTTGTAACTTAGGGTAAAACTGACCGATTTCGATGAAAATTTAAATATGATACCATCGTGATTTTAATATAAGTAAAAAGTCTTCTATCGGTGACGTCAGTCAGGATTCTGGAGACCCGATGACGTCATCTTTGAAAAGTGCAAAGTTGACGTCAAATATTTTTCCAAATTATGACAACAGTTGGCAAGTGGGTTATTAACAATGGAGCTCCATCGAAAGGGGTCGTATTCTGAGATTTTGAAAGCCAGATGACGTCATATTCAAAAGTTCAAAGTTGACGTCAAATATGTTCTCAAATGATAATAATAGTTGGCAAGTGGGGTATTAACGGTAAAACTTCATCTAAACATGACGTATTCTGGGATTCTGGAAGCCGAATGACGTCATTTTTGAAAAGTGCAAAGTTGACGTCACATATATTTTCAAATGATGGTAATATCTTAGAAAGGGTCAATTAACGGTGGAACTCAATCTAAGAATGACGTATTCTGGGATTCTGGAGACCAGATGACGTCATTTTTGAAAAGTGCAAAGTTGACGTCACATATATTTTCAAATGTGAAAATATCTCAAAAATGGTATATTAACGATGAAACCTTATCTAAATATGACTTATTCTGGAATTCAGGAGGCCATATCCCAGATGACGTTGACTTTGAAAAAATTGACGTGAAATATGTTTTCGAATGCTGAAAGTTTCTCAAAAATGGTCAATTTACGATAAAACTTCATTCGAACATGACGTATTTTGGGATTCTGAAGGGCAGATAAAGTAAGTTTTTAGAACTGTAATGTTGACGTCATTTTTTTCGAATGGTGGTAATACTTGACAAGTGGTTCATTAAGAAAACAATTTTATCTGCACCGTACAGATCAAACCACCTCTCTACATACCTACGGCATGTAAACAAAAACAGAAAAATTCATGAAAAAGTCGGGGCCCAACGACTGTGAGATTTAACTTCTGCTGTGCGCCCCTCAGACAGCTACTCTCAAATGGAGCAGCTACTGCTACGAAAACCGAAAAATACTAATATACTCAAGTTTAACTGTTCATTACAAACATACAAAAGTCGTAAAATATTTTCTCAAACCTGTAAACTAGAATCTACAAATCACAGATGTTAACTCAACGTGGTCAATTACAGAGTTCCTGGTTTCGTGCATAATGGTTGGCATTTCTTGTCATTACTCCAATTCTAGCTGCTATAACGTTTTTAATGTTATTCAACAGTTGTTCTCTCTTTCGCAGCTGTGACTTGTAGATTCTAGTTTACAGGTTTGAGAAAATATTTTACGACTTTTGTATGTTTGTAATGAACAGTTAAACTTGAGTATATTAGTATTTTTCGGTTTTCGTAGCAGTAGCTGCTCCATTTGAGTAGCTGTCTGAGGGGCGCACAGCAGAAGACAAATCTCACAGTCGTTGGGCCCCCACTTTTTCATGAATTAATTAATGATATTACTGATTCACTCCGGAACAACCGCATTCATTTGGTAATATAAATTCTATTAATTTTTCATTCATGTTTTTATACATTAATCCTGCTATTCATAAAGCGAAAAATTCTGAGCAAAATTGTGGACGATAGTAAGATCCAAGATACTATACTAGTATTAATGTATATAAACATAATCACTCAAAAATAAAGTACTGAGAAACGATGAGATTATTGCTCAACTTTTAATGCTAATTCTTTTTGAAAAAAAAATGAACTTTTTTTAAATGAATATGCACAAGCATGTTTTTTCTTTAAAGGGGGGCAGAATTGAATGTTCAAATAACAGAAAAAATTCAGACAACTCGTTTGATACTAATATCTTTCTGAAATACCAACTATAAATGCTCTATTTTGTAACTTCACTTCAATTTCACCTAGGTCAGACACGCAGAGGAGGTTTGGAGTGGTGCCAACTTACGTGACACCCGTAGTTTAGTTCTCGTACACACAAAATCGATCCTTATTTCAACATGGTAAATATTATGAAGCAAAAAAATACATTACTCACTATAATATGTGTATCGCTCTTTGTTACAAACAACAAAATGAAAGCATTTCATAACGACATTTCTAGATAACAGTCACACGTAAATAACAAGTTTCGGGTGTAGGTAAGTCTATCGTACTAAAGTGCATAAACTCATGAACCGAAGAGTAACTACGACTTTTCAATGCATTCCGAGATAAGTATATACAGTATTTACACTACAAAGTGAAAATGATAGAACTATCTAAATAAATTCAGAGACCTAGACCGGATCTATAAAATTCTATACAGAAATATCATTTGTGTACCGCTCATAAAATCACAGGAAAATATTCATAATTAGTGACTGAATATTCCGAGTCAACACAAAATGTACAAAATGGAGAAGAGTTCAAAATAAGACCACATATATAACCAGATGAATCTATGAAAAATTGTTACACTTGTTACACTCATGGAAGGAGAAAAACTACAAGATTCAAGCAAAGAAAATGAGCGATTGTCATCAGGCATAGAGTATGGTAAATTATAAGATCATATGATGAATAGGATCATACGATGATAATATGAGGATGAATTATAGGACCCCAAAATTGGCTCCTAGCTCTTCCAGTGACTCAGATGATAAAACCCTAAAATACAAATACGTTAGTTCGTAAAATGGATAACTATTATTGTTCATTTGACTCAATCTCTCACCTTCAATAAGCTGTAGTGAAAAAGAGAAAAATAGTTGATAAGTTTGGTCAGAAAATAAACCAGTTTAGGTGTTCACGACTGTCTCTGACTATTCCGGCAGGATCTCCCGAGCTTTGATCACTTTTTTTGCGATAAAAACGAAGGCCCCCTGCCTCATGACAAAATTTAAATTTTTCCTACTTATCAGAAACATTACTCATGGATATTCATGGAAACACTACTGTAAAGAAAGAAGTAGTGAATAGAACATAAAACTTGGACTAACCTGATTAGAAAGCCGGAACAAGGAAGGTCATTCGAGTATTAGCCAATATTATAACAGCACAGCCAAGGAGCAAGGAACACGTTTCACTCCGCAAATGAGAAAGATTGTAGTATTGTAGTGAGGAGCTAGTACTGTAGTGAGGAGCTGCAAAATTGTTTGTTTACTTGTTCATATACGCCAAGCTGACAGATCAAATTGCAAATTCTTCTACGTGAATGTCAATATTCTCCATCACAGAACCATCACATCTGGTCACCTATACGTTTTTTATTGTGAGTGACGTTCTACCAAATCTTAGATGGCTGTAGCAAGCGAAAATAATGAAAACATCTGAAGAGGTTCCTTGAAATACTCAAGTTGAGTGCAAATAAAACTATCACCCAAGACCCAAAACAAAAAGTTACCTTTTCTCATTTTAGTCCGGTCGAGCAGTAAATGTAGTTACGCAGAGAAAACACGGTGGATGAGGTTGGAAACTTATCTCCTCAAATACGTACACCTGGAACAAGCCAATATGAGCGAACAAAAAATAACAGATTTTACTGCAAATCTACTGTACAACAAAACATACCCTCTTGCATAAAACCAAACTGAAATGTACGTGTATTCATTGATAAAACACGTGCATAGCTCATATCTTCTTGCATAAAAAAATGAGGTAATGGGGTACTTTTTCGCCGAAAACGAGAAAAAGTATCTAATTTTGCCGCAGATTAACTATTTTTCACGTATTTTCATCTGAAAACGGACTCCTCTTTATCAATTAGTCGAACCTTACTAGTGGTAATTGCACTTGTTGATAGAGAAGTCCATTCCAGAATAACAATAAATTGACTTACATTTCACATAAAAATGCTAGTTCCGCGATTTTTCAAGCGATTATCAGCATGTGGAATAGAACGCATTCCACGTCCAAGCAATGAATCTTGTTTCTTCCACTTCATAGTGAGAGAATCTGGAATGAATTTTACAATGAATTGACATAACACTGAATAAAACAATATTATCATGTATAATTACACCACTGATTGAAATAATAAGTTATGTGTGCTCAGTATGCCTCCTGGTCGTTACATTGAAAAAAGTAATAATTTGACATTCGTGCCACTACACGGCTAAACGGCTGACTCATACAGTTGACTTGGTTTTTGGTAACCCTTTTTCAGGATATGCGAGTAGGTAACAAGGCAAATGATCACCTAAAAGTAACCTAAGAACAGGCAAAAACAGCTACCGAGCTACCGTTCAAAATAACGGTGAATCTCAAATTTTGGATATTTGGTTAGGCGGAACAGAGACCGGTTTCCTATTTCAGGCTACCAATGGGTTTCTTACTCAGATGAGGGTTATAATTACGGTTGAGGGTTAGCTAAAGAAACCGCCGATGAAAACAGGTTTATCGTTCATCGACCACATGAGCTCTGTATTGGATAAGTAGAAGTAGAATAGAATAGAATAGAATAGAATGTTTATTCGCGATTGAACACGTGTCTTTCCACATTCATCGCCGAGTACTAACGGATAGCCATAGTAAAGAGTCAGCACATACTAGTCGGCATAGATCGCTATAACTAATTACTCTTCAAAAGAAACCAGCTTCTTTTATCAAACAAATTACATACGATTTAGAAAAAATGGGGTTATTTTCACGGACTAGTCTTCCGTAGGATTTTCCCTCATGGATATACTAAGTTAATGAACATACTTTTGTTTTGAAAAGAGGGAAAGGAATAAAAAAAATGCATACATGCCTTTGAAACTAACCTGAGATAGATATGAAAGAGAGAGAAAAAAGATTTGCATCGACGTCGATAACGACATCACACCAATACCAATTATTGTTCTCATACGAGAGACGATCGTACATAGGCTGGAACCACCTGGAAATAACATTGATTGGGTACTTTTCGATAACTATTAAAAAAGAAACAAAGCAGTAAATGAGTGGGCAACGAAAAAATGAAACAAATGATAACGAAATGCGAAAATCCGAAAAAATCAATCTGAAAGTTACCGTCGAAAAAGGTCGAAATTGAAAATCAGCTAGTTTTTTGTAAGACAGAACCTATTTCTCATTGTGCACACAACTAGGTGAAGCTTTTATAGCGTACTTACACATGAAATATAAAGAAAACGTAAATAAAAACCGAATATTGAAAGAAATACGGAATATTTGTAGAAAAATTTCGAAAAACAGTCAGCCACTGTCTGCCTCTGCCATATTCGCATTGGAGTGCGTTTATTCGCATTGGAGCGCGTGTCATGAAATGTTGGGTTGGAGCGCGTGTCATGAAATGTTGGGTTGGAGCGCGTGTCATGGAATCGCACATTCGATTCCGTCCTCCTTTAACGTCATTCAATTAGATTCACGTTATCGGAAGTGTATCACAAGTATCAGAGCTCAGTCACACTCGGTCGATTTGCGATTTGAGTTTGGGGTAATTACTAGGAGACCATTTTCCTAGAATCATGGAAACTTATAAGATAATAATACTGTCCGTTTGTTTTCCATTCATAGTACCTAGCGATAAATTTTCCATAATTAACACTTCTGTAATGCCATCCTGCTTGTTTAATGTTTCGAACAACTTCATTTTTTCTGTCACTACTTAATTTCTTGTTATTTTTTCCACGCGCAGACCATTTTACGCTATATGCGTAGGCCGCTTTCATGATATAGCAGAGCACGTTAAAGGTATAATTAGGTTAAAACCTGAGATTTTCAAAATGCACCTCTCTAAACGAAATTCAGGAAAAAGATGCGCATTAGGGTGGTGAAGACATCGGAAACACAAAAACTCGGAAAAATAAGGTCGAAACTACAAAAAATACCGTATCAATTATGTTGCATAACCCCTTGTTTGAAACTCGCGCGCCTGCCGTCTGGATGGTTATCTTATGTCCGAGTTTCTAATAAACCGAGTTTCGATCGTTTGTGGATGTCTCGGACATCTCGGTCATGGCATTGGGTCCACAGCCTGTGGTTGGTTCAATGTTCACCGAAATTTCACGTAAACATATGCGAGTAATTCAAAAAACTGAATGTTTAGTGTCAATGAGACCTAACATGAACTGCTTGCGAGAGTTTCGCCAACTAAAGATTAGTAAATACTACAGATTGGTAAATACTAAAGATCAGTAAATACTGAAGATCAGTTAATACCATAGATACGATTACAATTTCGTGAGCTGTATAATGGATTTGAGCAAGAAATTGTCTCTATCAAATATCAGAAGTTAGAACTTGATGAAATTTTTGCAGTTGCAGGTTCTGGTTAACCTCCGCTACGTTCAGTCTGTCGAAGGAACAGGGATCGCGGGAATGGACGGCCGAGCTGGGACATATACTAGTGAGTGCCCACTACATATTGTACGCTCTAATGGAGAGTTATTATTATATGATCCAATATACATAATTGCGGCAGTAACATTGCTCTGGGCCGTATTTACTTTGAACGCCGCTGCGACCTGTTGTCTTGACGATTATTGTATTTAGACGACCGAGGGGCTATCAATCGCAATGTCCGGTCATATGACTTGTCTAACCGACTTGTTAAATGATGCGCAAATGAAACTTTGCTTAAAACGCACAACGCTGGTTTTTGAGCAAGACAAGCAACAGCTCAATTTGAGATTGAACGTTAGAAGCGTGCGGAATTTATGAAATTATTAACTCATAATTGTCAGACCAAGACTCTGTTTCATGCGCACTGTATATTGGATGTCAGCTAATATTGGAAAAACATTCCAATCGAGTTTCGAATTTGTACTTTGATTTGTACGAGTTTGTACGGCGTAAAGGCGTCAAATTCCTAGCCCCGAATAGCAATTTCTTTGAAATTCTAGTTCCAAAGGGCTTGATTTAGGATTTAAAGTTGGGGATATTACTAAAGTGCATTAAGGGGCGCACTTGCATAGGCAAGATACCTTTGACATAAAACCTGTGGGTTGTGGGGATAAACATTGTTTTATTTTTTTCTCAACTGTCGTGCGACCAAATGAAACGGGAAATTACCGTTGTGTAGTTAATAAAGTGGCTTGCGTTCAGAATGATTTGAACAAGCATATTGATAGTTATCGAGCAGTTTATATAATAGAATATTATGCAAAATTTATTGTAGTATAATATTTATTATGTAAACTGCGAGATAACTATCATAGAATATTATGCAAAATTATATAATAGTTATCTCGCAGTTTACATAATAAATATTATACTACAATAAATTTTGCATAATATTCTATTATATAAACTGCTCGATAACTATCAAGATGCTTGTTCAAATCATTCTGAACGCAAGCCACTTTATTAACCCCACAACGGTAATTTCCCGTTTCATTTGGTCGCACGACAGTTGAGAAAAAATAAAACAATGTTTATCCCCACAACCCACAGGTTCTCTGTCAAAGGTATCTTGCCTATGCAAGTGCGCCCCTTAATGCACTTCAGTAATATCCCAACTTTAAATCCTATACCAAGCCCTTTGGAACTAGAACTTTACCGAAATTGCTATTCGGGGCTAGGAATTTGACGCCTTTACGCCCTAGTACAAATTCGAAACTCGGTTGGAATGTTTTTCCAATATTAGCTGACAGCCACTATACAGTGCGCATAAAACAGAGTCTTGGTCTGACAATTATGAGTTAATAATTTCATACATTCCGCACGCTTCTAACGTTCAATCTCTAATTGAGCTGTTGCTTGTTTTGCTCAAAAACCAGCGTTGTCCGTTTTAAGCAAAGTTGAATTTGCGCATTATCTAACAAGTCGGTTAGACAAGTCATATGACCGGACATTGCGATTAGTGGCCCCTCAGTCGTCTAAATACAATAATCGTCATAAAGACAACAGGTCGCAGCGGCGTTCAAAGTAAATACGGCACAGTGCGATGATACTGCCGCAATTATGTATATTGGACCATATAATAGTAACTCTCCATTAGAGCGTACAATATGTAGTGGGCACTCACTAGTATATGTCTCAGCTGGGCAGTCCATTCCCGCGATCCCTGTTCCTTCGACAGACTGAACGTAGCGGAGATTAACCAGAACCTGCAAATTTCATCAAGTTTCTAACTCCTGATATTTGATAGAGACAAGTTCCTGCTCAAATCAACTATACAGCTTACGAAATTGTATTCGTATCTATGGTAATAACCGATCTACAGTATTTACTGATCTTTAGTATTTACTAATCGTTAGTTGGTGAAACTCTCGCAAGCAGTTCATGTTAGGTCTCATTGACACTAAACATTAAGTTTTTTGAATTACTCGCATGTGTTCACGTGAAATTTCGGTGAGCATCGAACTAACCACAGGCTGTGGACCAAATGCCATGACCGAGATGTCCGGGACATCAACAAACTATCGAAATTCGGTTTATTAGCCACTGTTTTACTCCGTTAGAAACAAATTTGTCCATAGCCTCGGCCGCTTCCAAAGGCACTATGCGCTCAAACGAACATATATTTCCAATAGATCTTCCGTGAACATTGAAACTATAATGCAGAGGAGAGATTTTCACTCACTCGCTTTTCATTGAATAATATCATACCCAATTAACTAAACTTGGAAACTCACCAAGTGAATGTTCATGAGTATCCCACGGGTGACTCCAATGCCATTGCCCTCGAGGATGGACCCTTAGTAGCCTGCTGGCAGTCCTTTCCAGACCATCTGCAATGAATTCTCATACGTGAGATTTCTCCATTCTCCATTCTCCACACTAGGAACATACGTGAGATAGAGCAAACACTTTCACAAACTGGCCTATTTTTGCCGCAGTATCGGGAACGTTTCCCCCTTTTATGCAAAATTACACCCTTCGCACAATAAATTGTGAAAACGGGCTCCTTATTGGGGAATAGTCACACCTTACTGGTGTGTGACTGGATAAACACCCGTGGTGGAACACCCTACCTCTTACATGCTTTTATTTTGATCAGTTTTACAACAATGAGTAACAACTGCGTAAGAGAATGGTTAGTCGAGTCAGATACTAGAACACAACACGAAAAATTTACTGTTTCTCGGATTATTGCTAACTTTGCGTTGTCAAAATATCCCGTTATGACATTATTATCGGGTAACAATCAGAGAACCAGCGTTTTCACAGAACGCAAGTGTCCCGTAGCCTATGATGTACGACATACAACGTGTAATCTAACACATACATCCTTTCAATATGCTTAATTCTCAATGATTTCTGAGATCGTGCCGCATAACTGCAGCTTAGAAAGAGCTCTTACACGACAATTGCACAACAATTTTCTTGATGTTTCGCCAACATGTATTACGTCTTAATTGTGATGAACAGTTCAACTCACAATTCTCATCGACCCTCGGTGTTTCAACTCTTCGTCTCCCGGAGAAAAAGGAGGGGCGAAGAGCTCAGCCGCCATCGGCATCCATTTCCGACCGAAACGGGTTCCTGTAATAGCAAACTTAGCACATAGGTAAATTTGTGACTCAGGTCCTACATGAGTGTTTTTAGCTTATCCGGGCAAATTCCGGTTTTCAGTAGTTGAATTTTAGCGAGTGAACTAGTTCTAACTTGCATCAAAACATCAAAACGCCATGACAACACGCCACGTGGTTACTACTTATAGTTTGTTCCACCCACTTATAACCCTCTACAGTAATCCGCTAACACTTCCAGGACAGAGTTTGGTATATTAGCCTATTTAGAACTCCTCAAAATGTTGATAGTGTCTTCTGCATGTTTACTACTACTAACTCTGGAAATTTGAAACCCAAGTAATGACTTTTCCATTAGAAAACACCCTCTTGAATAATTAACGGATTACTGTAGGAGTACATCGATTGGTGAAACAGACTATACTTAGCCCTTAAACGCCCCGAATGACCAATTGCATCTAACTATGCAGAAGGGTACTCTGACAACAAATTTGTCTTCATTTCTTCACGGCACAGATTATTAATTGAAAGTGACCTAACCATCCATCCATCGCCTGCCGTCTGGATGGTTATTTCTTGTTTGTACATATCAAACTACTGGCACCGTAGCAAAGTCTCCTAAAAAGGTCAGCTCTGAGCTGAACTATCTGGACACTACCTGACCCAGATTCGGGTCACTTTTACTATGCTTCAACACGGAAAGTTGGCAACTATGTGGCCAGACTGTGATCAGGTTCTCATTCAGGGTGAGCTCACCATTTTCATGACTTTGATACGGTGCCTGATATACATTGGTCTTATGGCCAAAATATTGGAATTACTCAAGTTTAAGCCGAATTATACCTTTAACTGAGAAAAGCATAACGGGATTATGGTGATGATGATGATTTATTACGCAAATGAAAGCGTGAAAAATATGAAAAACAGGACTGAAAAAGTAAGAAGAAAGCAGAGGTTGAGAAACAACATTGGATAATACAGTCACAGAATGATTGCCATTGAGAGAACAGACAGAGGAACAAAATGAGTAGCAAATAATACTCCGAGACTAGACAGAGTAGGCTTTGTTAGTACAAAGTACAAAAATTATTGGAGTTGGAATAAAATCGTTTTATGGTCCTCATTCGATCACAGAGTTGGTTTTTTGCAGACGAAATTCCTAATATTATCGGCACAGGAATAGGCAACCCATTCTTTTACTCTCTGACCCGAAGATTCGATTTCGCCATCCGGATACAACTGGAAAAAAATGAACAGATAATTCCGGATGATGTTAAGCTGAGTGGTATTCTGGAGTAGATACAGGTCGAAACTAACAAATATTAAGCAGAAAGCAACGGGTTAACACTACAAACGCAACGAGATAAAGTGACATAGACAGTTTAGGCTGGCTTCGGACATAGGACATCTTGCAGATTTGTCCAATAAAATTATAACTCGAATAAATTAGTAACCAATTTTTAAAGAAGCAGTAAACCTACCCGCGCGCAATGTGCATTTTCCCCCTTTGGCTCGGTAACGGTTCATTTTGTGAAATTGTCCTGAAACGTTTTTGATATGGATAATAATAATTATAAAAGTTCATTCACATCATAGGTTTAAAACAATACAAATTATGGATGGATAACGCAAAATTATGTGTTACCATCAACTTCCAAGTGTGAACACCGTATAGATTGTTCAGCGTAGCTAATGCGACTTCACACTATGAAACTACATGCAGTTTTGACGTCTTAGGTTCTTCTCCTGTGTTCAAGAAATAGATGAATCTTCAACTCGAAGTACGAGTTCTACGTAGTTCAGTTCCGCGTGGTCGCAAAACTTCCAGGTTCATGCAATAATGTATTTTTTCCAGTTGATATAAGGCGGGGTCAATTAAAAAAAATTGGAAAGTCGCCGAAAACCAGGAAACGTGCCAAATTTTCTGTATTTTGGTACTTCGTGAAAAATATCGCTGTTTTGTGCCAAATGAGGAGGCCGTGTCGCCCGAAATCACTCGGATACGGTGGTAGTTTTCTGTCTCTGCAATTGCCACCCACTTTCAACTATGGAAGATTTTAAAAGCCGGAACCATAATTTTGAACTTAAAAACAAACACATTGTTGAGGAACATTTATTATCACATTATGACAAACTGATCAAAGTACAACACGATTATCACAAGAATAAACATCTCACACATTTCAAACAGATATACTGCTACTTCAAAAGTTTCCAAATGGAAAAGTAATTATTTGAAATGTGTCAAAAACCTATATTCCAAGAGACATGGTTCAAGCACCTACAATATTACTACTTCCAAGAGTTTTTCAAATGGAAAAGTGATGATTTGAAAAGTGTCAAAAACCTATATTCCAAGAGACATGGTTCAAGCACCTACAATATTACTACTTCCAAGAGTTTCCAAATGGAAAAGTGATGATTTGAAAAGTGTCAAAAACCTATATTCCAAGAGACATGGTTCAAGCACCTACAATATTACTACTTCCAAGAGTTTCCAAATGGAAAAGTGATGATTTGAAAAGTGTCAAACACATACATTCTGAGAAAACAAATTTCAAACCCCTATGTTATTCAAACCTTTCTAGAAAACATAAATTAGGAAATGTTTCAAAAAGGAAAGGGGAATATTCAGCATTTATCAAAATCATAAAATTAGTTTGTCTTGTTCCAAATCCCTATATTCTCGAAACCTTTCCGAATGGAAATAGAAAATTCTGGCACATTAGAACAGTTGGAACTGGGAACCAGACATTTGAACGATGCTAAAAGCTACATCGACATTTGAAATGTTCCAAAACACGAAAATATCATGTCAACATTATCCAAAAGCCTAAAAATTGTTTGGAACGTTTCAAACCCTAATTTTTTACACGCACGAAAAAAGATCATTAACTAACTAAAAAAACAATTTTAGATAGCCTCGTAACTCTACTTTTTCTTATATTTTGTATGAAAACTCACACAATACACTACAAAGTATGTCCAAGGGAATATGGAGCTAAACAAACAGCAGCGAAGTGGGACGACATGAAGCACTTTTGGGACGGGTCTCGGGAATCCCAGAATCTTCTTCCGTTTTCTTGTTATTGATTCCGTCGCTTTGCCCGAGAACGAACCCAGGATGACACTATGACAGACACCTAAAAAGTTATTTTATGAAAGGAAAATCACAAATAGTCACCGAAGTTTTTCATACTTTATTTCTCGTTCAGATTTCCACCGTTTCTCAGGTGTCAGGCATAGGTAAAATAGATAAGTGCCAGTACAACTAAAATGAACGTGTGTAACTCTGAAAACTGGCATTATACTTCTGAAAAGTGAGTACATTTCTCGTGTATCGTGTGTCGAACTGTTCTCGCTTGTAAAAATGAGCGTAACTTCTAGAAATAGGGCGAAAATGTGCATGGGTCTACACCACTTCGACGGGGTATTTTAACCGTCCCATGGTGTCAGGTCTTTGAAGCATTCAGTTTCTCAGCTGGGATATGTTATTTTACGTGAGAGAAAAAGTCGCTATCATGTACTATAATATCAGTGTACAATGTGACTATTGAGAAATAACGTGGTTTTGGATTCGAAAAACAACTTATCCTATCATTTGAAAAAAACAATACAGCTTATCAATGCGAATAGAGCCGGTTTTTAGGGCTAATCGGACCACCTCACTGAGCTACGAGTAAGGCCGAACCGGTGGAGGTCAAAATCTTAATCAAAATGTTTACTGACACGATCCCTTCCCTTAACTGGTATAGCAGAGAATTGAATAGCTAATTGGCTCCCACTAAAATCTCCAAATTGGCTCCCACCGAAATCGCCCAACAAAAAATGACTCAAACTATAAAAGGTTTGGTACTTTCTTGGTCACAAGCTCCTTACACTCAACTCAAAATGTTGTGCGCCTATTTTAGCAAATTTCAATCATATGTGGGCTGAATTTGAATGAACAATGCCACAGTTAATATTAACTCGAACCACAGCTAAACTACTCCGTACTTATTGCGTCGACCGATGCTCATTTCTTCCTATTCCTGGAGCTTCCGATCATTTTTAAAGCGAAAACTGTTTTAAACGCGATAAGCGAGAGGCAAAATCTGTTTTGCGGAGGTATCGTGTATGATTTTAAAATTACGCACGTTAATTTAAGTTTTTAGGTTTCACTATGTAACATTGAACTGTTTTATCTGAAACTTTTGACAAGATAAAGGGTCTCGCCAACATTGAAAATGAGTGCTTTATTGGACGTTATTATATATCAACCATTGTATCTAAACCCGAAATACCATGTTTCTTCTCTCAATGTGCGAAATTTGTGATGTGTTTTTCAATATTTTTCAAATTCCCGCCGCGCTCGGAGTTGCTCGGAGTTGTGGCGGTGTCATACGTACCTTTTGCGCGTACCGTAATTCTCGACAAAAAATGGCGCACGGCGATCTATTCTTTTTGTTTATTATTTTTGTTGTTAATTAATATCTGTTAATCGATTAGGGATGATTGTTATCCAATATATGATCATCTTCCAAGTCTTTTCATATAGAAATTCCACGACGAATTATCTGTCGAGATAGATTACGCAAGTGAAAGTGATGGAAAAACAAAATGTTTGATATTCTACAAACTACACGTTTGCGATAAGTGTGTTTGATTCTATAATATATTTCACCCATTCCGTTAATTTCGCATATTATTCGGCAATCAGAAACACAAACTTATCAGTTTTTAGCAGTAAATTCGCATTTCTGTGTCATTTTCTGAAAGCGCAAGAACATTTTCCATCCTCATTCTGTGTATTGTTTAAGGCTGGTGAGGGTTATTTGTACGACTGACGTCCATCTGCTTAGTGTCAGGTGAGTATTTTCTGGTCATACATTTTTTCTGTTGTCTATTCGTTTATGTAAGCCCAAGGTACTTGGCAGCGAAAACATTCCTCAGGAAAATATCCAACACATGTTCCTACATAAAATAGTATCTATTCAGTGCGATAAAAGTGAGCCCAAACCACACTAAGTGAACATTGGGGAGCCAGCATATATGAAAATGTTGTTTCTCTGTCCCTCAATCAATGTTCTTGTGAACAATTCGTAGTTTGGAAAAAGGATAAAACAATAAACTAGCTAGTATATTTGTAAACACACCGCAGAACTCTGGAACTCTTTGTTATGAATCAGCACGACTTCTCTTTCAGGGTTGGATCTGGTTCTGGTGTGAGGAGCGGTTCTTACATGCATGAAGATGCCGTTGTTAGATATTGTCATATGTTTATTGTCAATGAAAAGATAATTATGACCAAATTGTACCATTCATTAATAAAAGTTTATATGAATACATGACGAATTGTAGTGCACGTTGGCACAAATGTTACAGGACAAACTGCGATAAAAAGGTATGAATAATTCAAAACTAAGCTGAATGAAAATATTAATATGTTAAAAAGCAGTCTATGAAATGCACAAATGTGCTATATTGTATCGAGTGTTGATGAATGAAATATGTAGAAAATCTAGGATTAGAGTCACGTAAAACTGAAGAAAGAAAAATTTAGGTGCGAGTGTTGAAATTCGTTGTGTTTTACGTGACTCTACAAACAATTTAATATAGCCGAATTGTCGTCTATTTGGAGAAAATTGTTAATAAGACAGTGGGTATAAGGAGGTTCAAGGAGCCACAAGGAACAGTTTTGAACATAAAATCATCAAGTTGATCCTAACTCGAACTAAATCGGATAAATGATAGCCCCACGTCTATCGGTTGGTCGTAAAATATTATATACACAATAGGTTCATAACTAGTGAATTATTTGAACCCCTCGTCCGTTGGGCAACACTATCAAATATCACATAAAAATATAAGGAGACACTTGAGCGATCGGTATTTCAAATAAAGTTTAATTTAGAATGCTGATTTTTACAGAGAGAAAATTGAATAGCGCTCGCTCAACTATCTAAATCGAGAATAAACTAATAGGCTAACCAAAATGCAACAAGATACTATCTGTTGAAGACATGGCGGAGTTGATCCAAATGAGTTGCGAATCGGTCGCGGCCAGCTTCGATTCCGAAAGATTCGCAATATTCCTGCACGTGCGAACCGGATTCCTGAAAAAGTAACACTGATAAGTGACTCTCATATCCATACAGCTGAATCGCTGATATACCCTAATCAAAATCAAGAAAATGGACTAGAAATCGAGCGAAAACCCGTGACAAAACAACGAATTGCGTTATTTTTCAGCAATCTTCGTATGCTAACACCCTAATACGTTTTTCAATGAATGTGACGCGTGGAAATGACACTATAACGGTGTGTGAAAATGACACTATGGACGAACTTTTGATGAAATTACGTGAAGCTTCATAACAATGTATGGCAGTTATCAATTTCTCGAGATACTGGCAAAAAAATAGCCCTTCTGTTATTTTATCCTAAATATTCTGAGAAATAACTAGTATGCAACTATCACTATTATTCCAGGCAACTTTCCGATTACATGATCACAAAAAAACGTTAAAAACCCACTGCTTTCTACATACACTGTATGTCCTCTAAAGATTATGAAATACTATGTTACTCACCGGATATGAAATTTCGAATGGAGATGGCAGACTTCATACCACCATGCCAGCGAGAATAGACCCTGTAAGAATTCATAATCAGACAATTCAAATTATGCAAACTGTTTTCAAGCTGACCAACACAAAAAACCAACACAAAACACACAAAACAGCTCGAAGATGTACTTTGATTAGATAAAATATGTATATCTAAATCTAATGAATGTAACAAAAACATGAAATAAAAATATAAAAGTGAAAAGCAGAGCAGCGTTGTCGTATTTTCCTGCCCAACCGTCTACCTGGTGCCTTATACGCAATCACCGTCGCGCACTTTTGCGTAGTGCGGCAAATTTGAAAAAATAAAAAGCTACAGTATGACAGGTTTTAGAAATACCGTTTGCTTTATTTGTTTTTCTTCATTCCTGAGCCTAGTACTTTTCTATGCGTCTACAAACTACAAAAACGACGAGCGGTTGGGTTTGAAAATCAATGTTGGCGAGAACCTCTATCTTTAAAGAACCCTAATGCTCGATAGAAAACAATTAGTGTTGAAAAACTCACAATATTTCCGAAGAGCCACAATGTGTCATCCACCCGAAGGACGTCTACCCTTCCTCTCGCCTGTAAAATAAATATGTAGAACAAATATATATATAAGTCATTATTACTATAATTCTAGTAACGCTACTTGTTGTGTCTGAACCTGCTTGAAAGAGAAAGAACAAGTACATTTTGTATGGAAACGATTTTAATGGTAAAACATTTTATTTTTTGTTCATTTTCATTTTGGTGGTTACACATTACATATTTCTGTTCTGGTGTCAGAGATCTCTCCAAACCATACAGAATGAATATCCGATACGATACGCTCATCTTTAACTACACAAAAGTCAAATTCCGGCAAGATATGGAAATTTCGAGCAAACATTTTATCTGATTATATACAAAGTTAGACTTTTGACCCGTTTAGAGGTTTCAAGGAATATAATCAACTATTGACGTCATGTACAGTTTGCTCGCTAAAATACTGCAAAACTGCAAGAGTTCGAAGTATTTTTCTGCCGACTTTGACAGCAAAAAACGCTCGATCCGGCAGCAAAAAGTATGAATCCTGCCTAAAACTACCTTCTCTCGCTGGTTCGGAAAACCCAATTAAATCTCATCTAATTCGACTCTGACTCAACAAGGGAGACACCCAGAATCCTAGCTCTAAATCTAATGTTTTTTGATAAAGTCGCGAAATCTACAATGCCAATTGACCAAAAACTTACTTATGATTACTCCATCGAAGTCCAAAATCATCCACTCATCTGAGTAACACTCACACTGTCTCCACATTGGCAATTATACCTGAAAAACACAACCTGTAAAGTTCCTATACTGTAAAGTTCCTAACATCAACACCAACGTCTTAAATTTTTACCGAGGAGAAAACCCTAGTGACGAAAGTGAGAACACGTCAAAACAGAAAACTATTCTGAGACATAATAATACATGTGGTAACGGAGCATTATGAAAATACGCTGTCGAATATAATGTTGGACACACCGTTTTTAGGAAAAACGGTTAGATTGCACAACACGCCAAATTTTATCGATACAATTCATGCGCGAGCATGGAACTGACGAAAAAAGCAAGAGACTGATGTATAGGACGTTTTACAAACAATATAAACAAAATAAACACGAAAGAATTACATTTAGAATAAAAATTTTGAAAATTTTAAACTTTTTAATGATAGCGTGTGACGAAAAATGTAATGCGTAGCCTGCGCGTGTACTTTCTGCATTTTCCTGTGCACGTCTGCAGCCTTTTTTGGAAAATTTTAAAACCGAGTTATAATGTTATTTTTCTTTTTATCGTTGTTTTAGACGCAATTATTCATATTTATTATTTATTAGACATGATTACATGTGTTTCTTGAAGGTTTCGGAATGATTACCCGCATCACTGAGAAGCTGCGACGCGCTCAACCACAAGATGGAGTTCGAGTTTAACAAGGGTGAGTCTTCATTCTATAATTCTCTAGCTTCGTCACATCATGCAGCTTTTGCTGGTGTTTGCGGACATCTCGTTCTCGTTGTGTGGGTCACAACTTGTCCCGCGGCTCAAAAATGACTCAAACCAGCCTAAACTTCAGAATTAAGCGGATGCCTAGATTTGTCCCCCCCCCCCCCCCCCTGGAAGTAGTAGACAACTTCAGAATCGAGTTGGAATCGGAAGAGGAGATAGTAATTTGCTAATTGTATCGTTCTTCTCAGACATTCATTGTTTCTATCAAATGTGTGGCTGTTAAGCAACTTTTCAAGGTGTTAGTTTTTGATTTGAATTCAATAACAAACCTTGAGGTTCAAAAAATGTGATTCGATTTTCAAGCCCTGTTTCTTGCTTATTATTGTTGAAAACAGTGGGGACGAGGTGTCACACACGCGGGGGCAAGTTGTCGCGTAATCTCGTAGCGCTCTAAATATAAGCCGACTTGAGTGCGTTTCTCTTTCAGGTAGCTCACGGAATATGTTCAATTTACTCTAGTGTAGTAGTAGGAGCGAGTTAACAATATAAGCTAATAGTCTCAATTGGTTGAGTTGAGTACATGCAACATGCTTCATAAGTGTAAGTGTCAATCAACTTAGGTCTAAACATTTGAAATCTTGAAAAAGAACATTTGAAAAAATCCCATACCTTAATAAAATTGTTCAATTAGCCACAGAAAATCGAAACGCGGGCTCCTCTTTGATTGAAAACAAGTGATGTTGTCTTTTTTTGATGAATCATTTCTCACGGGTCTAAGTTTAAAACGGACTTATTTTGTCGAATAGTCAAACCTTACCAGTGTATGCTCAGTTCTTCTATTTTTCTGTGAGGATTGCCGTGGAAACTTGGATAGGGTAGAAAACACTACTCTAATTCATACATACACCAGTTAGGTTGAGGTCGAACTATTCGACAAGAAGGAGTCCTTTTTGTACTTGAATGCGTGAAATTTAATGATTTTGCATCGGAAACAGAAAATTTCCCCCATTTATGGCAGAAAAGTAGCTCGTTTCTCTATTTTCCATGGCCATTCGGAGAAACTTTCTGATGTATGCTCAAACCGCGCACCGCGCCAATATAAGGTTATTTTGGTCACGCACCGAGCGTCTCGTTTTGTAGGGTTATGAAGAATGTGTATGTGTATTGATTCAGACATTATTGTTCAGTACAGTTTCTGTTTCAGATACGGACGAAGCATTATTCCCATTCGCTATTCCGGCCCAAAAGGAGTTCACTCAAATGGATACCAAGCTGCTGGTCTGTCACTCGCTGCCCGGACAGTTCACTTTGTTAATATTTTTGACGCTGTTTTTTCTGTGTTTCTGCTAGGTGATAGGTATGCTCTCAAGATCAGTAATCAGTTTCTGACTTTCAGTTCCGTAAATCTGTTTTAATAAGTTTTTTTTTCACGGAATTTTGTTAAATTCGATTGAAAATAGCAAATTGGATTCTTTTGAGGTTTGTTTTGTAATGGAGTGGATTTGCTATTTTCACGTCGAAGTAGTGCTAGAATGGATATAATTTCTTTGTTTCACCGTTGTTGAGGGCGATCGAATTATTATTAAACTGAGGTTTTTGCTCAAAAAATAGAGATTAACACGTTGATTAACCTGGTTCTTATATACAGTAATTAATCACCAGTAGCCGTCCGATCTAACGGCTACTAGCTGTTTAGTAGTGGTAGGTAGAGTCCAAATTAGCTAGCAATTTGGTAGAAAACTAGTAGCATTTTGTGATTTTTTCCATTTTCGCGAACTCGAGGTAGTTGTTTTATAGCCGTTAATAGTAACTTGGTATCCGTTTGCCAAACGGCTATCGAAAATGAAGTCACTACTAATTTAAATGGGTAATAGCAGACCTTTGTTCGATCGAATCGCTACTAGCGCTTTGGGTGGGTTACTAGCCGCCAAGTTTCTCTTCTCAGCATTCTATCTGAGTTAGCGAAAAGCCTTGCAAATGTAATATGTACCTGCAATCCCATTTACAATAGGCTCTTCGGTTTCGCTAACTCAAACATTATCAATGTTCTCAAGCTTAACTTTTTTTTATGGCGAACCACATCTCAAGTAGCTTGCTTTTCATAACACTTTAGCTCTAGCTACCTTTTTATAATCCCAATTGAACTATATTTGGAACATATGTGTTGTTCCATTATTTATTATGTTTGTAATTCGCTTTTATCTATTTTTCGTAATACTTTTATGTTGTTTAAGCTAGGTTGTTAAAATTGCCGTTTTGGCATGTGCCAATCACAGAATTTGTGTTTTGAAATTTAATAATTGAGGCACACCATTACTTGACAAATTTCAAAGCAAGAAGCAATGTCTTGGCATTTGTCAAACGAGTAATTTTTAGCTTTGGAATTTGTCAGATGTCTATTTTCAGAATTTTTCGACTGGTAATTTTTAGCTTTGGAATTTCTTGGATGTCTATTTTTAGCATTTTTCAAACTGGTAATTTTTTGCTTTGGAATTTCTCGTATGTCTTTTTTTAGTTTGAAAGATGTCAAATCAGGTACTTTTTGAATGCATTGTCGGTTGTTGATTCGCAATAAAGTGGTCACTACTCATCCTTGTTCTCACTGTACTATTGACAACCCGATAATCAAGCAACACACCCAATTCAGACATGCAGTCGCTTTCGTTTGAAAAATATTCCAGTTCTGTGCCAAATCACTCACTCGTGCCGACCGTTTTTTCCTAGAGCGCCGTTTGGTACGTTTCCTGGTTTTCGGCGACTTTCCAAATTTTTTTAATTGACCCCGCCTTATATGCTGAATTTCAAAACGGCGATTTTCATTCATTTGCTGGTCTCACCGAAGTTCCATCTGTCCAGAACCATTCAACCCCTTTCTTATAGTAGCCTATCCACGTTGCTCCCAACGGATGCTCCGCCGAACCCGTGGTGGCCAAATCTAAAACAACCACAATCAAGAGATCGTTCAAGAAGGACAGCGTGGAATGCTTGAAGGAGGGCAGAATGGAAATTTAGTTTAGGTACCCCGGGGTACATAAACTTAACGGTGCGCACGCCAAAACAGGCTAAAACATGTGAACTGCATGCAGAGTACGTTTGTTAGTTTGGATCAGAATTAGTATATATCGATTTCTCTCGAGCAGCTCTTTCATATTGACTTTCCTTCTTAACCCCTTTCAATCCGATAATCCTCATTTCGTGACAAGCGTGCAAGGCCTACGAATATGGGAGTGTTTAATAGACACTTAAACAAATGATTGAACGGAGATAATGAAGAACGAATACTGACCAGAGATGAAATCATTCTCGTCTTCGCTGTGAATCGATACTAAGTGTCCCCCGTTGTCCTTACAGATCTCCTCCGCCAACCAGAAAGACTGCCAGTAAAAGTTCTGAAAACTAGTTGTTTCATTATGCACCCGCATCCGTTTGAGACCATGGAGAAAAGTTCTTCCCACCACTTGCCCAACCAAGTCATACAAGGATAACCAGAAAGAGTCGCATGGTTGAAAATTAACTATATTATCTTTATGTGGAACCTCTGGAGAAAGAGAATTGGTGTGTGCAAACTGATAATTAGGAGACCGTTAAAATAACAAATAGAAGAAAAATGGTTGGTTTTAGGAAAAGATTCATTCAAGATTCGTGTGTGAGTTACAACAGTTGTTTTTAATATCGGCGAAACTAAGAGATTCCATTCAACGACTACGCTCGTTTTTTAAAGGCAACTTTTTCTCTGAAATAGACATGAAAATACAGAATGTTCCGACTACTTTTGACATCTATTTGTAAAACCATTGAAAACTACATAAAATCATTAGCGGAAAATCAGAATATAGTTTTTTTTTTCCCGGAAAACCTGAAAACTAGTGAGTACGAACGTTTCAACTGAGATCTCTCGAAGTTACGTTTTCTTGCTCATTTGGCTCGGAAGGAAGGGTATTACAGTATTTCGTCACGTTTAAAGGTGTGGAAAAACCTTGGCTCACCTTATAGCAATGATTGGTTTTTCCAAAAAGTGTCCACCCGCTCTCACATCGGGCTGGAAGAAAATTTATGATAAACGATTTCGCGATATGTGGTGCGCGAACTACAAATATGCAAAGGTACATTAGAAATTAGAAAAAATCTCCTTCCGGGTGGCAAATCATCAGCTCACTTTTTTCAAAGAATATCAACAGAAAACTTGCAGGAAACAAAACACGAGTTCTGAAACATGTGAGCTCAGCTAACTGAAAAACCTGGCCACATCTGTTTGAACATATAGTTCACACAATTCCTACTGAGACTCCTGCAGTAACCTTACAAACTTTCCGAAGGCTGTTGTGAAGCTGAAAAAGAAGTTTATGGGAAATGCTCTCGTATATTCACTCACAGGAAAATCTCCGATCGAAAGTAAGTGCGCAAAACGGCTCGGAAGTTTCAAAATCCTACTGTAGGAGTCTCAGTAAGGAATGGAAAAGACTAAACCTTCGTGGTGTCCTCCCGCTCTACTACCGGTAATGTCGGGTACTAGCTCTTTAGTTGCAGCCTTCAGCATTAAGGGGACCGATTATTTTTTTAGTCTTTAAATTTCACATCTAACGAGTTCACGTGAGATGTTCACAAAACTCACGTAAGTGCGAAGCAGTGGGACAAGAGATTGTCGGGCAGGTGGTACATGGTGCAACAGACGGACAGGTAGCCGGCCCTTGATTCAAATACGGTAGTTCGCACACGTACGGCTTCGACGTTTCCGGGTCGGCTGATCTGCTAAATTACGAGGTAAACTGTTGCATCAGTGACTACTAATTTTTTTTCATTAACCAAATCCTACAGAACAAAAGTAAAAAACTTGAATGAAAAGTTTTCCTAAGTTGCATGTCTTCTCCCACCATGGAAATTTCTGGGTCATTATAGGATTTTTATGTGTTGGTGAACCAGATACGTTGAATGGGTTGAGGTTATTATTTAGGTTCCGATTCATTTTTCGAAAAATTGATGATAGTTACCTATTATTATTCAAGAAATCCAAAAGACAAATGTCGTTATATGCCGCAAAAAGCACTTTAAGTGAATGCATTTGAATGAGACTTCTACTGTTTTATTTGTTCATCCTGTGAGTCTGGCCCAATCAATGTATCCCATTTGTGATTCGTTTATCTGTATTGTCATATGGTTTACTTTTTCATTTACTTGTGTTGACCGAATGATGTTTGTCGATTTCCGACCATTTCTCCGCTTTCGAATGTTTTTGTATCCCACTGTCATAGTGTTATTTCTCCTCTTGTATATCACATGCATGCATATAAATGAATCAATCAATCAACTCACGTCCACATGTGACTTTTCAGTAGCACGGAGGCTACAGTTTGGGTCTGGACGTTTGGATTCCCTGCAATGCTTTTTTAATTATAGAGAGCATGAAAACACCGACTATCGCTCGAGCGCAAAGACCTCCATATGTCATGATGCTACGTTTCTGTAATTGTGTTTTATTGTGTTTTGAAGTTAAGAATTTTATTTGGGTATCATCACGGGTTCCGGCAGAGCAACCTCGTAAACGCCAATTGCTGACGCTGGACTGTTTAGTTTCTGCTTGCTCTTCCACGATTGACCACAAAACCAACCTGGGAACCAGTTGGTAAACTGCCAGGTTGAACCATCTGTCCAGGACCATTTGTTGTTGATGATATAGTTGGCACCGATCCAGTAGTCAGGGCTATCGATAAACATCAAATCGGCAGTTTCTGGAACAAAACGACGGTGAAAAACTTGACAAACTGTCGTGAGAAACTTCATTCGAGTTGTTGGTAGTCATACTTGCATGTAAGTAATCAATCAATAGTCTGTTTGTGTGACTTTGAGGGTGACCACGAGCTGTCTCTGCTGTCAATCTTGACAAATTTTTGGTAGGCCAGACACTTCTGAAAAAACAACTTGAGTGGCTGATCAAGTTTCTACGAGTAAGAACAGGAATGAAAAGGTAAGTACTCTGAAAAGTTCTCTGGTGCAAGTTTGCCACTCCAGCAGGGTTGAAAACAGTTTTGCTCTCCTTCTTTCTTTCCCTCTTTTCGTCTTGCTCTAGCTCTTTCCCTTTTCTGTCTCTCTCTCTCTCTCACTTTCTTTATCAAAACTGACCTGCGACAATGATGTTTTCAAAGGCATTCTGAATTGAAGTGAGATGTCCTCCCAATGAAACACAATCCTCTTCCGCATCGAAATAAGTTGCGTCTCTTGTCTCAAATTTATAGCATCTGTAAGAAAAATAGTATATTTGTGGTTTCACCAATACATTAATGAACGTGTTTTTCGGAAGTTCGACAGCATTCAGTTTTACAGGCCATTTTGTCAGTATTATTACAAAAGTAAAAAATACAAAAATTTGTAGATTTGTGAGAAGTTTCAGAAACTCAATACAAAAGTTTGTAGATTTGTGAACAATTACAGAAATTGGTAGATTTGTTGCGAAACCTACAAGAATCATTGGGTATGATGATATATTCTAAAAACCAGTTCCTCAATATTATAACGGAAATATAAGTTTCACTTACTTATTGAATGATTTCTCACACTTTATATTCGTCGGACAACTAGCCCAGCAAAGTGGAAGAAGAAGAGCATGTAATAGTCGCATGTTTGAGAATGAATTGTTTTATCTTCATGCTAAGTCCGTGACAAGAGGGAATTAACGAACACTGATAGAAGGGAAACGCCTTAAACAACACAGAGAGACAAATTCGAGGAATATTAAAGAAAAACTATAGACTGTGTTCTTCCTTCAAGTAATCGGCTTATTCTCTTCATTGAAGTGACAATCCCATATTCTGGGGACAATCTTCTGTGTGCCCCAAATTCTCGAGACAGTTTTCAAAAACAACTCCAACAAGACTTGTTTGCGAAAGAGACACGTCACTCCTTGCAGTAATATCATCTCATCACTGGGGGGTTATACAAGGAGGTTATAGCTACTGCAAAATACCGTCCGCTGAGTTTAGAAACCGAAAGTTAGGTCTTCATTCACTTCAAAAAACGAAAGTTTTTGACTTGATCATGGTACAAAAAGTTGTTAGCGAACAATCAGGCCTCACTGCATCAAACTTCTATAACTTCGATAATTCGCGCACAAGGGGTGCGAGTTTGAAATTACGTTTCAGTGCGCCGAAATTCAAAACTAGAGCACAGTTTTTCACTATAAGAGCTGGCTCGAAATACTTGAGGATAACCAAGAATAAAACAATGCCGCTATGTGTCAAAAGCATGAAAAGGTACTTGCTGGAAACCGTTAACTAGGTTTAGAACTGAACGTATCTGTTAGTTCCCACTATTTGTAGTCTAATGCATTGTGTTACACCTTGTTCAGTTTCTGATTGTACTTTTGTGACAACTATTATATATACATCGTGTTACTGTACTCGTTACTGCATTGTGTCCATATTTCATTCTGTGACTGTATTATCCAATGTTGTTTCTCAACCTCTGCTTTCTTCTTACTTTTTCAGTCCTGTTTTTCATATTTTTCACGCTTTCATTTGCGTAATAAATCATCATCATCACCATAATCCCGTTATGCTTTTCTCAGTTAAAGGTATAATTCGGCTTAAACTTGAGTAATTCCAATATTTTGGCCATAAGACCAATGTATATCAGGCACCGTATCAAAGTCATGAAAATGGTGAGCTCACCCTGAATGAGAACCTGATCACAGTCTGGCCACATAGTTGCCAACTTTCCGTGTTGAAGCATAGTAAAAGTGACCCGAATCTGGGTCAGGTAGTGTCCAGATAGTTCAGCTCAGAGCTGACCTTTTTAGGAGACTTTGCTACGGTGCCAGTAGTTTGATATGTACAAACAAGAAATAACCATCCAGACGGCAGGCGATGGATGGATGGTTAGGTCACTTTCAATTAATAATCTGTGCCGTGAAGAAATGAAGACAAATTTGTTGTCAGAGTACCCTTCTGCATAGTTAGATGCAATTGGTCATTCGGGGCGTTTAAGGGCTAAGTATAGTCTGTTTCACCAATCGATGTACTCCTACAGTAATCCGTTAATTATTCAAGAGGGTGTTTTCTAATGGAAAAGTCATTACTTGGGTTTCAAATTTCCAGAGTTAGTAGTAGTAAACATGCAGAAGACACTATCAACATTTTGAGGAGTTCTAAATAGGCTAATATACCAAACTCTGTCCTGGAAGTGTTAGCGGATTACTGTAGAGGGTTATAAGTGGGTGGAACAAACTATAAGTAGTAACCACGTGGCGTGTTGTCATGGCGTTTTGATGTTTTGATGCAAGTTAGAACTAGTTCACTCGCTAAAATTCAACTACTGAAAACCGGAATTTGCCCGGATAAGCTAAAAACACTCATGTAGGACCTGAGTCACAAAATTTACCTATGTGCTAAGTTTGCTATTACAGGAACCCGTTTCGGTCGGAAATGGATGCCGATGGCGGCTGAGCTCTTCGCCCCTCCTTTTTCTCCGGGAGACGAAGAGTTGAAACACCGAGGGTCGATGAGAATTGTGAGTTGAACTGTTCATCACAATTAAGACGTAATACATGTTGGCGAAACATCAAGAAAATTGTTGTGCAATTGTCGTGTAAGAGCTCTTTCTAAGCTGCAGTTATGCGGCACGATCTCAGAAATCATTGAGAATTAAGCATATTGAAAGGATGTATGTGTTAGATTACACGTTGTATGTCGTACATCATAGGCTACGGGACACTTGCGTTCTGTGAAAACGCTGGTTCTCTGATTGTTACCCGATAATAATGTCATAACGGGATATTTTGACAACGCAAAGTTAGCAATAATCCGAGAAACAGTAAATTTTTCGTGTTGTGTTCTAGTATCTGACTCGACTAACCATTCTCTTACGCAGTTGTTACTCATTGTTGTAAAACTGATCAAAATAAAAGCATGTAAGAGGTAGGGTGTTCCACCACGGGTGTTTATCCAGTCACACACCAGTAAGGTGTGACTATTCCCCAATAAGGAGCCCGTTTTCACAATTTATTGTGCGAAGGGTGTAATTTTGCATAAAAGGGGGAAACGTTCCCGATACTGCGGCAAAAATAGGCCAGTTTGTGAAAGTGTTTGCTCTATCTCACGTATGTTCCTAGTGTGGAGAATGGAGAATGGAGAAATCTCACGTATGAGAATTCATTGCAGATGGTCTGGAAAGGACTGCCAGCAGGCTACTAAGGGTCCATCCTCGAGGGCAATGGCATTGGAGTCACCCGTGGGATACTCATGAACATTCACTTGGTGAGTTTCCAAGTTTAGTTAATTGGGTATGATATTATTCAATGAAAAGCGAGTGAGTGAAAATCTCTCCTCTGCATTATAGTTTCAATGTTCACGGAAGATCTATTGGAAATATATGTTCGTTTGAGCGCATAGTGCCTTTGGAAGCGGCCGAGGCTATGGACAAATTTGTTTCTAACGGAGTAAAACAGTGGCTAATAAACCGAATTTCGATAGTTTGTTGATGTCCCGGACATTTCGGTCATGGCATTTGGTCCACAGCCTGTGGTTGGTTCGATGCTCACCGAAATTTCACGTGAACACATGCGAGTAATTCAAAAAACTTAATGTTTAGTGTCAATGAGACCTAACATGAACTGCTTGCGAGAGTTTCACCAACTAACGATTAGTAAATACTAAAGATCAGTAAATACTGAAGATCGGTTATTACCATAGATACGAATACAATTTCGTAAGCTGTATAGTTGATTTGAGCAGGAACTTGTCTCTATCAAATATCAGGAGTTAGAAACTTGATGAAATTTGCAGGTTCTGGTTAATCTCCGCTACGTTCAGTCTGTCGAAGGAAAAGGGATCGCGGGAATGGACTGCCCAGCTGAGACATATACTAGTGAGTGCCCACTACATATTGTACGCTCTAATGGAGAGTTACTATTATATGGTCCAATATACATAATTGCGGCAGTATCATCGCACTGTGCCGTATTTACTTTGAACGCCGCTGCGACCTGTTGTCTTTATGACGATTATTGTATTTAGACGACTGAGGGGCCACTAATCGCAATGTCCGGTCATATGACTTGTCTAACCGACTTGTTAGATAATGCGCAAATTCAACTTTGCTTAAAACGGACAACGCTGGTTTTTGAGCAAAACAAGCAACAGCTCAATTAGAGATTGAACGTTAGAAGCGTGCGGAATGTATGAAATTATTAACTCATAATTGTCAGACCAAGACTCTGTTTTATGCGCACTGTATAGTGGCTGTCAGCTAATATTGGAAAAACATTCCAACCGAGTTTCGAATTTGTACTAGGGCGTAAAGGCGTCAAATTCCTAGCCCCGAATAGCAATTTCGGTAAAGTTCTAGTTCCAAAGGGCTTGGTATAGGATTTAAAGTTGGGATATTACTGAAGTGCATTAAGGGGCGCACTTGCATAGGCAAGATACCTTTGACAGAGAACCTGTGGGTTGTGGGGATAAACATTGTTTTATTTTTTCTCAACTGTCGTGCGACCAAATGAAACGGGAAATTACCGTTGTGGGGTTAATAAAGTGGCTTGCGTTCAGAATGATTTGAACAAGCATCTTGATAGTTATCGAGCAGTTTATATAATAGAATATTATGCAAAATTTATTGTAGTATAATATTTATTATGTAAACTGCGAGATAACTATTATATAATTTTGCATAATATTCTATGATAGTTATCTCGCAGTTTACATAATAAATATTATACTACAATAAATTTTGCATAATATTCTATTATATAAACTGCTCGATAACTATCAATATGCTTGTTCAAATCATTCTGAACGCAAGCCACTTTATTAACTACACAACGGTAATTTCCCGTTTCATTTGGTCGCACGACAGTTGAGAAAAAAATAAAACAATGTTTATCCCCACAACCCACAGGTTTTATGTCAAAGGTATCTTGCCTATGCAAGTGCGCCCCTTAATGCACTTTAGTAATATCCCCAACTTTAAATCCTAAATCAAGCCCTTTGGAACTAGAATTTCAAAGAAATTGCTATTCGGGGCTAGGAATTTGACGCCTTTACGCCGTACAAACTCGTACAAATCAAAGTACAAATTCGAAACTCGATTGGAATGTTTTTCCAATATTAGCTGACATCCAATATACAGTGCGCATGAAACAGAGTCTTGGTCTGACAATTATGAGTTAATAATTTCATAAATTCCGCACGCTTCTAACGTTCAATCTCAAATTGAGCTGTTGCTTGTCTTGCTCAAAAACCAGCGTTGTGCGTTTTAAGCAAAGTTTCATTTGCGCATCATTTAACAAGTCGGTTAGACAAGTCATATGACCGGACATTGCGATTGATAGCCCCTCGGTCGTCTAAATACAATAATCGTCAAGACAACAGGTCGCAGCGGCGTTCAAAGTAAATACGGCCCAGAGCAATGTTACTGCCGCAATTATGTATATTGGATCATATAATAATAACTCTCCATTAGAGCGTACAATATGTAGTGGGCACTCACTAGTATATGTCCCAGCTCGGCCGTCCATTCCCGCGATCCCTGTTCCTTCGACAGACTGAACGTAGCGGAGGTTAACCAGAACCTGCAACTGCAAAAATTTCATCAAGTTCTAACTTCTGATATTTGATAGAGACAATTTCTTGCTCAAATCCATTATACAGCTCACGAAATTGTAATCGTATCTATGGTATTAACTGATCTTCAGTATTTACTGATCTTTAGTATTTACCAATCTGTAGTATTTACTAATCTTTAGTTGGCGAAACTCTCGCAAGCAGTTCATGTTAGGTCTCATTGACACTAAACATTCAGTTTTTTGAATTACTCGCATATGTTTACGTGAAATTTCGGTGAGCATTGAACCAACCACAGGCTGTGGACCCAATGCCATGACCGAGATGTCCGAGACATCCACAAACGATCGAAACTCGGTTTATTAGAAACTCGGACATAAGATAACCATCCAGACGGCAGGCGCGCGAGTTTCAAACAAGGGGTTATGCAACATAATTGATACGGTATTTTTTGTAGTTTCGACCTTATTTTTCCGAGTTTTTGTGTTTCCGATGTCTTCACCACCCTAATGCGCATCTTTTTCCTGAATTTCGTTTAGAGAGGTGCATTTTGAAAATCTCAGGTTTTAACCTAATTATACCTTTAACGTGCTCTGCTATATCATGAAAGCGGCCTACGCATATAGCGTAAAATGGTCTGCGCGTGGAAAAAATAACAAGAAATTAAGTAGTGACAGAAAAAATGAAGTTGTTCGAAACATTAAACAAGCAGGATGGCATTACAGAAGTGTTAATTATGGAAAATTTATCGCTAGGTACTATGAATGGAAAACAAACGGACAGTATTATTATCTTATAAGTTTCCATGATTCTAGGAAAATGGTCTCCTAGTAATTACCCCAAACTCAAATCGCAAATCGACCGAGTGTGACTGAGCTCTGATACTTGTGATACACTTCCGATAACGTGAATCTAATTGAATGACGTTAAAGGAGGACGGAATCGAATGTGCGATTCCATGACACGCGCTCCAACCCAACATTTCATGACACGCGCTCCAACCCAACATTTCATGACACGCGCTCCAATGCGAATAAACGCACTCCAATGCGAATATGGCAGAGGCAGACAGTGGCTGACTGTTTTTCGAAATTTTTCTACAAATATTCCGTATTTCTTTCAATATTCGGTTTTTATTTACGTTTTCTTTATATTTCATGTGTAAGTACGCTATAAAAGCTTCACCTAGTTGTGTGCACAATGAGAAATAGGTTCTGTCTTACAAAAAACTAGCTGATTTTCAATTTCGACCTTTTTCGACGGTAACTTTCAGATTGATTTTTTCGGATTTTCGCATTTCGTTATCATTTGTTTCATTTTTTCGTTGCCCACTCATTTACTGCTTTGTTTCTTTTTTAATAGTTATCGAAAAGTACCCAATCAATGTTATTTCCAGGTGGTTCCAGCCTATGTACGATCGTCTCTCGTATGAGAACAATAATTGGTATTGGTGTGATGTCGTTATCGACGTCGATGCAAATCTTTTTTCTCTCTCTTTCATATCTATCTCAGGTTAGTTTCAAAGGCATGTATGCATTTTTTTTATTCCTTTCCCTCTTTTCAAAACAAAAGTATGTTCATTAACTTAGTATATCCATGAGGGAAAATCCTACGGAAGACTAGTCCGTGAAAATAACCCCATTTTTTCTAAATCGTATGTAATTTGTTTGATAAAAGAAGCTGGTTTCTTTTGAAGAGTAATTAGTTATAGCGATCTATGCCGACTAGTATGTGCTGACTCTTTACTATGGCTATCCGTTGGTACTCGGCGATGAATGTGGAAAGACACGTGTTCAATCGCGAATAAACATTCTATTCTATTCTATTCTATTCTACTTCTACTTATCCAATACAGAGCTCATGTGGTCGATGAACGATAAACCTGTTTTCATCGGCGGTTTCTTTAGCTAACCCTCAACCGTAATTATAACCCTCATCTGAGTAAGAAACCCATTGGTAGCCTGAAATAGGAAACCGGTCTCTGTTCCGCCTAACCAAATACCCAAAATTTGAGATTCACCGTTATTTTGAACGGTAGCTCGGTAGCTGTTTTTGCCTGTTCTTAGGTTACTTTTAGGTGATCATTTGCCTTGTTACCTACTCGCATATCCTGAAAAAGGGTTACCAAAAACCAAGTCAACTGTATGAGTCAGCCGTTTAGCCGTGTAGTGGCACGAATGTCAAATTATTACTTTTTTCAATGTAACGACCAGGAGGCATACTGAGCACACATAACTTATTATTTCATTCAGTGGTGTAATTATACATGATAATATTGTTTTATTCAGTGTTATGTCAATTCATTGTAAAATTCATTCCAGATTCTCTCACTATGAAGTGGAAGAAACAAGATTCATTGCTTGGACGTGGAATGCGTTCTATTCCACATGCTGATAATCGCTTGAAAAATCGCGGAACTAGCATTTTTATGTGAAATGTAAGTCAATTTATTGTTATTCTGGAATGGACTTCTCTATCAACAAGTGCAATTACCACTAGTAAGGTTCGACTAATTGATAAAGAGGAGTCCGTTTTCAGATGAAAATACGTGAAAAATAGTTAATCTGCGGCAAAATTAGATACTTTTTCTCGTTTTCGGCGAAAAAGTACCCCATTACCTCATTTTTTTATGCAAGAAGATATGAGCTATGCACGTGTTTTATCAATGAATACACGTACATTTCAGTTTGGTTTTATGCAAGAGGGTATGTTTTGTTGTACAGTAGATTTGCAGTAAAATCTGTTATTTTTTGTTCGCTCAAATTGGCTTGTTCCAGGTGTACGTATTTGAGGAGATAAGTTTCCAACCTCATCCACCGTGTTTTCTCTGCGTAACTACATTTACTGCTCGACCGGACTAAAATGAGAAAAGGTAACTTTTTGTTTTGGGTCTTGGGTGATAGTTTTATTTGCACTCAACTTGAGTATTTCAAGGAACCTCTTCAGATGTTTTCATTATTTTCGCTTGCTACAGCCATCTAAGATTTGGTAGAACGCCACTCACAATAAAAAACGTATAGGTGACCAGATGTGATGGTTCTGTGATGGAGAATATTGACATTCACGTAGAAGAATTTGCAATTTGATCTGTCAGCTTGGCGTATATGAACAAGTAAACAAACAATTTTGCAGCTCCTCACTACAGTACTAGCTCCTCACTACAATACTACAATCTTTCTCATTTGCGGAGTGAAACGTGTTCCTTGCTCCTTGGCTGTGCTGTTATAATATTGGCTAATACTCGAATGACCTTCCTTGTTCCGGCTTTCTAATCAGGTTAGTCCAAGTTTTATGTTCTATTCACTACTTCTTTCTTTACAGTAGTGTTTCCATGAATATCCATGAGTAATGTTTCTGATAAGTAGGAAAAATTTAAATTTTGTCATGAGGCAGGGGGCCTTCGTTTTTATCGCAAAAAAAGTGATCAAAGCTCGGGAGATCCTGCCGGAATAGTCAGAGACAGTCGTGAACACCTAAACTGGTTTATTTTCTGACCAAACTTATCAACTATTTTTCTCTTTTTCACTACAGCTTATTGAAGGTGAGAGATTGAGTCAAATGAACAATAATAGTTATCCATTTTACGAACTAACGTATTTGTATTTTAGGGTTTTATCATCTGAGTCACTGGAAGAGCTAGGAGCCAATTTTGGGGTCCTATAATTCATCCTCATATTATCATCGTATGATCCTATTCATCATATGATCTTATAATTTACCATACTCTATGCCTGATGACAATCGCTCATTTTCTTTGCTTGAATCTTGTAGTTTTTCTCCTTCCATGAGTGTAACAAGTGTAACAATTTTTCATAGATTCATCTGGTTATATATGTGGTCTTATTTTGAACTCTTCTCCATTTTGTACATTTTGTGTTGACTCGGAATATTCAGTCACTAATTATGAATATTTTCCTGTGATTTTATGAGCGGTACACAAATGATATTTCTGTATAGAATTTTATAGATCCGGTCTAGGTCTCTGAATTTATTTAGATAGTTCTATCATTTTCACTTTGTAGTGTAAATACTGTATATACTTATCTCGGAATGCATTGAAAAGTCGTAGTTACTCTTCGGTGCATGACACACGACTCAAAGCGCAGGCTGCCGGCAATTAAGGAGCCCGGCAGCCTGCCGGCAGTCTGCCGGCGGGCTGCCGGCAGGCTGCCGGCAATTAAGGAGCCCGGCAGCTTGCCGGCAGCCCGCCGGCAGGCTGCCGGGTGCAAATTAGATAATGATATTTGTCAGGAGCCCGGCAGCCTGCCGGCAGTCTGCCGGCAGACTGCCCGGTGCAAACTAGATAATGATCCAAGAGCAAACCAGATAACCGAAGTAACCACTTAGTTATCTGGTAAGAGTCATATCTGCCAGTTCGGTAACATGTTCGCTAACCGATCTCGGGTCTAGGCATAAGCCTAAACTTAACCAATTAACCAAAGTAACCAACTTGGTTATCTACTAACGTTAGATCAAATTCCTCATCAGCTTTATTCTTACTTATTTGGTGAACATTACCCACAGGTAACCTAACCGGTTTGTGGTACACCTTTTTTTCTCGTTACCTCACAGGTAACCGATAGGTAACCTAAAACTCAATTTCGGTTACCGTACGACCTAACGGTAAAAACAATACTTTGCGTTACAAAAACAGGTAACCGGTTTTTCACTTTAGGTCACTAACCGGTTTCTTACTGAGCTAACCTGAAATACTGGTTAGCAAAAACCTGTCCCGTTACCAAAACACTCGGTTAGATATAGAATTCACCCACAATAAGACATTTTAATGACTGCGGAATACTTGCCCTTCGCAGGTGAATTCTATATGTAACCGGTTTTTGGTAACCTAACCGATTTTTTCGTGACCTAATTTGCAGGTTTCCTCAAAGCCACAAATTGCGTTAGAAAAAAAGGTAACCGGTTTTTGGTTTTGAGTTACTTACCGGTTACCTGCGAGGTAACCTGAAAAAATGGTTATCAAAAACCGGAGGTTATAAATCGTCCAATCTAAGAGATTCGTGTTCGAATGGTTCAGTGTATTCGAAATTTATGTGTATTATAACAATTCATGATTATGATAGTGAATGTGATACGCTTTTAGCCATCTATTTGGTGAAATAAAGATAAAGCTTGGCACGACTATGTAGTTACGCAGTGAAAGGATGAAATAATTCTTTCTGAAACCAAAGATGCTTCACAGATTATTCACATGAACACGCAATCCGATCAGGAGTTAAATTCTGCGAGAAGTCTTATTACTGCCGTGATTTAAATCCAACGACCAATTTCATCACGCCCGGTCATCACGCCCGCGGTTTACAGCTTGAACGTAATTAACTATACGTCGTAGTCTTCATTTGCCGATATTTTAATCGTTTTCCTTATAATTTTTTGTATTTTTGTTGTCTTTTTAAGTCTAACTGAAGTATATTTGTTATATTGTAGTGTAGTGTGTCGCTTGTTCTGTACTTTGGAAAGAGTTCGCACTAGTGGTCGTTTTCTCTGCTTGCTTTTGGCTGCATTTTGCGATTTTCACGTAGTTTGGAAATTTACTTCTTGAAAACCACACATGATTATGTAGGTTGAGTTACATTGAAATAAATATATTTGTGTAGTCAATTTGTTATGTGCAGAGCAGAATTTACTGAAAAAAGCCGCCATACGTACGACGATTGAACGACACATCGAACACTTTTTTGTCTTCGATTGTTTTGTAAAAACAACACGTCCTCATTAGTTTATTCCAATTAAGTTCAGTCTCTTAAGGTGATGTGGTGATTGTTGGCAAATTTCAGGGACAATTACTTGCTACTTGAGTTCAGCAGAGAGGACGATAAATATATGAATCGCTGCTATGAGGGACGGCTTCAAGCGTCAGTATCCGGAGTTAATGTTAATGAGGTGGGTATCTACTATAAAATTGTCTGGTAGAAGCAGGTACTGAGTGAACTGTTCAAGAAGGCTCGGTTGCAGTGGCCGAGCTTTTGGTTCTTCCAGCAAAATATGTTGAAATTCAGTTTGAATGGCGTTATGCCTGGCCTTTTTAGATTCTGATGTTCTGATGGAAGGGGGGAATTGAATCAGCAGTACCAATAATTTAGTAGAAAGAAAGAATAAGTGAAATTAATGAATAAGTGTACTGAGAATGATATATAACTGTTCATTTACTTTTGATTCATATCGTTTTGCTCTCTGCAACATGTCCTTTTTAATTGTTCCGCACATTTGTTTATGTTCTGTTCCTCCTATGCCCCCCTTCCCTCATCTAACCCAATTGGCTTCAACTTAAACCTCACTTTCAGACGTATAAAACCCTAGACGACGTCTGAACTTTGGTCACCCAAAATTTATGAATAACTCCAAATATTCAGATAATAACCCAAAAATTCGTCGAAATTGGGCGATTATCTGGATTTTGAACAAAAAAAATATGATTTTGATCACCTAAAAAATATACATTCAAAAAATATACCATTTTTCGTTCTGTCACCCTGAATTTAGAGAGTCATCCAAAAAATGTAAACGTCTGCTCACTTTGAACTCATATTGCAGGTAACCGGGCCACATATATCGGCTATGCGTGAAGTTTCTCTCCTGCTCTACGATTAGCGGTTTAGCCACAAGCCCACAAGGTTAGTGATTTCAGTTTGAATATGCCTAACTTTTCAGAATATCTGTTTTGTTTTCCACATTTTGTTCACATGGAATGAAATCGAAGGGAAATTAACTATTAGACGGTTCTGAATGTGGGTAACGGGGAGATTTAGTGTCGAAAAAGCCGTACGATACGATTCTTATTTTTCGAAATTTTCTCAAATGTATGTGATGGGACCTGTTTGTGATGAGAAAAAACAGTAGCATCGTCTTGCTCTGATTGAACAGTAGTTTGAGCCTAGCCTGTCATGCAATATTTTGTTTCTTGGATCCCTGATTTAATTAATTTCGAAATCGCAAATAAAAGGAGTTAATTTATGATTTCAATTGACTCGAGTGTTGTTTGGATCCGTAAATTTGTCCGAACCGAACAGTCAGAAAAAAATCAGGAGGGTTCCTTGTCACCCGAAAACGGAGGAGTTCCTATTTTTGATGCAAATACATTGATTGCACGTGTTTTAATCTGAAAACGGACTTTCGGTCGAATAGTTGCACCTTATTGGTGTATGCGCGTGTCTTTTTCCATCCTTTTTGGTGTATTTGTGTTCTGATTGTTGTTTTTACAGAAATGGGCGCCCTCAGTTGGTGAAGTTTTGCAGCATCATCATTCCCCTGTCTTGTGAGCGCAGAGAATTAATGATATGACAAAGGTTAGTTGGTCTTGTGTACTTCTCACCTCTCACGTTTTTTATGATAATTCGATATTCGATAATAATTGGTCAAAAAGAAGAGCCAACACTCATGTGATCGGTATGAGTCATTGACAGTTGTGAACATTTCCTAGAATTTTACAACAAAGCATAGGTGCTATACCCGGTTGGTTGACAGAGCCAGAGGGTACCCTTAATTTTTCCTTCATGTAGCCACCAATAAAAATGTCTTATTAACTATAATAGATTCATTAAAGTTGAGTGCCTTTTTTCTTACCGCACACTCATAAAGTTGTCCGGATTTCCACAACAAAATGCAACGAGTCGGCTACCTTTACGCCTAATTCAGGGGAAATTTGATATTTTCCTCCGAAAATCAAGACATTTCGCGTACTCCAATGACATTACTTCGCATGTTTTCAATTATTATTGTGACATGTATTATCTGGTCGAGGCATGAAACATACAGTCGATTAAGTAACGTGATATCTAGGTATCCCTTGTCTCCTTTATTGCACGCTAAACAAGATATCGTTTAATTATTACGTTTGCATTTTCAGGCATGCCAGCCGCCGGCTTCAATTCTCGGATATCACGGAGACAAGATTATCAGAAATACTACCCTCAGAAGGTTACGATCAACAGGATATGAGGTATGTTCTATGTAATATTTGCACCTATATATTTAAGTATATACATGCGTTTATGTGTCTCTGCAACCTGTTTAGCATTAGCTACACTCTCAGACAAGTCAAAACTAGAAAATTCGCAGTATTTCTCTTTTTCGAAAAACTGGGTCCTGGTTCCTTTCTGACATACAACCACTTTCAACTCACGCTTCTATCTTTTTCAATTAGATTAGGAGACCGGCTGAATATGACCATTCATATCCGGGGTTTCAGTAATGCCAATTGTCATCTAAGCATGTGTCACAGTGAAAGTTGGACAGCTGTCAAAATTCGTTTTCTTTTATTTGTATTTCATTTATACATTTATTTCAGGGAATACGCCAACGACGGCACCTAGAACTCAAACAAGACTTCCTTACTGCGCCCTCATCAGTCTGGCTCGCAGTCGAACAATTATCAAATTCAAAAATTATTGATTTTTGTCCGGTAGGCCCACATTCTAGTTTTTAAAGCTGCTAACATATCCAAATAGTTTCACGTTTTCTCGTTCTCCATTCAGCTCACAAACACCAGTAAGGTCCGACTAAGCGACGAAAAGTAGTCCGTTTTAGATGAGAACACGTAAAAATTCATTATTTTTCATCAAAAGTAGACAAATTTTCTTATTTTTTGGCGAAAAAGTAGTCCGTTTTTCGAATTTTTCTGACTATTAGGACAACTTTACTGGTGTAAGTCAGCTCACTCGTTTTCTCACTCACGCTTATTTATTTTTCATTCAGTTTACCGTTATGTTTATTGTTCCCGTTAGAGACCTTATTTCGATTGTTTGTTGTCGTTGTTTTGAAATACTGAAATAAAGCCATCATTTATGAAACTGTAGCCTGAATTCAACGAATTTCTTCCCAATATGCGCAGGCTGCCGGCAGCCTGCCAACTGACCGCCGCTTGGCGGCAACCTGCCGGCAGGCCGCCGGCGGTAAGCGGCAGCCTGCCGGCACGCCGCGGTTTCGCCGCCGGCAGCCTGCCGCTTAACTGCCGGCAGCCTGCGCTTTGAGTCGTGTGGAGTTTATGCACTTTAGTACGATAGACTTACCTACACCCGAAACTTGTTATTTACGTGTGACTGTTATCTAGAAATGTCGTTATGAAATGCTTTCATTTTGTTGTTTGTAACAAAGAGCGATACACATATTATAGTGAGTAATGTATTTTTTTGCTTCATAATATTTACCATGTTGAAATAAGGATCGATTTTGTGTGTACGAGAACTAAACTACGGGTGTCACGTAAGTTGGCACCACTCCAAACCTCCTCTGCGTGTCTGACCTAGGTGAAATTGAAGTGAAGTTACAAAATAGAGCATTTATAGTTGGTATTTCAGAAAGATATTAGTATCAAACGAGTTGTCTGAATTTTTTCTGTTATTTGAACATTCAATTCTGCCCCCCTTTAAAGCCATACAGAAATTTAGATATCATTTCAAAAAATGAGTTTTACCAATGTATATGAAGAACGAGGGATAAATTTTATTCACAATGCTATTTTCTTACAAACAAAATTTCTCAGGACAGTTGAGCAAACTCCATTCAACCATTTGTGATCCCATCGTCCATTACCATTACCTGGCCACGCCGAACCTCCGGTATACACCTGAAACACGTTACCAATATGGCTGAGCACATGAAAATAATGAGATCGCGCGTGGTAGGTGATCAACTGTACTATGAATTCAAAATAAGGGAGCGAGCAGGTTGGGCCTGTCATCACAACACAAAATCATTGAACTAATTTTGTGGTGAGCCTCACGGAAGGAGATGTCGTGAAAACTCACGCGCCCACAGTTTCCATTGGAACTTGGTGGCTGGACTCCAGTGGGACCCCATTTGGTGTAGTTTACCTTAAAAGAAAACCTTTGTGGTTCGTTGAATTTTTTTCATCTCAGAGATGTTGACACGTTTACCGGTGAAAACGTCGGTGGAAATATGAACTTCCTATGACTTTGCTTCTGTTTTCAAGAATAGCGGAATTTTGAACGTGTAGAAAATTTTTCCCCATAATAATGGAAAAAAGACCAAGCCAGAAGTCAACCACCTGATAGACTTCCGACAATACCACAACGTTCAAGTGTGTTGCCGTGAAGCACACCTATGTCGTTCAAATACAGCCTACCTCCGAGTTGTCTGTCCATAGCCACCGACCAGCCGCTAGGTACAATCCTATATACGTGGTATCCACATCGTAATCAGGATCGCCGCTGGTTGCCAGATCTGAGCAGTGAGAGACCTGAGGCCGTATGCATGAAACATCCCGGGCCGGGTTGGGATGCTATCTCGAGCTATTTCCCGGCCAATTCAGCTCGGGATAGCATCCCAACCCGGCCCGGGATGTTTCATGCATACGGCCTCTTGTCAAGAATGAGTGGAAAACTCTGTTAGTTTTTCGAACGGGTCTCAACCATCAATCTAGGCTAATCGAGTACAGTTCTTTAATGAAATTGTGTTTCAAAACATACTGTACTATATTGTTGGCGGGGCTTTGCTTCTGACAGCTAGAGTATCTATTCCTAGTGAGAAGCAACCTGCTGCACCGTATAAACTCTATCCGTGGCAATAAATGAACAGATTTGTTTTTTTTTCATTGCAGATGATTTCCGAAACAAACTCACTTGAGATGAAATCATTTTCCTCTTCACTGTGAATAGAAGCTAGGTGAGCTCCCGATTCTTTGCAAATTTCCTCTGCAGACCAGAAATTCTGCTTGTACTCCACCTTGTAAAAAATTTGTATATTGTCCCATATGAACCGTGTTTAAATTAGGTTAATATGACATCTCACTACTTTCCGAGATTTTGGCAGTTCAACAACACGCAACTATCTATCACGCAAATATCAACTTCAGTAGTGATAATCTTGTCTAAAAACATCTTGGCTAACCTTGTAACAGTTATTGGTGCCACCAAAAAGAGTCCAACCGCTCTCACAACGAGCTGAAAAATTCAAAGAATATTTGAAATAGTTATGAAGGTTCCACTGTTCCCTATGACTTTGTTCAACTCAGGAGTAACAAGACAAAATTATACAAATAATGGCATATTTTCGAATTCTATCGTCACAAAACTTTCAGCTGAACTGCGAATGATGAAGAATGTTCAGTGGCAACAAACAAAATCACAGAGCTAAAAAAATACCACCGTTGGATGTGGAGGTGAGAGATTGAAGAGTTGGTCCACCAGAATAAAGCGCTCTCAACTCTGTTGCCTAATTTTAAATCGAAAAACTTGGAACTGGTTTTCGATCTCCGTAAACTCACGTAGACGTGGACAGGCTGGAGCAGTAGGGTAGAAGACTGTGGGACAGGTAACCGGTGCAACAGGATGACAAGTAACCGGTACCTGTTGTGAATACGGCAGCTCGCACACGTATGGCTTCGAGTTGTCAGGATCGGTGGATCTGTCGTTTTATAAAATAAAGGATATGAAATGTTATGACTTCTCTCCCATCCACCCATCATCAACCCTAACAGCAGAAAAACTGTGGATAAAAACTTTTCTTCGAGTGATTGTGCTAGTAAATTATGTAAGTGCTCTGCGTGAAGCCAATAAAAGATTACCATAGGGGCGGTATTAACTCCGATTTTTTGTCTACATAACAAATTATACAAGTAATGTTCATAAACTCACGTCCATTTGTGACTTTTTAGTACAACAGAAGATACCATTTGGACGCTTGGATCCCCTGAACGAACTCTCACATTTATGCGAAAGTTTAATTATTAACAAATGAATACAAAACTAGAAATCGAATTGAATTGGAAACGAAGGCACTTGCAAATGTTTCATTAACTCCCCGAACAAGGGCTTTGAGAGATCTTTAGCTTTGAGTGAAACATTTCATTATGTGAAAAAGCTTCCAGCTATACTCGAAGTTTCATGGAATTTTGACAGTTTGATAAAGTTCCGCAATGTCATTCCATACACCGTGAAACAACTTCTTGATTGGAAATTAGCGAAATTTCTATAATATCAAGCAATAAAACGCGCTTGTTAATATTTCCTACAATACTACGTGTTATTGATAATAATTGAGTATGATGTACATACCGTTAGTGAAAAAAGCTGTTTGGGTTGTATTGGCGATACCACTTGCATTATGTCGGCAGGCTACCCTCAGACCAGTTTATGTTAACTTTAGATTGATAAGTTAACACTTTGTGCATTGCATCAATTTTGATTTTTGTTCTCAGTCAGTTTTTGATATTGAACAGTGGGGTGCAAGTTACTGTCATCGATGTTCCCAGTAGTATTTCTAACTGTTTTTCTTGGGGATGAGTTGTTTTCCATCTAAATATAATGAACATATTCAAAAAGTTGAACACGGAGGTTTGTCAGATGTGGCTGATATTTTCGAATCTGATCACACGAGCAACAGGAGTGATGAGCTTCTCACCAGCGACATCAACTCAAACAAACCTGGAAACCAGTCCGTGAACTGCCAGGGTGAACCATCTGTCCAGGACCATTTGTTGTTGATTATATAATTGGCACCGATCCAGTAGTCGTTGTAATTGTCAAACATGGAATCGGCAGTTTCTGAAACGAAAAACAGTTGAAAATAATTGAACCGACAAGGAATGATTGAAATATCGACTCGTCGTGTGTGCTTGCAAGTATCAGCGTGTTGGTGCTCTTAATATAGAATATGTCAAACCGTTGTGGACACCGTACCATCTATTTTTTACGGGGCGGGGTTTGACGAGGGGCAGCCAGTCTGCGTGTCATTGATCTACACACTCTCCACTGCTGGCAGATAATCAACGACCGCCCGCCCCGCATCGCTCAATCAATTGGACCCTCTGCTGTCTTAATGGGAAAAACAGCGATCATACGAAGGAACTCAGAAAATATGGAGAAAACTACAAAATACTGCGTGTGAGCAGAGAAAAAACGTTTACATGAAAGGCGACAGTGATTGTGCTGGTTAGAGTATTCAGACCTACCGCCAACGAGGGCGTTTTCAAAAACATTCTGAATGGATGTAAGATGTCCCCCGAGAGAAACGCAGTCTTCTTCGGCAGCAAAATAAGACGCGTCTCTCGTCTCGTATTTGTAGCATCTGTAGCAGAGCAGGAATGTGTTCTATCACAAAAGCCTAACAAAGGTTCAGTTCTTGTTGAAGTTTATGTGTTCAACAACTAGAAAAGTTCAATGTGCACTCCGTTCTTTGTCCCATGATAGTTTTTGACAAAACGTAAAAGAGTAGAACAATTTTCTAATTATCACTGGTAGCCAAATGACCAGGATTGAACAGGCGCTATGGAGTTATTTCACTGACTGAACTACACTTCACTGCATTTCTTCAAACAAATACTATTTTTTGCTATTGCATCCTGCTAGTAATACAAAAACCCAAATAATACAAAATCATAATAATATTCTTGGATGTTTCAGCATGGACAACATAGACAGTTTGTATGTCAAACCTAATGGGAACAAAAACCTACTTTTGGAATGTTTGGTCGCAAACAGTGTTGGATGGACATCTTCCCCAGACAATTGGAAGAAACACAACAAGTAAGATTAACATGACGAACACTGCTGATTTTTCCTTATCTCAGTTCCTAATCATGAAAGACTTAGCACTAATACACCTTATTTGCTGATAGCAGAGGATTTAAAAAAATATTGAATGAGTGCTGAAATATCATCGAAAGAAATATGTTTAAAAATATTTACCAGAACATTCAGTTAAGAAGCAATGAATAACTCCTCGCATATCTGGCATGTTTGTCATTCTATTTGTAATACTGCTAAGAGGTACTTTGTACCATTAAAGCAGGGTTCATACTTTCTGCTGCCAACTCTGGCAGCAGCAGCAGCCGCTGCCAAGCATTTGGGCAGCGGTGCCGCAATGTTGTTGCTGCCAGAGTACGCAGCATGAAATGGCGACAAGAAAGTATGAACGCATTTTGCTGCTCAGATTTTCTTTTCTCAAGAATTGCATACTTAGTTACTTAGTTTTTATTATAATATTTTATAAACCGTTGAAATATTTTTGGTATAAGGGATACAATAACTTGTCTTCAAAATAGTGAACTATTTTACCGTTCTTGGAATAAAACAAATTCGTTAACTTTGTAATCGACCGGAGTGTAATTTCTTTTCCACCCATATTCAAAAACCCTCTGTTGCCTCACCACATTTGACAGAGCCCGTTGAACCTTTGTGAATCTTCTAACTGCCTCTCCATACTTTTTGGTCGACGGCAGATACAAAGAGCAAAGTGGGATCATTGGTTGTGTGCGATGCGGATAGTACACACAATCCATAACTATACTTTGTTTGATGTATCTGCCGTAGAGTAGAGAGGTCCGACGAGTTTCTTAATCGTTCGTTTGCTGCAGCACGCCGATCCGATGTCATGACACGGCTCAATTTGAGTTGGTACAAAAAAACGGCGCTTTTTTCAACTGAACAAAACAAAATACATGAGAAACTTTCACGTCCGATGTGGGTTTTCATTCATTTTTGGAATACAACGCCGACTTACAGGTGAATCACGAAGAAAAACGGTATCTTCATTACATTCACAATAGCGCATAGACATCAAAATTCTGACAAGTCTTGAAAAGACTTGCTTCATAGAGCCGGCTTCTTGCAGACGGCGCTTCTAATTCTGTCGGCACATGAGTAGGCAAACCATTGCCTGTGAATACTCTGCCCGGAGTTTTCGATGTTCTCCGGATACAGCTGCAATTACAAACTCCTGAGACCGTATCACCGTATGCACCAATATTTGTTCATACTTCACCAATTTCTTTATGTCTCCCGGCAGCATAAAAAATAGTGCTGCATACGGTCACTGGCAGAAAACTGTTTGACCAAAACATTCGCAAAGTGTACGACACTCGGGGTTCATATAATTGTATTCCAATACGGCACTGGGGGATCTGAGAACCGTGGCGTGTTTTGTTTCACATAAAACCTCTCGTGCAACATTGTTAGTTTTGATCCATAAACAAGAAACGAGATAGTATGTTAGTCAGGGTGGCAACATTTCGGCGAATTTGCATGAGCCAACGTTATGCAAATTCGAGAGTGAGCCAAGACCCTTTGACCTAGATACCACATTAAATGACGGCAAAACTTGATGAAAAACGATCATAAACTTACTCTTGCACATGCTGAATAATCACTCTTTGGTTCGCCGGAAGCCCATTTCGTGTAATTTATCTGGAATAGTGTAACTATATTATAGTTTATCGTCCTTTGCTATTGGGCGATAAAGCGTTAACTGAAACTATTTCTCGTGATTTGAACACTCTGAAATCATATTGTTTTTGACGGAGAGCCAATTTGGTCGGTGTTGAACATGAAAAAAGAAAATGTTATCAAAAAACTGAATTCAACAAATAACCTCGCTGGAACTAGCACCAAGACAGTCATACTAAATAATCAATGAAAAACAAGTAAAGATTTTTTAGTTTATTTTTTTACTGAGCACATTCATATAAATCCACCCAACCGTCGTTCCGTCTGTCCAAAACCATTCGCCGTTTTGTTCATAGAGTCCTATGTTGACTAGTCCGCCTGGTTCCTCGCCGGTAGCAGTTCTAGTCAGATCTGAGTACGTATGCTAGAAGAACCCGACACCTTCATCCCATTTTGCGTCTCTCGCTTTGCCTCACTATTTCTCGTCAGAAAAACGAAGAGAAAGGTAAGAAAGAGAGAGGTATGTGTCGTATTTCGTTTGGACTCTGCTGCAGGTCGACCAGATAATTTCTCCATTGCCACTACGCTGTCTTTCATGGTGCACACAAAATAGAATACATTATTTTAAATGGCAAAACCAACCACTGATGAAGTCATTCTCTCCCTCGCTATGAATTGATGCCAAATGGCCACCGTTATTCTTACATAGTTCCTCCGCCAACCAGAAGGAATACCAGTGGAGATTCTGCAAAGTTGGTTGAAACTCCGTTGTTGCAATTATTTGATTAAACACTCTAGGCAGCGAATAAAACTAGTTCAATCGTTATTTTACTCAGACTTTCTCTTTACCGTAACCTTGTGAGTGAGTAAATAAAAACTGTAGAAAGTGGAGAACAAAATTATTCTTTGAAAATATCAGAAAAAGCTTGAGTTTCTCTGTTTTCAAAACTGCGTAGGAGAGTTGATGAAAAAACAACGTGCAGTCAATCACTCTTCTAAAATGCTTCTTCTTAATGTGAACCGATTTAGAAAATTGTTACATTTGGATTTTCGCCAGGTATCCTCGACTGAAGAATCCTTAGGTAAAAACTGCGGTGTCTAGTAAAAAAATTTGTTATCCGGTTAACTGTGGAAGACCTTCTTACCATGTAGCAGTAGTTCGTTTTATCGTACAGTGTCCACCCACTTTCGCAGTGACCTGAAAATGATTTACTTTATCCCTTTGAAACCCTTATTTTGATCGAAACACAATAACGAAAAAAGAACAACCAAACCAACCGTTATTCTTAGATACTGAGGTAGAGCAGAAATTGAGCAGTAACTTTGCTCATTTAGCAAATTAGCATCTATCACCCCCACGTCTGGAAGCGATACACATACCAATATTTGACGTATGGTTTTTAGTGTACAACTGGAAGAACTTGCGTATGTGCGGGCAGGCGGGGCATGTAGGTTGTGTCACAATGGGACAGGTTGGGCGCGTCACAGGCAGACTGGTTGATGGTCCGGTTTCTTTGTAGGGAAGCTCACAAACGTACGGCTTTGCGAGATCGTTGTGGGACGATCTGTGATTAGCAAGTGTGCACTGTGATTGTGAATTGACAAGTCAGGTTATAAGATGAAATGTTGATGTTCTGCTCTTTGTACACAACTTTATGACCAAACATGAGTCCAAATGGATCAATCACGGTTACGGTCTGTTGGTTGTTCAACTCTAATTCGAGATCAGAAAGGGGGGGGGGGAGGGGGGGGGGGGGTCATTTGAAATCAACTAGACAACTGCGGAGGAACTACCCCAACTTCTCGTACGTCGCAACACCGAAGCAAATTTCGCAAACATGAGGCGAACTTATAATTTTATAAAATTTCATGTTTTCTCACTTTCCCTCTCTCTCTCTCTCTCTCTCTCTCTCTCTCTCTCTCTCTCTCTCTCTCTCTCTCTCTCTCTCTCTTTCTTTCTCTCTTTCTCTCTCTCTCTCTCTCTCTCTCTCTCTCTCTCTCTCTCTTATATGATAGACGGTGTCCAAACACCATTGTTGTTTCTCTTCTCTGTCCTTATTTTGTGGTTGATTTCCTCAAGGGATCTTGTTTCCGATCAGTCCTTACTCATTTTTGACATCAGCTTTGTTCGAAACTAGAGAAGCTTGACCAGTAGCGGCCGAGAGTAGCGTGCTAGTAATCCTAATCGAATAGGAAATCAACCATCAGCTCTCCAACTGTCCAACTAGCCTTGCGCACTTGCTGCAGCTTCCATAGTTCTCACAAAACACCAAGACGACTAAAAATTCTAACAATTATCCATTGAGACAACTCACATCCAAAGATAGCTCTTGGTGAAGACCGAAGCGACATCTGTGAACCCAGGATTGCCTGGAATATTTTGCTTCAAGTGGTGTCTCAACAAGGTTTTCAGTGAAATAGAAAACAATAAAAAATAGACGGGGTAATTCACAGAAGGTTTTTCATTGAACTTGTTTCAAAGCCCGAACTTCTGAAAATCGTAGTGCAATTTATTCTAACCAATATTGATAAACAAACTCTGAAATACTCAGACAATTCCCAGCCAATTGGCCAGCCACTTTTTTATTGGCTGAACGAGAGAGTGTGCAGGTCAGAGAGACACAGACTGTCTTAGCCTGTCTGCGCGTCATTGACCTGCATGCTCTTTCGTTTTTGTAGCTGGCCAATCGAAGAAAATTGGCACCAATCGTTCTGAGTACTCACTGGGAGACCAGTTTGCGTAATGCCAAGTTGTTCCATCGATCCAGGACCACTTATTGTCCATAATGTAGTTGGCACCAATCCAATAATCAGTGTAACCATCGAACATTGAGTCGGCAGTTTCTACAAAGAATGAACGTGTTCGCTCTATAACCAATTCACAGAATTGTAACATTTACGCCGTACATGAGTTGTTTGCTTACACTGGCAACAGAAACAGGAGAAAATACGTCACATACAAAATTTAAAGTCTAGGGTGCAATTTGGAGTCAGTTCGTAGGTTTGGCAAACATAACCACATGTCTTTCAGTCTAATTGGTTACTAGTCTAATTTGTTTTTACCGATCATCTGACTTTTGTTTGCCTGTAACCCATCTCGTCTAGACTTTTGAACTTTTTAGTCTGATCCGATCATCTGACCTTTGTTTGCCTGTGACCCATCTCGTCTAGACATTTTGAACATTGTAGTCTCATCAACGCTTTCTTGTGAGTAGGTTGTACATTTGCAACAAATCTTTCGGGATACGTTTTGCCATAGAATATTGTCATATTATTAACCACTAGCGTACTATGTTATTTTGAGTAATGAAAGCACAACACGATGTGATAACCTGATTACTGGTTTTGTGGCGGGGTTTCTCGGAACTGACCTCCAATGATTGCGTTTTCGAAGGCGTTCTGGATGGAAGTGAGATGTCCGCCATACGCCATACAGTTCTCCTCAGCAGCAAAGTACGGAGCCTCTTGCACAACATATTTGTAACATCTCAAAGTAGAACAATTACGAACAGGAACATAAAACTAGGCGAAGTCTTAATAACCGACATGTGGACCTATAGAATATACATTTTCTCGGTCTACCATGCGTATACCATCGACAAAAACCAAGAGTTGAGAAGAACAAAACATTTTCTCTCGAAAAAGTTAATCTGAAGATTATGAAAACTCACTTGTTGAATGTGTCGTCGCACACAGTGTCTGTCGGACACTTCGCCACGCAAAGGGGAAGCAGAAAAACAAAAAGATGCCGCATACAAACAACGATTGAAGAATGAATGCCTTTATCACAAAAGTATTTCGAAAAAGATAATCTAGTAATCCGCTTTGACGACATTTTGGGACAACAATCAGATAAGAGAGTTGATGGTGAATCATAAATTGCTAGTTATCCGAAAAATATAATAATAATAATAATAATAATGATAATAATAATAATCATAATATAAGAATCTTGATTGATAACGTTTGACTCTTTCTCTTAAATTATGCTGATGAGCCTTTCTCAACGTGACGCGCTGCGCACGATGTATAATCGCAACAATATTGAGTTAGAATATCAGCCATGGGAGATCAAACTATATGTTTCGATCGTTTTGCTCATGCATCGCGGAACTGTATCGATAATTATAGGGTACATGTTGAAGACTGCCTCCAAGTCTGGTGGCGCAACGCAGCCTAGGCTGTTATAGTGAGTGCCAAAATTACAAATTTCTGTCGCTCGCCGGAATCGAACCAGCGGGTAAAAAATTGGTAGCAGAGCGGTAACCACTGCGCTATTAGAGCACGTAAGCATCAAGCTTTGAAATCGAATACTTTTGTGCATACACAGCGGAAAGTGAGATATACAGTACCCTCCTGCCTTCTCGTTGGCAACGAATACACCAGCATTCAAATTCAACGACACTGCCCCCTCGAAAAGCACAATTTATTCATGATGCATAGGATGATGTTAACTTAGCGAGTGACACACAACATGTTCTTTACAGATGTAACCAGACCGATTGAGTGAAGATCAATGAACCAATAGCAATTTTAATCATCTTGAACAGTCCGTAGAGTTACTGAACGACGTTTTTATGAGCCGATGAAAGTGCCAATAACGTACTGCGGAATTATCTCCGACGAGGTTGTAAAGGTCAGTATGGTTCATCGTGGTTAAAGGGACCGTTCCTCTTTAATTTAGAGGTTTGAGCTGATTAGTCGATATTGTCAACATTAAAAAATAACAATTATTCATCCAGGCCTCAACGTCCTGTTTTGCTCCGTGTTCTCAGAAATGCGGCGCGACCACGCACACGTACATACACCGCCGAGTTCATCTACGTACAAAATTTTCAAAATGCATATAAAAATACAAAACCATACTCAAAACATTGCCAAAATTACGACAATCAAAGCTGTGACAGAGGATTTGTAGATATCATGAAAACAACAAAGCAGCGAGAGATCAAATATTGCTGCATTACAGTGACCCAAATTCTGTTGGATTCTAATTTGCTTTGCAATAATGTGGTGTTTTTCTCTTTCTGTATGTAACGTATGAAACTTTCATCTCAAAACAAAATAAATGACTTTTTTCATTTTTCAAAAACTACTTACATTGCACATTATAGAGCTACGGTCCCTTTACATTCAGTTTCATTTATTACTGCTTTCTCAATGTATCTCCCATGATTGCTTGTAAATAAATAAATAAATCATTCAATAAAAGATTACGGGATGGTGCCTAATTGCTCACACCGCTCTCCAGTTTCTGAGCCCATCCCACATCCAGTTTACTTTGGAAACGTTCTTGACCAGAGAAAGACACGTATTGTGGATTGGTGTTTTGAATTTCCAACAAGACATCGTGCATTTTGTCATTGCACGTTTAAGAGTTCTGTTAAGTTTGATATGTTCCGCGTGACTGTGCGATTGACTAACAGTCTACTGGATGAGTTGAAAATGAATTAGGAGGTGGGTCTGTGCACCAAGCAAGACTTTTGTCCGAAAAAGCCTGCGTTATGACAGAATTTACTGTGATATGAAGGAAATTGCTTTTTTCCGAACGTTTGAATTCACGCTATTTAGAGCAGCTACAATCGTTATGTACCCCGACTCGATCACTGGTCGCCTAGCTAGAACAAAACTACGTACGTGCATCTGTGTTGTGTGGCCACTTTTTTTTATTTTTTTTTACTGAAATCAGAACAAATAGTTACACTATAATCCCACACTCGTTGAATGGTTGTGGGGAGTGAGCATTATTCGGCTGAAATTTGACACTCAAATTAGTGACCAAATTTCCTGTGTGTAGATCAATGATACGCAGACTGGCTGGCCGTTCGCCAAACCCCAACCCCTCACAAAATCGATGGTACGACGTACGGTGTCCACAAAGGTTTGACAAATCGTCTAGCAAGCCCCGTTCGAATTGGCTATGTGTTCGTTCCAAAAGTTTGGTTCAGTTCATCAGTTACATGTTAATTTTCACCAACTCACAACGTCTGTTAACAGAACTGGCGGATTCTGGTCACGAGGTGGCTCGTTTGGATACCACATGATCGGACTATTCCGTGCTGACGGAAAATGGTACTGGACTACGGTTGTTAATCGAGTTCAAAATTTCGAGTTTTCGAGTTTTCGAGTTTTGGGAAATTTCGAGTTTTCGAAATTGGCGAAAAATCGAGTTTTCGAGTTTTCGAGTTTTGGAAAATTTCGAGTTTTCGAGTTTTCGAGTTCTGGGAAATTTCGAGTTTTCGAGTTTTCGATTTTTCGAGTTTTGTTTCGAGTTTTCGAGTTTCGAGTTCGACTCAACTCGAAAATTTTTGAGTTTTTTCGAGTCGAGTCGAGTTTTGAGTGTTTTTGGGCCCAAAAAGTCCAATTTTCGAGTCCGAAATTTTGATTTTCGAGTTTTCGCGTTCAAAATTTCGAATTTTCGAGTTTTCGAGTTTTCGAGTTATCGAGTTTCGAAGCTTTGGAAAATTTCGAGTTTTCGAGTTTTGGAAAATTTCGAGTTTTCGAGTTTTTGAGTTTGGAGAAATTCTCGAAAATTTTCGAGTTTTTTCGAGTCGAGTCGAGTTTCGAGTTCGACTTTAACAACCCTATACTGGGCAGATAACTCTTCGGTGAGATTCACTATGACGGTTGAACAGAACTGAGAAAAAATACCCAAGTTGTTGTCTGCAGAATGACACCAAACGACTCGATATATGTTTTTTCAGAGATAGATCATTGACCAGTTTTCATGTTCAAACAGTTTCACATCTGTGTGTTCGCAACACTTGCTTTGTGTGCCAGGCCAGGCCACAAATCGACCGGTAGAAAAAAATCGAAATATTGAAAAAAATCCTACGTAGGTCTGTAGACCATTTACAGAAGTTGAGAAAGCCCTAGGCACGGCCGCGAAATTGGAAATGAAGCAGATATGTCTGCTAGCGAAAGAATGGTCCTGCTTTTAGGCAGTAGTATCTCGTTGGAAATACGTTCAGCGATGGAGAGAAGTGTGGGCCGTTGAGTAGTCTGATTATTGGAGACAGACATGAGTGAAATTCCTCTGAAAGAGAGAAGAAAGTCGTAGTGATGACTTTGGGAAAAAATGCGCGCGCAGTTAGGGGCCTGTTGGCCAATCACAGAAAGTTTTATTCCACATAGTGCGTAAATATGAAACGTACACCAGTACGGCAGAGATTTGTTCATCGTGAAGTCAATAACGAATGGGCGCGATATATCAAAGAGTTGCCTAAACAGCTCTTGTTTGGTGACCATTCAAAATCAAATGAGTCCGCGCATAGATGTTACGCCAGATGACCACAGGACAGATAGCATAAGAGGTAATTACGCAATAAGGTAACAGACACACCACTTGATGAGTCACTCAAGACAAAAATGAAAGTGAGTAGCCGAGAGCTGAGACGCACTAACAGACAGGAAAACAACCAAAGCACGTCACGTCACCCAACGTCTAGACAGGTATTTCGAGTTTTTGTTCTTAGAGTACAGAGAAAAACGTACGTCAAAGTCTAGGGAAATTGTTTCGAAAGCAAAAGTTAAAAAAAACGTAGAAATTTTTAGGTTTTCGATGGCTTGAAAAGGTGTTTGGTACGGACGAAGGTTGGAATGGTCGTTCGAAACAGCCCAGAGGAAACGACATCAGGTATTTTCTACAGATTTCGTAGCCCCTCCCCCCTCACGTTTCTCTGTTTCCTTTTCACTCATCTTGCAGATTTGAGCTTACATCGTTATTTCCCAGAACAACTTCAAATGCCTTAGCAATCTCCGCAGAAATCTTGAGAGTTTACCACGCAATGAGTCACAATCGCTCTATCAATCACTGAAAGTGTTTATACTTTGCATCGAACCATCTCCCCCTCGCTCGCGCTGGGATGTAATGGGGCGGGGCATACAGTCAGCTTTCCCCTCAGCTCCTCACCCATTCATATCACACATTAATACCATTCGCCTTGTGTGCCTCTTGTACATTGTGAGATAAGTTATCTAACCATCCAGTTTCTATCCTTCTAGTTCTCGATATTAGCGCGTACCTCATAAGCTATCTAGCCATTCAGTTTCTACCCTTCTTATTCTCGATGTTAGCGCGTATTTCAACAATAATTTATCTCCATCGCTCATATAAAGACTCTGCCAACTTCGAATTCTGGTTAAGCTGATGAGACTTGCGACTTCGTTCTAGCAAAATTCTCTGTTCACTCATTGCTTCAAGCTTGAACTTTTCTTGTATTCTGCAAACTGCTTTCACAATTAATAGGCCAACCTTGGAACTTTGTTCAAGCTGAGGATACTTGCAATTATGTCATATTCTCTGCGCTTCGTGCCCTTTCCTTGCATTTTTCTCTGGTAACTTTAGCCTCTAGCATATACCATCATAGAGTTTTGCAACGCGTGAATTTGGCCGAATCGAGCGACTATTCACAGCCCTAACGCTGATAAAACTAGCACAGTTTCCCTCATGTAGTTGGTGAATCGAAAGAAATTTTATTACAAGATGTTCTCTATCGGCGTCATGCTTTAAACACCCCGTGTTATGACGATTACTCTCATCCAAGTATCCCTCTCTGTCTCCTCTCTCGGTGAACTACTGTCAATTGATACGTATTCTCTCATTCGTTCAATCTATGATAATCCAGAGTCTAAAATGTGTATAGGACACTTGTTGGCCGACCGCGGGCAGTTGCAAAGTCATTCAGACTCCCTACAACAAACAAAAACGTTGCTTGTCTCTGATTATTCTATGAATACCGGTCGAATCTCATCCATTTCGCATAGTAAGCAAGTATAGAAGTATCGGTGCCTTATGTTTTCATTTTCTTGGGTTACAACAGTATCGATATTGAGTCTGAATTGTTCAGTTATTAAATATTGCAATTAGCGTTTATACACCGCAAGTACTTATGTGTCGTATTACAGTTGACGTATATGGTCAGGCATTCTCAATCGCGTCGATCTGCCAGTGCAGAGAGGGCCGAAGCCTATGAACAGAAAAATTGTGACGAAACCAAGGCGCAACCGCCGAGTAATTCAGAGGGCCCCGAGATACTCTCTAACGAACCAGAAAAAATGGACTGCAATACCGAGAGTTGTGACCCTTCATTAATAGAACCGGAAAACCGCTATTTTAGATCCCAGCGGCGATTCCATCCTGGTTGGATCAGTGACCGGAGATGCATCGGTTCATTCATCAATTCTGGGTGACAGCACCACCTGTAAGATTAATGAAAGCACAGTTGAAGATCAGGCAGAAAACGTATCGGTAGTAACAGAAAACGTAACGGTAGTATCAGAAAACGTCTCGGTAGTATCAAATAGTTCGACCAAGCCGAACAGTACTACTTCAGAAATCACTGTAAAAGACGCCCAGGTTTTATCAACAGTTGAGGAACAATCTAATTCCGTGATTTCAGAATCGAAGCTACTACCCGGAGATCTCGGAGAGCTTTGCCTGGGGGAGGAAGCCGCCACCCTCTCAGCCAATAAGGCAACATCTCCGTCTAATAAGAAAGCCGTAGCTCATTCTCCGAACACATCCAAAGTCTCCTATTCTGGAGCGGTTAGCCGGGCCGTAGCCCAAGTTCAAAAATCATCCAAACCGACGCAAATCGCTGTCAAGACGTCCCCACCCCCGAAGTCACTAAAACGACTTGGGAAATCAAGGAAACGTCCTGCCAGTGACCTGCCGAAGGTTACTCCTCCTGACTACAAACATCAGTTCTCAGGGAGGCCGATCTAGTGAAGCCTAGAGTTAAACCGGTAATTGATGGCAAGAGAGAAAATGAATTCACAAGTTTCCTTGCGCCAGCTAGATACCGACATCTCCCCAGTAGTGGATACTTGAGAAAGAAATTCGTCAAAACTCTCTTTCCTCAGGTTCATGCCGAGCACGAGAGGACCCCATTCATCAATTTGGTCAGGCTAGAACAGGCAATACAACTACGAGAGGATTCACAAGAGGTAATAAACGCTATGCTAGGTGAAAATCCGCCTGCTCGGCAAGAGAACGTGAGAGAGGCTGAAAGAAGGGGCGTTCACAAAGCAAGTGTACTTTCTCGCCTAGTCAACAACAGACTGCCCTGTATCTATCAAGTAGTGTCAAAAAGCAAAGGTCTCACACTTGAGGCACAAGACTTCATGGTGATGGGAGAATCCAGAAAGGACCTCCAGTTCATCACCCTTGACATGTACTCAACGAATGCTCTCACAGAAAAAAGAGGCTTCGACAGAACTCTGGTATCGGTTAAATATTTTGTGTATATCTATGAGCTGGAGCCAACTACTGCGGCTTGTAAAGACCCGGTAAGTACGTTGGCAGCAGCAAGAGGACCACGTAATGCTGATCACCCATTTTTCAGGACAAAAGTCTTTGCGTTCGTTGAGCCAGTTAGTTCCCCAGAACTCCACCTCGGAGTGATCCTGAGAGTTGTTCGCCGACGGGACGGGCAAGTAGTAAATCACCTGAAGGCTGCGTTCGAGGGAGCGCCTGAGGCAGTTAACTTGAGCGCGTCAATTTGCGATTTCAAGTTGGACAACGCCCAGGAAGACCAACTCTTGGTAGCGAATATGCGGCTAAATCAGTCGACCGCTATCCGGTTCTCGGAGCCACCCGCGTCTGAAGAGGCCAAGCGGACTCTGATGAACCACGCGCGCAATTTTGTTTCAGGTCACCCGGAGGAAGGACTATTGCCGCTCAGAGCGTACACTATGGACCGCTATGGGCAGAAATGGAGTGATGATTGTTTGGGCGACTTCCGCAACTACAACCTGAACAAGATGACAGCTCTTCACTGGTCAAGTAAGGCATTTAACGCAGCATGCTCAGCCATTTCAGCTGAGGCTCGTTTCGGAGAAGACCAGAAGACGCATCAGCTGACGGCAGAGGTGGTAAGCATGAACGCGTACCCTTTCAGGTTGAGAATTGTTATGCCTATGATGGCGACGGAAGCAGGATGAACCACAGGAAGGCCGGTATCAGTCTGGGTAATTGGGTCAAACAATCAGATTTCAGGGACTGTGAAAACATCACTGGTTATGGGTGGAGGAGAAAATTCCCAGCTAAGCGTAGTTGTCACCTTTGATCGGTTTTCATATTCCAGTATAATGCAAGCGGTGCAGCAGTATGGCAGAACCACTGAAAATGAGGGACGAGCAGTGGACACTCTGGTCAGACTCTGCCGCCCCCTATCGCAAGCCGACCCAGTCTACGAAGCGGTGTCCAGAATGTCATTGTTTGACCGAATCACACCGTCCTCCCTCGCGCAAAGAACTTTGGATATGGTATACGGTGAGCGCTCTCTCGTTTCCAACAGGGACGGCCATGAACACAACGAATACACTGGTCCGGCATCTATCTCCTACAAGGGTAGAACGTTGGAATTCAGAGATTATCAGAAAAAAGAGATCAATCTGGGTTGCAGTGACGCGCCAGTCGGTGCAATTTTAGTAGCTTTCGGTTCGGGTAAAACTGTTATAGCCGCCAGTATCGCAGGTATTTTGACATTATCAAGTATTCCACGAAAAGTGATTGCTACAGCCACTACAAACGCGGCTGCCGCCCAGTTCGCTCAAACTTTACTAGACATTGATGAGTTCAAGAACGTTTCTGTCCTCTGTTTCGTTGCAGATGCAGCGAAAGGTGACGAGAAGACAAACACATCAGCGGACTTGGTGGAACGACTCATGAGCCTCAGAACGAGATTTGAAACCGTCATGACGAACGAGGAGGCGGCAACTTGCAGGAAGTTTGAAACATACAGGAGAAGGTACGATGAGTTGTCTTAGCGTGGTGAACAAGATCTGCCGGCGTAGCGATCCCCCCAAAGCCAACCAACTCTCACATATATGTCGCTGATGTACCTCACGGAGGTGCCAAATGGCCAAATTAACTATCACATGAGGTCAATCGTCACAAAACGTAGCAAAAACTCTCCGTCTTTGCTTTGTGCACTCTTTTTCATGAAACCGATATTAAATACGGCGCAGGTGGTGACATGCATTTCGTAAACCGGGCGTTGGTGAAAACACAAGTTGCTTGCAAAATTGATGGCTCATTGTCTTATGGACTGACTTCATTTTTCAAATGATATCAAGAGAACAAGTTTAAAATAGGGTATAAATTGGAATTGACCGATGAATTAAGAGTTTAAATAATATCAAAATAATGCCGAAATAACTGAGTGCTTTATTGAACACCCGAAACTGAGAATGTATCTTTCACAAAATTCTCCGCAAATCAACTCAATTCGCACTGAAAATCCAACAACCCAAAGTTTAGTCGCTTGCATTCCTACGGAGACTGCTACAGGAAGACAAAAATCTTGAGTCCATTTTTATAACGCAAATACTTATCGGGAAGGTTTGAATTGTTTGCTTCAGATTATGATTCTCTATCACAGAGAGAATGGAAAACTTTTTTTTCGAGAAGTTAAAGTTTGCATCAGGAAAGGGCACTGGTTTGAATGTGTAGTAAAAGTTGGAGTAGAAATATCGTGAACTATATAACGCTAGTCAGGAATTTAATCAATCAAGTAATCATACTTGAAAGTTTTCAACTTCACCCAACTACTTTATTTACGAATATAATTTACACATGAGGAATTCGACATTAATACAGAACTAAAACTAGCTCGTCTTACTTTCAGTCTTAATTTCATAATTCGCACACTTTCTATTTGAGTCATTCGAATGCGAAAATCTATGTAAAAAAAACAAAGTACAAACCAAACTACAATAATCATGCGCAAAAGGTCATACAAAACGAGCCAACCCGCGTGGTAAACGTATCTAAAACATACTAGGTGCGGTTTTTTCCGGCACACGAGCACCCTCGTGTTTTAATGCACTCTCTATGCGCACTCTCGATTGAAATCGACATTATATCAATTCTTTGAGCTCTTGGGCAGAAAGTACGCTCCATGAGAAGTTCCAGCAACGACAATCGATACTAATGGTTTAGGATAGGAGAAAGTTGATAGAGTTCGGTGAGGTACCTCGATGAGAGGTGATATGAGCTAGCTGATCGGTTTCGGGGGAATTGCTACGCCGGCTGACGTTCTCGCAAGAAGAGCGTGACGAGAACATTTCCACTGAGCGACACGTGTCTGGTCTTATGTCCGCTGTTATTGATGCACTGTTCCGATATGACTGTCCGTCTGTTCTGTGTCTCACAACGTCCTCGCTTTTGAATGTGACAGGTACCGACGGAATCTTCGAAGCGACTTGACAGTTTCAGTTTGGTCATCGTGGACGAGGCGTCTCAGTGCCCGGAGCCGGCGTTTGTGGCGATTGCTAATACGTTTCCAAATGCACGTTTGTTGTTTGTAGGTGACGTTCGCCAGTTGACCCCCCATACCAAGTTGCCCAAGGGCTCATACCAGGTGTAACTGGGAGCGAAGAGCGTCATGGACGTCCTACTGGCGTCCCGTTCTGTCCCATTGGCGCCGCTCAATACCACCTACCGGGCCCACCCGGCACTCAATGAGCTTCCCAATCTCATGTCGTATGGTGGAAGCCTGGTGAGCGGAGCCAATGAGATGGACAAGCAGCTTCTGCTCAGTCGTGTCAGGTTCCCTAATAAACAGATTCCATTTGTGTTTATAGACGTTCCTGGAGTTTCCGTGCGCGCCCCAAGCAAGTTCCTCAGCAACGAGATCGAAGCTGAGACCTGTCAGGAGCTCGTGAAACATCTGTTGGGGAAAGGTATATTGGCTTCCCAAATCGAGATCATATCATTTTACAGGGAGCAAAGGAAGATCCTCTCCCCTTTCGCTGATGAGCACAATATCGCTCTCAGTACCGTTGACTCGGTGCAGGGTCGGGAACGGGAAGTCATCATCCTGTGCTCGACCCGCACGCACCTGAAAAAGGTCGACGGCACAGAGTTCCTCACTGAGAGAAACCGTCTCAATGTGGCTATTACTCGGTGCAAGGATGGTCAGTTTGTTTTGGGGCACAAGGAGACTTTGAGGACTTTGAGGGTTGTTCTTGCTCTGGCAGGTTGCTGCCACTCTCAAAAAATTTCAATCAAGTTACCACTAGTTTTGCTTATCTTTCGATCACACTCCACAAAAAAGAGATTGGGATACATGTTCTAAAATTACCCCTTTTCTCAAAGTCCTTAGGCAATCAGATTTTCAGTGAGTAAACCACGTAATCGTTGCATTCAAACTAATGATTTCAGTTTCAGAGTACTCTTTCAGAATTGGTAAGACTTTCCAGAGCTCCAAGGTTCCAGTATCACGTTCGCAGGTGAGATCAATTTTCCCACCTGACCCAGCAATATTCAAAATCATCCCCATTTCTTTAAAGATGAACTAAACTGTCAGTATGTTTTTTTAAGTAACCGCGTAATAGTTCAGCCCAATCGACTCTTTGAGAAAATTGAACGAAACAGAACTAACGAGTATTGTAAGTTTCGTTCTTCATTTTCAATCGTTCAGTTTCAATCGAAATAGTTTTTTTTTATATTACACTCATACAAAACGCTCTGCAGTATTAAATAAAAAGATATATGTAATATCTCACCGGAGGTGTCATTCAAAGTCCGAGGACGGACTTTTTAGGGGGTCGGGGAGGAGAAATGACCCTCACTTTACAATAACTTCCTATAAATTTCCCTATTAGTCATGCATCATGCATTTCCACATGACGTTTTATTACATCTGTTATTCGATGACGTGAACGATATATTTCCAGATAAGCGAACCTATAAGAGGGAAGACAGACAACAACAAAGGCAAGGGGGACAGTGCACGGTCCCGTCCTACAGTACCCACTCCCTTCTCCTATTCCGTTGACCTTTTCGATAGATTTTCGTTATTTCACCGACTTTTGCAGTAAACTCATTATTTTCCACTGTGTTATGTTATTACTCACACGAAACTATATTTCCCTAAACGTTGGCAACATTTCGTTTGCTATTTCAACTCCGAAATGTCTCAGACATTTTGCACACCTGCTTGAAATCGGTTCTTTAAAGTCTTAGTCAATAAACAATTTTTGTTTATTATTCCCATTTTAGATCACCTACCGTTCCTGGGGACCGACAGAGCCGCCCAATGCGGGGAACTGCGGTCATGTATGTTTGGATGGAAAGTGAAACGAACGTAGAAAGTCGAAATAGTACTAGTGATAGTGATGTGAGGAATCGTGACACAGTTATAAAATTAAGAGCAGTAGTAATGATCATACGAGAATACTAGTAATATTGTAATCATTGTGTTATGTGCTCAGGTTCACAATAATAATAATGATATTATAATCGTCACAGGTTTACCCCAGAGGCTCAGTGTACAATGGAGGTTCACCGGGATGGGCTCGTTTGTGGGAGGCGGGCCTTTGTACATAGGAAATCTGGGACTACTGGTAAACTCGTAGTAAACTAGTAGTATTAGTAAAGGAGGAGTACTCTCGTAGTAGAGTAGGGGTATCCTGGTAGAAAACTAGTAGCAAATACAGACGTCGAATTAAAAAATGCATTTTGGCAGTCTGAAACTAGTCTTTTTACGATACATTATCTCCACAGAATTCAAATCACAGTGATTTGTAGGCATTATGAGCACGTAGACAGTTAGTAGTAACTTACTCGTAGGCTAGTAGTAACTTAGTCGTAGGCTAGTAGAAACCTGTAGTACGCTAACTAGGCAGGAAAGTGCTGATTATTCATAATATGGGAAAATTTCTATCGAATTAGTGCTACTGTAGAACGAGCTTAAGTATAAGGTTTTTTGTTAGGGCTCGTGGCGCATTCACGTTATTCCATAGTGAGCGCTAAACCATGAAGCGCGCCTGTAATCGTATACGATTGCGGCGCGCCTTCAGACGTCAGCAGCGTGGCGCAGTGGTAAGTGTCTCGCTTCAGAAGCGAGAGCTCGAGAGTTCGAGTCCCGGACTGTGCAAAACATGGTAAGCAGCAGAGTAATGCGATAGAGGATAACGTAACTACTTATAGAAGATATATGATCCTAAAAAATATAATTTTTTTATTTCATTTTTTATTTTTCAAAATTGACTTTTACCACAGATAATCTAGTAGCTGACTACCATCTCACTAGTAGTTAGGTAGGAGTAGAACTATAGTTTAACTCCTCCCCTACGCCTACATTACTACAAGAAAACTAGTAGTTTTCTAGTAGTAGAATAGGGGTGTGGTAGGAGTTCACTAGTAGTTTACCTGTCGTTATAGAATCACTGTGTACACTGCAACTGAGGAACTTCGTTTGTAAGAAACCCGCTCTGTAACTAATCTTCTGTGAAAAAAATATTCTTACTTCCGGCCCAATTGTCACGTTGTTATTCAGCATAAATTGTGACTATATAAGACGCTGCAATCTAAATAAATCTCAGAATCTTTTTTTTCTCGAGAAAGAAATATTTTCTGGGAAAGAAAATATTTCACTTTTTGATGCAAACTTTATCCACGATTGCTTCAAAAGATTAATTTCTCATGTCCCAAGATTTCAATCATTGAAAAAATGGGATCCCAAAATATCAATCATTGAAAAAATGGGATCCCAAAATATAAATCATTGAAAAAATGGGATCCCAAAATATCAATCATTGAAAAAATGGGATCCCAAAATATCAATCATTGAAAAAGTGGGAAATATTATTTTCATGTTGATATGCCTCCCAAAACCAACTTTTTTCCTCAAAGGTTCGAAAACTGGGAATTCAAAAAGTTCGGTTCCCAAATAATCAACGAATTTCAAACTTTTTCGACTTTTGAGAAAAATTTAGATTGCAGCGTCTTATATGATTTGGACAGAAAATTGTTTGCCGAAGCTGTTATCAAATAAATCTGGTTGGTTCATCTGTCTTTTAAGACTCTGGATTGAAGTGATAAGTGAAGTTGACAGTGTGACCAATGCGTCTCCTGGCCCTGTTCTTCCTGATCTTTCCAATATGCACGGCAATCTGTCCAACTGACACGGTCTGCGACCAAACATCCAACAAGTGAGTACTTTCAATTTTTCCAAGGAAAGTGCGAATGATGATGATAAATTGGTTCATATATACGTGAGGCTTGCTAAGTTCATGTTTTTGTATAGTTTGGATTGGTAAATATTGTATTTGGTAGCAATACAAAGTAGTCATAAGCACTGAATAGTAACCAACAGCAGAACCGGGGAGATTTCTCATTGAGGTTTAAAATATTTAATTGGCGGTCTTTTTTATGACTCTTGTTAATGTTGTTCTTCAAGTTGTATAGTTCTTCCTTGAATAGTATTCCAATTTTTCTCAAGCGAAGTGTTCAGGTGCTACAAGTTTGTATCCCAAAATGCACCTTATTTCTCGGCGGAGGAACACTGTGTTATTTCTGTCGGAGGACATTTGACCTCTGTCCAGAACTTTTTCGAAAACGCACTCATTGGAGGTAAGATGTGCTTCGTATAAAATGTTTGTATCATATTCTGTCGCGATGGAGGATAAACTAAACTGAAACAGAACACTTCGACAGTGTGTCACGCACAGATTTCCATTACAATGACTAGTTTCTTTCCATTAAAACACGTTGAAAAACGGGTTTTATGAACAGAGTTTCTCATTTCACAAGACGAAAATGTTACTATCTTCCAATATTACAGAAACAGCTGATTCCATGTTTGCCGGGTCGAGCGACTTCTGGATTGGCGCCAATTCTGCTGAAACTAAGGAATGGACTTGGACGGATGGATCGGCTTGGAAATTTTCCAATTGGTTCCCAGGTTGCGATCATGTTTTCTGTGTTTTCAAACTCTTGGAATGGTTCATAATTTTCCTAAACATTCCATTGTATTTTTAATATCCCTCGAGGTTAAATTCTATTTTCAAATTTTTAACGACGTTCACATACCTTGTTGCTTCCCCATTAGTAGGCGGGATAGGCTGCTGCGTATCCTGCGTAACCACCGTAATACGCAGCGTAAGGAGAGTAGGCGGCACTGTAGGCAGTCGGGTACGTAGCTGCGTATCCGTAAGGGGAATAATACTGCGCATCAGCTTAGGAGAGAACGCAGGCAACGGCTACGAGACAGATACTGAAATTGACACAATAATAGATCATATAAAACAGTTTTGAGTAGTTCGATCGTGAATAGGTTTAATCAGTTGTAAATTATAGAAAATAAATTTGAGAGAGGTCTGAAGTATGTATGTAGAACTCACATCTTGGCGAACATGTTTGGATGATATACTTGGTTGATGTTTTTCTACTTTTCCCTCTCTCTTTTATACTCGCCGCTTTGGCCAGTTCACCCCCTTTTTCTGTGTATGTTTAGTGCCGCGGGCAACTACTGACTGGTTGGGGGTAGAAACGGCCAGTACTTTGGATGAGTCAATAGAGAGGTCATAACCCCGATTGGCTAGGAAAACTTCAAACTACCAAAAGCCTATGCAATGTGGCATCACAAAGTCAGCTGAGTATTCCCTTACCTAACACTAACTATACGACTATACCGTATTAGGTCGCTTTGCAAGGAGCGAACCTCACACAACCGCTGTTGACAATCAGAACGCTATTTCATTTTTAGGAGATCCAACCACCAAAACCGCTGGATCAGTTATTCTACGGAGTCACATGTGGACGTGAGTGTTCGAAAATATCATTCTTTACGAGAGTTTGGCGAAATAATTGAAATGGTTCGTCTTAGTGGGACATTGCAACGTTTTCAACTACTGTCTGGGTAGTAAAGTGTGGATGGTGTAATTTACATCTCCAAGTTAAAAAAGTTGAATTACGTTTGTATGAGTAATTAAATCACTCACCGTTCGAAAACAGGTCGGATGATCCGGACAGCAGCAAGCCGTTTGTGTGTGAGCTCCCCTACAGTGAAGCACCGACCTCCCCTCAACATTGGACGGTCAAGCCATCTACTTGTCCGTTCTGTCCAACCTGCACGGCATGCCCGACGAGCAAACTGTTGCGTAAGTAAATGATTGTCAGTGATCGTTAGGATGGCCACTTGGATAGAAAGATAATGGTTCTCTCACATTATTATGGTCTCGCACACGAACGGCAGCACTTAAAACGCGTATTTTTCGCTTGTAGTAATTTTCGGTTACAATCTCAACAAACCAGCACACCAACGCACAAATTCACTCGAGAACTGGGACTTTTCCAAAACGAACAGCGAACCGCTCACTGAAGAACCGAACCGAACCGAAGGAAACGACCGAACCGACATTCTTAACCGACCGGTTCTCCAGTGGAAGGTTGAACCAGACCGACATTGATCATGATTTAAACAAATAATTCGTATACAATGTGAAGTGATGAGTGGGTCCCTACGCATACAACCTTGTATACGGTCTGATTCAGTCGGTTCGGTTCGGTTCTCCAGTGACCGGTTTGCGGTTTGGTTCTGGAAAGACCCGTTTCTCTAGTGAATGTGCCCACATTCGGTAGAAATTACCGGGATTCCAAACAGCGTGGTCTGAATTGAAAGCGAACGTCCTTTGCTTACAGAATATTGTGAGAGTGGCTGGACGCTCTACGATCGAACAAACTCGTGCTACAAGGTGAGTAAGAGACAATTTCGCTCCCTCAAATATTCCGCCCAAATACTCTTCTCTTCAGATATGAACGTATTCAACCATTTTATGAGTTCAGGTCGGGTTCAATGAACCTTTCTTGTCTGCAGAGTCTATATGTAAAACGTCCGGAGGACATTTGGCATCAATTCATAGCGAAGAAGAGAATGATTTTGTGTCAAGTAAGTAAAATAATTAGTTTCTCATCATTGACTCTTCAGTATAGAAGGCTCATCTATCTGAAATATAGGTTTGTTTAGTATAGGGTTACAAGTACACTTCACATCAGTCAACAACTCCCCTGATCACGTTTTGAGATAGGGTTTTATTTAGTTTACACCTATAGTAGCGGTCGTTCCCATAGAGACTTGGCAGCGTGCCAATGAATATTCCAGGATATTTTTGACCACTTTAGAGTTTTCGAAAAACTGCAAATCTCTGCTAGTGGTTCTGTTCCATTAGAACAGGAAAACGAAGAATGTTTTAAGAATACTTTTGTTTGCTGTGAGAAACGGTCATCCGAAAATCTGGGCACGCTGCCAATGGGGATCAGTGCGTATGAAACGGACTATAGACCTTTCGGACAAAGTAAATTATCCGCAAGTATCCGTTGGAATTCTCTGTAAATTACAAAATATGCACTATTAGAATAGACCACGATAGCTATATGTACGGCACCTTTGACCTTTGAAATCTGGTCCGATATCAGATGTCTTACTAAGATAATGCTTTCGTTGATCTGTCCTTTTCCATCCAAGTACGTCTTTTTCCCTTCAAAGTTACGTGTTGAATTGCAAATGAATCCATCTATCTCGCTACCTAAGATATAAGATTCATCGTGCCTGGGGAAAATAGGAAATATTCACCATAATATTGATTCATCTATTTTATGAAGTTTTTTGGTAACTCCATCTAGAAATTTCTTTCGATTTTCTATAATCATAACTATAACTTAAAAATGTATGTAATCTGTTGTTATTGGAACACATGTATAACTAACTAGTATCACCTATATCAGTTGTAACGTCTTTCATAGATCTGGCATATTCCGGGCACCCGGTCAATCATTTCGAAACAACATTGATTGGACTATTTAAAGCTGACGGTAACTGGCAGTGGACCGATGAGACAGAGGTATAGTGCTGTTAGTCAATTGAACAGTCACATGGAATATGTTAAACACAGTAGAACTCAGAAACGTGGAACGACAAAGTGCACAATGCCTCATTAGAATTCTAACTTTACGTGACTGTTCAGATGACTTCTAGATAGTGTACGGGGTGATTATTAAAAAGGAGACCGGAGAGCAACATAGTTTCTCGTAAAGCTGCTGTGTCTTACTTTTGATTGGACGCGTTGCGTGTCGCGCGGCATTGTCATGTGAATGCCACCTGGACTGAACAAATTAATATACGAGTTATTTGTCCTCTCTGATCTCAATACAATTAAAAGCAGCCGGAAACAGAGCCTCTGCTCAAGTTGTGTTCTGGTCTCCTTTGAATGACCTGCTCTGAACATTAATAGGTAGGTGTCATGTACTCTTGAAACGCTAATCCCATCGGCAAATGCAAACATTCCATTCACTGCAGTAGAGTGGACTATGAATCTCGTCACCCCGGCTGAAGTTCCGAAGAGGCGTTATGTATGACTGGCAGAAGCAAATCAGAAAATGTTCTCAGGAAATATAATACTCTGCTGGTTTAGGGAAAATAAGCTCAACCTACTATTCCAGGTCGATTTCTTCCATTGGGGTGCCGGAGCGCCAGAATCGTTTCCAGACCACCACTGTTGTCGGGTGAGTTCACATGCACAAGTTTGAAGTTCACGACATATTGGGGATGTCAGATTTATAAATGTTTGTCTCTTGCCGGAATCGAACCTGCGAGCGAAAGTTTGGTAGCTGGTTGCTCGCCACTTCACTACGAAAGCAAATATTTTACAAGCTTGGAATTGAAAGACATGTGCTCGCACACAGCGGGAATTGAGATATACAGCATGCTCCCGCCTTTTCGTTGGCGACAACTATATATTGAGTTTTCCGCAATCAACAAAAAATGTTGGTGCTTTTTTCGCAGGTTTTAACAAAAAAAGGGTCAAGACAGACCAACAAGCAGTTTTCAGGTCTTTGTTGGAGGATCGATTAATGGACCCGGTTGGGATAACAAGTGGGAAGCGAACGAATGCACTCTTTCATTGAGGAACTTTGTCTGTAAAAAGAGGGCTCTATGAATGTGTTATGTGTCTGATAAATGTCTGAACAGTGTTTTTCTTACCAAACGGATTTACTTTGCCATGTTGTCTGAGCGATTTCCTCTCCTCGTCAAGAATTGATCTATCCGAAATCAGATAATTTTCCATGTTAAGGTTTTTTCCTGATTCCCTCGATAAGAAGCCTAGAACTGTACGTACCAGAACACAATCCCCGTCAGAAAAGTTCGATGGCGCCCAGTTGAAAAATGTCACATGAAACAGAAAATATGGAGATATTGTGAAGAGAGTCGGTCGTTGAAAAAAACCATTCTTCCTAGATGAGAACGCTCGGGTTATCAGTTTCACGTCTAATGAACATGAATGCCATATAGATTTTACCCCATGTTCTGGAACAAAACTGCAAATTATTGAAAACAAATGACGCAACCAAGTTCGTTGCGCAACAAAGTTCGCCATGCACAGCTGGATTTCAATGTACCAACCTCCTCTCACCCTAATGTTAGCAGAGAGGAAGGAGCAGTGATTCACTGTTCAGCACATTCCGCCAATCTCACTTTGCTCACCTTCCATTAGTGGATATAGTTGTTACAGTGATATAGTCGTTGCCAACGGAATGGCGGGAGGGTACTGTATATCTCACTTTTCACTGTGTACAAACGCATGTCTTCTATTCTAAAACATGCTTGTTATGAACTCTAGTAGCGCAGTGGTATGTTCGATTCCGGTTAGAGACAGAAATTTGTAAATTTGGCGCGCTTTATACTATGCTTCTAGTCACCCCAATTCACTTTGCTCTTAGTAACTGCCAAAGGATAATCAAAACTTTTGTAATAATTTGTAATTTTATGTGAACACACGTACACAGTATGTAGAAATAAATGAATAATGTATTGAAGTTTCATGCTGTACACTTCCCCATACGGAAAATGACCGATACTAAGATGAAAATGCCTTCAAACAAATAACAGCAGAACGTACTGTATTATGAAACTCCAAAGAGAGAAACGAAAAATATATACTATTTTGTACACTTTAAGGCACTGGCAATAAATAAAACAAAACTATAGGCACTTGCTCTTATCATTAAACAAATCTAAAAACAATCTTCCTCATCTAAAACGACGCCTGAACTCAGAATAGAATATATCAACGATGAAACAATTTCCTAATCACTGAATAAATATTAGAATTCTATAATACCGACAATTTAAATTAAATGATCTTCGATCAAATTGGAATACCGCGTTAAACGCAAAAGAAAATAATAGAAATCCGTAATAAATACGTTCTGTAATAAAAAGGAACAAACTAAGCCTAGATTGTTGTATTGAAACGTGTTCTATAAAACTCTGACTAGAAATATAAGCTCCCTATAATGAAGAGCCAAGGCGACGTTGGGCGAATTGAAAAACTGCTTCGCTTCTACTCTCTCGAAATTCCCATTCACCTACTATAAACATTCATGTTAAGTAATAACTAATAACAATTACATTGCGGTCATACTTACGCTAGAACAGACCAGTAAATAACTCGATCTGATTACGAATCTGATCAAAACAAAAAGATTCCTCTACCAGTCTGGTAAGCCAGTACAAAATGTTCGAGAATACGTCAAAAAATTGTGAATACGTCGATGTGAATACGTCAAAAATACGTAAATTTCTTCCAATTTCTGAATAGAGTGTCTTTATTAGAATATGCCTCCAAATCTTTTTTTAAACCTCCATATAATATAGAGTTTGAACGATTCCAATCGATTCCCAAACGAACTCCATACCAACGTACCATACTGACGAAAGTCTCACTTGTGATGATGTTTGGCACAAAACGAGACCAGAAAAAGGTGAGGGCCAGTTTGGACCAGTCGCGGAACACGTACATCATGTCCGCGACCCTTCCACGATGCGGTTTCCCAAAATGACGGTCCATATCGATAGCCTGAAATGAGAATGAGATACATTACAGAAAGTAAACGAATCATAGTTGTAGACTGATCTCGGAACACGTCGTAACTAACTGAACTCGCTTGAAAAGCAAAGGGATCAAACTACAACCACCACAAAATAGGACCACGAACACCCTATTGGCCTATGGAAACTGGAATGACGGTCGATAGACTGAAACGAGATACAGGTCAGACAGACAGACAGACAGCAGACGCATTTGGATCAAATTACGGGCCACCTTTTGTAGAAGTTCCACCATACTGGAAAGTGGTATGTAGGAAAAACAGGTCAAACGTACCAAACTAGGTCAAACGTACTTTCTGCACAATCTGAGACTACTTACCGCAACCCCGCAACGACGTTCTGGATGATATTAGTGACAGCCGGGTCGGTGGTGGCAGCCACCAACAGACGATGTCCCGCCATACAATCGCCCAGTTTAGGATCGGGCCGTCGGGCGTGATGCTGAAATATTAGGGAAAATTATTAGAGTGTTTTATAGACGAACTATGTGTGAAAATGCTTGTTTGTGTAGAGTATTTTCAGGCAAATTGAATGATAGGGTGTAAACTACAAAATGTTTCTGATGCGTGTTTAATTTCATTCGAGTGTGAAATTATAGTCAAGTTCTTAGTTGAGAATGACAGAACAATTACAATACTTCACATTTTCGTGAACCAGAGAAAAAATAGTTCGGAAGTTTGTGTAGAGTATTTGCATGCAAAACAAGATGATAGTGAGCAAACTAAAATTGTTTCTAATATATCCAACTTACAATTTTATTACAACTTTTCAAAGAGTTCTAAACACTTATGATACGAGCTGGTAACTTCAAAAAGGTGGTGATAACTGGTTTCGAATATCAAAAGTTATGAAAAAAAATCTCATAACTAACTCAAATAATATCTTCAAAACTCAAAAAACATATAAATGTTTCACTTTCAAGTGATAGATGTTAGGTTTTATGAAATATGAATATCCCCGCCCACTGTGAAGTGAAAACATGCCAAGTTCCAATTGATAATGACAGAATAATTATAATAATTCACGTTTTGGTGAGACAAAACAAAAACGGTTCATACGTTTGCGTAGAGTTTTTCCTGGCAGATTCATTGATAGAGCAAACTACGAAATGTGTCAATTTATAAAGTCAAATCCATATAGCAAGGAGTACCACACAGGTGTGATAATAGCTGGTAAAGTGCTAAAAGTCAATAGATTGTTGCTCAAAAGTCGTAATATCTCGGGTTTTTATGCAACAAAACAAAAAAGGTTCAAATGTTTATGTAGAGTTTTGTCAGGCGAATCGAATGATAGCGAGCAAACTACAAAATGTTTCTATTTTACATTTATTAGAACTCTTTTAAAGAATTCGAAACACGTATGATACGAGCTAGCAACTGCTAAAACTTAGTATAAAGTTGTGTGGAAAAACAAAACTTAGAAAAATAACATACTAACAACAATAACTAACATAAATAATATGTTCTTAACTCGAAAACGTATAGGAGTTTCAGTTTTAAGTAAAAGTTTTCAAGTTTCGTGAAATATGAATAGCCTCATCTAGTGCGAAACTGTACTCCGGTTTCCAATGATAATCATAGAATAGTTATAATAATTCACGTTTTTGTGAAACAAAACAAAAATGATTCAAATAGTTGTGTAGAGTTCTTTCTGGCAGATTTATTGATAGTGAGCAAACTACAAAATGTTTGATTGGACACGGTCAACTCTAGGTCGCAAAGCGCGCGAATTTGGTATGTACTATGACCGAAAACAATGGTTTTGGTGAGAGATTTACAATAAAAATCATTTTGAAAAAATCAAGTCTTGACACTGGTCTAGTTTTATACTTTTTCTTATGAACTGAGCAAACAATTTAGAGAAAATCGGTTCAGAACCAACTGAACTGATTCCAAACACACAATCGCCTACTTGTTCCGGTTGTTCAAGCGAAAATGAACAATAATTAGCATAGGATAAAAAAACGCACCGCCCGTGTTTAACACGTTAATAATTTAGACTTCCAAATCACTATCGATCGCGTTTTCCCGCGTGCGGTCTGACTTTTTCCCGCTCAATTTCATTAAAATTTATAATCTTTGACCTTTTTGAGCAAAAATACGAATTGTACATGTGAATAACGTTCAAATGAGTGATGTACAACAGAATAACGCCTTTTTTGTGTATTACTATGGTTCATTTGTAAGTTTTAATTTGAATAAGTTTGTTTCAGTTCGCTCAACTTGGACCCACCAGCGCTCATCAGCTTTCCAAGATGTCTGTCATCATGCTCTCTGCTGCTGCTGTGAGTTCTTAAACTAGTATTCAAAGTCCCAGCATACGGTAGTTTTGACTTTCTGCTGTGTGTCGTCATGTCAAGTACATTTCTAATCGTTCTCTCTCTCCCTCCCTCTTCATTCACATTACGTAATCTACAAATTGAAACATAATCAACTCTGGTTAACTGAGAGGTTGCATAAGTATACGGGAGCTCTCAATTTCTGCTGTGTGTCGTCAAGAAACATGAAACCATGTTTCTGAGCTTGGATAGATTGAACACTCACACTAGCATGCTTACACGCTTTCTGGGGTTGGCCCAACTAGTGATCTGCCAATGTATACTGTAACTCTTTTTTGTGCTGTGTGTAGTTATGTCGAATACTAATCCACCCTCTATCTTCCCACGAGCACAAGTAATTGTGCAAGTAACGACATAGAGAATCAAGACACCTGAAGTAACTAAAATTCCTAAAATATACGGAATCCCAAAGTTACACAAATTTCCCATTAAATGCAGATTCATAACAGGTGCAAGAACAAGTAGCTTAAGAGATCTATCTATACAAATCCAGAAAATACTCAAACATGTGCGAAACCACTTTAAAAAATACTGCAACATTATAGAAAATAGAAACAATATTTCGATATTTTGGCCAGTAGATAGTAGTTATCATCTGTTAAAGGAACTAAGAGATTTGAAACCAAATGACTATCATTTATATTCTGCAGACTTTACCAGCCTATTCACCAGCCTACCTCATAACATAGTCACACAGAATATAAATCACTTGTTAGATCTATGCTTTAGCAATGCTGGAGAAAACATCAAATATATAACAACCACATATAAGAAAACGTTTTACACAACTGATGTAAGTAATATCAGAGATAGCCACAGTTACTCTAAAACCAATATCAAAAACCTTATAAGTTACATTTTGAACAATAGCTTCGCAAGATATGGAGACTCTATTTATAAACAAACCGCCGGAATTCCTCAAGGAAATAATGCATCTCCACTACTTGCAGACTTAACATTAGCCTATATGGAATACAAGTATATCATGGCTAATCAAGATAAGTTCAGGAAATTTAACGTGAGATCTTTTCGATACATGGATGACTTACTCATAATCTATAAGCCTGATCAGTCACAAACAGTAGAAAACTTTTCGGATATTTATGACAACCAACTTCAACTGGAAAAAACTAACGAAAGCGTACATTCCTGCAATTATCTAGACCTTAACATTACCATAGATAACATGAATAAAGTATGCACAACAAAACTATATAATAAAACTGATGATTACCAGTTTAAAATTCAAAAGTATCCGCACTATCAATCTAATATACCTTTACAAATTGGACTCAATACGATTACAGGAGAACTTATTAGATTTTCGAGAAGTTGTTCAAAAGTTGAAGATTTCTTAGATAGAGCTGATAATTTAATCCAAGACTACAAATCCAATGAATTTCCACCTATTGTTATCATAAATAGAATACTCAGGGTTATTAAAAACAATGAACTAATAAAATACAAGTACAATCCTGCTGAAATGAATAAATACTGCCATAGCCTGAAGAACAAACATAGCTAAGTGTTTTTGGTCAACAATGCAGAGCCTGATCGTGTGATCATGGAGCAAACTACAGATCAAGATCAAAAACAGGGTATATAAAGGGTGCCAAACCCAGACACACACACATTATTCTCTAGACTACCACCCCTGCCCTCCACAATAGGATACAGGTATAACATTTTTTGTGTTTTTATTACATATTAACTCGTTCGATTACACTTAAGTTCTAGTTGGTGGAATCTCCTGAAGATGCCGTAACCACCAACTAGAATAGCATCGTCGAGATTTAACGGCGAAACGATGCAAACAAAATTTAACCTATAAATTTTAATTAATATAAGAAAAATTTTCTTTTCTTTCCAGATTACTGTTAACTTAATTATAACTTTTTAAACATATTAGTCCATTAACTAGTACTCTATTAACACAATAACATTTACATTTTGTTTTTCTAATAGCTAACCGACTAGTGGTTGCCTGAAACAGTTGGAAAGTGTACGGTAGCTCTCATTTCTGCTGTGTGTGGTCTTGTTAAGTACATCTCTCACATCTAACTTCTCTCTTTCCAATCACGTGCTTGGACAAGTAACGACACACCTGATCGATTCATGGTTGTCTGAGACAGTTCAAAAGTATACGGTAGATCGAATTTCTGTGTGTGGTCTTGTTAAGTACATCTTTCAGCTCTAACTCCTCCCTTTCCAATCACAAGTGTATAGGCAAGAAATGACATAGCTAAGCGACTAGTGGTTGCCTGAAACAATTCGAAAGGGTACGGTAGCTCTCAATTCTGCTGTGTGTGGTCATGTGAAGTACATATTTCATATCTAACTACTTCCTTTCCAATCACATGTGTTTGGGAAAGTCACGACACACTTAAGCCACTAGTGGTTACCTAAAATACTTTGAAAATATACGGTAGATCAAATTTCTGATGTGTGTGCTAAAGTTAAGTACATCTCTCTATCTACCTATTCTTTCTCCAATTATAAGTAAGTCACGACACACTTAACCCACTAGTGGTTACCTAAATGACTTCAAAAGTATACGGTAGATCAAATTTCTGCTGTGTGTGCTAAAGTTAAGTACATCTCTCTATCTACCTATTCTATCTCCAATTATAAGTATTTAGTCAAGTCATGACACACTTAACACACTAGTAGTTACCTGAAAGACTTCGAAAGTATACGGTAGATCAAATTGCTGCTGTGTGTGCTAAAGTTAAGTACATCTCTCTCTACCTATTCTCTCTCCAATTATAAGTATTTAGTCGAGTCACGACACACTTAACCCACTAGTGGTTACCTAAAAGAATTCAAAAGTATACGGTAGATCAAATTTCTGCTGTGTGTGCTAAAGTTTAGTACATCTCTCTATCTACCTCCTCTATCTCCAATTATAAGTATTCAGTCAAGTCTCGGCACATTTAACACACTAGTAGTTACCTAAAAGACTTCAAAAGTATACGGTAGATCAAATTTCTGCTGTGTGTGCTAAAGTTTAGTACATCTCTCTCTCTACCTATTCTCTCTCCAATTATAAGTATTTAGTCAAGTAACGGCACACTTAACCCACTAGTGGTTGCCAGAAACAGTTCGAAAGTATACGGTATATCAAACTTCTGATGTGTGAGGCAGTACTAATGAATTCGCGAACAACCGGAATGGTGCTGATTCCAAAGAGGCGCGAGCATACTGTATATCTGTTCTGAGGATTGATTCGAATGTTACACAGTAAAAATATACAGTATGTGCCGTATTATTCTAACAACTTGACTATAATTTGTGTATTTACAGGGACGCAACCGCCCGCCCCCTGGTTTCTATTCGGAAATCAATCAGGCGGTAAGTTACCAGACTACGAACTACACTAAGTCCACTAGTTTCACAGTTGAACACAGTAAACTGATCGCTGTTTTCACAAAGCTGAACAATAGTGTTGGCCTCTTCACCCAGCCGTGTCTGAATGTCTGACAGATAGTGGGGCTAAGATACACGTTGCTGTAGCAGAAACTCAACAACTTAATTGGACACTACAGTTATGGTCATTCCTACTGAGACTTGGCGACGTGCCATTGAATGTTCAAGGCTATTTTTCACCACTTCGGAGTTATTCAAATAACTGAAAATCTCTGTTAGCGGTTGCTCAGTTTCAAGAGAATACATAAACGAGAAAACTCCTCAGAGTACTTTTGTCAGCTGTAAGAAATAATCATTTCAAAATCTTGGCACGATGCCAATGGGTCTCAGTGGGAATGAAACGAACTATACTAACTAGAACAATTGAGCTCATTCGTTACACGGCTGGTGTCTTCCGGAAAATTCATATTCTACCCTATCACGCTGTGTTTGTAGTTTGATCCTCCGTTTTTCGGTCCATATGCGTGAATAACTGCGTGTTTCGACATCAAACTACAACTCAGCGATGGTCATCTAGTTTGACTATACAACTATATCACTCACTAACTTCTATTTGCTGTTGACTGTATAGTTTGACTATACCACTTTGCAAACAGGCCTAGTGATACAAATATAAGTCGTTCAAATGAAATACCCTAGTATTACTCAATAACTTCTACTCCCAAGTAATTTACCTGTGTTTCAGCGGTTGGCATTCAGTCGCAGCCACGACCCCACCGCGGTTCTCCGCCCCCGGCCCCGTCATCGTCGTCGACGCCGCGTCGTTCCCCGTGTTGCCGCAGCACCACCACCAGCTGCGCGCACACCCTCTCCTACCACCGCGCGCGCAACCAGCCCCGCTCTGCGGACAGCTCGGTTGCCGTCGCCCACCACCGCGGTTGCGGCCAGCCGGAGCCCATCTCCCGGCAACTTCGGGTTTGCTGCTGCCCGATCTCCATCCCCAGTAGCCACCACCGTGAGTTTCCCCACGAAATTATATTCAGAAGCCTATCTAGAAGTTTAACGTACCGGTCCGAAAACCAATCAACTGAAAAGGATTGCGCCATAAAAACGCCCTACCTCCGGTTTCAGCATACACTTAAGTACCCGCTATTCGACAGAGAGTGGTCCTTTTTATATTTGAACACGTAAAAAATTATGATTTTGCAAGAGAAACTTTCTCGTTTTTGTCTGAAAAAGTAGTACGTTTTCGAATTTTCATGAATATGCGGATCGTGTTCTGTTCTGATGGGAATACCATTTTGCAGGTCCGCAACACCACCGCGGCCCGTGCTTCCTCCTCGTCGCCGCGCCGCTCTCCGTCCCCAGCCTCCTCTAACGCTACCGCCGTCGCCACCACCACCGGCCCTGCCACCCCCTGCAGTTCTCTCCGCGCTGTCGCCGGCATATCGCCGGCTTCTAGCAAAGGAAGTCCTGCCACCCCCAAGGGGAGCTACATGGTGAGTTCCTCATTCCACTGTCTCTTTCTCTTCCTCCTATTCTTTCTCTCTCCCTCTTTCTCTCCCACTCTGAAGAAATCCTACAGTCAAATACAAAAGTTGACATGCTAAAACGGTTCGGTACGGTAGAAAAACGTTTCACTTATCCAAATACTACCATAAGAGCAGTCTAGTATACAGCAGGCATGAGTGCTTATTGAGAGTACATCTAAATAAATCTAGTTCGTCGGTATTGGAGAATGACCTATAGAATAAGGGTTATATAAGTGTCATAAGTATGTAAGTATGAATAGGTTTTTCATAATGCGAAAGGAACTTACCTCATTTTCAGCAACGGCACCGTGCCAGGCAGATACAGCGGAAGTGGGCGGTCTCGGACAAGAAGCTGAAGGTTCTCGAGAAGCGGAGGCAGAAACGACACGCGAGGAGGAGGAGTTCCAGTCTCAGTTTTGCTGACTGCAGATCTGTGGGGGTACGTCAATATACAACTTATACACCAGCAAATGCGTCCAAATAGCCAGAGAAAGTCGAAAAATTGGCTACTTTTTCACAGAAAACGAGGGAATTTGTCTTTTCTTTTCACGGAATTCAATCGAAAGCGGACTGCTTTTGTCGAATAGTCGAACTCGGGGGGGGGGGGGGGGGGGGGATTATAAAAACTGGGTAGGTAGTACTGGCAACTAGTTAATGTATTAGTCGTGATCCAACAGTGGTTATAACAAACTCTGGTGTTATTAGTTATTTTGTTCTACAGTATGGCTGTACTACCTACCCAGCTTACTCACTATTGTTTTAATCATCATTATATTATTTATATTATTATTTAAATTCTCGTTATAGCCTCGTGACCCCCGCAGAAAGCCTGCCCCCGCTCCTTCTGCCTGGCGCCGAGGCGTGGTGAGAAACAACTAACTATCTATTCGCTACCGAAATTCTAGCTGACCTCAGATTGTGCCTACCTATCATCAAAAATCAATAAGTCAAGGGAACTTTATTCAAAGAGCATAAAATTAGAAGAAACGCTCACATTTTATATATTTTGTCACGTTCCACGGGAATTTCCAAAACTGAGTAGAATGAGGCCTGGTGGGCGTCGACAAACCACCGAAAATCACTGAAAATTGACGTATTAAAATGTAAAAAAAAACACCTTTTCCTACTGACACCTAAATATTTCACTCACGTAGGTGTCACGTACCATTAAACGTGATTATTTTCCTGCCTACATGTAAACTAATCTATCTTTTTTCAGGACAAGGTGAAGAAGATCATCAAGCGTGCTTTGTTCGCGCCTTCCCCTCCACCGAACCCGCTGAGGTCGGACACGGCTGTGCAGGAGGACGTAGCGGTTCACCTGTTCAGGAGCATGCGTCAGAGGCCGGAACACGTGGCCAGATTCTCGGCACGTCGGGCCGGAAGCCACCCTCTGGCTGGTGTCCCCTACACCGACACTGCCTCTGACGGCTACTTCTCTGAGCCTGCCAGTCCCGCACCGCGGTCGGCAACCTTCACCACGACGACCGGTGGTACCACTCCATCCGGTACCACCACTTCTCCATCCGGGTCGTCGAGAGGCACACCATCTGCCACCACCACCATCCCGCCGCAGCTGCCCGTCTCAGTGCCCACACCACATCGCCCCAGTCCACCCTCTCAGGTACGGTTTGAACATTATATTGAACACATCTGCCTATTAGACTAGGAATAGCAATGATAACAAAAAGAATCACTGTTTTGTGGAAAACATGGTGAATTCGGTGAAATGGTAATATCACATTAACATTGTGATATTAGCAATGTGAGAGATTGTCTAAAGTACTAAGATTGGTTGACTTTTTGTCCTCAACTCACCTTACACCTGTTGATTTTCAGTCTGCTAGCAGTCCCGAATTCACCATTCGGTACATCCCATCCGCGGCCGGTCCCTCCCGCAAGAGGAAGTCTGACTCGGACACGGTGAGTAGTTTCGCAGACTGAAAATTGATGACCACTCAGATTAGTCATGTAAAAAGTGCATGTTTCAACAAAGACTATGGATTTTGAGGGTGTTTACACGTTTTACGTGGTGACTACACGTGGAAATAGTAGAATTGTCGCACTCTTGATGTGCTTTTGCGCTTTTTGGGGATGTTGTTTGACAAACCTTCATCCACATGGGTGTTCGCTCTATATTATGAACTTTGAGAAGCTTACTGGGAGAGTTGAACATTTGGCTGTATACCCAAAAACGATCGATAAAAGCACAGAAACAAGGAGACTATTTTTTTGCGAAAATGCCTTCAAACGACCCAGAATTCAACCACTCCTGTTTTCAGGATGGCTCAACTGGTCGGAAGAAGAATGGTGATCTTGTGACGGCACGTAAATTACAACACTACATTAGGAGAGTGATTGGGATTTCTGTATGCATACTCTGGCAAGCTTGGCTGAATAACCAGAAACATTTTAAATTCAAAATTCGTAATATTTATGTTTTACTGGGTGTAAGACTATACTGTGCATGTAGGAATTCCACTTACTATTGTGCGAAAACCTTCTTTCGCCCTTTCGTAGTTCAGTCGGAGGAGTAGCTGGCGCCAGCGGCTGTCACCAAGAATGAATCCTAAAATCTATCGATTTTTCTCTCATTCTTACTGATTTCTTGTTCAGGAACTGATGAACGGCCACCAGAGGCACAGTGTATATCGGAGGAGTCAACACCAGCATGCCACCTCTCTCTCAGTGGTCAGTTACTGGAAATTACATTTTTTTTGAGTTTCAGTTTGTGAGCGTGTTTCATCGCTCATTGGTGAATTTGTTTGATCATTCGCTGTTTTAAAAAGGAAATGAGGGACAGTCTACAGTAAAACAGGTACTTCAACTGTGAAAACTGTTACAAATCGACTCCAAGTTTATTCATTTGTTGACGTTTAACCTTCTCGTCAAACCTTAAGCTGATTTCTAGAGCAACTGGTACTTGAATTGCAGAAACTGGTTACAAGTTGACCTCAAAAGTTCATCATCGCTCAACTCCTGGTCGAACTTGAATCTGATTTTACAGAAAAAAGGGTACTTGAATACTTGAACTGTAGAAACGGGTACAAGTTGACCCCGGTTGACCCCGGTTTGATCATTCGCTCACACCTGTTCCTTTCACCCTCGTGTCTGAGCCTAATTTCAGAAGAAACAGGTACAAAAACTGGAGAAATGGTTGCAAACTCGTCCAAAGTGTTGATCATTCGCTCACCTTTAACCTTCTCGTTGTCTCAGTCCCCCTCCGCTCGCACGTCGCCGCCACCACTGTTCAGCCGCCGCCCCATCCAGTTAGTTCAGCGGGCACCAGCCAGACCCTTCCGCCCAATCTCGGGCTGTCACCAGGTACCGTTTCAAGACATCTGCAATTCAGTATGTAATATATAGCTGGAAAGAACATAACGAGACAAAGTTTTCGAACGCTACGAGCTACGATAGCTCCACCAACTGGTTCTAACAGTGGGATGAAATACTTGAAAGAGTATGCTGATTGCTGAAGTATAGAATTGACAATTGAAGCTGGTAGTGATAGTAACTTATATCAACATTATCACATTGTCCATTTACTAACATATTGTTTTAATTAGATTAACTTATCCCTCATTTGGTAATTGTTCATTTAAAGAAGGACGATTATGTGGTCCAATCGCAACGGTTCAGTCCTTTGAACTGCAATACATTTTTCAATTGCAGTTTAAAGGACCGTTGACACGATATTGGTTCACATAATCGTGCTTCTTCAATTGTTTGTCATTACAGAGGCCCTATTCTGACTCGGATTCCTCGGACTATGACTGGCACGCCATGCTTTCCCACTGCCGCAAGCGCCGCTCTCCCATCCCCGATGAGTCTGACTCCGACGGCCGCTATCCACCACCCAAGCGCCACCCAAACCCGGTACGTTCTCTATTATACACGCTTTGGATAGAGGAAACAGTGGTTGGTTGGATATACACCAGTAAGGCTCGACTATTCGACAAAAAGTAGTCGGTTTTTAGATTAGAACAGGTGAAAATGAATGATTTCGTATCAAAAATAAACTATTCACTCGTATTCTGCGAGAAGATAGTTCATTTTTCAATTTATTCTGACTATTTGGGCGACTCTGGAATATGTTTCTAACCTATAATCCTTTTCAGCCTGCGCTCGTGCACGCGCGGGCTCAGCGCGTCCAGCGTGAGGCTGAGCTGCAGCAGCAACGGGAAGAGCAGCAGCAACGGGAAAAAAAAGAGAGGGAAGAGGAGCAGCGCCAGTCTGACGCGGAGTTCCAGGACGCACTGGAGGGCCCCCTAGTCGATGATGTTGTTCTGGCAGTGAAAATGAATGAGGCTGAACCAGAGGTATGGACCACTTCTCAAATTACTCTTACTCTACGTGCTAGGTCTTACTCTAGGATACAGGGTATCGGCCTGTTTTGGAGAGAGAAAACCCTGTCATAGACCCGTAAAGTTGTCCAAATAGCGAAAAAAATTCTGAAACGGGATCCCTTCTCGCCTATTTCATAAATCCATAATCAGACATAAACTCCTATTTTGTTGATTAGTCACACCTTACTGGTGTGTGCGTTCAGTCGGAACAGTTCAATAACACATATTCTGGGCGAAACCGGAAAAAAAGATCAACACAAACCCCCCCCCCCCCCATCACTTTGTATTTACAGTTAACAGGAGTACTTTGAGCATGTTCTAAGGAAACTGGAAAACCGCGAAAATTTTCGAAACTAAAAACTTTGAACTTTAAATCTGAGCTGAGAGAGAATCTATCGGGCTAACCTATTCCGTTTTCCTTCTCTTCAACTGCAAAACTCGAAAACTGGAAAACTCCGAAAATTTTCGAAACCAAAAACTTTGAGCTTGAAATCTGACCTGAGAGAGAATCTATCGGGCTAACCTGTTCCGTTTTCCTCCTCAGGTTTTCTTTCTTCCAATTCGTCTCATTTCAATAACTCTATAGCTAAAAGATGGCAGCCTCTCAGACTACATTCCAAAAGGTAAAGGTTTTCGGATACGTCCATGAAAAAAAACTCGAAGTTGGTGCATCCCATTATGGAATGCTATGGTTTTTTCATTCCAACCAAGACTACTAGAGTATAAAAACGACGAATTTATCTCTGCTCCCACAAAGACTTTGCTGAACGAGCGACTGAACTAAGAAACGTTTTCGCCGATTTCATGCGTTTGGCCAGCTACAGAAGTTAGATAGCTCGGACTTCAACGAGGCCCCAGACTTGCGGAAACAGTCTACGTCTCCTTGATCTGCACACTCTCTTGCTTGAATCACACCAGCAAAATCACCTCTCACTCATACTGGCACGGCTCCTGTCAACGTTGTTAGTCAAAAACACTGTAAATACATGCAGAATTGAGGGAATGCACTGAAATTAGCTGAGCAGAAACCGCAACTCATCTCGAATTCATTAACACTGTCTCGAATGTTACCTGTCGTGATCAGAAGCCGGAATTCTCGCTCCGTCTGACTATAGACCTTAAGTATTCATATTTTCCAAGGAAACGAAACCCTGTGGGAACAAAATGAAATTCTTGTTTTTTGACGAGTTCGATTTTTCCAGTTATGGTTCGCCAAAGAGCATCTCGACCGTAACAGTATCAGGGCTCTTGACCTGAGCCGCATGGACTCAGAAAACATCAGATCTGTCTTCCCCAATTTGATCGCGGCAGTTAGTTTATGATTTATTTTTTCTTCTTAATTTGGTTCACTTTACTATCTGAAAACATGGTTTTAGTTTCCTTGTTCATACTTAGACTTTTGAAGTTCCGGCTGATAATTTCTTACTCTGGCAAAACTTCGTTCAGCCAAAAAACTGAGGTGACACAAGAAAGGTGCCGCGGCTCAAGCCGGCTTCCCATCCCTTGATGAGTCTAGGCTTCTGACAGCTTCCAGCACTCTCCTTTTCTCTTCCTCCCTCTACTTTTCTGTTCTCATATTCATAGTTTCACGACAAGCGCAAAACTATTCACAGAGCGCAAAATTGCCCTCGACATGAAGCCTGAGAAGATTATTTTTCATGGAGCGCGGTGGTTCACCTCAACATAGACCGCGATCGTTCCACCAAACGTAGAGTGCGAGACTTTCGCTTAACATGGAGCGTTAGATTTCTCCCAAACATAGAGCGTAAAAGATCTGTAGAGCGTAAGAGATCTAAGTAACATAAGGCGCGAGACTTGTCCTCAACATAGAGCGCGAGAGCGGCGTAATATTTCTCGTTAGCATAGAGCGTTATAGTTGCCCTTAACGTGTGTGCGCAGTGCGAGATAGTTTCCCTAATCATATAGCGTGGAAAGGTTTGCCTAACCGAGAACGCGCGACTTCTCTAATTAAAATCGCCAAATTTCTCCACAGCATGAAGCGCGGGACTTTTCCTTAACATAGAGTGCGATAGTATCCCTAAATGTAAAGCGTGAAAGGTTTCACTCTTAGAGCGCTACAGTTTTCTTTATTTCAAATACACAGCGGAAATGGAAATCGCGGGGATTCACATATAGACAGCGAAAATAAAAACAGTGTAGAAAGAACGCGACAGACCCCTTCATCTCTCTCTTTCACCCACTACATGTAATTCAAAAACAACCCACACATCAAAATATACAGTGAGAACACATATGTGCAGAAAAGCCTGTGCAGAAAAAGCTCTCATCGCTCGCTCCACTTTTTTCGACCAAAAGGGCGAACTGTGAATGTCTGGTTAACACACACACCAAACTATCCAAATACAGAGGTGGAATGAGAAATCAACATAGAGAAGAGCTCGTAGACAGTAACTCGTGCGAACTTCACACATCAGACTGTATCTGTATAAGGGGAAATTACCGAATTCCGCCTTATTCCACGATGGTTGCTTTAGATTCTGAATGATACTAAGTAAGCCAAGATACCCAATGCGGGCCTGTTAATTGTTGTACAGTCTTTTTCATTCCTACCGAGACTCTTACAGTAGGATTTCGAAACTTCCAAGCCGTTTTCCTCACTCAATTTTGATCGGAAAGGTTGACAATTTCCGCACCTCATTCACGTATTCAGAGACAGTAAATATACGAGTGGATTTTTGATGAACTAAATTTTCAGCCTCACAAAAGCCTTCGGAAATTTTGTAAGGTTACTGTAGGAGTCTCAGTAGGAATGATGTGAACTATAGTTTCGTAATGCCAACCAACGAAGTCAGATTATATGGCTATTACAGGGTGTCTCAGTGGCCATGATCAGGTGCGCCATGTGCTCTCGGGCCATGGACCTACTGGCCATCATCAAAATGATGGCCGAAGCGGGACAATTAAAGGTAGTACCATTTTTCTAGCCCTCACACACTCCTGGAAACGAATGTAAGCAAATATCGCACGAATTTACGAGAATTATGTTCCCGATTCATTAGGGAACGGAGACTGTTCAGAACTAATCTAGAATAATTCTAGCCGCACACCCGCTACGCGCGGGTATTCGTACGCTGTCTGCTCGCTACTGGCCCGTGGCAATTCTTTAAACATCTAATGTTCACTGTAAAGATAAACCCGGCGTTTTACTACAGTAGGGGCACCGTACTACCACCGTTTTACTGGTAGTGTTACTCCAGTATCGCTAGTCGTAAAACGGTAGTATTACGGTGTCGCTACTGCAGTAAAACGCCAGTAAAGCTGTAGTTTAAGTGCAGTAAGACAGCAGTAAGAATCATTTCGAATCATAGAGAAAGAACACTTAAAAATTATTTATTTATGGAACAAAATTTAATTATCTTTTCATGGCCCTTCTAGTATCTAGTCCCCACGTACTAAATACTGAACTCGCATTAGAGGTGAAAAGTACCTCAACCTTTAAGGTAATTAAACCGAAAACAGCAAGAAGCCCGCAGAGCAGTCTCCCAGACATCCGTATCTAGTATAGATACCTCGTGTGGTATTAGATATCCAGTTCAGATCTGAGGTTACTTAAGTTCCATCACCGATTTACTGGTAGTAATCGTGATTCAACGTTACCAGAAGTTTACCACTGAATCGCGGGACGTTTACCTCCGCATCACCACAGATAAACGATTACTACCGTTCTACCAGTGTCTTAACAGTAGGCTAGAAGTTCCTATGGTTGAATGATCGACTGATGCTATCTGAATCAACTAAAAGTTTTGCCTCGGTTTCATGTGATTTCAATGATCAAAGAATCAACTTTTGAGAACAAAAGAACTTTGTGATCAGACACGAACTGTCATCACTCTGAAATTCCAGAAACAGGCGCGAGTCGCAGAACACGATCCGTTGATCGTGGCCCTGGCGCGAGCACACGGTCGCAATGAGGTCGTATTCGAGCAGTTCGCGGCGGGCCTGGTCGACGGACTTTACACTGTGGCCGAGGCCACGCAGGTATCAGCTTTCACATCTACATGAATCCATCAGCCACATGACTTTTTTACAGCCCTCAGTGTTCTGGGTTGTACAGCTTCTGTTCAAAACTAGGACTCTGTATGAAACACAGTTCAGATGAAAGTACGTTAACAATCTAGTTCCAGTAGAGTTCTTGAGTAATGATTGTTTTCCGGTTCGACGAGAAACGTGCCTGTCAATGTTTTTTTCAGGTGTTTCTGTAGTGAAATTATTTTGAAGATGTTCAGGGTCCCATTAAACCGCCCTGGAATGCTTACAAGTTGCTTCTGCACCGCGGCTTTCTCGGTGTGGAAGCGGATAGAGCAATTGTTCTGTTGCAGCCAGATGAGCAACAGGTCAACGACATATGGGTGTGAGTAAAACTATTCATTGTCAAGAGTTCTGTCTAGTAATCTAGTAGCGGAAATTGAAAATAATGGCCTCAATGGTGAACGCAATGAATAATCTATTCATGAAATTTTCTGATGTGTTCTCATCTCAAGACGAATCATCGTTGTGTGAACATAATGGCTCAGTGTTTTACGATGTGTTTGCTATGTGGGTTCGATTCAAAACCAATTGAATACAATGTTCACCTCTTGCTGAGAATGCGCTAGAGTACGATTGAAATGCGTCCTATGGAGCTACGTGAACGTTATTTAAGTTTTTTTTTTTACACAATTAGCCTGAATATGTTCGACAAACGAGTGTTCAAACGTACTTTCAATAGAGTTCCGTTTTTATTAGGACACAACCATTGGAATACTAGTCGAGGAATCGTAGGTGTCAGCAGAAACGATGCGAACTACCTTTGGTACAATATGCCTCATTTTCAGGAGGGTCAACGCCCACCCGGAAAGACGAAATCGGGTAGACAACTTTGTCGCGTGCTGCCGCCGCCTGCTATAGGTTTCGGATTGAATTTAGATGTAGTATATTCCCATTGTTCTTTTGACCCGGGTAATACTTTTTACGCGAGCGTTTTACGTCGGCGTAAGCCAATGCATGTGTTGCGTATTGATTTAGTTGGCGTATTACGCCGGCGTGAATCGATAGCCATGTTTTGTATTCATCAAAAATGCGAGCGTAATACGTCGACGTGAAAAGTATGACCGCAGCCTTAGAAGATATGACATGATACACCTACAAGCCAGCCAGTTTTTACTGTAAACATCTTTATTTAGTTTTATGTTGTATTTTAAGTTAAGACCCCGGTATTGGTATTTGGTATTTCAAGTTTTTTTAAGCAAAATTGGCGCTATTTTACGTTGCAGCGGTTTTTTAAAATGTAGACTTGTGTTTGTCAATGAATGTTTTTTGTGTTTTTCTAATTGGTTAGATCGAATATTGGATCAGAAAAAAAGCAAACAACAGTCTATAAACGTATTCATTCATAATAATAATAATATGTCACATGTTTTGCCAAAATGAAAAGGAAATAATGGATTAATTACACAGAAGAACCTCAAATTTGACCCGCAGTTGTAGCACAGTTAGCTCATATAGTGAACACGAACACAAACACAGTTAACAAAGACCGAAGACCCACTTCTATCATAATTTGTCTTTTTTTCGACTAGATACACACAAAACTTGTCAACTAATGCAGCTTTTCGACCATGAAATAGTAGGAGAACAATCGAAGTTGTAGTTTGATCGGCTGACACAGCAGAATTCTTCAATGAACCGACCTAGTTAGTTCTCCTCATTTAATTGTTTATATAAACATGAAGCAATCTATTCTGACTCTCTGTGAGCTAATTCATGGGGAGTTATGTTCAGTGTTCGAGAAAAGGTCTGGAAAGCTGTTCAAGAACACCCTACGCTTTAGGGTTATTCGGATACCATCTGAACTATTTTTCACTTTTAGTATACTGTAGGAATTCGCGTAAGGAACGATTATACTATGCTAAAACGGGTTTAGGCCCAAAAATAGTTATTTTTGAATAGAAAAAAAAATAAAAAAAAATCCGAGCTGGGAATGGACGATGCAACTACCTGGTGCCAAATGCCAAGATTCACGAACACCAGGCCACCATCTACACCCCGGTCGTGGTCAACGAGAAAGGGAACTCCGCTTCCAAAAACACAAATTTTGTTGGTCATAATTCAAATATTGTAAATTGAGGTTGGTACATTGCAATCAGCTGGGAATACCGTAACAGATCCAACTATTTTCGCTGAAAGTGAAAATATTTGTTCAAAACTGGTATTTTCCAAATCCCTGCCTTCAAATTAGTCCAAAAACATGAGTTTTGTTGGTCATCGTTCACACATTGTAAATTGAGATTGGTACATTGCAATCAGCTGGAAATAGCGTAACAGATCCAACTATTTTTGCTCAAAGTGAGAATATTTGTTCAAAACTGGTATTTTCCGAATCCCTGCATTCAAATTAGTCCAAAAACATAAGTTTTGTTGGTCTTAGTACAAACATCTCTAAAATTGTAAAAGGGCTATAACTATACCCTTATCTTGTTTATTTCCTGACGCTGGCAACGAAAAGTTTTTCACATGGTTTTGTTTTAGGTTGAATCTTTTTTGGCAGCAAAATGAGACGCGTCTTTCTTCTCGAACCTCCTATATAGTGACAATACGTGGATAGTAACAATCACCAACATTATATTTTCCAAAAGCGGACATTTTCAACCAAAACCAAATACATGGTGAGGTTAGCAGTGAATCACTCTTATCTCAATCATTTATCAGGAAAGACTTAGCTCTGATACGTCTCTCTCTCTGATGAAAAAAAAGATAAGGATAAAATTCATATTGCTTTTGATATCATCTACTTATTGGAGGTGTAAAAAATGTTTTTGGTAACTCAACCGGCTTTTGGTAACCTTTTCTGGTTGAAGAATCCGTCCCGCTCTAATTTTGACATTTGAGTTAACAATCTGACATTTCAGCCAATGAAAAACCATTATCAAAAATATATACTTTCATATATCTATCTTGCTTCGTTCTCTCAGAAAAGCGGCTTACGTAATGACACCGATAAGAGGGTTGCGTACGGGGTATGCTCAAAATAGCCAATAGAAGTACAAAAATGTATTAAAACACTGTATCATATATGACAATACGATTAGATACTAAAAATGAAAATAAATCTGGAGGTAAATGAACAAAGTCGAACTGCGTCACAGTGAAAATGTTCATGTCCCCTTTTTCAGTGCTTAATGTTATGCAAATTTTACAAGTTTTCAATCAGAAAAGTTTTTTCATGGTCTATGAGAAGACATTAAGAATGTTCTTTGAGCTTTTTAAATTTTTAGTGAAATTCAGATTATAGCGGAACCGATTCTTTAATGGTTATGCGGAAGTAAGTTACCGGGATAGAATCCTACTACCGTTCAAGATAATTGAAATTCCCGAGTAGTTTTTCGTTATATTAGTGAGTTAACTTTTGCTGGATAAAGAGCAGGAACGGGATACCATTTCAGATGACATGAAAATTTACAAAAACGATTAGATCGTTCACTGAAAATGTAACAAAAGCGAAACGATATATTTCAAAACTTTTGAGGTACCTTTGAGAGTCTGACGTTCGGAATCGTCCATTACGTCAGTGTATCGCCCTGTCCAATCTCTATTATCGGCTGTTCTCACTTTGTGATTCATTGATGCTGCTTTCGACAAAATGATAAGAAAACTCACAGAACTGCAGATGTTGCTCCATACTCTGCTGCTTTTACCTTTCTGTTGGGCGAAATGTCCTACCGACACTGTATGCGACAAGCAATTCAACAAGTAAGTGTTGAATAAAATTATCAGTGTTATAAATTTTCTCCATCGCTTTCAACCTTTCAGTGATAAGCCTAATAACCATATATATCAAAAATGAATCATGAAGTATTTTAGATGTCACAAGTACGTGGAGGAAGGTCAACCATTTTTCACTGCCGAAGAAAACTGCATGTCGCTGGGAGGACATCTTGCTTCTATTCATAACGCATTCGAAAATGCTATCATCGGAGGTGATCTGATTTTTTTGTTTCTTGTAATAGCGGATTTATATTAGAGTTCTGAAAATGCTTGACTAAAACAACTGTTAAGGGTTTTGTTATTCTAGCTCATCCTGTGCATCGCAGGTTCATGAATGAAATAATAGAATAATTACGTGTGAGTTGAGAGGTGTGAATTTAAAAACCAAATGGAAAAGATTCCAAAATCTTGAGCAAATGTAATTCGGACTATGTAAGTACTGTTTTTCCTTTCAATTTACATCGATAGTTCAGAAACTGCCGACTCAATGTTCAACGGGTACAATGATTATTGGATTGGAGCCAACTACATCATCAGTAACAAATGGAGCTGGACCGATGGAACCAGCATAGATTTTGTTAATTGGTTCCCAGGTAAAAATTTCACTTCAACTAACAAATCCTAAGAATGACTCGAACCATTACCAAACCCCTTCGAACGGTCGATTTCTGATTGCCAGCAGGTCGATAATAAAGTAAGGATCAAGATTGCAACTTTCTCATTCTAGTGTGAGACTCTATACAAAACATTTTCGATACTCGGGTACAGGTAGAATCCATACATAAATGTGGAATGAAAACTCTTTCTCATTCTAAAAAAAACTCGGTTGATCTTACCTGCATTTGTTCTTCAGATGAACCATCCGCACAGACCGCAGCATCCATGATTTTGAAAAGTAAACTTTGGACGTGAGTTTTGTCGTGAATTCCAAACCAGGAAAGTTCCAATGTATCACGATTGATTCACATCTCGCTGGAAAATTGGTTCTTTGAAAAATGGGTTGATATTTTGCATGCACTCATCTGAACATTATTATACTGATAGACTATTAGCTAACCCACAATGAAAGAAAGAATGATACGTCAAATAAGTTAATATCAAAACTAATTAACGTCCATCTGAATTTTAGGACCGCCGACCCTGATTTGAACAAACCATACATTTGTGAATTGCCTCTCACTGAAACGACGGTCACCCGGCCATCAGGGCGGTATACTTGTCCCTCTTGCCCGACTGTCGCGTGTCCAGCACCCACTGTTTGTCCAACGCTGCCGGCTCCGACTCCCGCGGTCTGCCCAACAACTCAGCACATACGTGAGTTCTCTGAATACATTATTCTTGAATAATACATATATTTGACGCCTTTTGGTGTGTTATGACGGTTCACGTTGACCACTATTTGAAGAAACCGTTCCGCTATAATCTAAGTTTCACAAAAGATTCAAATAGCTCAAAAAGTATCTCAATGTCTTCCCACAGAACATGAAAAAACTTTCTGATGAAAAGTTTGCAAAATTTGCATAACATCGAGCAATGCAAAAGAGCACATGCACATTTTCACTGTGACGCAACTTGACTTGGTTCATATACGTTTCGAGTTATCTTCAGTTTTCAGTTTTTAATTGTGTTGTCGTATTTGATAGAACGTTTTAAAAATATTTTTGTACTATTATAGGCTATTTTGAGCATACCCCGTACGCAACTCCCCCATCGGTGTCATTACGTAAGCCGCTTTTCTGAGAAAACGAAGCGAGATAGGGATATAAAAGTATATATTTTTGATAATGGTTTTGCATTTGCCAAAAGGTCAGATTGTTAACTCACAAGTCAGAATTAGAGCGGGACGAATTCTCTAATACGATTTCAGTCTGTCATTCGATGGTGTTTTAGCGAAGAAAAAATGTATCGTTTCGCTTTTGCAGTGCAGTCTCGGTGATCAAATCATTCTGTTTTGTCAGTATAACGTACCAGAACCTGTTTCCATTCCAGCTCGGTGTGAAACTGGATGGACTCTCCTAGATCGAACCAACTCCTGTTATAAGGTAAACTGACTGCAAAATCCCTTACTGTATTAAATAGAACGGTCGCAAAATAACCCTCGAAACATTTGGAAATAGGCCAGTGTCATCAATGTGTAATGAAACTTTGTTGTGTTAGAAACAGGAACTAAACATTATTTTCAAGTATTGGGCTATCTCTCGGAATGTTGTAGTATATTGTTGGTTTTGTTTGCTGAACAAAACTGAAAGTGGTATTAATGGTTTATTTGAGTGGCGACGTTTCAGCAAATTCTCTTGTTCTTACAACCTTGTTTGTGGCAAAAAAGTGTCATCGCTTTTTTTCACCTACACAAAAAAGTTGCAGCGCTTCAGAGGCTGAGATTGTAGCTAAATTCAAAGTTGAGGTTGCGTTTGGTGCGGCATATATGTCAGCCGAAGATGTGTGCGTGACATCTGGGGCTCATCTCGTGTCACTTCACAGCCAGGAAGAAAATGATTTCGTGGCAGGTAATTCAAAGAGGAATTGGAAAATGCAAAAAAAACAGAGTCAAACCGTGATGATTCAGAAAATCCATGAGATGTGATGCTACGACTGAAAGATGCAACTAACAATGCCTGTGAAAAATTATGCAAGAAGTTGTTGAACGCCAAACAAAATAGAATGTGTTTGCCGGCTGATAGCCTACTTTCGGCGATAGCTTTTAAGGTGCAATATTAACCTGCAAAGTAATCTTTTTGAAGAGAGAAAACACATCCAGTTGCACACACACAATTGGATGCTACTGAATATCTATTGAATCGAGACAATAAGAAAAACAAGATTGTTTTGCATAAACTTAGACCGACTCTGTTTTCTACTTGACCATTTGATCACAGATCTCGCGTCAACTGGATACCCTGTTAATAACTTAGACGCAACAACAATTGGATTTTACCGTGCAAACGGGAACTGGCGATGGACTGATGATTCACCGGTCAGGTTTGATTGTGGACTCGCCAATACGTAATGTGGCAACTCCGAAATGTTTTTAGAGCAAACGAATCAAACGTATACTCCGTTAGACCGTTTTCTAAGATATTTGAATTGATTCCCGCATTCCATGACCATGACTGATTTGCAGGGAAATATATACATCACATGCCAACGTTTCAGGTTGACTTTTTCGCATGGGGTCTCACTGCTCCAGAAAACCATCCAACTAGTCACTGCACTCGAGTAAGTTTTATGTACGTTAGTCCGGCAAGCTATCCAAACACTGTTCACCAAATTGAGCAAAATTGAAATTGTGGACAAATACATTTTCGAGATAGTTGTCAGTTTTTTTCTACATTTTTGGGCAGGAAAGGGCAGAATTTATAGATCTCAGTGTCATAAAATGTCGGAAAATTGTTCCATCCGTCATGTGATACAAAACTTGAGCAAGTAGAGAAACTCTTTTGTTGAAGAAATCATTTCCCTATAATCTGGAATGCATGAAAAAGTCGAATCGGAAAGGAATTATACAGTTATGTTCCAATAGTGTTTAAACGCCCTTACAAATTTAAAACGAGAAAAAAATGCATAAGCTTGGTAAATGAGTTTTTCAATCAACTTCATTTTGTCACTTAAATTTTGTATTTTGATAGGTATTGAGATGTATTGAAATCCTTTTTGTACTTTTATCACCATTTTTCGATTTTTTGTACGCAACTCGTTCGCGATGTAATACAATACGTACATCGCTTTTATTAGAAAACAAAACATGATGCAGGTAAATACGTTGTGTGTTCATATTTAGTTTTTCCAGCTCTATAATATATTATGTTGGTACAGCTAGTTCGAAACTCAAAATTAGAGAGAAATCGTTTTTTAGGCGATCTATTTCCAGCTCTTTCCCAGAGGATATAATGGAGGTCCTGGCTGGTATAATAAATGGGAGGCGTATGACTGCGATATCAAGCTGCGCAACTTTGTTTGCAAGAAACCGGCCCTCTAGAAATGATTCATGTTGTGTGATGAATATTTGGACAATGTTTTTGGATAATTGTAAAAAAAAATATGTTGTTGGTTGAGAGGTATCAAACTATAACAGGACTGCAATAAATACAAATTCAGATCGTATGAGAAGCGTATCCACAACAAACTGATATTTTTTCGAGATGTGCGAAACTTTTGCTACACCAAAATTACTACTGAAGCGTTGTGTTTTCAATCTGTCTGTTATTGAAAATAGTCATGACCCAAACACATTTTCCCTATCATATGACTCTCGTTAATTGCTTTTTTTCTCGTTTTGATGTTCTTTCTTCGGAGATAAGACGTATTTCACAAGATCCAATGCGTTTGTGTATCTTGCTCTTTGTTCCTCTGCTCCGGGCTAGTTGTCCCACAGACCTAGTTTGTGACGAATCCTTCAACAAGTGAGTATACAACGAATGAGAAAGTTTTCACATTCTTTAGTCAAATTGAACAGTCAACCTAATGTTTCGATTTTGAACTTTTGATCAGTTTTTCGTGAATTCAATGTAGACTTTTAGTTCGCACAATCACATCAAGGGCAATTTGCGCTCAGACCAGTATTACACAACCACTACACTGAATCGGCAAGTCTCGTTCCACATTTAAAAAATGGTTTCTTAGTTTTCCTTCATTGTGGTTGAAAGTTAATACTTAGATTTCATGTGTTTTCAAGTGTGTGAACCAACACTCATAGAAATGAGATTGCAATCATGAAACTACTCATCTTAAAATCTGAAATTGTGCATGACATTTACCCTTTGTTCTTGACTCGTCCATCGAGGTTGGGTTCCAATCCAACCCGTGATTGTTTGATTTTTTTGAATCAATGGAAAATGAAAAAGCTACGATTCTGTCCAAAGACTGCATTGATTCTAATATCAAATTTATATGAATCAATTATAACTGCTGAATACCAATCATAGATGCTACAAGTATGTGAGTGACAGTCAGCCGTACTTCACCGCCGAAGAAAACTGTGTCTCACTGGGAGGTCATCTTGTATCTATTCAGAATGCTTTCGAAAGTGCTGTTATCGGAGGTCAGTTATCAGATACCATGAAAGTTTATATAGACAGAACGTTTCATGAACATAAAATCAGTAGTACGTGTTACTTACTCACAGCAATACATTGTACAAAATTACAGAATCAGCCGCTTCCATGTTCAATGGTTACGACGATTATTGGATCGGTGCCAACTACGTCATCAACGAAAAATGGTCGTGGACCGATGGAACAACTTGGAGTTATATCGATTGGTTTCCCGGTGGGGCACAGTTTCCAAAGTTTATATTTGTCAATATCTCAACGTCACTCACGAAACGTGGTTCCTTAATGTTCGCGGTCGTGAAAAAAAACAAAAACTGACCATATGAGTATTACATGTTTTTTCCAATTCTCTCCAAACGGAGCAAACGTGTTCCAGGAGAGCCCTCTGCTGAAACTTGTGCATCAATGTTATTGAAAAACAATGAATGGACGTGAGTTTTTGAATCCATCAAAAAATAATATTTTGTTAATTTTTCAAGGAGATAACGTTTTGGACAAATTTGTCACGAGAGTCGTCACCAAACTTATTAACAGTCATTATAACAAAGTCTCGTGAAACGGCCCATCTGGTCACAAACTGGCACAATGGTGAGAGCCTCCAGTATGCTCCTACATAAAACGTTAAAAACAGACGATTATGTGGACCAATCTTTGCAAACGGTCCTTTAAACTGCAATTGCAAAATCTATTGCAGTACTGAACCGTTGCGATTGAACCACATAGTCGTCCTACTTCAATGCCTCTTTGACAAAGTAAGCCTATCACTTCTATGACGGTGCCGGGTACCCTTATTTGATGATTCAGAAGTTTGCAGAACCGCCTTACCAAATAGTCGTAAACCGTATGTTTGTGAGCTTCCGTTTTCTGCCGGCGGTCTGACATGCCCAACTGCCACTCCCTGCCCGACGCAGTCACAGTCAGCTGTATGTCCAACAGATCCACACAAACGTGAGTATTGATGTGTTGTAGAGAATTTAGAAGAAACTACAACAGTCCCATTCAAATCCAATGACTTAACTGTGGGCACAGTTTTCGTTTAGTTGGACAACAAATAGTCTCAGTCTTACGTAGTTTGGCATTTAGAGGGATCCGTTCAATAGCATTTCCAATGCCTTTGCTGTACCTTTGATTGATAATTCAGCGCACCACTTCGCACTATGGAACGAGTTCTTTTTCGGCTTTGAAATGACTTGTCGAGGTTTTTATTCAATAATTAGTATAGATTGAAAGTTGGACTTTCAGCGCGATGTGAGAGCGGTTTGACTCTGTTTGAACCCACGAATGCATGTTATAAGGTTTGTATGTTCTTCTATTCTGTAGAAGTAATTTCCTCGTATGAACTGTTCTGTAGTTACCTACACCAATTCTAATTTTTTGGTAGTCTCTCACGTTTTCATGAAACGTGGACATTTGGAAATTTGACAAGAGTGTCTGAAACGATGATGATAGACCAACAAAAGTGTTTTTACTTTATTCTTTTATCAAACAATTGGAATATAATGCCGTTTTTTTTCAAAGTTTGTTTTAAAGCAGTCACGTTAGATGCCTGTCCGACTCCGTACTCATCTGATTTTTTCACAACGATTCATTGAGTTTCGATGTCTTGCTAACGTACTGAACTACTCGAGTTTTCTTTACACATGTTGAACTCGTAGAACGGAAGTGAATGACACATTCCGGAACTCGATTAACCGGCATATTCTATATGTAGGTCGGCTTCAATCAACAGTTTTGGGCAGCTGAGAACGAGTGTGTCAGCTGGGAAGGACATTTGGTCTCCATTCAGACCGAGGAAGAAAATGACTTTGTATCAAGTAAGTTATTGCGCCTAATATTCGCGTCACTCCAATAGTGTATCTTGTTGTACATTAGTTTGATTATAAGTTTCATTAACTACAACTACAAAGAATCCGTCATATACTTCACTTCTTTTGCGTCAAAGTTGTCTTGATTTTGAACCACCAGGAAGGAGAAAGGTTCGGCTTTAAGCTTCTAAGCAGGAATTTTTGCATGTTGTTCCCGTTCGATCATGACGTATGTCAAATAAAGACAACTCAAGATGAGTTGTAGGTCAAACCCTTCTTTGCAGATCTTGCGTATTCTGGTCATGCGGTCCTGATAGATGATTGTACGTGGTTCGGAATGTATCGTGTCAACGGCCAATTTTATTGGACAGACAAATCAGCGGTAAAACCAATACTTAAGTATTTTCGGTTATTTCACACCAGCTTTATCACATATTCGCTTTTCAGGTAAACTACCTGAACTGGGGTCCAAACGACTACTCTGATGGAGATTGTGTTCTGGTAAGTCACTAAACACGAAATTGCGAACAAAACAAAACATTACGAACAAAAGTTTCAACCAGGCATCTCTATCACAAAAGGGTTACGCTTTTCACTTTTCCAGGTTTACGCCGGCGGATTTTTAGACGGTCCCGGATGGATCAATAAATGGCAGTCCGACGACTGTTCGAGACACATGAGAAATTTTGTGTGTGAGAAGCCAGCTGAATGATGTATTTCTCATCTGAACATCTTTCCACAGTCAAAATATTCTACTTCGTTGTTTATTCAGTAATTTGATGCCGATAATGATGAACGTACATCAGTCTTATCAACCCTTTGGTCTTTTCGAGAAGGGGGGGGGGGGGGGGGGGAGAAGTCGAAGGTTAGGAGCATGCTACGAACGAAACAATTTTGTTCCAAATTTTCGGTTGAGGGTGATCTGAGTTCATCTGTATGCGTTTTTATTTCTCAGCACAACTCGAATAAATTTGTTCTAGTCTGCATCTAGCATCTGCGATCATATTTACAACGAGGTTTTGGTTGAATCCGTAGCATGCCCTGTTAGAAACAAAAGAGACGAAAAATACTGTTATAACTGACAAGACTCGAATCATCCACTGAAAAAGTTGTTTTCATGTTTGAAGCAAACACAAATGTTCAAGGGTGAAAATATATACGTATGTTCAAGATGAATTAGATGAAACACAACAACGTATCGTAAACAACAGAAGTACACAACATTAGAAAGGGGCCGCTGAAAGTTTCAGCAGTCCTCTCCTCCTGCGTAGTTTGTTGAACCTCGATTAGTATTAGAAAGTTACAATCCTCTTCCCATCTGAAAGTCCAATTGTAGGCGTGACATCAGTGTAAAAACTAAACAAACAGCTGTCGTTGCGAGGCAGCGATCATCATAATTGTATTTAGATAATTTAAATGAGGTGTTTTGTTAGTTGGAATAATTTCTATGTGTTCACATGTAGGTGTATAACAATTTCTACACCTACCTTCCTTCTGGAAGATTCCATTTTCTGTGAGAATCCAAGTTCCCTGCTGGAAGATGACATTGCCCTGTCGCCAGTAGAGTACGTTTTGTCTTGCCTCGGTCACTAGGAACACACCGGTGTATATTTTTGAGGGTGTCTGAAATTTGAACAAACTATACATCCGGGAAAGATGAGGGAACGTACAAAAATGTTTGTTCGATCATTATTGATCGTAGAAAATGATGAACACCACATTATAAGACAATAAAACACTTATTGAGTTTTTCATGAAACTCAAGTCTTAGCGGAACGCTTAAATAGCATAATGTGAATGTTAATTTGATAACAAAATCTTTATTGCAATACTCATCCAATGTTTACTTTTTCAGAAAAATATTAGAAATTGAAAAATTACAAGAATGAATCTTTCTGCGAGTGAGTAAATATCAGCATGTAGGTGCATAGAAACAACTCACACAGGTGTGAGATACAAGGTAGTTGATTTCCATGTTCGACTCCCCTCTTTCCACCAATCCCGTGATGCGGACATTCGGTTCAGCGGTGGTCAGGTAGAAATTCGTTTCAGGAACCAAGATATCATCCCCACCACTGAGAAAGTCATCCCACTGAAAAACTGAGAAAGGTGAACGTACAGTAATATTCCTGGTTAAGTGTATCTATTCATTTTATTCTCACTCCGTGACCGAAAAATTTACCACAGTGACATACGTGTGCATTGCAATACCACCTTTGGTCAGAACAGTGACACATTTTTGGAAACTCAGAAAACAAGATACTCAGACGTTAGAAAGAAATAAACTCGTTTTACTACTGTACCACACAGTAATGTACCGTTTCACCACGACACTTGTTGCCTACCTCTCTCACGCTGATAGTGACGGCAAAATCGTCGTGCATTGCGCATTCCATGGTTACGTTGGTGGTCAAGAACAGCTGATCAGACCCTTCACACATTGAACAGCAGACGATCTACAATTGGATTATGAAAAAAAAAACATCCCACAAAAATATTTTGGGAGAGAATCATTCAGTGGAAAATACGCCAACGATTGGACATATATGATATGTGTACAACAGCTGAAACATGGAAAAATTGCTTCTCGCCGTTTAATTTACCTTTTTTTCCTAAGGTAAAAAGGGACAATGTTTTTTCTTGTCAGTGTTGAAGTATAACTCACCAAGAGTAGTGGTCTCAGCATACTAAACATGGACGATGAAAAATGTCAAATGTTCGTATTCATATTTTTTTGAGCGTTCCTAATATATTATAGGTTGCATGATGTGTCCCGTGTTGAACGTTCTAGTAGTCTCTGAATATGAAATGTGAATAAAACATGACTATCAATGAAGTGTGAAATAGAGCAACGTTTTTATGACTTTGTTCAGTGGGCTTGCAGATAAAGGTGTACTCCAAAACAAACGCCACTGGTGATCAACAGTTCTGGTTAAAACAAAACTCAAAACAATTGATATACATTAGAATACACAAGAACTTTTTGTCCCACATTCTTACTGGGTTTTAAGAATAATCGAATCCGCGAGATTTGATAATGAGTTATGTATTATATATAGTAGTGGTTTTATTAGATGAAAGTTTGGAACACCACTTGGAATGATGAACAACAACCTTAATCTGTAAGAAAGTAGTTCATTTCATTCAGTAAACTCTATTCATAATTTCTAGGTTTGGGGTTGTTCACAGTTATTACGTTTTTGTTATGGTTAGCGGGGCATAATGAGAAGTGTTATTGAACAGCAACAGATTATATAATGATCACCACAAAATAAACGTTTGATAAGTCCATGTCATCAGTTCCAATGCTAACTATGCTTCAGAAATCAAGTTTCTTCTCACCAACTACTTTCTCACCAAGTATAAAGCTTATTTATTTAAACAAAACAAAATGTGTCACTAGAACTTTTTAGATGTTATAGTTATAAGACGGTACAGTTGCTGTTTCAATTGTGCAGTACTGTATTTCTTCTCCATAATTATGCATAATAATGACGGAAATATTTTCCTGAATGAAACCAAGTTTGTAAATTAGTTTCGACTGTTAAATAACATTTTGCAGAAACATGACTCTATCATAGAGAACGTCATGTGTTGGTGCGTTGCAGAAACAAAGACTGCCATGGAGTCTTGTTTCTTTTCAAAGGGGCTGTAACTACTACATCATTGCAGTTGTGAGGGAAATGCAGTTGCAGCTCATGAACGGGTTCATCACATCCTCCAGTGTCCTGAGATTGATTTATTCACTCTCCTGATTTTTTCATCGTTTCTTGAAATTGTCTTCTGAGGCCGTATGCATGAAACATCCCGGGCCGGGTTGGGATGCTATCCCGAGCTATTTCCCGGCCAATTCAGCCCGGGATAGCATCCCAACCCGGCCCGGGATGTTTCATGCATACGGCCTCAGCTCTATATCCTTCGAATGTCAAGTTAATTCATTTTGACGGCTCGTGCACGCTTGATCACTACTGATGCTGCGATAGGTAATTGTTAAAAGAGAGATTGCTGAATTTTGGGTAGTGATACGTACAGAAACGCTGGTTTCCAGATGCCGCTGCCCATTCTGCTTATGTTCTTGTTACCTGTTAGCTGGGCAAAGTGTCCAACAGATAATGTATGCGACAAGATACTCAACAAGTGAGTCTTTATCTGAGATGACAAGGAACATTGATTGCATTATAATTGGAACGTTAAACGAATCTGCAGTTTGAAAGTTTTGCTTCGGCGAAACAACACTTCCAGAACAGTAAAATTTCAGATCGAACACGATCTAAAAGTAATACAAAGCAAATAAATTTCGTATAATCCAGATTGCCGCGTCTCAGTCATCATCAAATCTTGAATCTCGAGCTGGTTCAAAGAAGACAAACTAAACCGGAAGATTTGACAAAATCATATACGGTTGTTATTTACAGATGCTACAAATATGTGGATGAAGTTTAGCCGTACTTCGAGGCCGAAGTGAAGTGTGACTCAATGGGAGTTCATCTTGTATCTATACACAGTGCTTCCGAAAGTACTTTTGTTGGAGGTAGCTGCAACCTTGTGGTCAGAGAGGTATTAGTATGATCTGAAATGAGTAGAGAGGTTACGGGAAGTTTTCCTTCATGCGCAGTCTCATTTTTCTCTGATAGTGACTCAGAAATATGAAATTGAAAAAAGTTTTTATTACACAAATTGTGAAGGTGCAAATATGAGAAAGAAAAAAATGGAGGATAAAAATTCCGAACATGTTCCAATTCTCGATGACATGATTTTGGTGATCTTTTTCTTAGACAGAGATGTGGGAGTGTAACGTTGAACATTTAACGTGATGGTTACTACTAGCTAGTTTGAGAACAGAATTAGTTCAACTCACCTCAAACAATCCTACGTACATCAAATCTCAGCATAACCCGTCTCGTTTGTGCCGGACTGCGCTCGTGCCGGTCACCGGTAATGTGTTGAAACTCCTAGGTTGAGTTTAAACTGAGTTTCGGTGACCTTAGGGGACAATGAGCACTACCATGGCTGATTTTGCGAGTACGTGTACGTGAGACAATTCAAATTTTGATATTTCAATAGGCATAATTAAAATGTTTAGTTGGAAAAACATTTTTTTTGCAAAGAACCGGCTGCTTTCATGTTTAATGGCAATGATGATTACTGGATCGGTGCCAACTATCTGGTTAACAACAAGTGGTCCTGGACCGATAACACACCCTGGAACTACGAGATATGGTTGGAAGGTTCGTTTGCACTTTTTTTTGTGAATCGCATCACACAATGATCTGTATTTAACTTCATTGGATTGGTGTACAGTCAATTTTATTAATTTTCCACCTATTCGAAAACATCATTATAACATTTGTTTATACAGCGTTGAAATGCGAAATTCACTAGGCAACATCAAAATCGGTGTGAACTATCGGTGTGAACTATGAACTACAAATCAGAATATGAATCTTTTTAAAATTGGAAAAAGGCCTTGTGCTGCATGTGCTGGGCGCTTACTGAATAACTCAAAATCATCACAGGAACACTTGTGGACGACACCACTGCAGCAGTGCTTCTGGCTGGTAATATGTGGATGTGAGTTCACTATGACACAAGTTCACATAAGCAGTTTTTATTGATTAGCTTGTTTGTGAGGAGCTTATTGTTCTCTCAATAGGTGCAAAAACATACTGTAGTCTATATAGGTTGCTTGAAATAAACTAAAGTTATCCACTAGGGCAATAACGATCAAATGTCAAGAAAAACTTTGAAAGGTTCACACAACTCATGTTCCGACGTTCCAGGACGAGTGATCCAAACGGTCTCAAGCCGTATGTGTGTCAACTGCCTTACTCAAGCAGTGATGATCTGTTCCCAACCACAACTCTCTCCCCAATCCCACCACTTGAATGTCCTATCATCTCACACACACGTGAGTCTAACCAATCTGTGCCGACTACTCATCCGAACTCGAATAAATTGTAATTTTGTGTTGGTTTCTCTTTGAGTTGTAATTTTCGTTTATTTGTTATGTTTTTATACACTCAGCTGCTCATTGTGGCCCAACTAGTTGAGACACTGAAATCGTTTCTATTTAGAATCGATACGATTCGAATTCGTGAATGGCCGGGAAAAAACAACATGTATTCATGTTTTAGAAAAAACACCTCTTGAGCAGTCGGTCTCGAGAGGTAGAGGTAGAGTCCGTTCCTCTCTAATTTTGACTTATGAGTTAACAATGTGACCTTTTAGCAAGTGGAAAACCATTACCAAAAATATATACTTTTATATCTCTATCTTGCTCCGTTTTCTCAGAATAGCGGTTTACGTAATGACACCGATAGGGGGGTTGCGTACGGGGTTTGCTCAAATTAGCCTATAGAAGTACAAACATACTCTAAAAAGTTCTATCATATACGTCAACACAATGAGAGACTACAAAATTAAATTAAATCTGGACGTGAATGAAACAAGTCAAGTTGCGTCACAGTGAAAATGATCATGTCATCCTTTTTATTGTTCGATGTTATGCAAATTTTACAAATTTTCAATCAGAAAATGTTTTCATGGTCTATGGGAGGACATTGAGAAACGTTGTTGAGCTTTTTTATTTTTTAGTGAAACTCAGATTATAGCGGAACGGTTTCTTTGATCAAACATGCAGAAGAGAGGCAGCAGACAACAATGTGTCTGCACGTGTTTCTAACAGTTATTATTATTGTTTAAATGTCGAACGGCTTCAAATCATGGAAAAATATAGATTTCCATCTTGTTAGATTTCCATAAATATAGATTTCCAACTTCATTTTTAGTTGAATGCTTGCATTCAACCGTCAATCTAAAAAGTTAGATCGTCGGTCATCTACCAATGAAACTCAATGGTTTCAGCACATTGCGATAGCGGCTGGACACTTTTCGATCATACAAATTCCTGCTACAAGGTTTGTCACAAAACAAAAGTTACTAACATTCTCATAGTTTATCACCGAGCTGTCCGAACGAACTTCGCAAATGATGTACCGCGAGTGCTCCATCAACTCAAACTAGCTTGAATGTTTTGAAAAATAACTGATATGTTACTGTCGATTTGTGTTGATTTCAGGGAGCAGAGACAAGCTCAAAATTGAACGAGAATGTCTCATGCGTTCAGGCCTAAACACATTACGGGTAACCACATCATGGCGAGCTTACTATGGTAGAGATAATGCCGCCACGGCGTGCCGTTTGATGTCTGCTGCTTGGTTAGATGAAGCAGTTCTTGTTGCAGTCGGTCTGATATCTTACCACCTTCATTGATTGACCTATAGATTCTCTTTTCTTTACGCAATAGGTCTTTTGTTCACAGGTAGAGTTCAATGAGAAGTTCTACGCTGCCGAGAAAGTCTGTAACCAGCTAGGAGGCCATCTGACCTCCATTCATGATCAACAGGAGAATGACTTTGTATCGAGTGAGTCATGCGCACAGTTTCTCATTGTGATGTCTTTCTTATTGTACTGTGTTTCGGAAAATATCTACAATCATCTCATGCAGGAACACCTCAGAAAATGACATCAAATAGTTATGGTTCACTCAGAGTTGAGCGTTGTTTGTCAAATATTTTGGCCGAGACAGTACCTCAATCTCGTTGAATAGGGGTTTCGAAATTTTATTCGATCTATTTCATTCCGTTTTTCATTTCGTAATGTTTTTGCCCATTAGTTTTGATTGCAGATCTTTCCTACTCTGGCCGTACGGTGGAGAAAAATGATTGTACGTGGTTCGGAATGTACCGTGTCAACAGCCAGTTCTATTGGACAGATAAATCACCGGTAAATTCGGCGTATTGTCGATATTTTAGCGTCAATTAAGAAAGGAGCCAAAACACCATTGACAAGCTGATTTCACCGGAATCAACTGGGTTTCAGATTTTTCGAATTGCGGAAATATACATTCTTCCTGCAAAGTTTGCTACTTTTGTTCAAAAAGTTTTCTTATCGTGTATATTCTACAAGAAACATTTTTCAAACTCAACTGAATGTGAAGTCCTCTCAAATAAAGTTTTTCACTTCAAGGTTACATTTTCGAACTGGGGCCCCGGAGACTACAGTAGCGGAGATTGTGTGCTCGTAAGTGATACTTCAATTCTGAAAACAAGAATGATAATACTTTAATTCTGAAAACAAAAATTATAATTATTAATAATAGCACTTCAATTATGAAACAACAATGTTCTTAAAACTGTGAAAAATACCGAACGAACCAAATATTTCGAACAGAATCGGTTCGAATTTGGTACGAGTGTATGATAATTATCCGATGTATTCTATGCGTACTTTCAAAGCATTTTTTTGTTTTTCAAAAAAAAACAGCTAAATATCAAATTGACTGAGCAATGTGATGCGAGCGGTTGTGAACTATTTGATGGGTGTAGATCGCAAAATACAAGACGATCTTCTAGATTGGTCTCTCCCAAAAGTTCATGTGAACTTCGGTCAATCTCATAGCCATTGATTTTGGTTTTTCATAGGTTTTCGTCGGCGGATGGATAGGAGGACCTGGTTGGAATAACAAATGGCAATCACACGACTGCTCAGACATAGTCAGAAACTTTGTTTGCAAGAAACCAGCACTATGATCGATTGAAACAGAATGAATGATCAAAACAGTATGAATGATCAGCAGCTGTTTGATACAAGTGCCAAAAAAGAATAAGAAATTTTTTCTAGTTCATCTCAGACTGTAATCAGGTGTGATGTCGTTAGAGACTCCTTTTCTCCCGTCTCTTTTCTCATTTGAAATTCGTGAAACCTTGTTGATATTGGCGAAAGGGAGCCCATTTGCGACAAACTTACTCAGGTGTGAACTGACTCCGAGTGTGGAAAACATAAATATTGACACAAGAACGCCGATTTTTGCGTACGCGTTTTCCGTTTATAATTGTTTGCCGTATTACTGCGAAACTTTGAAAGCTTTGAGTACGAGTTGAGCTCGAAACTCGAAATTTTGGGTTATATTTGATTTTCCCGAGTTTCGAGTTATTTTGTATAGTGAAGGAATCGAATATTATCAAACTATCGCAAATTTCGGCTGATAATCTTTCTTGAAGCAATTGTGTTAATATTTTTCTCACTGAGAGTCTCTTGACTATTTTCTATTTGATAGTTGACTTAATACCTCAATCTTCTCTGCGACCATCTCTAGAAGATAAGACATTCTACACATCTCCCAATGCGTTCTTGTATCTTGCTCTTCCTCCCCTTTTGCTGGGCTAGCTGTCCCACTGACCTAGTTTGTGATGTTTCTTTCAACAAGTAAGCTATGACATTTTTTCGGAAACAAAACGATGATTTCATGATAGTTACTGAAAAAAACATCGAATGTGAGAAAAATGGTAACTAAGTAAGAACCACTTTAAGTGTCATGCAGAAAATCCTTTCAAAGAACTAACCGCTCAGAATTGTGTTCTACGTCTTTCTCATGTTTGCTCTTACTAATTTGGTATTCTCATGATTGGCAAGACAAACGTGTTTGAAATACTCATACACTCTCAGTAAAAACTTTTGCAAAGACTTCAAAAAGTAATGGACATCATTGCTTTTTCTAAAATCTGTTCGCCTGTCTATTTCAGGTGCTACAAATATGTGAGTGACACCCAACCCTACTTCACCGCCGAAGAGAATTGTGTCTCATTGGGAGGCCATCTTGTGTCCGTTCTCAATGCTTTTGAAAATGCAGTCATTGGAGGTGATTGCATCACAATGGCAAAAAACTTGGGCAAACTGTGTGTGCTGACATTGTATTTGTAGAGGTTTACAAAAACATTGTTCTAATGTCGTCTGCTTGGTGGCAAATTCGTTATAAGACCTGCTTTTCTGGTCGGGCCAGGTTTTGGTGAAGTTTTCTTTCTAAAACTCTATCAACTTAAGAGAGGCAACGTAATAGGCTATGTGCTCGGTTGTGAGATCGAATTATCAGTGGTCTGGTTTCACAGTAACATAAACGTTTTGTTTTATCACTGTTTTATTGTTTTATAAACTACAATGTACTGTTCCAGATTCGGCCGCTTCCATGTTCAATGGTTATAATGACTACTGGATTGGTGCCAACTACGTCATGAATAACAAATGGTCCTGGACCGATGGAACAACTTGGAACTATGTCAACTGGTTGCCTGGTGGGTGAACCGCTCTTCACCAACCTCAGTAAAATATAAACGCAGGCATCTGACTAACCGATAAGGGGAGGTTGCTCTGTTCACTATGTGATTGAAGATATCCTTCCCCCCCCCCCTAATTTTCATTTTGAGCAAGCAGTTCGATTAGATAACGATTGAAACACCATTCACAAACATGTAACTTTCTCACCTTCACTTCACTCAACGTTTTTTAAAGCTTTACACGTTTATTTGTGATACACACTGCGAACTAGTTACGTACAAAAATCTGAGACAAACCATAAAAATAACCAAATAATCTTAGTACATGGTCAAATGTATTTTGGTACACAGAGTGACTTAAAAAATAAGTTCCATGAAAAACCAAAGTTACTACGTTGTCACAGTAAAAGTGCTTATTTTGCTCATTACTCAATGAATTTGAGCAAACTAGACTCTCACTTGTGAAAGTCATTGACTCTTTATTAGAAAACAACAAGGCATGTTTGCAGATCTGGAACTTTTGTGCAATTTTTGTGCCAAATAGGGACACGGACTCTAAGAACACATCAATTTCATGGTCAACATCACAAAATTGAACGTTTGAAAATGATTAACTTTGTACTCGAGAAATTCTGTAGCAGTAAAAATGTGGTAAAACGCAACTTCATTCCAGAAGGAAACGCTGGCAAAACTGCTGCATCAATGTTACTGGACAGTGATCTGTGGACGTGAGTGAAATTGTGCAACGACAACTTTCCTTTCAGCTCTATTTTTAACAGTTCCTCACCATGCGTCTTATTTTCCACTGTATCTACTGCCCCATCAATACCGATACTAAAACAGGACACTACGCTTCATTATCAAAAAACGCAGCAAATTTCTATTTTTTCTGTTGTTGAAAAACGTCTTATTCAATGTTTCACATAGCTCCTCTGAGCTCATCTCTCGCTCACGTTTAATGGGCGATTTTTTCTAAGAAAAGTATGAGAAACCAAGTGCTTCTTTATCAAAAGCTCCTTTCGACCACCTTGACTCTTTTTCACAATTCACAGTTTGCAGGACCAGCGTACTGAGTAATCGTAAGCCGTATGTATGTGAACTGCCGTACTCGATCGGCGGTATGACTTGTCCTACTGTACCCCCACCAACTTGTCCTGCTTGTCCAACTACGCCCGAGCCAACCCCAACCATATGCCCTACCATTCCACATATAGGTGAGCTTTGTGAATCTGTAGAAATCGAAAACGTGTTCTTTAACTTGAAAAGTTCGATGAGCGATGACAGTTAAAATTTCAGAATCGTGGTGACAGTGTGTTTGAACACACTTTCTATATTTTTGCCTGACATAGTCTAAAAAATGTTTGCGTAGATTAGCTAACAGAGCTTGCCCGTTGTCCCGCAAGTTTTGACTGCTCAATGGAACAGTGTACGGGTCAATTACGACTCACTTTTAACATTTTCTTATTCGCTTCAGTTAATTGGTTTAAATTATCCGTTTACAGCTCGCTGTGAGAGTGGATGGACATTGTTCGAACACACCAACTCATGCTATAAGGTTCGACTTTTTTTCACAAACTAATTTCCCCACTACCCAAACATGACCTATAGTGAGTGCCAATTTTACAAATTTTTGTCTCTCGCCGGAATCGAACCTGCGAGCAAAAGGTTCGTATCAGGGCGCTAACCACTGCGCCTTTAGAGCACATAACCGGAGAGCTTTGGAATCGAGGACAAGTGTGCGCACACAGCGGAAAGTGAGATATACAGTATCCTCCCGCCTTTCCGTTGGCGACGACTATATCTAACAACTTCTATGGGTGTATCTCTAACAAAATGATCTTTACATTCGGCTTCGAGAAACGTCGAACCGTGTGCGCGCTCTTAGAAAAAAAACTCGACAATCGTTGGTGTCACTGGTTATCTCAGCCGTCATGACTCATTTATTCTATGGACCAACGAACCACTGTTGATAAAATGACATTGATTTTTGGAGAGACAAACCTTATCAAAGGTACCTGGTGGTGAAATGAAATATTCTAGTTTAGTTCAAAATTTCACTTCAAGTTTTAATGTTTTCAGGTTGAATTTAATGAACAGTTTTGGTCTGCCGAGAAACTTTGTAACAGAATGGGAGGTCATTTGGTGTCGATTCGAGATGAAGAAGAAAATGATTTTGTATCGAGTGAGTGAAAGTTGTTGTATAATTTAACGACGAATTGTGATATAATTCAACGAATCAGTTTGATTTTATATTGGTAGCTGCTTTTCATATTTCATTTCCGGATGCACGCTCATTTTTGTGAACATCTCTGTTGGAAGAAGTAACTTAAACGTTTTTCCATTAGTTTTTGCTTTAGGAGCACCGACGTTGTGGCGATTCGCAAAATGTGGTGATTATCTATATGTTTCTCTGCGTTGAGCGTACTCACATGCGAGAACAGAATGTAACCGAAAAGTATATGAACGTTAAGATTGTGCGCCTGAGTACTAGTTCTCAACAGTTGCGCTCCGGATCACAATGTAATGTGGATTATCATTTCGATGAACATGTACAGAAAAATTGCATTACTTCATCTGCCAACAACCCTCAAAATGTCACCAAAAGAGATGCCAATATTTTCCGTTGCAGATCTCGCATATTCCGGCCGTCCGGTTGCTGGTACCGATTGTACTTGGTTTGGAATGTATCGTGCTGATGAACAGTTTTATTGGACAGACAACTCACCGGTGAGAGTTATTGCCATTATGTTTGTCTTCTTATCTCTTTTTCCCTTGGCGTAACTATGTATTTCGAACTTGATTGAACTACTCAAATCATTGTTGTTCTGCAATTTCGACATTGTGCGCGGTGAGTTGAAATGAGTGCCAGACATAGACTTGCTCACAATCTAAGATTTCCGAGCGAGCTACCCTGAATTGAAATAATGAGCGCGCAACAAAGTTGCAATTTGTGATACGTTCTTCGATTCAATTAGGTCATAGCTTCGGAACACAGAGTGAGAGAGTGGACAGTGTATATATCAAGAATTTGAACCAATTGCGGAAGTAATTGGTTTTCAACTGGCACATTTGGACATGACCAAATATAATTTCACTCAAACGTAATGGGCCTTGTTTGCGTATTTTTTTCCCAGAAAATTCAATGTTTTGTGTTTTTGTTAAATAAATCACGGGTAAAAACTTTACGTAGTTTGATCGTTCGTCAATTATCAACAGATAACCAGAATGTGAATATAAACGACTAATACTTTGTTGAACAGCGAGAAAATGCCTCTCTTTGATAGCTTCATATTCCATTTTTTTCGGTGACATTTTTCAACTGGGGGCCGAGGAATTATACTGACGTTGATTGTGTCCTGGTAAGTGTATTTTCCAAAGAGAGCAAAGAACCGTAAAATTACAACGTTTTGTTAGGTGATAGGCGTTTTGTTAGGCATGTTAATTCATCTCAACGTACCGTTTGAACACGTTTAGAACTATGTGCTTACTGTGATGTCTAAGCTATCAAGTTGCTCGAAATACTGTGCACTTGTTGTCAAATACATTCATGCAATTCTATGGGGTGTATTCGTTCCACTTTCGATATGACAGTTATAGTTTAGTTAAACGTCGCCGGCGTTGCCTACCAGTTCAGAAAGTTCTAGATTGAGGGTGATTATTGATTTTCAGGTATTTGCTGGCGGCTATGTTTATGAACCCGGCTGGACTCACAAATGGCAGGCGGACAACTGTTTATCGATACTGAGAAACTTTGTCTGCAAGAAACCCGCCTCGTAAATTGTTCGAAAGTGAAAGATTTGTCGAGAAATCCGTGGAAACAGAAAGCTAGGTGAAGCACACTCACAAAAAGCACTACGAGGCAGTAGAAGCCGAATAATCTAGTCAAAATGCAGCTGTCGGTAGACAAAAACGACTACTGCTAATTCTGGACATTAAAGATTTACTTAACTCACCAATAAGGTAGCACAGGGTGGGCCGGACATTGTGTTCATAGAAATACTCAAACAATAAAACATCAATAAAAACAGGATCATCGTCGGAAGGCAATTCAGGAATTTAGAGGACCTTGGAGAAGAGTCGGGATATTGAGAAGGAATCATTTGGGTAGAATCAGATGTTATGGAGGGAGAAATAGTAAGTTCAAGACCTCTACACTCTTCAAGTAACTCTTCCTCCTTGTGGAGGTTGGTGTCGGCTGGATTTGGCTGCGTTGTAGTTTGATCGGTGACCCCAGCTCGAGCATCGTCCCGTTTCCATCATCTGGCGAGGAATCCGGCCTTCCGCTGTTCCGGGGTCTCGAGCTTCCGAACATGAAAAATTGACGTAGAAGCTTCAGAATTTATCGCAGTTGGAAAATCAATGAGAAACGAAAACGGGAAAACATTTTTGATAGGAACTTAGAGTGGGCGATTTAAACTATTTTGACGGGATTTACCTAACGGTGGAAGATACAAACATTTGAAAACGTGATGAAGACCAAACTAAGGAGCATTTAAAATGCTGGAAAAGTGAGTTCAAAGAGTGGTACTATTTTTGGACGAGGCAATGGCATAATAATCAATCGGAAGGGGTCACCTCACTCGACAGAGGCGAAGAATGGAATGACCGAGGCAGAGGGTAGCGATGGCATTTGAGAGCGAACACTGTTTGAATTTGTATGGCCTGAGTTATTTCTCCTTTTGATCAGTATCTGGTTAAATTGTTGTGTAAACCATCCCCATTCCAACATATATATTGTTACTATGCTCGGTTGTTATGCTGTGCTCATTTCCACCTCACTTTGTGACCTCAATAATGTGGTTTATGTTTTATTCTGTTCGCACGTTATTTCTCCATTTCGCATTAATTTTTCTCACAAACTCATATATTTAATAAATCAATCGATCATTTTCTCCGAAGCCTTATTAGAAACTGTCAGCAAATGTGAATTTGATGTATACAGCTTGAACGGGTGGTGCCCGAACTGTTTTTCTCTCTCGCCTAGTTCAAATCTCCACTCGCTCAATTGTCCAATTTCCAAATGTTATTTGTTCCATTTCCAAATGTCAATCTCCAATATTCTGATGTGCCGAATGTTCATTCAGCCATAGGTCATTTTTTCAATATTTGCTAACATTTGTCAAAATTGGTTTGTATTCGGTACACTCTGGTTCAC